>CAKMXY010000046.1:0-600000 GCA_928865425.1 Ustilago cynodontis | reverse complement strand
GTGCTCCTTAATTGAACCTGGGGTGGAACAAGAGTATACCAACGAAGGAATTGCAAAATTACCAGACACATTTCACAACACATGGCCACTAACCCTTTCAGACATGAATGTGTGAGGTGATTGCAAAGACAAACTAGCCAGCATCATATTTGCCATCCTCTTTGGGCTCCGAGTATCTTCCCCAACTTGAACTATCCAGTTGGGACGGTGAGGCAAGTGCTCAGGCTAACAAGGCTCTCCCTAACAACCACAACTTGCCTACCAAAGCTACCTCAGAATCTGATGAGGAATTTGCCAACTCCTGGCCCGTGAGTACATTGCTGCATTGAATGATTTTGAAAATGATGGTGCTTTGACTCCCGAAGCTACGAGCTGCCATGACAAAGATGCCCATGCAGTAGAGCATATGTAAACAGACACTAGCTTCACTTGGCCGAGAGCATGCGACCCCAATCCAAAGTATCTGCGCTTGGAGCTTCTGTGCTTTGAGCTTCTGCGCATCCCGCGTTCTTCACTGTGCACTCCTTTCCACCACACCACACCCTTGCCCACCAACACAACTGACACCCTTCATAGCTGCACAACTTTTCTGCTTCAGCACTTCTCATCTTGCAAAAGGTAAATCCATGTTCCCCCATCTGCACTCTATCCATCCATCCAAGACATCCACACATGCCTCTTTTATGACCACTTGCTGACCCCATCATGTCCCTTCTTTTGCCTCATGACACATGGTTTGGCACCTCCTCTTCACCATGCCAGGTCAGGATAGTGAGCCTGCATTGTTCAGCATTCTGCTGTCAAGTGCTCCGGCCTCAACCCCTCCCCCTGCACTGTTGAGCAAGCCACCTATGCTTCCATTTCCGAATCCACCTTCCACTGCCCTTCGCTGTCGGCTCCAGGCTGAAGAAGATCATCTGCGCACCCTCATCCTGAACAAGGGCCTCCCATATAACTTTACCACTAGGACAATCTGTCTTGGTGCTCTCTTCAGTCACCCTATTCTTACCATGACTCAGGATGAATTTCACAAGTGGAAGACTGCTCTCCACACTGTGTACTGGACCGGTGTTATGCAGCCCCTGCTTGATAGTCTCACTGCCCCTTCACCTTCACCTGAGGGACCACCTTATCCAGAGCTAGCTAAGATCACACTCCCTCACCTCCTCCAACAGGTGTCTCAGAGCTGTCGCACCTTCCTGCTTGCTGCTCCTAGGCCAGACTGGCTGGCGCTCCTGGAGACCAAGTATGACACCAACAATCAGGCCCTCGCTCCTCTGTGTCAGCGGATGGGAGCCTGAAACCCGAGATCCTGGAAGTGGTCAAGTCTTGCTGGATTCTGTCAAGATCTGGTGAGGGAGAGAGGACTGAGTGGATCTGGGAGATCCGGTGAAACAGGTTTGACTTGGCAGATATCAGTGATATCCTGCGAGTGGAGGGTCTCCCAACGGATTTCAACAGGCTGCTGTTGACACTCCATACAGAGGTAATGCAGCAAGTTTGGATCAGTGATGCTACTGTACAATGCCAATGCGAGTGTCTAGGTGTTGTGCCATACAGAGTAGGGGTCAGACTACCCACTGGTCATCATTGGCAGTGGTGAACAGCTGATAGGACTGGTGGCAGTGCCAGGCCCATGGTGGAGGTTCCACCTGTAGTGGAGGTGCTACAGCATTGATTGAGGTTTCAACGACATCTTTTGCAACACTCTCCATTCACTGACGGAGACACAGACTGCAATGTTCACAATAACTGGTATTGTGGTTGAGACATATAATGAAGGTGTGAACAGGGTACACATACAGTACAATTGGTAATGTGACAAATAGAGTGGATGAGCCCTGCTCATCCAGTAAGGCCTAGCGACTCTCTCTCTATATATATATATACACCTGTACACAGTGCTCAAGGCCTGTCAGCAGTACCCGGCCTGCATGTCCATGAGTTCACCTTTGATAGGCCCCTTGACCTCAACTGCTCCTGAGCAGCCGCTTTGACCTAACCACCACTGAGCTTCCCCTGTCTCATCTGGTTGACACTGCCCATGGCAGTTGTCCTGCATAGCCAGTGTGGTTTCCCACCATCATACTGTGCCTCTGTTGAATCACCCTCACTTAACAGATTTCCCTGCAATCCACTGAGTCTCGTCCACTCACCAGAATTCAGTTCCCGATTCGAAATCAGTCTTTTCGACGAATTTCCCTGAAATCTGTTGGGTCGGGCCTCTTCAACCCGATCTTGTCCCGATGGTCTGCGCAAACGGCGCAGACTTCATACGGCCCCCGGCTCCTGTAACACTCCGGCTCCGAAGACTCTCAGGCCCTCAGCTGGCTTCGACATCAGATGTGCCGGCCTACACGCCCAGCTCCACCAACTTTTCGGCAATCGACCCGTGCTTGACCAGCATAGCGTCACGCGCCTCCTTAGCACCACATATCAAAACGAAGGGACGGTGAATCATTACGTCCTCATCCGGGGCATTCAGCCGGCCATCAACATCCTTGACCAAGCTTGTCAGCTTGTCAACGGACCCGCCCAACCTTTGCTGCCGGACGATTGTCCCCTGGTCGCGCTGCTGAGGGATAAGCTGGAAGTTTCGGTCGTGTCCAAGTCACGAATCCCAAAGTCGTGGTCCTGCGGTGATCGCCCGCTCGCCAACATCGCGCATACAGTCCAAGCCCCCTTCCCCCCGGGCTACCTTCCTTGCCCGACCAGCTCCGGCCTCACCGCCACCGAGATTAACCACCTGCACAGCGAGTACTTCGCCCAGAGTCGCTCCGACAATGTCGTCGTCATTTGCATCTGCCTCCTGGACCACACCTACCAGGACCTGCGTTATGTTTCCATGGAAAGCAAGAGCAAGGATTCGTTCACGGTGGACAACATTCGTCTTGCTCTGGAGCAAGCCTCGGAAGCATGGGTCCACCCAGTATATCACGACCAAGCAGTCAGCAGTGTTCTCCCTCTCTGTCACGCTTTTATCGCTGGCGCGGCCGAAAAGGATTTCAGTTGGTTCATGGTTGACACTGCTCAATACATTTATTTGTGCATTTGCCAGGAATGGCGATACATGAGCCAAAAGGGCCAATGCTTTGGCCTAGTGACTTCGAGTCTCGTTACAGTCATCCTGGAGATCAAACGCTCAGCTATGGGCGATGACGAGGAGGAGCTACACTACACCATCTTCGAGGAAGGCAAGTTCTTCTTCACGACATCGTCTGGCCCGCACTTTCCCACTTTCGCCGAGATCATTGTATACATCACGCTTCTGAACGTCGGTGAAGGCCTCCTCTCGAACGACGAGATCATCGCGCGCTCTCAGGCTCTGCTCGAAGACATGCAGTGGTACGAGAACCCCGACGCAGAAAATCCCTATGACTCTGATGGGGACACTCGCGCTCCCACCTTGCCATGCACCCAACCATACCGTCAGGTTGGTCGCCCACCATCTTACTTCGAGGACCCGTCGTCACAGGTGGACTCTAGCCTCGCTCCGTTGGCGGCTGCTCAGCACCTTCCTACACCACCAGCCCAACCACTCCCGGTGACCCCCTCCTTCCCCTTCTGGCTCCCCTTCTTCCGCTAAGATGGCTGGCATGGCAGCGAAATCTGCGCGAATGTGGGAATATATCCTCTCTAAACTTATCCTTGGCCAGAACAGATGCAAAGGAAGTCGGTTCTAGGAACGAGGAACGACCTTGTCACATTCCACTCTCTGCATCGGCGTTTGACTTCTGCAGGGTGAGATCAACCTCAACTGTCTTGCTGTCCGTCTCCACATCTTTATTTAAGTGACATGCATCTCTCCCGAGCGCGAAGTATCCTCTCAACTCCAGAGTGGATGGCTCCCACGCTGCAGTCCTATACGATGAGAGAAGCACTGCTGTCTGCTCGAGTCTTATCATTGAGCAGCCGGGCCGGACCAACAAGCGAGATTCCGCTTTTCTTTGAGTTTGACCAACTGGCTGTTAGTCGTCTTGCCTCGCATATCATCATTGTTCCTTCTGCTTTTCAAACTTTGCTAACCACCTCTTGCAACCTTTCGAAGGGGCAGAATGATTCCATCTGTGCGTCATGCCACTTTGACACCGTCAACCGTGCGAAGGGACTTGGCCGTCTTGGATTCACCTCGTATGAAAGTCTGGAATGGTCATTATTCCCTCTGTGCTAGCGTTGTGCTTTGTGAGGCCAGTAAAAAGTACATTGTGCGTTCGGATCTGCGGTACCAAAGTGCGGCGTTTGAATCTTCCACTTTGTATCCACAATTCCACTCATTCCGTCCGAGCGAATAGTGTCAAAGATCCAAAAGAAGCAAACACAAGAAGCAAACACTATACTAGACAACAACATTTCACTCAACGATCAAAGAACGGCGGAAGCAGAAAGTGCTGACTCTTCAAGCCGTTGCGGCCATCGAGGCGCTGTATACCTCCTGAACGTACCATTAAGACCTATTTTCGCCGTGAACTATGACGTTGATCTTTGGCGCTTTCATCGACCAATTTAAAGCTCCGTCCCGCGTTTCGCTTCTTCCTAATTCACACTCCGCTCCGCTTAACGACCTGCAGACTCTTCTCCACCTTGACTCTGTGCGCTCCCGTATGCTTCCTCCTACTGGCATCCAGCTAAAGTCTGCCTGTCGGGTATATACCTCGAGTGTCTGCCAATTCACCGGCCTCTTTTGTCCTTGTAGAACAAAAGCCGCAATGCCAATGCCACAAAGAATCATGTACCTCAGGAAAGGCAGGTGTGAGTTGATGAGTGAGACTGATCTCAATACCGTTGTGCCAGGTGTTGACCGCAGATTCTTGACCCTTTTTCCACCTTTTGCTTCTTGCGACCCAAGCCTCTTGCGCCACGAAAAGCAATCTCAGGTCGCCGTTGACGTTGCTTCGCCTCAACTGAACTAATCTCTCAGAAGCCACGGTTTAACCGGTACATTGTTCTGTCTCGGCGATCGCACTACCCTGGCGCAGCCTCGATTGGTACACGGCAGCGCCGCGCAAGATCATGACAATGTCAGTGAATCTCAAACTTTCTTCACTCCAAACACCGCAGTATGAGACCTCGTCGTCGCGTGTTTGGCCATGCTGCTCCGACCTTGCAGGTCCGAGGCTTGTCAGGAGAGCCTCGTGGTGTTCATCTTTCTTCCATGTGGTTCACCGTGCCGACACACGACCTGGTTTGTCATTGGGTGTTGGCTCGAAAAACTGTGCCGTACAGCCAAAACACGCAAAGCTCTGGACGAAGACAAGGAGTGGCTTACAACGAAAGGTATGAACGTCCCAAAATACCATCTCAGAGGTTGCCGACGTAGTACTCCATAGGTTTGAGCCAGATTCTTTGTCTCACAGAACTTCTCAGTGCCCGAGTTTAGCCATGCTGTGTCGGAAACACGAAGTGCAGCGGACCATGTCCTACGAGACTGTGCACTATCTGATTGCTGCAGAGTTCGAATCGTCACAATAGGAACGGATATTGGTTGATACTCTCTTCCCTGCTTTGTGCGGCTATGCCCAAGGTGCCCCTCAACTTCCACATGGCTAAACATTGGTCGTGATGCCACGTTGATCATAAGCATGCGTCTTGACGTCGACTCGGCCTTGCCCGTTCTCATTGCGACGTCGGCGAGGGGCGGTCACGCTTCATCATCACCAAAGAAAATTTTCTGCAGAAGCCGCGGTGGTGCTTGAGGCCGTCATGATGTTGGGTGCGGGAAGACACGGCTAGCACCGCAACAATAAGGTCCTGACTTCCTATGCTCCATGCCCGGTTCATCACCAACGGCATCCCACGCGCTTCCATGCTGCGCGAATGTGCAGTATTCAGGATCACCTTGTGCGACCATATCGTTGCGCGGTAGCAGATGCTCACAGGATGTGCAACACTTGGCCGAAACAACGGAGGAGTCCGGCTGCGCTTCAAGCCGATGTTCTGTCGTCCGGCTTGTTCATCATCCGACTTTCCTTTGAGACAGCCCCAAAGCTCATCGAATCAGCGTGCTCTTCAGCCTGGCTGTCTCAGGCTGACGAAAGATTCTCATCCTCGGCATCGTCTTTGCTCAATACACGTTCATTACGCAGCTGTGTGCTAGCGATGCGATACGGGAACAGCGTCAGCTCTAAACTTGCCGACGTTGCCGAGAGCTGCAGTAAGCGAGCTAAATATGTAAACACAGCGGGGCTGTCAAAGGACGGAGTCGAGCCATGCGAATAAAGGTTTCTGTTACACTTGATTTAATGCACACAACTTATTGAATTTCGGGACTCGGGTAGTGAACTACAGGAAGGGTTCGAGATTTTGTTCACTTGAGCTCCTGGAGAAAGCCATATTTCTTTCGATTGTCAATCTCGACACTTTAGGCTCGTACTTCGCAACGTCGACATCCTTACCACCCTTGACCTTCGAGGAGAGTCGAGTCGTGACTACCATGCTGCGGCAGACGAGCTCGCGACCCATCAAGCAATGGATCTTAGGCAACGATTCGCTCACGCTTCGACAAGCACAACATAGGAGGCAAGCATTCGAAAGAACGCAACTTGCAAATGCCTTGGCACCATCTCAACGCGGCCTAGCGACGCAGACCACAGCGTCTGGAAGCAAGCTACATGAAAGCAAAGGCACCGCCTTCACTGAGCAAAACTACCACGACAAATCAACGCTGACCTCAATCTATCCAGATTCGAAAGCTGCTGAACGTCATCATCCGCATGCACCACAGCTCTTCCAACACTACCGGAGGCGTCGCGTTGGTGAGAACTCGTCAGAGGCAAAGACTTCCCGGCCACAACTCTCGAGTGAAACATACATTCTGCGCAACATCTCTACGGATCCCGAGCTTAAGCAGCTATACACGTCCCTCGGAAAGGCTGCCGACAGTCACGATGCCATTCAAGCTACCAAGCTTTGCCAACTCATCAAGGAGAGGAAAAGCGCCATGTCTTCTGCTCGCGCCTTTGAACCAGAGGAGAAGATTGTGTTCCTCTCCGTGATGCGTGCCCTTGCCCATCATGGCTTTTTGGAAGAGGTTCAGGCAGTCCACGCCGACATGCTTTCGGTCGGATTCGAGGAATGCATTGACTCGCTCAACCATTTGCTTCAAGCCGCTGTTGTTTCCGGCGATCAAGATACAACAAGCGACATCTTGGAGCGTATCTTCGTCCTGAAACCCTCATCATCGGACAGCTCGGCGGAGCTAGCTCAGATTCTACTCAAAAGCGACGACGGTCTGTCGGCCTCAAAGTCGAGCCGCGGCATGACGCTGCCACTTCAAAAGATGCGCAATTGGAATGCCTCGACGTTCGCGCACATGATCGACCACGCATGTCAGGATCACAACCTCGAGTATGCACTTTTGCTTTTGTCCACTTGCTACCGCATCAATCTTCAATTACCACACGAGACTCTCAAGCGACTCATCAGTGTTTGTCTTCATTGCGAAGAGTTCAGAACTACAGTGGAGCTTGCCGACCTCATCGAGCAAGGAGGTCTGGTTTACTCTCAGACTGCACAGGGAGATCCGACGCTGTTCAGCACGGATGCACAAGATCTCCTCCGCTCCGAGGCACGAAAGGGTCAAGTCGCTCGCCGTTTGCCGCCAAGCATCTGGATGTCGATCTTGCGATCCTGCGCCGAAGGTGGATATCTGCCAGGCGTGGAACTTGCATGGTCTCGCGCTGTCAAGCAGGGCCTTTTGGCGCCAGACGACGGTCTCTTCCTTCAAATTCTATCTCTCGCTGCCAAAGAGGGAAGCGTACAGATGGCACATGTCTGTATCCGATATATGGACCCCACTTTTGAAGCGATGCCTGCGGATCAGGTATCAAGGGCCGAGCAGGAAGATTCTGCGCAAACATCAAGAAGGGTTGTCACCGCCGCGAAACGCATCGAGCTGCAAGAATGGCACCTGGCGCCCCTGTTCGAAGCCCAATGTAGCGCCAGGGACTACGAGGGGGCGATGCGTACGCTCCGTGGCTTCCATCATCGCGGATTCCGCGTCACCGAACGCACCACCTCAAGAATCAGCACTTCCATCTACCCCGATAGAAACTCTCTGCATCTCGCTCTGGACGCGCTTGCAAAGAGTGCCTCCGACTCTCTTGTCGGTACCCACATTGCCGCTGTCAATGCTGTCCTGAGCGCAGCGATCTGGCTGGGCGATCTTGCCCAAGCACTTGAAATCTATCGAGCTATGCCCTCGTACTACACCTTTACCGACCCGACAGGAGTCAGACCGCAACATCAAGCCAAGGCGATCAAGCCGAATCTTGATACTTTCAACTCACTGCTCAACGGTTGCATTGATGCTGCCGACTACGAAACCGGTGTTCAGCTGCTCAAGGATCTCAACGAGTTGCGCATCAAGCCGGATGTAGTCACCTTCGAACGCATGGTCGTCTTGTGCTTGACGCAGCGCAACTACGACGATGCCTTTGGATTCGTCGAAGAGGCCAAGGCAAAGGGCATCAGCCCGAGCCGCAAGAGCTACGAGGCTCTTGTTCGCAAATGCTTCAACGAGAAAGACCATCGTTGGGAAGGCGTGTTGGCAGATATGTCGGATCACGGTTACCGTCCGAGCCCGAAACTGCTTCGTGAGCTTGAGCTCGACCCCAACTCGCACGACACTGGACCATCATCGTCACGTTTTCGCTTCTAACTTAGTTGATTCCACATCTTTGTATTCTAGCCATTCAATCCACTCTTATCCCCATACACTGTCGTCGTCTTCCAGTTGAGGACGAGAATGGGGTGGCGAAAGCATGCGAACAACAAGACGTACGACAGACTAAGTAGGATGGGGAACTGCGTTACTAACGGATCTAGATTGCAAAGAAAGGAACGGAGCGATTGCTGATAACAAAACATGCTTTTTGAATCTATATGACAAGGTATGTATGGGCCTCTCCGCACTTCTAAGCCCGGCCATGTGAAGAAGCAACATTCTCGATGAGCTCCTTGGCATGGAGAACGGCATCCTTGGAACCTCGGATGATGCAGAGTCCACCGGCGTCACGGGGAATCTCGATGGCGGCGCCCGACTCTTTCTGAATGTTCATGAGGCCGCTTCCGCCACGGCCAATGACTCGAGGGACGGCAGAAGGCGTGATCCAGAGCTTGCCCTGGTGCGAAGCGTTGCCGGCGTCTTTGATCGAGGTCTGGATGCGCTTCTCGGCTTTCTGGAGCGAAGCTTCATCCTTGCCGGTCAAAGTCCAAGAAACGACATCGGTTCCCGAAGTCGATGACAGCTCCTCGAGCTCAAACTCATTCTCCTCTGCGTCTCCTGCATCGTCATCATCGATACGAGCACCGAAAGTCTTGGCGGCAATTTTGGCGGATGCAGCAGATGTCGAGGTCGAGGCAGAGGCCGAGCCGCGAGGAGTGTCGACTGAGACGCCAAAGTCCGAGCGCAGCTGACGGAAGAACTGGGGAGTGGCGATACGGGCGTGCACGCCACGGGGCACATCGATCGACTTGGTGACGGAAGCGAAGCTGGACTTGATCTCCTCAGCAAGCGCCTTGCACCTGTCTTCAGCTCCAACAATCTTGACGATAGTGGAGTCATCGCCACCTGCAAGTTCAGCCTTGTTGATGGGCTCGCCGGTGGATGAGTACTCCTTCCAGCCAGGGAAGACGAGGCGGACATTGTACTGTGACTGCAACTCAGATTGACGGGAGCCTCCGCGTCCGATGAGCATCCTCTGTGCCTGAGGAGCAACAATGACACCGTAGACGATGCGCGAAGCCAGGACGTCAGCAGCATTCTTGAGTTCGTCACGGATGGCCTTGGCCAATGATGCGGGACCACGGATGGTGACGGCGGACGAGTCCTTCTCGTTTCTGCGAGGGAACTGCACGTATTGAGATGAGGCCTTGGCATCTTCGGGACCGCCAGCCTTGATGATGAGATCACGAATGTTGGACCCCTGAGGTCCGATGAGGATACCGTGGTGCTCAGGTGCAATCGTGAGTGTGTAAACCTCTTCGGCGTCGACCTCGGATGCGATGGCCTCAATGGCTTTGCGAGCAGCAGCGATAGCCTTCTTAGTACCACGGATCTTGATGGAGGTGGTGCCGTCGGTCTCGTTGTCCTCACGGTCGACATCGACCTGCGCCTCGCTCTCTTCACGAATCTGCTTGATGGTAGCACCACCCTTGCCCATGATGCGTGCAATCGACTTGGTGCTTACTGTGAGCGTCGAAACATTGTTGTGTTCCTTCTCGTATTCGAGCAGCTCAAGCAACTCGGCCTTGGCACCTTCGACACCCTTCTTTCCACCCTTGATGATGACCTCGTCAGGCTTCTGAGCGGCGCGGCCACCAGCAGGCTTGTCATCAGCTCCCTCGGTGGGAGTCGACACGCCGCTCTGAGCGTTGGCGTTGGGGAAGTTGATGCGGACGGCGTAGGTGTCTTGGAGACGGGTGACGTACTTGCCGCCCTGGCCGATGAAGCTGCCGTGCATCTCCTGGGGAATCTTGAGGGTCACGGTAGTCTCGTCCGCGAGCCTCTCGACCTGAGTCTGAAGACGCTTCTTGGCTTCCTCGACATTCTCCTTGCGTCCTGTGAGAACCACTTTGGTGCTGGAAGCGGGCTTCTTGCCCTTCTTGGCGCCATCGACACCCTCGGCACTCGAAGGCTCTCCAAAGTCGATGCGGACACCGAGCTCTTCTCGCAGCTTAGTGATGGCAGAGCCGCCACGTCCAACAAGGTGAGGGACGTGGTTGGCGTCGACTGAGAACTCGGCAACGTGGCCGTTCATGATGCTGTCCTGCTCGGCCTCAACAGCGATACGCTTGAGCGCTTTGACGACACGGTCAACTTCAGAGCTGGGACCACGAACCAGGATCGAGTCTTCGGAGAGCGACGAGCCGGCCTTGTCAGCCGAAGCGGCCTTGCTAGAACCAAGCTTGACAGCCACGAGCCTGTCTTCACCAATGACAGCGTTGAGTGTGGTACCGTTGGGACCGAGGATGGCGCGATGAAGCTTGGCGGGGACTGTCAGAGTCTCAGTGCGAATGTCTGCTGCTGCGACCTGAGCTTTCTGGATATCTTCCTTGACGGCGTCGAGGATCTCCTTGGCTTTTGCATCGCGCGCCTTGCGGTCGGCGGGCAAACCAGCGACGACGGAAGAGCCTCCGAGAACAAGGAGGACATCGGAACGAGAATCGCCATCGGCGTTGGACGAAGCAGGAGGGAAGAGAACATCGACACCACGGGCCTCGTATGGCTTCAAGCCCTGACCCTTCTTTCCAATGATGAAACGATGGAGGAGAGGGTCGACTTCGATCTCCTCGACAAAGCTGGGAGGAAGCGACTTGACGAGCTCCTGAATTGTCTCTCTGAGCTTCGACACCTCGGCGGCATCAGAGCCGACAATCTCGATCTGGACGTTGCCAGTCGACTCCACAATGGCGGGTCGGGGAAGGTAGATTTGGGCGGTGGAGCTGCGAGGAATCTTGCCTCCGACGTTGAGCCATCGAAGCACATGCTTGGCGTGACCGACAGGGTCCTTGGCGAGCGATCGGTGGGCAGCAACAACGTCGACGACCTCGACACGGACGGCGTTGGCCTTCTCCATAGCGGCAGTGAGAGCCAAAGGCAACTGAGTCTGAGGACCACGAATGGTGACACTGTCGGAAGGGTCGTCGATGGCAGCAAGCTCGACGCTGCAAGAAGTAGAGGCAAGGATGTCGTTGGCGGCGTCGCCAACTAGGAAGCGGTGCTGACGCTTGGGGATGCTGATAGCAAGGGTGCGGAACGAGTTCTTCATTTCCTCGACCTGGGCCTCGATGGAGGCGACAGCCTTGGTCGCCTTTTCGCGATCTCCAGACACGACGATAGCAAGATCACGCTCGCGCTTGGGCTCAGCCGACTCGTCATCACCGTCCTTGCCGTGCAAGAAGGCGGCACGAGGAGGCACTCGGACCGAAATCTCGCCCTCGCCGGCCTCTTTCTCGAGCTTGGCGGCGTTAGCGCCCTTGGGGCCGGCAATGAAGGGATAGAAGATGTGGTCGATGTGGGTGAGTCGCTGGGTGATCTTGGAAGTCCTCTCGGCGACAATCGACTGAATCATAGCCTGAGCCTGCTTGACGTTGATTTCGTCACCCTCGAGCGTGACGGGGATCTGTTCGTCATTGTCGTAGTCGATGGTGTTGCGCTGGCTGGCATCGGCATCAACGGCCTGATCGGCAGTAGGGTCTCGGGGAGGAACGTTAACCTTGACACCGGTTTGTTCGGTGATGGTCTTGAGATTCTTGCCTTTGGCACCGATGACAAAGGCACGGAGCGAGGCGGGGATCATGATCTGAGTTGAGACGTGCTTGGCGAGGAGGACGGTGATCTCACGTTTGGCGTTCTTGATGACGGCCTCATCGGCAGCCTTGAGAACAAAAGTGGTGGTGCCGATCTTGCGAGTGGTGGAGGCTTCAATCTTGACACCGCGGTACTTGTTCTGCACCTTGGACATGACAGAGGAGAGTTTGTTGACGGAGTCGTGCGAAAGCGAGAGCGAGAAGGTCTGCTGAGCAACCGAGCGTTGAATGACGGGAGCAGAGCCGTTCCAGGTGGAGCCCTTGTTACCCCACTGACCCTTGGCGGGGTTGACGGCGGCACCGAGCGAGGGGAAAGCCGTTTCGGAGGAAAAGTCGGGCTGCTTGGTACGGCCAGAGCTCTGAGCGCGGCCGTTGGTGGCAGCGCCGTTGGCGGCGTCAGCAGCAGAGGAAGAACCGTTGGTGGCAGCAAGAGCAGCAGCACTAGAAGCGGAAGCGGAAGGAGCAGCGGGCTCAGCAGGAGGGAAAGGGTCCTGAGTGAGGGCCGGGAAAGGATCAGCCATAGGAGGCTGTTCGGCAGCGGCGTTGGCTCGAGCAAGCTGAGCCTGGTGCTGCCTCATGAGATCGGCGGCGGAAACCATGATGGGCAGAGTTGGGGCAAAGGACGGCGGCAGGAACGAAAGAGGACCAAAGACGATAGACCTGGGTGAACGAGACCCGAACGAAGACCTTTCGAAAGCGGAGCTTTGCTAGACGGTGAGGGCTCTGAGACAAGGGTGTCGTGAAAGGGGACGATCGAGGACAGCAAGTAGCCTAGAGTGAAACCTGATGAAGGCAAGTCAAGAGCGAACGACAAACTTCCTTCTGTTAGCCTTTGATGCAATGAAGTGCGACAAAATCATGCTGCGAGACAGAGCAACTTACCAGCTCAATCAGCCTAATGAGGTGGCGTTGAAGTGTTGTGCGAATAGGCTCGAGGAGGATGATGATGATGAGGAAGAAAGAGGTGGAGAGCAGAGCAAGGCGAGCTTCCAGAGCTAGCGTTAGCGAGGGTCGAACGGGCCAGGCTTCCGGCTTCCTTCTGGCACCACCCAACCACACAAAGAGCTCACTTCCTGTTAGACGCGGGCAACAGAGTGTCTCGACTCTCTCCGTCTGTGTGTGTCTGTGTGTCTGTGTGTGTGTTTCTCTGGCTGTACGTACAGTACTTCTTCGAGTCTCTTTTCTCAGCGCTTTCGAGCTCGATCTTCCAAAAAGAGTGTTACTGTAGTTGAGTGAGAAGCACACAGGCACAGACAGGCAGGCACACGCTTTTCGGTGGGTCAATTGCCTCCAGCTCACGCAATACAAACACACAGCTGCCATGCATTTCAAAGCACAGACGTCCAATTCAAACCGTAGCAAGAAAGGGTCCTCAGTTGTATTTGATTGGAAGACCTTCCTTCCATTTTCGCCTCCGAAGTCTCAAAGTCAAGCAACCCCACAAGGCAGCAAGCAGAAGTCCAGCTCGCGTGCCATTTTCGAAGAAAATCAATCAGATCTTCGCACGAACGCCGATTAAGATACAGTAGAGGAAATTTAGAGCTCACGCTTTCGATTGCATCGGCACTCTGCGGGCCGACACCGCACCGGTGAGTGGACCCTGGAGCAAGTGTTGCGTCGACCAGTAGACGTGCAAATGATAATCGCTTTGACTCTCTCGCACTCTGGTGGGCAGCTGGTTACCTCGCTATCATATCAGGAATTGCCAAATACCAGCCAGCAGTGTACCATGACGATTGTTCATTACAAGTGCAGATTGATAAGGCTGAGTTACGTCGGATCAATGGAGGACTGCTCTGCGTGATCTTGGCTTGTTCTGTCGGAGGCTTGGATCATCCCCGGCTTCTCGTTCACTAGCTCTGTTCCTTGACACTGATCGACTCCGCTTCGACCCGACCGTCGTTGCTGCCAGAAGTCCAGCAGCTGCACTCTCCTCGTTAGCCAAGCCAAGTCCCATCCCCACTGTGATATCGGGGTAGCCTCCTCGCACCTCCAATGGAGACGAAGGCATGCTGGACGACAAAAACGAAGGGCGTCGTCTGAAGCTACGTCTCTCTCCCCTGCGAGACCCATGGCCGTGATGATGGTGGTGGTGATGATGATGATGATGATGGCTGTGATGATGACTCGCTCCACCAAGCACATCAGGCAATGACGTGTCAGGAATAGCCAGTCCAAACAGAACTGCAGGTACCAGCACTATCGTAGCGACGATGCTGAGCATTCGCATCACATCGACCCACGCCCTGATGATGGCGGTTCGTTCATCTGATCCTATCGGATAGCTAAGCGCCTTTTGCAGGCTTCCGTACACAACCTTGAGCTCGTCCGCATCCATGTTCAGCAGATTCTCCCTTAACTTTGTCGGCAGATACGTCTGAAACATCCACCCCGCTGTGGCAGATCCAATCGCTGCACCGATCTCGGTGGTGAGCAACTCCAGTGCCGTCACAATGGCAACATCGGCGTGCCTCACCGTCACTTGCACCGCAACTTGCATCGTGATCGCTATGGAGCCGCCGCCGATACCCTGCAACAGTTGGCAAAGCACCAGCATGTACGTTGGGTCATCCGCTGTCCTGTATCGCACCATCAGCGTTACGCCCAGCAGTCGCACCACCAACCCGATCATCAACAGCATCTTGTATCTTCTTGTCATGGCCATCAGCGATCCTACAATGATGCCGGTGATCGTCGACGTCACGTTTTGCGTCGTAGCAAAGTATCCAGTCTTGGTCTGATCCCATCCCTTGAGGATCTGCACGAAGCTGCTGAGAAACGTCCACGAGATGTAGAACGATGCAAAGTCCAGCACTCCAACCACGCAAGTGCACACGACAGCGCTGTTGGTCAGGAACTGATAGGGCAAGATCGGAACCGATGCCCGCGTCTCCCACCATCCGAACACCAGCAGCATGGCTACGCCGCCAAGAATGAAGGTCGTCATTGGAATCTGAGCCTGTCGTTCTCCATGTCCGGCCAAGGTCAACGGCAACAAGATCAGTAGCCATCCGCCCGTGAAAAGCAGCAGCCCCAACACGTCAAGCTCTCTCGCCAACTGTCGCAGCGCCTGTCTCCAAGGCTTGTCCGTCAGAGTGCTTCTCGTTGCCAGTCCAGCGCGACGTGCTCTGCGTTGGCCCACCAACAGCGTGAGCAGGAGCGGCGTGGCAGCAAGTGGAACGATGACTGTCCAGATCGCAAAGCCGAAACGCCAACCACCATGACGCATCACCAGGTCCACCATGGGTCCTGCTACCGCGAAATTGATCAGAAAGGGAAGGTTGACAATGCCAATTACCAGACCACGCCACTTTGCTGTCGTAGTATCGGCGATGATGATCGACTGCAGAACTTGGATGCCTGTCGTGCCTGCTGATTGAAGGCAGATGCCGCCGATGAGCAACCTTAAGGACGCAGTTGAAGCAACCACAACGTAGCCGCAGACATAGAAGACCAGCGAAAGCACGTATGCCTGAGGTCGGCCAACGACATCCGATAGTTTGGCGATCGGTGGCTTGGCAATGGCGAATACCATCTGCTGCACGATTGCGACTGTGCTGAACGAAGCCAAAGCGCCATACTCGCTGCAAGCAAAGTTGAGATAGAGGTACCCTGTGTTTGAGTCGAGAGAGGTGACATAGGCAACGCAGAAGATGGCCGAGTAGACAAGCAGATACATTCCGCGTCGCCTTCGCCACAGCTCACGAGGGTTCTCCAGATCCTGTTCTCTGCTGTCCATCGGCATACACTTGAGCAAGCGCTGGTCTTCCATGCCTTCGTCTGCTTCCTCGTGTGCATCATCATAGTCATGGCGCGGACGCTTGGCCTCCAGCCCTGCTATTGTCAATGAGGGATCTCGTGCAAGATCGTGCCATGAGACTCGTGGCCGCTCCTCCTCGAGCGACAGTGAGTGAGAGGGCCCGTGGCGAGCTGGTGACAGATGCTTGCTCGAGCTGCCAAGTGCCGCAGTGTCACCGGGCTCTGCTGCCGGCTTGACATGTGGCTGATGTCCGTTCGTGACAAGCTCGTCTGAAGTCTGCGCTGATTCGACACCGTGCGGCCGGTCACGAAGAGCATCGGAAAGATTTGCTGAAGCGGCATCGTTCGGGAGCGCATCGGCGGACTCTGGCTGTGCAGAGCCACTGCTTGCCCCGCGGTGGTCCGAGACGCTTGCTCCCTCTGGAATGACATACGCCTCGGCTTCGACTGCAGAGCCACCGTCGACCATCTGCTTCGCAGCCGCTTGTGTGTGGTTTGCCGACCCTGCGTGCGTTGCTTCAGCCTTGACCATTGACACAGGGGCCACCGGGCTGTGTCCGTTGATATGGTGACCAGTGCTTTGAGAATCTGTGACGCCTGCGTTGTTGGATTCTGAAACGGACGCCGGGAGGCTCAGAAAGGAAGGCCTCGAATCGATTCCTTGGCTGCTTGATGGAATGCTGAATTCGGGATAGCTTGGTGCAGCATAAGGCGGCAAATCTTGCGGCATGCGTGCGCTCTGTCGAGCTGGCAAGAATCGATCGCTAGGCGGAAACTCGATATAGAAAACGCCTGCACCGCACTTGCCTTTCATTTGGTAGAGATGATCTTCCAGCATTCGCAGGTTCCGCAGATTTGCCTTGAAGAGGACATCCAGAGCATCGCCAATGATGGGCACGATGCCAATCGCACAGTCAACGATGATATTGAGCATCATCCACAGGAGAACCATCAACGGAAGGCCAAACAGCGAGCAGAGGAAGATTTGATACAGCCCTAAAATGAGGCCTACATAGTCTCCTACACCGGGAACAAGTCCGACGATCGACTCCACGCCGATGTTAAAAGGAAGTCGAGAGCCGAGCAAGGGTATCGAGTCGAGATACCAAGCAACTGTGCGGATGTGGTTGTAGAGCTGCTGCGCCTCCTTGTTGTTGCGTGGACGATGCGCAAGTGGCCAGTAACGAGCTTCGAATGCCATCTGCTCGAGTCTAAATCCTCGCAGGGAGCGTCTGGCCTCATCTCGTTGACGCCAGTCTCTCGAGCCTACTGTCTCCAACGGATCTGCTGCATCCAATGTCGAGCGTGGCCAAGCCCGTGTGTCGTGGGGGAACGCAAAGGCAAGCAGTTTGCTCGTGGCCCAACTCACCGGTGCTTGCAACATGGCAGTAGTCGGGCTCGCGGCTCAGCGCAGCACAGTAGTTCATGAGCAATGACTTGCTTGTCTGCTTTCGGAGTGACAACTTTCTTTGATTGTCAAAACCTTGAGGCGGTCGATGGCATCGGTCAAAGAGTCATGCAGTGTGGTCGTTCAGATGATGTTTGTAGCTGAGGGAGTTGATGATTGGGATGGGAAGGTGCACTTTGCTATCCCGCTGTCTTGTTGATACGGCGAGCGGTCGTTGCGGTGGTCGTGGTTCATGAAACAGCAGGGCCTGCCTGTATGTCGAAGCGACTGAGCTCGGGATGGAGTTGATGAAATGGGATGGTCGGTGCTCGCCTCGCGAAACAGAACAGGGAGCTGGCACCTGCAATGAGCTCACCTCAAGCGCGAGTAGCCATGGTGATAGCCAAGTCGTTCCGATCGATGGTGGTCGTGAAGTGTATTAGGCAGCAAGACTGTTGAAGGCAGAAGCTGACTTCGATGGCCAATTCTCGCTTGTATCTGCAATATCTGTGTGGAGACTGATGAAGCGGCGCAAGATCAGATCTGATACAGTCGTACCTCTCATAATGAACCCTCAGAAATGTTGGAAATCCTGTCGGGATCCAATAACTTGTTCAACAATGTAACCTAACACAAGTCACTGACAATAGTTGACAGACACTGACACATGTCAGTTATTGTTGGTCAAGGCACCATAGTCACTGACAACAAGCAACTATTGACAGTGATAGTTGCCAGACACCATGATGGACAAACTCTCAATGCTCCACCTGTGAACAAAACACAGATCCCACCCACATGCAACCAAATCACCTCATACATTACCACAATCACCAGTGATTGTGGTTTCCTGTTGGTGACCCGCCAAAGGCTGATAGCGACATGGGATTCCAGGTGCAGCAGGGTAACTATGAGTGGTGATTACTGTTTCCCACCAATGACACACCAAGGTGTCATGGGACTCTAAGCATAGCGGGGTAACTATGGAGCAGATGACCTACTTCTGAGAGGAACACAATAGCAAAAGTGTGGTGACACTGTTGATACATGAACTATCACTGATGATTATGGAAAGACAGCAATATTTCATAGGGAAATGTTAGTGACATGGCATGGGTAGTTGCAGGGACACATGAGACTTTGGATGGGGAAACCTCAAGTATGAATCATACACTCTGGTACACAAAAGACCACCATGTTAAGGGTCAGTCCAATGATCAAGACTGACAGAGAACATGTATATAAGTTGGCATTATTCCTGTACCTACCCATTGCACACCATCAAATCAACTAATTATCTCTCTTTACGTATAGTACAACAATCAATGCCAATTGTTGTCAATCCATTCATATCCCTTTACAGACTACAGTGATCTGTCACCATCACCAAACATCTCACCTGCACCAACCTTCAACTCTATACAAGACCAAGCTAAGTCATCAGTAACTTTGCCAGACACAATCTTCTCGAGGAGATACACTGACCAGTCAATAAGTAATTGCTATTGTCACCACTGCTACTAGGCCTCAGGTATAATAACTGTGAGGCAGTTTGCAATGATAGTCCAATATCAGATATTCAACTTGCAATCATCGACAGTGATAATTGCATATTGATATTGTCTAACACACCTGTCAACTAACACAAAGAGAATTGGTGGTTAACAGTCCCCAATCATCCAGTGAAGCCAGTGATTTATCCTTTCCAAAAGTTTGACCCCTCCTCTGTACAGTGCAATGTCTAGACACTCGCATTGGCATTGTACAGTAGCATCACAGATCTGAACTTGCTGCATTACCTCTGTACAGAGTGTTAACAGTGGCCTGTCGAAATCTGTTGGAAGATCCTCCACTTGCAGAATATCACCAATATCCACCGAGTCATACCCATCTCACTGGATCTCCCAGATCTGCTCAGTTCTCTCCCTCTCACTGGATCTCCCAGATCTGCTCAGTCCTCTCCCTCTCACTGGATCTCGACAGAATCTGGCAAGACTTGACCACTTCTGGAATCTCGGGTATCAGGCTCACAACCACTGACAGAAGGTTGGTGTGGGTGAGACAATTGGTGATGGTGACAGATCACTATCATCTGTAAAGGGATATGAATGGATTGACAACAATCACCATCAATTGTTGTACTATACGTAAAGAGAGATAATTAGTTGATTTGATGGTGTGCAATAGGTAGGTACAGGAATAATGTCAACTTATATGTTCTCCATTGGTCTCAGGCATTGGACTGACCCTTTACATGGGGGCCCTTCATATTGTCAGAGTGTATGATTCATACTTGAGGTTTCCCCATCCAAAGTCTCATGTGTCCCTGTGACTACCCATGCCATGTCACTAATGTTTCCCTATGAAATATCGCTGTCTTTCCATAATCATTAGTGATAGTTTGTGTATCAACAGTGTCACCGCACTTTTGCTATTGTGTTCCTCTCAGAAGTAGGTCATCCACTCTGTAGTTACCCCACTATGCTTAGAGTCCCATGACACCTTGGTGTGTCATTGGTGGGGAAACAGTAATCACCACTCATAGTTACCCTGCTGCACCTGGAATCCCATGTTGCTGTCAGCCTTTGGTGGGTCACTGATGGGAAACCACAATCACTGGTGATTGTGGTAATGTATGAGGTGATTCAGTTGTGTGTGGATGGAATCTGTGTTTGGTTCATGGGTGGAGTGTTGAGAGTTTGTCCATCATGGTGTCTGGCAACTATTGATGGTGATAGTTGCATGTTGTTGGCAACTGTGGTGTCTTGACCAGCAATAACTGACACATGTCAGTGTCTGCCAACTATTGTCAGTGACTTGTGTTAGGTTTTGTCGTTGAACAAGTTATTGGATCCTGTCAGGATTTCCAACACTGGGTCCAGCAATTATGGAGGCTTTCAGCACCTGTAGCTCACGTCTAGCACAACAATAGATATTCAATAGTATTCTCATGATATTAGAGAGGTTTTGGTATGCTGTCATCACAGTGACCTCAACCTCGGCAAAGCCATCTCTATGACCTCAGAGAAACTTGTGCATAAGCAAGCTCATTTTTGAGGTCATCGAGATGGTGTTGCTGTTTTTCTGGCAGATGAGAAAAGTCATTGAGACAGATGGCCATCATTGTGGTTTTCTTGCCAGCATTTGGTCTTGTTTACAATGTATATGGTGATTTATGTGTTTCTCATTGCAATGTAACATAAAGTGATGACTAATGATGAGCTAGTGTGAAAGTATGATGAGTGCTGAGCTTGTGTGGAGTCGATATCATTGCAAACAAGGTCTGATGGTTGTACTAACACCATCTTGACCTTACCCCACAGTCCCACAAACCTTATTTTTTGTTTGTTACTGGCATCCCACCATTACATGGAGCTTCTCGACACAATCATGCAGGTTGAATACATCAAAGACACATTTTCAGAGGATGCTGTAGAAGCAATAACCTTAATTGTCCTCATGCTGTGGGCCCCACCAACCAATCTGCAGGTTCTCACATATACCTCCCTCAAACAAGCTCTCGACAAGATACACTTCCATGCTGACACAGGCTTCACATTTGCTCAGTTTGATGCAATACATTATGCATTGAAGATCCCGAACCCTGTGCAAACATGTGCTCAAGACTGTGTTGACAGCAAGACTGTGTTCTTCCTGCTGTGTGCCTGGCTCAGGAACCAGTCTCTCTGGCCTCTCAAGGGACAGTATGGACACTCTTTTGGTGCAATCAGCAGGCTCATATGCCATTTGAGCAGCTGGATTCACCAGCAATGGGGTCACCTTGTTGACATCAAGTCTGATAAGCACAGACTTGTCTCACCATGCCAGTGTTAGGGGCGGTGCGCCCAATATTGGCTGAGTAAGGGTATGGGAGTTAAGCAGGGTTGCCCTCCCAGATGTGGCAAGGATATGCCAACTCCGAGATACTGTCGTTACCATTCAATGGGGAGGTTAAGCCTGTGTTAACCCCAATGTCAACTGGTATGGACGGTTGGCACCGGTTAGCCTTGATATCAGCAGACCCCATGAACACCCCATTCAGAGGCAATGCAGCATGTTCTTGGTTGTGCCTCTATGCCACCGTGCCAAGAGCATTCTAGTCAGCAGTGGTGCATGGATATGAGCAGGGTGATGTCTTTGTCACTGTGACAGTAAGGGTGGCGACATGACAGAGTGATGGTGTGGGAGATTGAGGAGCAGGTCACTGCTCCTGGAGGGGATGGTGGCATATAGTCAGACTCCATTGTTCCAACATTGGCAGGGTGTCAGCGATGATGCTGGCAGGTTGATAGTCACATGGTTCTCTGACTCAAACAGAGGCACACGATGTTGGACAGCAGAACAATTGATGGCAGCCATGTGACTGATAAGGTCTGATGCTGATGAGCAAGTACAAGTTTAACAAATGTGTAATAGAGTGGATGAGCTCCACTCACCACTCATGCCTAGGGAACATGTGTATATGTATCAGCCCTCCCACTCCATGACCTGCATGTGCTCGAGTGGGCTGAGTGGCATTACCTAACAATGACCAAACTGCCTGTGGTACAATACAGTGGCTGACTCACAGCCCCATTGACATGAGTTTGAGGATAACACCAGTTTGTCCTCTGTTGTACATCATGTTGGGCCGAAATGTCAATTATCCTCCACCTATCACGGCCTGGGGAATGGAACTATTTTAACCCCCATCCTGATAAACCCACTTCCATGACAGCCGGCTTGAAGAGTATGCTGCTGCGGTACAGCAAAGGTTCAAGATACCAAGGATATGGGGTGCAATTGATGGTACTGTTTGCCTGATAGCAATGCCTGTGGAACAGCAAGAGCTTGTGTACAATGGACATAAGTGGTGTCATGCATTGAAGTATCAGCTCATATCATGTCCCAAAGCCTTGTCTTCTGCTCCAATCCATTCCTCAGCTGTTGGCATGATGCTCACATGGCAGCAGACATGAACCTTGTTGCATGGGCCCACTGGCATGCCAAGACTGAGAGCAGCAAGCAGCTCTATCTCTTTGGTGATCAAGCATATGGAAACTCAGTTGCAATCATTACCAAGTTTTGGGGGAACATCATCAATTCAATGCAAGCAGAGTTCAATCACATCATGAGTAAGTTCTGGATACAAGTGGAATGGTCAATCAGTCATATCACAACACAATGGCTGTGCTTCTCCATGAAGCAGCAGCAGAAGACTGGCCTGACACCTGTTGGACAGGACTGGCTAGTCAGTGTCATGTTGAACAATGCCAAGACATGCCTGATTGGCAATCAGGTGAGCATGAGGCTTGGTTGCATGTCTCTGACACTGGATGAGTACTTCAGCAACCCTCGGGTGACAAGATCTATGGTTTCACCCAACCCCAGCATACCTCAGAGCAGGGTCAATAGGCAGGACATGGCAGACAACAAGGAGGAAACACTTGTTGAACATGTACTTTAGTTAATCATCTATATACATCAGAACAAAATCAAATCAATAGCTATTGTATGGTCCTGAGTGAGCCTGAGAGATTGGATGAGTGCTGCAGTGAACATCTTGGGTGCTACCACCCAAGATGGTTAGAGTTCATTCCCAGCTTGAAGTGCTTGATGGAGCCAGAGAAACCCATAGGTGTTGTCCAGATTGCTGGTCCCCAGAGATTCCCTGCAGCATGCTCATCATCAAAGCCATCATTGATTCCATCCTCATGTTCTGTGCCTGACTCGACTGCAGCCAAGCTTCCAATGATTCCATCTGAGACCTAAACTCTGTCTGTATCCACTCATTCATGTTGAGCTGTGCCTGAGTGAGCTCCTTCTGTGATGCTGATTGCTCCCTCAAGAACTCAAGCTGTTGAGTTTGATATGTGCACTTGAACTGCCCATGTTGCTCAGTGTTCTCAGCAAATGAAGCTAGTATATCATGTGTTGCATTGCAGGATCTCTTCCGGACAGCAATGTTGCCAGCATCTCCTTCTGATTCCAATGGCGTAGCTGGTTCCTGAGTGCAGCATTGAGTTGGTGATGCCATTGACCAAGTTGCTGGGTCATCACAAGCTTGTCCTGCCATCTGAGCAAACTCATTCTGATCACACTGCACAGACTCTCTCTGCAGCCAATTGAGATGGTTGATTGCTTTGCTGCCAACTTTCGCCAGCCCTGTTGTACTTGTCCAGCCATACTTCATGCTTGGAAGTCCACTCAGCAATTCCTGAAGCTCGAATGTAAAGAGCTTCACCCTTCTTGTGCTTGTTTGTGATCTGCTGAAACTTCTGCTTGACAGCATCAACATCATGCAGAGGAAGACCTCTAAGTTCGGCAGCAGTGTTGTAGTCTTCTGCCACTGCCTTCCACAGCATGTTCCATTCTTGATTGTTACAAGTTTGATTTGGATTGTGAGCAAGAACAGCAATAGAAAGTACCTCTAGCAATTCTTTACTCCAGTGCACAGCCTGTGATCATGATGAAGCAGGCAATGGTGCAGGCAATGGCAAGAGGGGACAAGCTTGCATTGCATGAGAGACTTGTGAACTATCTACATGCAGAGATTGACAAGGTACAGGAGTTTGAGGAAGTTCTTCATGCTGTACCTCATTGTCAGAGAGCTCCTGCAGTGTGGCAGAGAGCTGTCCACTTGAGTGGAGCTCTTCAAGCTCTCTTCTCACTTCAGGTGGCAGTGAGAAGATGCTGTGCAGCAAGCTCTGACTTGAGTCCATCATTGCAGTTGGTATCGGCAGCAAAAGGTGGTGAAATGAAGCCAAAAATGTGGGGTATGCAATGCTGAGACTGATAACCTTAATCATATTGCAAATGCTGGACCATGCCTGATTGCAATGATGACTACTAACATCAAACTGTTTTGAAACACTTAGA
Source organism: Ustilago cynodontis (assembly GCA_928865425.1). Lineage (NCBI taxonomy): Eukaryota > Fungi > Basidiomycota > Ustilaginomycetes > Ustilaginales > Ustilaginaceae > Ustilago > Ustilago cynodontis. The sequence goes on along the minus strand of CAKMXY010000046.1, from coordinate 575,687 downwards.
AATGATTGGCTCCAAAGGCCACGGAATGGTGAGCAAATGATTATTTAATCATTCACATGATCTAATTTACAAGAATTTTTGAGGTCATAATGATGGTGCAAGCTCACCACAATGACCTTCTGAAACACCACCATCTCCACCATCTCTATGACCTCGGCAACGAGGTCATCCAACGATAACGGCCGACCGCCAAAACCTCTCTATTAGCAGAAATTTTGAGCCCAAAAGCTTGAGTATTGACAGAGATATGTTGTTTCTGCACCTGACATCTAAAAAATAATTACGAAAAAATTTAAGAAAAAAAAGGGTTCATTATGAAGAACAGCGCAAGCACCTGTCGATCCCTCTTGACAACTACGATCGCCATGATCGTGAATCTCATGACTATCCCCGCCGCCTCTCAAAGTCGAGGGTACTAGAGAGAATGTCTCTATCACCAAGGTCTCAGTCTCGGGCGCATCGACCGCCCGAGCATCAACCACCACATGCTCGACGATCAGAGCATCAACCACCACATGCTCGACGATCAGAGCATCAACCTTGTCCACCTCCATCCAGAATTCCTAGACCAATCAGACTCCCTCCTCCTCCCCCTGCTGTTCCATCCACCTCACCCGACTCTTGCAGCTCCAGACCAGTCAGTCATACTGCCCATCCTGACATTGCAATCAATGCACCGACTACGTCCAACTCCAGGCCCACAAGACTAGGGGTTGCACGTCCAACTCTGTCCAACAACAGGTCGCTAAGCCATGCTGCTCCTATCAACCTATCAGTATCAACCAACTCGAATGCTCTCAAGTCAAGTACGACCCCCTCGACTCAATCTCTTACGCGCTCTGCAGCTTTATATCCCATTGTCAGCCAGGCTAAAGCATCCACCCTTGCAAACCAAGCTAATCAGCCTCCATCCTCAGAAAAGCTTGGTCGAATCGCCCCTTCTACCAATCCATCCGCCCAAACAGCACGTGCGCCGACATCGGTCCCCAACTCCTCACACCGACCAAGCGCCAGCACTCTCACTCCTTCTCGATCTCGTAACCTTTCTCTCTCTCAACCCTTTTTGTCCTTGTCATGCAATCACTTGAATTCTCATCCTGCTCCTACTCGATTCAACGTCGGCGTTGCCAGGCATGCTCATCCACCTCTGAACACCTTGGCCACGCCCGATTCAACTCAGTCTCTCCCTTCCGATGCTGCATCCCTCTCACCTCTTCCCATGACCCCACAAGCACACCCATTGTGGCCGTCAAGCATCAAGACTACTCTCAGCTCGACAGTCAACTATTCTCCCGCCACTCTGAACGATTCTCCAGCCACTCTGCTCGTCAAATTTCAGCTCAAGGACAAAGGGTTAGAGCAAGCCAAGGAGGAATATAAGCAGCTCAAAAACCAAGTTGACGCCGCTAAGGAGGAAACCAAGGAGCTAAAAAGGGGCTCCACCATATCCAAGTACCGTGCTGATTTCGATAAGCTTATGCTCGATATTCTTCCGCAGAAGGAGGATCCGAAGCGCTGCCGAGATCTCAGTTCCATCAGGCCGCAAAAGCATTTGCCCAACGGCTTGGTTGGCTCCAATCGCATGCACTGCCTCTGCGGTATCGTTGACAGACTCTTCCGCCACGTACTGCGTGACCAACCTATCCTTAGATACACTCGTCAGCAGGCCACTGGCAGTCTTGAAAGTGCAACCTATCGCACAGTCAAGTGTGAGGCAGATTTTACATTCACATGGCGCAGCCTCCCATGCGATCAGTCGAGACATATTGTCTTGGCCCTCTCTGACGAGTACAGCAAGTATCATCAAGGCAAATCGACAAATGCCTTCACCACCGAAGGCACCGGAGCTTTCGAGGATCTGCTGAAAGAGCTTGCATCGCTTAGAAACCCCTGCCTGTGGCCTGCTACCATGGACGAGATACTCGAGGGTATTGATCCGCCGGATCGGCAGCTCCAAAATCTCATCACCAAACTTGTTAAGCCGCTGAGTTTAAGCGACACTACGCAGCAAGTTGTTGCCGCTGCCACTTGCACGGCTTCACAAACCATGGCTTCACAGACCACGGCTTCACAGACAGCTGGCAATCCACCATCTACCCTCAACCCACGATTCCAATGCGATTTTTATCATTCCTACGCCAAGGCAAATGAGCGAATACGCACGGCTGGTATCGTCGAGTTCAAGGCATTCCATCAAGAAACTTCAAGAAGCCTTTTCGACTTTGTTCAAAACAGACCAGTCATCGGCCAGACTTCGATCCAACCCGCTCGATTGACCTCACAGCCCTTCAGATCCTTTGACCGCGACGAATACTCCTGTAAGAAGCCTCCAGACAACAAATTTACCGCCGTCATCAGCCAAATGTTCGACTACACTTTGCGAACCGGCTGTCCTGCCTGCACAGTCACCACCGGTCTTATGTACATCTTTGGCTGGACCGACTTTGAAACTGGACGATGCGAGTACTATCGCTTCTATCTCGCCAGCCTCACCGAGCTTCCTCCCAACAAGGAGAAGCAGCGAAAGGGGAGAAAGGCCGAGAAGAACACGCAAGGTGCTTCCGCCTCAAGCATTGTTGATGAAAACCTTGACCATTCGGTCGACCTTGCCAATCTCCAGAACAAGTGGGCGCCATTTCATCCGCTTGTCTGCTACATCGCTCAATTACTGCTGGGCATCGACGACTGCATCAAGAACGGCAACCTGGAAGAGCATGCTCGCGCCGCACTGCATGCCTATGAGAGCACAGATACCAACTCGCAGCTCGGTCTTGCACCAACGCTCAAGCAGAGAAAAACACAGCCTGCGGCAGCGCCCAACGTCAGTCTTGACAATCAAAGGTTCAGTAGCCTGGAAGATCCACCAACACAGGCGAAAAAACGGTGGACCAGGATCACGCTAGCTCACGGAACCGAGCGGCTCATGGACAAGATCTTAGCTGTGTTGTGCATCCCGTCGAGACCAGAGGAGGCTCAATGAACCGCACGCTGCCCCAAACTCAGTCAATGGTGTTGGCGCCCGATGCCCAATCATGGTTGTCCAGCGACTTGGCATCAATGGATCTCGACGACAACAGCAATCCTTATGACGATTCGCCCGGAGTGAGCAGAGCAGTGGTTCGAGAAAGCTCCTTTCCGAGCATAGGGTTTGGATTTCTGGCTTCCGACCCACTCGGCCACAATTCATCTCCTGTGTCGGAGCATGGGTATGATGACTCGCCACCTTATCGGTGGGACTTTTCATTTGGTAGTTACACCAAAATCTGTGCCGATGGATGCGACAGGATCTCTAGCCCATTCCCGGGAGATCTGTCATCCCATTCATCTTTATTGCCAAACGTCTCACAATCGAACGTGCCTGGCATCGACATCTCCTCCTTCTCTATCTCCGGCTCTCCTGACTTGATGGTACGGGTCGATGACTCTTCTCATATGCAGGATCACCCTGAGCATGTGCAGGTACCACGAGAGCGGTACAAATTCCGTAGTAGAAAGCTGATCACCGATAAATTCTGCTCCGCGAAGTGCATGGCAACGCTCAAGTTTGGTCTGGATATGGACTTGCGCTGTCCTAATGCTGCGTTGCACTTCGGGCGTCACCTCCATCCTCTCCACCAGCATGACGGTGTTGCTGGCAAGCACATGATCACAGTGGATCAAGTTCTCGAGGACATCCAAGTGCATCTCCGGATTGGATCCATCTGGGACATCATGGAACCCATTTTGGGTTTAAGAGGTCACCGGTCTCAATTCTTCCGGCTCATACACCCGAGATTGGGCTATGCCTTTGCCGCCAAGGGCGTCGAAGAGAAATACGAGGATGATCTTGAACAAGAGGCCGAGGTCTACAAAATCATCCGGGAACGATGCAAAGCTCTCGATCCTTTGCGTCCCTTCGCCATACCGGCTTTGCCGACAGCGGTCAAATTGGAGTGTGCTCCGACAACGCAGCAAGCCTTACCCGAGGTTTTGGTACCACTGTGCTTCGGGGTGGTGAGCCCTCCAATTGGTAGTCTTGTCATCTACCCTTTTTGGCCATTTGAAGGGCACGTGGAAGAGGGGCTGGCCCCAAACACTTTCCTGCTCCTCTCCTACCACGGCGAGTCTTTTGTGAACGACGAGGCGTGGGAAGCGGCCTCTGCCAAGCTGACGCCGTTGCTCGACATGGAACGGGTATTGGAAGTCAAGGCAGAGTCGAAAGTGACAGACGTTCAGATGGCGATGATCAACGCAACTTCGAACGACGACGTAGTTTGTAAAGGCGGCATGAACGAGCAAGTAGACGCCTTGTTGCGAATCTGCTCAGACGCACTTAAGTCGATTGCGGTCATACATGGTGATCTCGCACGGCGAAACATGCTTTGGGACAACGTGCTTGGGTGTTTGGTGATTATCGATTTCGAGCGTGCCCTGGTGCTCGATGACGAGCATTTCACAAGCGACACAGACGAATGAAGGCAGGTTGTGTATTGCTCTCGCTCTACAACTCTTCTCATCTATCCATCTAACTGATATTGGGGCTGACGATTTCATGCAGAGTCCAGCCGCATTGTGTCTTTGCTCGCTACGAGTGATTGTGCTGCAGACTGAGTCAGCTCCGAGTGTCGATGATCTCTTGCTAACAAGTGTCGACTGTTGCTCGCACTGAACTGACCCTGTTCTGTTGAGCCACGTCTGACGACCTTATATGTTGGTGTGTTGTGATTCCTGAATCTCGGCTATTGCGGTCTTGTAAGCGCTTGGCAGCACATTCTTTGAATGTGCCTCTGCAGTATTGAAAAGTGATTCACTGATCCACTGGATGATTGGGAACAATTAGTCGCTGATCCACTTCTTGTGACCTGGTGTGCATTAGACAATATCGATACGCAATTATTGCCATTGATTATTTCCACTAAAAATATCTAATGTTGAACTATTGCTGCAAACTGCCTCACAGTTGTTATACCTGCAGCCTAGTAGCAGTGGTGACAATAGTAGTTATCTGTCAATATATCAATGTATCTCTTTGTGAAGAGTGCATCTTGCAGAGTCACTGGTGACTTAGTTCAATCTTATCTAGGGTTGATGATTGGTGCAAAAAGATGATCAGTGATGGTGACTAATCACTGTTGTCAATGGGGGAATATGGGTGGATTGACAACAATTGGCAGCAATTGTTGTACTATACATAAAGAGAGATAATGAGTTGATTCAATAGTGTGCAATAGGTAGGTACAGGGATAATGTCGACTTATATACATGTTCTCTGTCAGTCTCAGGCATTGGACTGACTCTTTACATGGGGGTCCTTTGTATGTCAGAGTTTGTGTGGTTTGTACTCGAGGTTTCCCCATCTGAAGTCTTGTGTATTGCTGTGACTACCCATGTCATGTCACTCATGCCTCCCTATGAACTGTCGCTGTTTCTCCATAATCATCAGTGATAGTTTGCATATCATGAGTGTCACCACACCTTTGCTATGGTGCTTCTTTTGGAAGTGGGTCATCTGCTCATAGTTACCCTGCTACACCTAGAGTCCCATGACACTTCAGTGTGTCATTGACAGGAAACCACAATCACCACTTGGGGTTACCCCACTGCACTTAGGATCCTGTGTCACTGTTGACCCTTTGGTGTGTCACTGCCAGGAAACCACAACCACTGGTGATTGTGGTAATGTATGCAGTGATTTAGTTGCATGTGGGTGGCATCTGGTTTTGGTTTGTGGGTGAAGTGTTGGGGGGTTCATCCATTGTGGTGTCTGGCAACTATCAACAGCAATAGTTGCATGTTGTCAGCAACTGTGGTATCTTGACCAACAATAACTGACATGTGTCAGCGTCTGCCAATTATTGTTAGTGACTTGTGTTAGGATATGTCATTGAATAAGTTATTGGATCCTGTCAGGATTTCCAACATTGATGACACCATTGTCAGTGAGATGTGCAATGCTGGATTCAGTGTTGATCAAGATAAGCCAGGTGTATTTGGGATTGCTTTCTCTCCACAGACAACAGAGAATGGGTAGCAACTTGGTAAAGTAGGCAACTTCATTGATTGCAAGAAAGAAGAAGCAACTGGCATTGCAACCCAAGTTGGTGGGTAGGGTCTCCTTGAGTTTTGCAAGAGATGAAACTGTTATGACTGCAATGGATCCCATTGGCCTAGAGGGAATGAAGTCCAAATACTGGGCTCCAGGTAAGGCTTAGCAGCACCAAATGACAGGAAGGATACGAGGGCAACCCCAAGTGGACCCCAACAGATTGATTGGGCAAGCAAGTATTTGGCCAAACCTAGGCACACAGGGAGGGACTGCGGTAATTGCTACTGGGCCCCTGTAAGTGAAAGGGGGACAAGAGGACTCCACTCAGGTTTGCTCCTCTCATCAATTGTATTTTATCTTACTCACTCTGTAGGTTGAAATCCAGACCGCTCTCTGAGCACTTCACTTTAGTATCCTCTTCCCATCTGTTGTGTAATGCAAGCAACCAGCCACTGGTTGAACCCCTGTCCCCAGCCTTGCCATTGGACTACAACAGAATCCCTTCACCAAGGTACTCAGACCCTGGGGGTGTAAAAGAAACAATGTAATCCTGAGCAGCTTTCAAAGCTACCTCGATGGGCTCAATCCTCTTGGGCTCGCTTTCCTCAGGCTTGTGTTATGCCCCCAGGGTCTGAGTACCTTGGTGAAGGGATTCTGTTGTAGATGTCAGTGGTCATGAGCCTGATATCCAAGATCCTGTGAGTGGTTAGCTCTTACCAGATTCTATCGAGTTCCAGCAAGGGGGTGAGGACTGAATGGGTCTGCGAGATCCAGTGAGTTGGGCATGGCTTGGTGGAAGTCAGTGATATCCCATGAGTGAGGGATCCTTCAGTGGATATTGATGGAATGCTGTTGACACTCTGTACAGGGGTAATGTGGCAAGTTCAGCTTCTAAGTTGCTACCATACAACACTGACACAAGTGTCTTATGTCCTGTTGTACTGGGGGAGCTGGTTTGACTAACCACTGGTTGTCCCAAGTGGTGAGCTAGTATATAGGACTGGTGGAGGTTCCAGGCCCATGGTGGAGGTTCCACCTGTAGTTGAGGTGCTACAGCATCAATTTAGGTTTTGACAATGTCTTATGCAATGTTCTCTGTTCACCAACAGGGACACAGACTGCAGTGGTTGCAATAACTGGTATTGTAATGCAAGACATATATAATGAGCATGTATAATGAGTGTTACAACATACTGCTTATGGTTAGTGAAATATATGATAGAGTGGATGAGTCCTGCTTATCCACTAGGGTCACTCCCACACCATTATATAGGCATGAGTATCCTACCCAGTGCTCCTCATGCAACACAACCTGTGTGTGTAGGAGCTGGCTTCTGATTGACTCCCTCCAACCTCAGTGACTCCTGAGCTGCCTGCTGAGCCTGACCTCTCCATTGAGCCTCTGTCTGCATGGTTGGCACAACTCTATGGTGGTTGTAATGGCCTGTCAGTGCAGTCACCCCATTGCCTTATGTTCCATTGAGCAAAACCCACTCAACAGATTTCCCTGAAATCTGCCAAGTCAGGTTTACTCACCCTATTTCAAATACATCCTGTGCCCAACAGATTTTGGGGAAATCCATTGGGTCAGGCTTGCTCACCCAATTCCCTGATCAACTCTGCACAGACTGCACAGGCTTAATCTCAGGGTCCCAACTCCCATAACACACAATAAGTGGGAAGAGGATACTAAAGTGAAGTGCTCAGAGAGCAGTCTGGATTTCAACCTACAGAGTGAGTAAGGTAAAATACAATTGACAAGAGGAGTGAACCTGAGTGGAGTCCTCTCATCTCCTTTTCACACATGGGGGCCCAGTGGTAATTGCCACAGCCCCTCCCTGCATTCATTGGATCAGCCACTACTCACATGCCCAATCAGCATCCCCTCTCCTGTCAATGGTGCTGCCAAGTCTTACTGGAGACTGGTATTATGGTCTTGCCCCATTGAGGCCAACAGGTACTGTCATGATCATAACAATAATCAGCCTCACCCAAAGCTGAATATTCTCCTGCAACCCGGCTCAGTTTCAATCAAGATCTGGTGCTCAACCCCTGACAACACCCTCAAGACCCTACACAACTTCAAGTACTCTGTCAACAGCTTGACACTTATGTTGGTTCAGTACAACCATGGTACCTCAAGACCAAACTTGCTGTGTTACCTCTGTACAGAGTGTCAACAGCAGTAGTTGATATCTGTGTTGGATATAATGGTCTTTCATTTGTGATGGTAGCTTCCCTATCTCCAATATTGGGACATCAATTGTGATCCTGCACTCACCCTTCTTGCCCAGCTCAATCTTGATTTTCTCACTTCAACATGTTAGAAAATCAATGCATCCAATATTTGGAATTTCCAAGTTGGAATTTCTGCCACAAGTCTAGACCCCCCTGTCAGCAACTCCTGGCAGTTAGTGACATCAGAAATGTCTCACCAAGGTGGGAAATGTTTCACCAACATGGGATAAAATTTTGTTCCTTGGCAAGGGTCCAGGCACAGTGCCTGGGCCCCAATTAATGCACTTTGGGTATCCCTGAGGAACCTGGACCAGTGACAGACATTGTCAAGCAGACTCAATATGTATCCAATGTGATGGATGCAACACTTGTGTGCTGCTCTTCATACATGATGGGACTTAGCCATTTCACAGCTCCAACTTCATGATTGACAACATTGACACTGTAGCATTGACACTGGCAGCCACTCATCTATATATAGTCGGATGATGTAACCACTCTCACTATGAAAACTCAATCAAACCATTTCACATACTTTGCCATACTTGTCTGCTTCACTCTTCACCAAGTTCTCTCTCACCCTAATCCAAGTACAGTATCAACATAGATACTTGTTACTTGAGACCTAGCTGTCCTGAAGCACTGTCCCCATGGTTATGGAGTATACCCTGACTGAAATATCTGTCACCAAAGTGAGTTCTATTTGAGTTGGAGGTTAATCAACCATTAAGCTCACTTCAGCAGGTATTGGAGGGTAACTCAGTAATATCCCCGATCTCATGCTGGGTGTAAGTTAGTGGTGGGTAAGCATCCATATCAAACTACACTGTCACCGGCAACACAGCCTGCAGCTGCAATGGTCGCTACACACAGGCAAGCAGCAGTAGGCGCTTGTCATGATCAAGAGAATGTCGGTGAGGCTGCAGGGCAGCCAGTTCACTGTACTGTGGGTTGGTCATTGTTAGGTAATCTTGCTCAGGCCTCTCAGGCACACACAGGTCATGGGCGAGGGGACCAAGATATATATATACACACCCTCACTAGTCATGAGTGGTGGGCAAAGCTCATCCACTCTATACATAACTACTCTACACAATGTACAATCTATACATAACTAACGTTACCAGCAACTGTCTCTTAGTATTCAGTCATTCAGTCTCTTGGTAGCAATCAATCCCCTTGCTACTCAACATTGTGTGCCTCCATTCAAGTTGGAGAACCGTGTGACTACACTGTCAGTATTGCCTCCATTCGAGTCAGAGCTTGTGACACATTGTACTTGCACCCTTGCAGTACATCAACCATTGACTTCATCCCCAGGAGTCACCACAATGCCAGCGACTAGGAGACACTATCCTAGCCACTCACGCACCACAGTTGATAAGAACACTCTTGATGTGGTGGCATCCCGTGTGACCAAGAGAATGTGCTGCACTACCTCTGGACAGAGCATTCAAGGGGTTTGTCAATATCGAGGTTAACAGGCGCTTAACATCCATCTCGGATACAGTTGACTGTAACTTTCCATTAAAGCCCAATTTGACCGAAACAGAGGATAAGATGGTTTTCACCTCCGAGTCAACCCTCAACTGATATCGGGCACGCTGCCCCTAACAGTTGCCATCCTGGACAACAGTGAGAAGCTCTGGGTGTTGCCTGAGATAGAGAACAGCCTTGCTCCTGATAGTCATGTGCCTTTCCTGTGTGCCATAGATGTGCAAGCTGACAGCTCTGAACATGCAGTTACCATCTCCTGTGACAAGTTGAGATACCCTGGGTGAGAACCTGCCTGGAAGCTTCCTGAAGTTGGCAATGGGAGTGACTGGCTGTCTGAGCTGGAGCAGAGGAGGGTTAGTGCCAGCAGCAAAGGAGACTGTCTTCTTCAGTGGCTGAGGAGCAGGGATGGGAGCTGGAGGAGAGGCAGAGCACTGAGGAGGTGGACTGGGGGATGCTGCTGCTGGAGGAGAGGCAGAGTGCTCTGGTGCAGACACAAAGAGCTCCCCGAAGGGCTCTGACCCATAGTAGTAGCTGCCAGGAGTGTCCTCAACTGGTGGTGGTGGAGCATTCCTTGTGCTGTGCCTCCTGAGCCTGGGTGGAGCATCCTCATCCTCTTCATCAGAGGCTGGCACTGGCACTGGAAGAGCAGGAGACTCTCTGACAAGCTGTGGTGGAGCAGGGGACTCTTCTCTGGTGGGCAACTCTTCAGCATCCAAAGTGATGGTGCCTGCTGCTAGGAGAGTGTTGAAGTAGTCCCTAGCTGACTGCTGTGTGAGAGTGGCCTTGCAGAAGGAGCACTTGATCTTGAACTGCTTCTTGCCACCAGCCAGAGTATAGGCAGGAGGAGAATGCTTGCAGCTGTGGCAGGGAAGGTTCATCCTCTTGACAGTGAAGAGGGCAGTCATGGGCTGAACACCAGTGATATGATCCACAGTGACAGCAGCAGCAAGAGTGTCAGAGGAAGGAGTGGGGTCTGCTTCTTCAGTGATCCACCAGGCATTGGCTTGATCAAAGGCTGTAGGCTTGTTCCTGCCCCCATTGTTCCATCCCACAGAGTTGAAGAGATCAACAATCATCTGCTTGGAGGTGATGGAGGCTGGAAGGTGATTGCGGCCAGTGAAGATGTTGAGAGCCTCTGCTGCTGCTAGTAGTGTCCTACAGTTGCCAATGTACTCTGCCTTGGTGAAGCACTTCTGCAGGAGCTTGAAGGGAGCAAGGTACTCTGAGGAAGGCTGAGTGAAGGTGGAGATGTCTAGGAGGTTGGCATCCAGCACCAAGTCGATGGCTTGCAGGAGGGTAGGGGCAGTCACTGTGGCTTCAAGTCTGAGTCCTCCAAGCTGGGCAGGTGGGAGCTTGCTGAGCAGAGCAATATACTTCTTGAGGGTGAAGTTGCTGCTGGGCTTGGTGAGTGCTTGGTTGCCTGCAATAGCCTTGATGGAGTGGACCAGCCTGGGATAAGCCTTGATGAGGAAAGGGTGGTTGTTCAGAACCAATTCCATATGGACAGAGCCAAAGCCTTTGCTGATGGGGAGCAGCATAGGGAAGGTTCTGATGCCCTCACCAGTGTGCCTGGGATGGACCAAAGGGATGGTGCTGCTGGAGTAGTTGATGCCCAAGTCAAAGGTGTTGTGCTTTGCAAGAGGATGGTGCATGTTGACAGGCAGGACATTAGGGGCATGGGAGGGCAGATGATGCTTCATTCCATAGGCTTGGACTCTGACAGCTGTGCAGCCAAGATCTTGAAGGGCTTCTACCAGGGTACTGAAGAGGATGGATTGGTTTCCCCTGATGAAGGCAGTGGCAAAGTCACTGAGGAAGATCTGATAGCCAAGGCCTTGGAGGTAGATGAAGAGGGGCCTCTTGAATTCAGGAGCAACTCTGATATATGCAGAGCACTGACCAATGAACACCCAGTCTTTGAAGTAGTCATCATCTCTGATAATGGCGCAACAGGGCTGTGGCTGACAAGCTGGAGGGGTGCACCAGTGGACCAGATCCTGAGGAGGTCAGCAGGGTAGAGGCTGACATTGAAGGAGTCAAAGTCCATGGCTGCAAAGGGAAGGGATGGCAAGGTGATGAAGTGGAGTCAACCAATCTTTGACTTCACCAAGTGTCTGCTCTTTGACCAGTGTGCTATATATTCCCCCAGCACAGGAAGGCAGCTGGTGAGGCTTCAGAGGTGTTATGTCAACCAGCAAACTAAGGCTAGGGGTACACGTGAGAGGCTCTTGGAGTTCAACTTGGATCTTTCAAGATCAGGGATGGTGGTGGTAGGGAAGGAAGATGCAAACTTGGAAGATGAAAGGATGGCCACTATAGGTCACTTGGGAAGTTGGAGCCTATGATGCTATATTACTGTTTTCTATATTCTCATTGATGTGTATGCAAAGTTTCAGGAGTGTAGGAGCAGTAGAGAAGACATAGGATCCAACCCAACTTGCCCACTGCACTATATACTTGACTTTGGGCAGCTTGGGTCTGACCACACCAGTCAACCCGCATAATAACAGGCCCTGAAACTTGGTGTACTGTCTTGCCACACCCTCTTTTACCTTTGTATAGATGTCTCCAAGCAGAATCAAACATGGAATGTCATGGAGGTTGGCACCTGCCAGACCACATATACATGGGTCTTCAGACCTTGGTATCTCTGTCACCAGGCATTGCCCATGGCTGTGCCTTTGCAAACAGGCTATTCTGAGTCTAGGTAAAAGGCTTGCAGGGACAGTAGAGCCATGCACTGAGGTACAGACAAATTCACTTTTCACATGGCTGCCAGAGTCAACATGCTATATCTCTGCAGCCTACTGATAAACTTGAGTAGGGATCAGCAAGACTATTGTTCCTAGTGCCAAAATGAACAACTTTCATTCATAGATAAACACAAGTTGTTTGCCATCCCTACCAGGGAGCCCCTTGTAACCCTAACCTCCCCTTCCTCTAACTCGTCCTCCTCCATGGGCACTGTTTCATCCCCAACAGGGCCAGCCAGTCCCTCTTCCAAATCTGACCACTCAATGGGGTCCTCCTCATCCTCTCCACCAAGGAACAACAGTTCCAAATCAATGCATTCCTGCACCCACAGCATGAGAAGCTGCATGGCAGCCATGTTTTTGAGGGGCTGTGCACTGGCAGCAGGACTGGTGGGAGCTGTGGTCGTGGGACCAGCAGTAGGAAAGGAAGCACCCGCCGAGGGAATGGGGTTTTTTGTGCAAAGCCTGGTGCTGCGGCACACAGGCCCCTTTGCCATGGGGGCAGGTTGGTCGTTGGGTGCTGGTCACAATGACACAGTGTTCCTTGAGTGAGTAGCACTCAACATCTTGAGGGTCAAATAGAAAGCGCTGGTGGTGGAATGGAAGGAGAGACCCCATTGACCACCCTTAGCCTCAACAGAGGTACAGCATGGCACAATGGTGGACACCACACTTGGCTACTGCCATGGGTAGTGTCAACCAGGTGGGACAAAAGGGGCTCAATGGTGAGTAGTTCAAGGGGTGGCTCAGGAGCTGCCCAAAGTGACTATATATATGTGTGTGTCCATTGGTCCTATTGGATGAGCAGGGCTCATCCACTCTACAGCATATATCCTGATCAATTGTATGTTCATTACACACTTGTTTAAGAACCATCTTGTACTGCAATACTAGTAGTTGCAGTCATTGTAGTCTGTGTCTCTGTCAGTGTACGGAGAGCATTGCATAAGATGCTGTCGACACCCACATCAATGCTGTAGTACCTCCACTGCAGGCAGAACCTCCACCATGGGCCTGGGACCTCAACCAGTCCTATAACCTGCTCACCACTGTCGACAGTGACCAGTGGCAAACTAAGACAACCCTTACTGTACTTCATGACATCTTGACACTTGCATCAATGTCGTACAGCCGTGCCACACAACAGAACTTGCTGTGTTACCTCTGTATGGAGTGTCAACAGTGGTCTGTCGATATCTGCTCAAAGACCCCTTGCTTACCAGAACTTGCCGATATCCATTGAGGCAGTAGTGACTCACCGGATCTCGCAGAGCCATTGTGTAGTGCCTCCTCACCAGAATTCCCCAGGATCCGGTGAGCCCAGGCCACCCAAGGGATCTCAGGTATCAGGCCCTGACCACTGACACCTCCTTCCTTGTACCTAGTTGCACCTTGTATATACTATGTTGAACTACCTTGCCCCATGTTGACTGAGGTTGTGCCTAGGATTGCCCAACATTCACTGAGGTTGTCCCAACCTTGCAGAGGTCAGCTGAGGTTGTACCTATGTTGTCTGATGTTCTACCTAGGTTAGACTACCTTCCCCTAGGTTGCCTGAGGTTGCCTGATGTTAACCTAGGTACAGGGAGCAAACTTTGACAGCCCATATCTCCGTGACTGGGTTAAATGGTAATGCAAGACTTTGCATACACATAGCCCTATAGTATATCTACATATTTCATTAGTACAGATTCTTGGTTGTCAAGGCCATTGCCAGGGGACCCTTGTAACCCTAACCCTAGCCTTGGTGCTGCTGACACTGGCAGAGAAGGAAGAGCTGGCAGGTGGTTGATGCTGAGCAAGTGGACAGTTTGCTGGCTTGTCTGACTTAGGCAGTGTGTCAAGAGAGGTGTCCTGCTTGGGTGGAGTCTTGGGGTCACTGCCAAAGCATCGGCTGCAAAGGTCACAAAGTGCAAGGTCTGGCTGACTGAGGCAGGTGATAGGCATGCCATCCATGTAGAACCCTAACCCTAACCCTATCCCTATCCCCTTTTTTTTTGTTTGTTGGAAGGGATGCAGAGCTAACAAGCAATGATGTGGTGTGTTGAGGGTGTTTTGCTTGATCAGAGATGGAGGTCAGCATGGTGGTTTGGGGAGTTGATTTCAAACAGGCAGCAGCAGAGAGGGGTGGTTGTTGTCAAGGGACAGCAGCATCCCTTTCACAAAGACAAGCAGTCCATTCACCTCTTGAGCTTCCAATGTGCACAGCCATCCAAATGTTCAATCATGTCTTCCATCTCGCAAACATGTTGTGGCTCTTCAACAAATATATCCAACTCTCTCCAACCAAGCTCCACATGCTACCACAATCTTTCATCCACATACAGTCACTGGAAGAGGTGTCATTCCTTAACCAGGAGAGGTACATGCTTACCTCCAGCAGCCACAGCAGAACAACCCTGCCTGCTTACTCTCTGCTTCCAAGGTATGTCCAGCCTGTTTTTTTTAAAATAGGACTAGTGTACTGTACTGTATGTACACAGTCAATTTGACACTTTGTACCCTGAAAAGTCAAAAAAAAAAGTGCACCATAATTATGGTAAAAATGTCATCTGGTTATTGACAATTGCAAACTGAACACTGCTGTTGATCTCACAACACCAGTGAGCCTGCTCTGCCCTGCTCTGCTTTGGTGTCATTGCTCCTCAGGAACCATGTCCCTTTGTTGATCATGATCACAGCACTTCCTTTGTCAATGCAACCCATGCTCATGTGCTATCGTTTAAAAGCTTGCATCCAAGCCTTTCAGAACATGTTAAAACAAAGGGACTGTCCCACCAAAAAAGTGCTCAATAGCAAGGTTGCAAATTTGGTGTCTCCTCCTCCTCACTTCATATCAAACTTTACATAGTCCTAGAATGATAGAAACAGAAGTGTTTGAGGGTGCCAGGGGTTATGTGCCTGACCTCAACTTGAGACTGAACCAGTTCATGAAGGAATATTCAGCTTCAAGTGAGGCTGAATATCTTGGGTGGCAGAGGCTCAACTTTGGTAATCACATGGCAAATAGGTAACCATAACAGAGGCTAAGCAGCCAAGGGGATGCTTGCTCAATCTCATGTGAGGCTGAGGGAACTGTCAATGGCTCACTCAAGGTCAGCTAACCACTGTCAACACTCTGTACAGAGGTGGACTGGCACACCAACATGGGGATGTGGACACCAAGTGTCCTAAGGAAGCTGCCCAATGTGCCTTGTGGTGGTGAAGAGCAGGTAAACTGCCATTGCCAATGAGGTCAATTGGCAAGTATAGGATACTGGCAGAGGTTCCAGGACCACAGTTGAGGTTCTGCCTACTGCAGAGCACTCAAATTTGGGCACTAGCTTCACTAGCACAAGAAGAGCACGTGATGCCATGACTCAGCTGAGAAGAGAGCTGCAGCACTTGACCACACTTTCTCTCACACATCTCACTCTCTTGTCTCCACCATCATTTCTTGTCCTGCTGATTGTGCCCAGTACTTTCAGCAGCCTTTCACCCACCCATCCCTTTCCCTGCTATGTTCCTCATGATGTCATGATCTACATCCCTTGTTTGTTGGTCTCTTGCACACTCTGCCTCGCTATTGTACAACACTTGACCACCCGTGCCCCTTATGGCCATGGCTGGGAGCTCGTCAGCAACTCACTCAAGTTTTGGCAACCTTTACTGTTTATCATTGCTCCACTTCTGTGATAGTAGTGATGTCTGTGCTCCTCACTGAGAGGGATAGGGAAGGCAACTCACCTGCAGTAGAATGTGAACCAGCAGACATGAGTGCTGGTGCCAGAGTGGTTGAGGGCTGGCCCATCAGGGGGGAGTTTGGAGGATTTGAGGAAAGGCCTTGTGGGTGCTGTCAATCAGGCACAGCAGTGATGGTGTTCACCTCATGGTCAGAGGTGCTGCCACTGTCAGGGACCAATTGACAGATGGAACAACTGTTAGAATATATGGTCCTTTTCACTGTCACCAAGATCACCCAATGGTCTCCCATTGCCAATGGGATTGGGAATGTGTTTATCAAACATGGCCAGCCTCACACCCCTTCACATGAGCATGACACACAATACTGGCAATCCCCTTCAGGGATCACCAACTTCTCCTTGTTTTGGTCCACATGCTGTTTACTAGGTTCCCTAGTGTGTAGATATGCTCACTTCCTATATATGTGCACCATACACACATGTGTAGTGCAAGCCTTCCCTCAATCAAATTATTCCCAACTACTTCATACCACTAAGTCTGCCTTACCTCTGTTTCCATTACCTTCTTTTCATCTTCCCAACTATGTGACCCATTGTCCTGACATTGGTAACCTCACTTCACACTTCTGCTGACTCCTTCTTTGCCATCCACTGTGGCTATGGGAAGTATCTGGCCTAGGAAACTCCTAGTAGTCAGCTCTACTCACCATCCCACCATTGTGAGGCTCATAGTGACTTAGCTACTTGCTATGCAGCCTTTGATAGATCAAGGAACTTATTCACCTGGCTATTCTACTGACATTGGTTGCCCCCTTGCCAGTACAGTTTCCAAAAACAACGAGTTTGAGCTCACTGTGCCCACTGGACCAAGTCTTGATGCTGTTGGGCCCCGCAATGGTCATTCACCACAATGTCGGTGGTGCTGTCACTGCTGGGATGAAATCAGCAGGTGGCAGGTCAAACTTACAAGCCACCACACAAGGGTGTTCCCAGCATGCCAGCCAGGGGGGCGATTCCTTGAGAAGCTGTGAGGCCTGCTGGACACAGTTTTGTTACCATGTCAACCATGCTGAGCTGCCAAGAACAGAGATGAGGCTACGGCTATGGGCAATCAACCCCACAGCAGCAACTGTTACCTGCTTGGGCCTGCTGCCAGGGCACTACTCCTGGGATTGCAGGTTGGCAGTATTTCAGGCTGGGTCTGCCTCCCAAGGCAACCTGACTTATCCAGGGGGTCAGGGCATGTTATGAACTAAGATACAAAGAGACTAGAGACTAGAGATCATCAGCTTGGTTGATGGAGGTGTCCACCATGTTGGTGAGGATGGTCTTGACACCATCATCAGGAAGGGTGGCAAGGGTCATCTTGAGGGTGAGGAGCTTGACATCATGGTCAGAGCTTGACACAGTCCACCTTGGCCTTAATGCAAGGTTGACAGGGGAACTGGACTTCAATGCCAGAGGGAGCTTTGCCAGAAGGCTTGGAAGACATGGTGAAGTTGGAAGAGGATGGGATGGTGGTGGTAGGGAAGCAAGATGGATGGGAGGTCAGGGAGGGTTTAAATCAATTTTCCATTTTGCTTTCCAGGGCTATTTAATGGCCTGAAGGTGTTAGTTCACCACCCAGAACAGAAACCAGGAAGAAACTGCAAAAAAAAAAAAAAAATCCACTATAACAGCAGTTTTGGAGCCATTTGGACACCATTTCTTTCTGTTTTTCTTGCTGTTTGATGCTGTACACCTGCTCTAGCATCGACTGGTGTCTATCCAGTGTGTACATACTCAATTCATACCAGAAAGACTGCCCAAACAAAGGTGGGAAGGTGTCTTGTTGGAGCCAAGTTTGGTACCAAGGTTGACCAAGGTCCAGCCTAGCCTGATGTACCTGGCCTCAACCTCAGGGTGACATAGATGAAGTTATGGAAACCCAGGTTGAACCTACCCCCACCTTCAGGAATCCCTTAGCAGAGCAGAGCCACCTGGAGGAGATCCTCAGGTGTGTCAAGATCTACAAGAGGGGTACAAAGTTCTGGGCAGTTGTACTTGATGATGACCAAAGGAGTAGGAACTTTGGCTCCACCTCAACTAAGTTGGAGATGGCTAAACTGCTGTTCCAGAAGTACAAGTACCAATGGCCCAAGTACTGCTACCTTTCAGAGGACCCCTTCCCTAGGAACAACCAAGGTTCCCCCAACCTGGATGAGGTTCTGGAGAAGTACAACCTACTTGGCACCCATGTTATAGGACCTTTGGAGCTCTTCCATGAACTTCAAGGTTCCAGGAACTTCAGGGTAACTGCAGGTTACATCAGGGGAGATGGTAATTGCCAGTTCAGGGTCATCTCCAAGGTAGTATATGGTCACCAGAGGTACCATGCCAAGGTCAGGCAACTGGTGGTCAACCACCTTGAGCAGCACAGGGACATGGTTGAAGCTATTGTAGCTGCCTCTGACATTAGGGTAACTGCCTTCACCCCTAGGCAAACTGTAGCAGAGTCACCTTCAAGCTATGGCCACCCTAGGTACTTGGGGGGACAATGCTACCTTGGCTGCAGCTGTCCAGATCTTCAAGTTACATCTGGTTATGGTCAACTCAGACCTTACCCACTTCACCCTCAGTCATGAGGAGCCTCCTGCAGATGATGTACAGTGGCATGCAGTCTACTATACTGGCAACCACTTTGAACTCATCTACAGGTACCCCTTCCTGCAGCCTGGCCAAAGTAGAGCCTAGGTAGGTACCCACTCCACTGTACATAGCCCCAGTTGTAGATAGTTGTCCTTAGCATGTAGTACCATGTACTTCATCTGAGGTTTTTTCACCTGCAGTAACCCCCAGTTGCTGGAGGTTTTTCCTCACAATGAAGTACCTTCCTCCTTCCTTGTACCTAGTTCCACCTTGTATATACTATGTTGAACTACCTTGCCCCATGTTGACTGAGGTTGTGCCTAGGATTGCCCAACATTCACTGAGGTTGTCCCAACCTTGCAGAGGTCAGCTGAGGTTGTACCTAGGTTATTTGAGGCTGTACCTATGTTGTCTGATGTTCTACCTAGGTTAGACTACCTTCCCCTAGGTTGCCTGAGGTTGCCTGAAGTTCCCTGATGTTAACCTAGGTACAGGGAGCAAACTTTGACAGCCCATATCTCCATGACTGGGTTAAATGGTAATGTGAGACTTTGCATACACATAGCCCTATAGTATATCTACATATTTCATTAGTACAAATTCTTGGTTGTTGTGGCCATCACCAGGGGGACCCTTGTAACCCTAACCCTAGGATCACGGGATGCTTAAAGTTGATCCATGCGCAATTTGCCCACAAGGCCAGGGGCGGTGGCAATGTCTCTTGCTGTGGCTTGGGGCCTTGCTCTGACCAGTCCGGCATGTCTTGGTCATCATCATTAACATGGATTGAGCTGCTTGCTGTGTCCTTTCTCTTTGCTGCGCCCTTTCCCTTTCCTCCGCCCCTTCTCTTTGTTGCGTGCTTTCCCTGTCCTGGACCAATGTTGCTGGCTGTTGGTGCTACATCTTCTCATTTTGTGTCGTCATATCGGGAGCTAGCCAGCTTTCGAAGCCATTTGCTCACACTGATGAGCCCAAAGATCGCCTCGTATCTCTCTTCATCTGTAGCGGCGCTCTGCTTGGCGTAGTTCTCCAGCGACTCTTTGTGTCTGTTGCTGACCACCAAGTCTGCTGCGGCGGTGCACAGCAGTGCAACGCCCAGTTCACCTGAGGTGCCCACATTGATACCGATGGGCAGACCAGCACTGACGATGGCGCTGACCACCAAGGCCCAGTTCTTGGCTGTGTTGTGTGGCTCGCTACAAAAGAACCAGGCAGCAGCAGCTTCGAGTGGCAGTTTGCTCTGCACACATGACTTGATGGCTTCTGAGGCGGATGTGATGTGTCCCACAAAGCGCAAGTGATGTTGCAATTGACGACTGACAAACCCGTACCAGTGCTTGCTACTCAATTTGCTGGTGAGATCGAGATGGAGGCAACACGAGGCAAGTGCGAGAAGGTTCTGATTGATTTCATGGAGAGTGGCTTCCGGAACCTCTGATATGGATGGCCAGTTCCATTGAATAGGCCAGAGAAGCTTCTTGAGGATAGCTTTGGGCTTGATGACACCATTGCCTTGATACTTGGTGTCGTTCCATAGCGGATGACCTAATTTGGGCACTTTGAGGTTGACCTCATGTAGGCTGAGCTTGCTTTGACAGGACATGAGTGCCTGGCGATCCTTGATGGTCAGATTGACATCGAGAGGCAGACTGGTGAAGGGTTCGGCAAGGACGTACTGATCAATTTCGCTGAGACAGTGTGAGCCATCTGTAGCTTGGGCACCGGCCAAAGGAGCAAGATCCGAGTTGGTGTCGATGAGCAGGATCCAGGTGCAAGTGGGAGCGGTGTGAAACCAGACATGATGGATGATAGGCAGTGTCAAGGGCACAGAGCCACACTTGTCCAGAGCAACAAAGGCTAGTGCGTCCGGCCCAGAAGCTTGGACGATGCTCTTGAGCTCCTCGAGAGGAGGTGTAAGGTGCTCGTGGACGACCAGGGAGAGCAACTCTGGATTAGCAAGCTCTGTTTCGTGGTCTTGCTCAAGGGTCTGCAACATCTTGGTCGCTGTTTCACAAATGTAATCGACAAGATTGCGGCAAAGGTTGTCCAAGCCGAAAAGTTTGGGAGGTGAGGAATCTTGGCCATCGCGGACAGCCGGAGGGAAAGCAAGAGGATTGTGGGCATGTACCAAGTGCTTGGAGAAGAGTTTCTTGAGCCTGCTGTGCTCGCAGAGGTTGGGAGGTTTGTTGAAGAAGTGACCCTTCTTGAAGCTGGATGCATTGGCCAGATGAAAGACGATGGTACACCAGCAAGCATTAGGATCTCTGTGGACAGGCATGTAAGTGAGATGCATGGCAGCAGTGCTGGTATTGGTTTCGAAGCAGCCGGAGGCAGCTTTGAGCTGGTCAAGATAGCAGGCCATGGTTTTGCAGTAGGTAGCTAGCCAGGCCAGAACCTTGAGGTGGGCACAATTGAAAAGCTCATGGTCTTTGGGCTCCTTCGGCCGAGGGTTGGTTCTGCCATCAGTCTTGGGAATGAGTTCGAGGAGGGATTCGACTTGTTTGAAGTAATCGTAGATGCACTTGTCTTGCTTGGGAAACAACTGTTGCTCAGCAGCATCTTTGTTTGGAGGTGGCGTGTGGAGGCAAACAAGCATGCCGGGTTTGATGGTGCTGAGTTGTATGCATAGCTTAGTCTTGCCAAAGCCGGAAGATTGAAGGATTGGAATCACTTTTGCATAGAATGTACAACGCTTTGCTTGACGTGAGCTGGGGTTTACTGTAGCAGAGGAACCAGAGCTCTTGTCTTTGTACTGGACCCGCTCCGGAGGATTGTTGGGAAAGAGGCCATTGTGCACAATGATATGATCAATGAGCAAGTCGAGACCGTTGCCGTTGAAAGTGGGGGTAAAGTCATCTGCAGGGTTTGTCGAGGGAGCAATCTGATTGTGCCAATGACTCACTGGGTCATCGTACGAACTTTGGAGGATGAGGAGGAGAACAAGGGTGCAACGGCGCTCATCATCCTGACATTGCTCGAATCGGTGTATCTGGGACTTGATTGTTTCAAGGACAGATGAAGAATCGCGAAGCTGTCTCGATTCCAATCTGGTAATCAGCTGATGTGCTTGAGGAAGCAGAGAAGCCTGTCACGAGACATGAGATACAAGATCGCTAAAGTCATTGCTCTCCCAAAGAATCTCTAGCATGCCCGTGGTGTTATAGAGTGCATTGTCGAGGACATATCTGGCAAGCCTAAACAAATGTCCGGCTGGATCATACTTGGCATCTGGCTTCTTGTTCGTGTGAAGCCACTCGGTGATCCATTCCTCCATCTTTGTGTTGATTGCAGATTCACACGCTTTGGCAGTATTACAGCCCAGCACACTAGAGGTCAGGACACCACTGTCGTCTGCGTTCATGTTTGCTTGCTTGGATAATGGTAGATAGATACGCTAAAGCCGTAGGCAGATAGCAGAGTATGTGGTACTCTTGGCATCGAGAGTATTTCGGCAAGGCCATTAACATGTGCGTGTTCAAGCCGACTTGCGTTTCAGCCCTGATGGCTTCGAGCCAAGGTTGCGCTGATAGGCCGGACTCAATGTGACAAACCGAGTGAGCGAGCATAGATGTAAGGACCGAAACAGTTGAGGCAGCGTGTTCGAAGATGGTGCTCGATGAGACGGGGGCAGTGGCACAGTGCTCCGACTTTACCTGCGTGACGACCCTTGATGGTTAAAAATCCCCGATCCTGGCTTCGGCCAAGTCGAATCGGCGAATCGGTGATCGCCTGGCCTGGCCTGCATCGCCTCTGCTTGCTTCTCAAGCTCGGACTTGTGAAACAGTACATACAGTACAGTACAGTATGGAGATTCATGTCTCACACTCAAGGGGCCACACTTGGTCGTATTCTTGTCTGTGATTCGCTGACCGAACAAAGTTTGCGATACTGGTGAATGTGTGTGCGTGCGAATGAGTTTAGGACCTGAGCGCAGCAAGCAGAGCGTTCCTTATACAGGTGTGAGTTATTGGGTGGTCCACTTCTCGGATCACTTTGATCCCTTTTCCTTCTTCTCGGCTGCGTCTTCGGATCTCCTCTTGATCCTCTTGATAACTCGTTTCCTTCCTCGTCGCCTGCCTGGAATCTTGTGAGTCTCCCAGTCTGCGTCGTCAGCAGAGGACGTGAGCTCTTTGGAGCGATGGAGGTGGCGGAAGAACATTTCCAAGTAGTCAAGCATGTAGATTCCGCAATCTACATGGTTCTCTTGAAGCGGCCGGCGTCCGAGCGTGCTTGTACTGAGGATTGAAAAGACGTCGCACTGAGTATCTCAGTTTCGCTTCGCGCTTGAGATAGTCGATGATCGAGATCATCGTGTCTGTGCGGTCTCCTGGGAGGCTGTCTAGACTGATTACAAAGCCTTTTTCGACATCTGCCTCGGTCTGACGATGCGCTTTTGGCAGCATCAAGCAGGGAGCGACGGCCATGACAAGGTACCAGTGACGACCCTGGTTCACTGGGAAAACCAGGTAGTCCTTTACGAACAAGTCCACCGTTGTGTGCCACTTTGCAAGTGCCTCGAAGTCTTCCTTCGTCTTGCACTTGTGAAGTCTAGTGACGAGCTCCGTGTCGAAGATGTGTATTTTCTCTGCAAGGTCTGGTTGCGTGACCTTGATGTTGCTTTTGAGTACAGTAAGACCGAAGGTGATGAAGAGGTTGTCCAGTTCCTCTCCATTATCGAGGTGCTCGATGCTCTTCAGCGTGAGCGCTTGCTGGTTCGGTCCCTGAGCAGGGAAGTAAACCACTGCTGGCAGGTCGGAGAGCCCTTCCTCATCATCAAGGGCTCTCTTCTTCCCTTTCAAGCGTTGCGGCGAGGCTGGAGAAGCGGAGGGATCAGCGTCTCCCTTCCTGGCCTTTGAGGGTGACATTGTATCTGATAATGATGTAAGTTCTGGCGTCAACAGACACATTATGAGGAATGGTGTTGATGGAGCGTTGGTTGCCGTGAAGAAGCTCGCAAATATATGTAGCCCCGCGACCACAAGGAGCCATCACCGCTCCGTCCAGTAGCTGCGCTGGGGATGTAATCTTATGAAAGAAAACCTTATTGATGTGATGGCGACAAGGGACACCTTCGTCACCGTTTGTTTGATCGCTCAGTCCTGACATTGCATCTTTACTGCTGCCGAACGACACGCGCAAAAGGCTGTCTGTCATGTTGTGAGATGTGTGCGCTCAGCCTCTTACAAGCTGTTCTTTGAAGAGAAGCTTCGGTGGTAATGAAAGGCAGCAATGTAACCCCCCGCGCAATCAGAATCTCTTGGCCTCTCAACCACCATCAAATCTTCGCACGCCGTCCTCTGCCTCGACATAGCCAACAAGTCTTTACACGCCATTCTCTTCCACAACCGATTCTCGCAGGACTTAATGGTAGACCAGCAAGTATCCTCGTATCAGGTGTGCCTGATGATGTGGCTGCCGAGGAGGGTCGAGATTCCAGTGGCGTCAATCATTGGCCCTTGCTTCGCCTGACCAGGTGATGAAGATTCGGATCACGCTTCGGACGCTGACAGCAGCAAGCTGACCGCTCGTGCCAATCCCAAGGGGATCAAAAAGGCTAAAAAGGACTCTGCCTCCTCCAAGCGAGGATCGTCTTCAGCTCTTACCAGCGCAAAGCAGAAGACTAAAGAGAAGGCCAGCAACTGGAGACCACTGTTCCTCCCTAGCGCAGGCTCCCAGGAGTCCTCCCCGAATTCACCTCCACGAAACACATGCAAGCTCCCACACTCTAGAAGCCCCGAGTCACCCTTAGCATTTCGAAGCCGCTCTCAAAAGGCTGCATTCTCCTCGGAAGAGACCAACCCATCCCAATGCACTCCTCACGCCCGAGAGCCTTTTATCGAAACCACTGTCTGGGGAAAGGCCCCTCATCAGCTGGTCGTGCCCAAGGGTGTTGACAGAAGCGACAAGAGCAAGTTCTGCAAGGTGGGAGAAGAACTGGAAGAAGGCATGGTAGAAGGACAAGTCTCTTGCAGTCATTGCGAAGAGAAGGGTGTCCGCTGCACCTGGGGCTGCCTTGTGAACATTGATGGCAAGCCCCGCAAGGTCGGACAGGGTGTCGTATCCGAGATCGTCCCACTGGCTGTCGACATGAGGTTGAGGCGGCTCGAAGAGACGGGACATGCATGTAACGAGGCAAGCTTTGGAGCGCATCGTACGTGGAGGTAGTGCGAAGCGAATATCTCCAGTGGAGAGGGCCGATGGTGAAGCGTTGCAAAAGTGCTGATGAGCGGCTGCAAGTGAGAATCTCTAGGGCTGGTCGTTGCGGTTGCGCCTGATGCCTGAAGGAGGAGGCTCCTGTGCATTGCAGCGAGATGGGAGCCGAGTTGAGGAGCCAGTACCCTGCAAGTGGAGCGATGAGAGCGCCACGAAAGAGCTCTCGGCTCGAGTTGACCAGATGAACCAGATCGTTGAGCTTGCGCTGTATGGATAGAGAGGGTTAACCCTTCTTCCTGTTCTCCGCCACGTCGAAGGAGAACAGGAAGAAGAGCAACCTGCTGCCATTACGGGCCTCGATCTCGAATGGCGGCAGCGTCGGTAGCAGCAGCCGCAACATCGCAAACAACAGCAGCGTCAATCAAGCAAGATCCAGCGGTCACTGCTGGTGGTAACAGAGACATGCTCGATTACAGTAGATGCGTCCACATCAAACCCTAGAGTTGTTTCTTGCACGATCGACAGCGGCTTGAATGGTTTGCATGTCCACTGGCTGACTGATGGCGTCCGAGGTGGATGAGGTAGAGGTTGAGGACCAACAGCTGGTCAAAGATCTAAGCTTGCGAGGGGACTTGCGGGATGGTCCAGCAAAGGTGTCACAATGATCGATGTCAAGAGGCTTGCTGACACCACGAATCGCGCAGCAATGCAATATGGGCAGCAAAGCAAGATTGAAATTACTCCGAGTCTGATTCTGTGTTGAAGCCCGCTAGCTCGATATGGAGATTCACTACCTCGTTGGCGTCGATAATGGCGTCCGTCCTGGAACCTTGACGGCTTTCCTTTGTCCAAAGGAAAGGACAGAAGAAGAAAGCCTTGGTGATAGGCGGAGGCTCTTGCGTGTATGGCGCAAAACCTGTCAAGTGGCCGTAAAGCAGATCACGCAGATCACCGTTGGCGGTCAGGCACCTGTAGACAAAATCAGTGTAGCCAGAGTTAAGAGACACCCAGACGAGATCATCGGCTGCCAGATAGTAGATTTGGCCCAGAGTCTCGGCACCAAAACGTCCGCCATTAAAGGCAAAGATGCCGCCAATTACATCATCCGCAATGATGATAACCTCATCGTTGCTTCCAAGAGTCTCGTTGGCGGTCAGAAGAGAGCGGTCTGAGCCACTTGCGAGTATCCTCAAACGTCCATTATGCGCAAGGATGCCACCAGTTTCGTAGGCAACGGCGCCGAGGATCGAACGTGTCGTGACTTGCAGCCGCAATAAAATGACGCTGCGGAGGCCCTGGTCGGGCGGTAGGATAGTACATTCCTCGCTGTTGTCTGCTACCCATTCGCGGATTAGATCGATACCAGGTTCTGTGGTGTTGATCAGGTCGGTTAGTTGTCGCGCCATCCTTGGTGTCTCTTGGTTGCTCGCGCGTTATGCTATCAAGATGGTTGCCTTGCGAGTCTGCTTGCACCACTGGCAGAGGGTAGTGGTAGTGGTAGTGGTAGTGGTAGTCTCGCGTTGAAAAGTATGGTTCTTATACTTTAGATGTCCACATTTTGCAACCCCATTTCTGTCTGGGTTTCAATCAACAAGGTCCATGGAAGATGTTCAGTTTCTAAGCCTAGGGTCGCCTTCTCAGGCATAAGCATTCGGCACTGGGGATCAAAGCGAAGCCAGCAGCTCGTGACTTTGACGTGGGCAAACAACCTCTTCGGACTAGTGGTCCGAAAAGCAGACCAGCGTTCAGTCAACAGCAGCACGCAATGTCCACCGCTGCAAGAGATGCCACAAGAGCATGCTACCCGACCAAGCCGAAAAAAGATGTCATGCTCACTGTAACACTGAGGTTAGCAGTCGTGAGCGGCTGTGAACAAAGAACTACTTCGGAAACGACCGAAAAATGTCGTACTCATGATGACCTCACACCTGGTTAGCAATCAAACTGTTCTGTCGTCCATTACTCCAGCCGACAAATCTTTCCGCCTCCATGCCTGGGGCCTACTTGCCGGCAAGGCTGTGTTCGGCCTGATGATACTCAGCGATGGGCTCAACGTAGAAATCAAGCTTGCCGCGCTGATCCTTTTTGGCATGCTGCCAACCGCGGCAACATCAGCTTTGAGCGATATGTGGCTTTACGCTACACATTGCCCTTGGACGAGAGTTTCGCAGCATGATCAGATTCCGTCCCATTTTAGATGACAGTGACATCAAAAGTCACTTCAGAGCTCTCCTCCACTCCTTTGGCCTCTGAAAATCAATCTAGTCATGCTGGCTGCACACGTCTGGCTCAGCACGTCTGAAATAGGACTCGTTCAAGCATTGCAAGCACTCTGACTACAAAACAAGCGCGGCTTGCGCTATACGTCAAGCTTCGACTTTGTCTCTCTCTTCTTCCAAGCAAAAGCGAACAGCGAAGCAAGAGCAGCAAGCGACATGGAGGTGCCCACAAACACAATGAGATCACCGAACCCGTTGATGCCATACTCTCCTTTGTGCGGGTGCGGAGTGACGATCGAAGGTCGATAAAGCGCCGAGCCGATAAGAGGACCTGTGACAGCGGCAATGCCACGGATGAACATCCAGGCGAGGAATTGAAGAGAGTTGTCTGAGTTGGTGCTCGCAGCGACATCGCGGGCGATGGGAGTGATGAAGCAGCCAAAACCTCCGCCCTGACACAGTGAGCAAGCGCGGGAGAGATGTCAGTATGGGGAGAGAGCAAGGAGATCGAGAGAGGGCGACAAATACTTACTGCAGCACCAAACAGGAGAGCAAAGACGAGCACGAGAGGAAGGGATGTGGCAAAGCCGAACAGGGTGAACGCAATGATGCCACAGAGACCCGAAGAGATGGCCATGGTGACGGTTGATGACAGCTTGTCAATTGCTGGTCCTGTGACGAGGTAGCCAATGATAGCAGAAGCATTGAATGCAGAGAGAATGCCGGTGGAAAGGGTTGAGTTGAAGCCGAGCGCGGTGACATAGGTTGCGATGTAGAGTGAGACGATGTACCAGCCGAATGCCTGGAGGGTGATGACCACGAGCTGTGATGCACATGATAGAAAGTATGGTCAGCTAGACGTGGATGATGAAAGCATGCTACAGAGGAGCACGGATGACTCACGTAGATGAGGGCCATCGGGCTGAGCAGAGGTTTGAGGTTGCCTGGTAGCAGCGCGCGAACGAGCTCCTTCTTCGAAGGGGGCAAAGGCTTGGATGAAACCGGTGCAGGTGTTCGTGGTTTGACAAAGTAGAGCGCGCCTCCAGTCAGCAGCACCTGAGCCAGTGACCATGCCCGCATAGTCCAAGCGAACCCAACCGAGGTGAGCAGCGCATTGAAGACGAGAGGGAAGACGACACCTCCGACACCAGAGCCCATGAAGATGGTGCTCGTCGCAAAGCCTCTGCGCTTGTCGAACCATTGCGGGAGATACAATACCACTGGAGTGAGGAGGACACCGCTTGTCGTGCCAAAGAAGACGCCATGGAAAGCGATAAGCATCGCAATGTTCTTGGAGAAGGAAGCAATCAGAATGCAGAGTGCACTGACGACGAGGCAGACCATGACCATGGTGCGATGCAAATGGGGGAACGTGGTTGTGAAACCGCGCAAGAGAAGCGGTATAAAGTGCTGACAGCCGATGACAAGAGTACCGACAGCTGAGATGCTAGTGACGCTCTGTCCGTAGAAAGGCGAGTCTGGATTGTGCTCGTGATAGTCTTGGAAGCTACCGTAGGAGTAAGCTACACCCCATACCATGGACCAGATGACAAAGCCACAAGCGAGAAAGCGCCATGCTGCAGGACCACGATCTATTGGAGGCAAGTCTGAAGGCGTTGACGGGGCATCAGTTGTCGTTGAAGTCGATGAACGGCGGGTTGGTTGCTGCGAAGGTGGATAGGTCGAGTTTAGGATTGGTGGCGTCGGCGGAGTTTCATCATCGCTCGTTGCTTTGCTATCGTGCTTGCTGTACTCTTGCTCCTGATCATCCTCGTCATCCTCGATGATGGGTCTGGGAGTTATATCGTGACTGTGGTGCGACATGGATCCTAGATGGGCTCGAAAGTCGCGTGCTTCTGAAGCGTCAGTGGTGGAAGATCGTGATAATCGTCGTTGCTGAAGCTTGCTGCTGCCAGCAAGAGCAGCTGAGCTCGTGCTCGTACCAGCAGAAGGATGTAATGACATTTTTGTGGTGGCGTTATCGAGTCATGAACGTCCACAAGAGGCATGGATAGTCCTTCATCAAGTCTATCGGCTAAAAGCAAGATACTGTACATACAGTATCGCCTTGTTCGAAAAATTGAACGGCGTCGGCGAATTTCCCGGTTGGCGACCTTGAGAAGATTGACTCGACACCGAAATTCGCGTCTGACACATGGCAGCCATTCGGGCCGATATGATCCATGTGACGACGGAAGCACCCAACGCCGGGCAGTGTGTGCGGCTTGAACATGTGATCAGCTGCCACACTGTCAGATAGCAAGGCTGCGGGTTGCCGGCAACACCCTGTCATAGACGTTGAGGTGATGCTTGGGGCCGGAAGAAAGTTGTGCCACCGCTTCCCCACGTTGAACGGCTTGCGGACCCTGCATGACCGAGCAACCTCGAGAGACGGTGGACGGACCCATATATCAAGTTGGGCCTGGCAGCCTTGCTTGTGTCCACTCACGTCATCCCACCATCTCTCTGTTGCCCTCGCATTCTTCACCATGTCGCAGATCAACTACACAAACACCAACCTGTACCGCGAGCATCCGGAAGCGGCTCAGCTGGTGACCGAGCTGCACGAGCTTTCGGAGCAGCAAGATGCCCAAGGCACGGGCATCAACTCGCTCAACAACCAGAATGTGCAGAAGCGCGACTTTAGCATGTACACGGACAAGATGATCGCTCTGGAGCAAGATAAGTCGGAGCTGATCTATGCCGTCCTTCGCAACAAGAACGCGAGGAGAATCTTGAAGGCCAAAGTTGAGGAAAACAGTCTCGATGCCGTGCTCTTTGACATCTGGGCTGAAAGTGAGTACCGGGACCCTTTCTCCATTCGCTGATGTTGTTGGTCACAAAAATACTGATCTTTTATCCCCTCATTCTCCGCTGCAGTGGCTCTGCCAACCTTCAAGCTACTCGAGTTGGCTCTGAAGCAGGATGCTATCATCTTCATCGATAACTGGCTCACTGGTGTCTCGATCGGTACCTATGTCAAGTTGAAGGAATACCTGGAGTCAAAGGGATGGTACATCGCCGCCATGCCTTTCAAGAACGGTCTTGGTATGGCTACACGTATCGCTGCCTAAGCTGCAGCAACACCGAATGCCCAACAACACGACTCCCCTGCACGATCTAAAGCAACCTGTCCCTGAGGTGACGAAGTAGTGTGAGAGAGTGTCTGTGAATGTGTCTGAAATCGACGAGGAAGCAGAGCGAGCCCACTCTTGGATGTGCATTGAGCCGTGTGAAACCGCGTTTTGAGTTGCTCTCCGGCTCGGCTACAGCTGCACGTCCGACTGCCGGCCCCACTTGTGGAAGCTTTGCTCTCGCGTTCTTGTGAAAGAAGATGCTTCGCTCGGGCCGCGCTGATGAGCAGCACTCAACGACCACCATCATCTTTGCAGCAATACCCGAGACCATGTCTGCGTCCAACACCTCCAATACCGGTCAAGCGGGCCCTTCGTCTTCTGGACTCGCAGAGGGTCGATCGGCGGAATGGAACGAGCTACACCGCACACTACACGCAACCGGTGATGCAATCCGTCGGGAGGTCGTTGGAGAAGAGTACGTCAACCGGAGTCTAGCCAACGCCAACGACTTTACCATGCCAATGCAACAACTGGCAACCGAATACGCATGGGGCGGAATCTGGTCTCGTCCAGGACTGGCAAGACGTGATCGAAGTATCCTTAATCTCGGTATGCTGGCTGCACTAGGCAAGTCGACCGAGCTGGCAACACATGTTCGAGGTGCGCTCAACAATGGGGTCACCGAGATCGAGATTCAGGAGTGTTTGCTGCAGGTAGCAACGTACGTGGGCATGCCGGCAGGTATGGAGGCGTTCCGGGCTGCGGATAAGGCTGTTCAGGAGTGGAAGGCTGGCCAAGGCAGGACGCTTGGAGCGGTTGACAAGAAGTAGTTCATGGTCTTTGCTTGTGTCGTCGTCATCATCCTCTGATCGTCGTACTGTAACATAGCAACCGAGGTCAAAGCTTCGCCTGATTCAGTTGTGAGACAATACCTCCCGACATGGTTAGTGCCTGAGTTCGAGTTTGTCGCTGCCCATTTTGGGGTCTTGTTTGGACTTGCATCGGAAGCAGAGAAGTCATCGACCGCTGCAACAGCTCGTATCGTGGCTCTGAGCGTTGCGGTGAGCGTTGCGGTGATAGCGTCAAGGCTGAGTCAATCGGGATGTTGTTGGATCGGGCTGAAGGCGAGGTGAGCTTGAGCAATTTCGACTGCGCTGGGCTGTTGAAAATTCGCAACCGTTTTCTGCTCAACTGGCGTGACAAGTCAACTGAGCTGCTCTGCTCTGCGATGAGGCTCTGAACCGTTCGGTGATTCTACGGAGCAACAGCCTTTCGCGGCCTTTCGACCAAATCACATCGCCTGCTCACATCAGCCTTCGGAGGAAGCCCGATTTGATCTTTATGCTTGTACGCCATTAAGACTAGTGAAGGAACAAGGCGTTCCGAAAGCGTGGGAATTGGCAGGTGTGGTGATGAAGAAGAGCCTGGGAGATGCATACACTCTGCAATGCTTTGTCGGTTTCATTCATGCGAAGCAAGTGAACGCTCGGCTCTGATGCAGAGCTGCAGAGCTGTCACTTTTTTGTTCTCGCGCGACTTGCCTTCACGCGAACAAAGGACAAAAGAAAGGGCCTTCTTGGCCTGTCAATTTGGAATCGGTTTCATTTTCCAGCTGTCACATGGACAAGCCAAGCTTCTCTTTGCCGAGGCCAGCGGACAGATTTGAGATCTATCCATTTCGCTTGGCAGTTAGTTGATCGTCATGGCTTCCCGGTTCGTCGTTTGTCACACCAGAGAACGAGGGTGGTGATCATAGCAATTGCGAGGTGATCATAGAGCGGAAATTGAGCTCGCTACACTTTCAAACACGGGAGCTTTGCAGATCCAAACCGTGGCGTTTGCTGGCGATACCGAAGAGGTGTCTCAAAGGGAAGTCACACACGCTTGCACACAAAGGGTTGTGACGACAGCGACGAGACTTAGGGTTCGGTCAGGAGGCTCACCGATCGAGCGAATGCTGTTCGTCTGCCAGCGGCCAATCAAGCAACTCAGGGGATTCGGACTATCCGAGCTTAACAAGGTTTGCCTCTCCCCCTCTTGCTTGCTTCTGCTCGATGATTTGTGCTCGACAAACTCTGTTCGCTGTCATCGTCATCGGCGCAACCAAAGCGCTTAGCGGTAAGCTCTTCCATCTGTCGATGGAGACCTGCTTCGTGCCCTCTGCTGTCGCGTTTGCTGTGCGGGCCTTCCGATGTCTGACTCCTTGATACCCTCCTGAGCTGTGATGTCCCGCAACGCTGCGATTCCTCGGTCTGATTCGTTGAGACGGGGAGCACCCCAAAATGATACAGTCCTGGAGCAGCAGTAGCACAGTATGGTGATGAGAGAGACTGTTCGGACTCGCCGATGATGAGCGCAAAGGCAAAGTAGCGAAGGGAAAGACAGCTCTGAAGAGTGATGAGCGCCAATGTGAAGTGATTGTATGCACTCGAGCCTGCAGGGTTTATAACCGCGCTGCGCTCTTGGCACAATCGGCTCTTCCGAAGCTGCAACCCATTCTCGGAGTCCATCCGTTCTCGCACTCTTTCCTTTCTCGACACTCAATAGAAGTCGCAGGCTGGCCTGTATCCAACACTTGTCGCTTTCCTTGTCGTCGTGTCGTCTCTTTCTCTCCTCCATCATCTCAACCACTCCATTCCGACAACCTTGGACCCTCGCCACCATCCTCCTTCCGACACCAACACGGGCTGGCCCCCTTCCCCAATACCCTTCTCCGCCTCTCTAGATACCATTTGCAATCATGGCATTCCGCCATCCGACCTCGTCTTTCTCCCTCTTCCAGTTGGTCGCGCTGGTCGCGACTCTCTCACATCTCTTCATCGGCCTTGTCGATGCTCACGGCTACGTCATGGCTCCTGCGTCCCGTTCCTACGCTTGCAAAGAAGGCATCGCCAAGAACTGCGGCGAAATTCAATACGAGCCTCAATCTGTCGAAGCACCAAAAGGTCTCCCCTTCAACCGCAACGGTGATGGCAAGCTCTGCTCAGCTGGCCTGAGTCAGTTCTCCGAGCTTGATCGTCAGGGCGCCAAAGTCTGGCCCACCAGCAAAGCCAGCGATGTTCACTCTTTCACTTGGAAGTTCACCGCACAACATGCTACCACCGACTTCAAGTACTTCATCACAAAAGCCAACTGGGACTCGTCCAAGACCTCAGGCTTGTCCGCCAGCGACTTGGAGTCGACTCCTTTCCTCACCATCCCTATGAACGGCAAGGCGCCACCCGCTCAGATGAACCACGACTTGCAGAAGAACATGCCAACGCGTTCCGGATACCACGTCGTCTACGCTGTCTGGACCGTCGACAACACTGCCAACTCTTTCTACCAATGCATCGATCTCGACTTTGGCGGCCAGAGCAGCAGCAGTAGTAGTGCCGCTCCTAGCACGTCGGCCAGTTCTGCATCCGGCAATTCTTCGTCCAACGCTTCTTCGGACAATAACTCGGCCAGTACTTCTGGAAACTCGGGCTCGTCTGCATCCGCCAACTCGTCTTCCTCTGCTGGCTCCAGCTCCGGCTCGTCGGCCAACACTTCTACCGCCTCTTCATCTTCTGGCTCCAACTCGTCCGCATCCAGCCAGAACCACAAAGTGAACGCAGCAAAGGGCTCGGCTTGTAGGATGAAGCGTCGTCGAGCCCCTTCTGGTTCTTTGTTAGCAGCACGTGGTGACTATCGTCGACAGAAGCTTCAGCTGCAGCGCAAGAGACAGGTCTAGACGCTAGATTCAAGATTGGTCTCCATGGTGCTCGTCGGACGGACTGTGTTCGTTCGAACAGCTGTGTCGGATGACCGAGCCGTTATCACAAAAGACTCATACTAAAGCAGCCGGCCTGCTCACTGCAACGTCTTCGAGCTGGTCTCGACAACAAGAGAGCTAGCCCCCTTAGAGTCAGAATGTTCCCTTTCCTCGCATAACGCTCTCACTTCCTATCCATTGTATTCTCTCTACGTTCCATACACTTTCACAACCTTTCACGCTAATACCATTCGCATATCTCCACTCTCTGCTCGCATTCTGATTCGCACTCTCCGCCAGTTCGAAACTTCAAATTGAGGACTCACACACAAACACGTTCGAAGTTGTTGTTCAATGCGATCACGATGGATTGTATTGCGGATCGACTCTAAGCCCGACTAACAGTTCCAACACCTCCAGCACCCGATGCATCCTTGTTGCCCGGTGGCATGCTCTTAAAGTTACGCTTATGCTTCCTTGCCGCCTCCCTGTGACGCTTCTTGATCACCTTTGTCAGCTCTTCCTTGTACTTGGCCCAGTCTTTCTCCTTTTCCTCCTCCGATCGAGGCTTCAACCAGCGCTGCACTGAACCTTGGCTGTCACCACCGTTCCAAGACGATGTGCCGGTAGATGAAGGGAAGAAAGGCCTGAGCTTGCGTTGCTGTTGTTCTGGCTGCACCTGCATTGCTGATGCGGAGTGTTGCTGCCAACGAGAAGCGCCCATTGCGGGCAGGGATTGTGCGAACAGATTGACAGGCTCCGGCTCTGGCTCTTCCTCTTCAAGCTCGAACTCGAGTCCGAGCGAGTCCATCAGCGAGAATCCTCCACCAGAGTCTCCACCTGAGGCCTCGCCACCGGCAGCACCGAGTCCAAGACTGAAACCAGTAGTAACATCAGACGCAGAGGGTCGATCTTGCGGCTTGAACATCTCCTTCAGCGTTGACATCGACACTTTGGTTCCTCGCGCTTCCTCGATTGCTGATGCTTGCGCTGGGTTGGCAGCAGACTGCGGTGCAGCGTTGGCCGTTGAAGCCGAGGGCTCAAAGGGCGAGACTTCAGCTTCGAATGGCGTAGACGAGGCAAGAGCACCGGGATCAAACCGTGCAATGGGCACAAAGCTGCCACTCTGAGTCTGAGAGGAGGTGGATGGCTTGGACAAAGATGAGAGGAAAGCAGCTCGGCGTGACTTTGCATCGGTTGGGGCAGGAGCGACAACTTCATTGACGGTCTGCGGTTCCTCGGCCATCTCGACGTCTTCAACATCGACTTCAGCTTCAGGCTTTGCAATCGCGACTGGCTCCGGCGCTTCCTCAACTTCGGACGACCCGCCTTCTTCCTCGCTGGACTCTGCATCGTCTGACTCGGAACTTGAGCTCGAGCTTGATGACGAGCTCTCGCTAGCAACTTGGTCGGCTTCTCCATCTTCAGCCTCGACCTCTGCTTCCGCTTCTGAACTGGAGTCAGAGTCTGAGCTGGAATCAGATCCGCTGCCTTGATCGTCGTGAGCTGCAATCTCGGCAACACCGCTGTCAGCAGGTGCCTCGTCGTCTGAACCATCCCCAAACATTGCACCCAGCAGCCTCAAGGTCTTGCTCCTCTCTTCCGCTGCATCAATGACCTGCTTGCCGTCACGAGCCGGACCTGCAGCGGCAGCCTCATCGTAACCATCCGAGAACTCCTCTTCCTCTGGATCAAGACCAGGAACAAAGGTACCCTTAACCCTCTTCAACGGTGTCGGTGTCGGTGTTGCAACGGGTGCAGATTTGTCAACTTTGGCCCGCTTGGCAGGAGGTGCAGGGGCAGGTGCAGGTGTCGATGGAAAGTCTGAGAAAAGATCGTTGACGTTCGTTGCAGGGACTGCCGTGTTTGAGAGGCCGGCAAACAAGTCATCGATATCGGCTGTGTCCACTTCATCTTCGATAGGAGCAGCCGCCGACACGGGCTTTGCAGCAACAGCCTGCTTGGCCTCGACTTGTTGCTTTGCTGGAGTGAGAGAAGATGCGAATCCAGAGAACAGGTCGTCGTCGCTGTCTGCATTCGAGTACTGATCAAAGTCAAGCTCAGCCATCACATCCTCGCCACCGTTGACGGCGCTGTCAGCCGTTGCTGATGTGGATGTTTGCTGAACAGGAACGACTCGGACGGGAAGCTTGGTGAACTCATCGTGCAACACTGCACCATCCTTGGTGACGTACTGCCATCGAACAAGACGATGCGTCTTGTGAGCTGCATCAGCGCCTTCTTCTTCATCATCGATCTCCTCACAGTGCCATTCGCCTGGCCCGAGCGATGACACGTCGAATGCATCGGTTGACGAGCCAGTTTCTGCAGCAAGCGCCTCCAGCAGCGGTCCAGACAGGTGGATGGCGCCGTATCGTGTTGGGTCTATGGTAATGCGGTGTGCTTTGGTTGGAGGGCGAGAATTGACGCGAACGCGTCTGCTGGGTTTGGCTTCTTCTTCTTGATCCTCTTCGCCGTCTTCTGCGGATGCATTGGCTCGTGCTAATGTTGATGCGCGGGATGGTCGAGGCAAAAGATGAGATGGACGCATACGTAATGGACGAACAAGGTGTCCTGCTGGCGTGCGTTTCCAACCCCAAGCCAGTCCCTTCTCTACCGCTTCTTGGTCGACTGGCTCCATGTCGTAGCTCTCAACGCCCATCCCTGGTGGAAGTCTCTTATGCTTGCGGGGCTTGTTGGCTTTCTCTTCCTCTTCTTGCTTGCGTTTCTGTTGTTCTAGCTGGATACGTTCTTGGTAGTCAGGCTTGGCTTCACCTATGCGTAGCGTTGCGCCCTTCCACATCGACCCTGACAACAAGTTCATGCATCGTTTGATCTGCTGTGGTGGCGCTTGGAGCGTAAGGTATGCGTACGGGCGAAACTGTCCAAGGGCATCGCGCTTGCCAAGCCCATCGAGGCAAACAACGGTGCCAAAGGTGGAGAAGCGTCGAACTAGGTCCTCTTGCGAGAACGCGGCTGTGAGCCCCGAGATGTGGAGTCTTTTCTGCGAGACATCTTCTTCTTGGTGTGCATGATTTGTTTCTTCGCTTTGGCCTGTAGTTCGAAGCAAGTCCGCGAGAGAGATGGGATCAGAGAATAAAGATATCAGGTCAGTACAGTGTTCATCAGATCTTGTATGAAGGGCTGGGAAGAGAGAGGCTCGCGAAGAATGCACGCGGCAGAAATCGGTGAAGGAGGGGGAGGAAGGAGAGAGAGACTCGCATTGGCTTTGGCTTTGTTGACACGGCGGGACGAAGGAGGGAGAGCCTCGACACTGGTGGTAGCAGCGGAGGAAGAAGAGGGCACAGCAGCGGAAGACGTTGCATTCGCTTTTGGCTTTCTCGCAGACGATGATGCTGTGACGGCAGTCGCCTTCTCGAAAGCCTCTTGCTCTGGATCAAACGACTCGACAACGACATGCGTGTGGTGCTCGTCCGAATAGTACTCCTCTTCCTGGATCTGTGGCACGGCATCTTCGTCGTCGTCGATGGTTTCGTCGTCGGAGTTGCCAGCTACGTCAAGATCGGATTCACCCTCGGCTTCGAGACCAAACGCCTTTCGTTGCTCGCGAACGTTCTCTGCTGCCTTCTCCTTGCGTGCCGCGCGCAACTCTTTACGAGCGGCAAGCTGCTCCTCTTTCGCCTTCTTGGCCAGATACTCTCGTCCCGCCTGTTTGCGTTCTTGCTTACGTTTGCGGAATCCCGTAAGGTATTCGGCTCGTGCCTTTTCGTCAAAGGTCAGCTCGGGGCCTTTGCCCTTGCCTTTGCCTTTTGGCGCCATTGTCGGAGGGTCCAAGAGGTAGAAAAGGTCGTGATGGTCGTTATCGAGATCGCTGCTCTTTAGTTGTGCTTCCGTGTGGTGCGACGGGTATACTGCGACGAAGTCAGCGGTGTCGACCAGGATGAACGAGGAAGAAGGGTCTGAATCAAAGCGAAAACTCTTCGTTTTCCTCAAAAAATTCACACTTTCGCGCTCTGCTTCCTCCAAAATTTTCCATTGCTCTTCGCCGAAATCCGAGCTGAACCAATTGTTGGGTGTCAGATCGCGGTTCCTAACACGCAAACGAAATTCACCGCAAGCGTGCAACGACATCCTCTATCCAAGGCCACAGATGAAAGAAGGAGGACACCATAAAAACCACCGGGAAGACATTCCAAATTGACAGCTTATCTCCGAGTGGAAATATACGGTCTGTTGGCGAGGACAAGACAACATCGGATGGGCTCACAGTTAGCCCTTATCTGATTTGGCGACCCACTCAACCGACTCAATGTTTGACAAGTGACTTCGAGGGTCCACACCATGAATCTTTACACCAAAAGAAGAGATAACCTATGGTATTGTAGTCGGATCTGCAAAATCTCGCTTCTACAGACACCGTCGGCCTTTCACGCCGATGATTTGTGTTCTGAGTATAGCACCACATCCACACAGAAGATACCCCAACGCCTTTATCAGTTCGAACCATTATCAAGCCTCCATGAATCCCATCACCATGTCTCAACAAATCAGTATCTTTCCCGCGACAAAGCTTTCATCGATGGCAAAATAGGCTTTTTGAACGAGCAAGGCAAACAAGAGGAAAAGAAAAGAGGCGTGATAGTGTTAGATGAGCAGACCGAGGTGAATCATAGCGAGGCACTCAAACAGTTGATTGATGAGATCAAGAACACCTGAGCAAATCAGCCCAATTACCGGTCTTTGTGTTGCACGGAATCAGAGAAGACTTGTACCTTGCGATGTGTTCTTCATCTGTCATTCTGTTTATGACAACCATCAATCCCGCATGTACATAGGAGACTCTCGGCTTTTGAAACACAGTCACCTTGCGTTGCGAACCATCCTCTATTCTTGCCAAACAAACTGCATTACAACGCACATTCACATCACCCCACTATCCAGCCGAAGCTTACTCCTCACCCCCTGAAAATCAACATAGTTATCCTCCGAATCAGCATCCCTTCTCACCACCGCTTCCACTACCAATCTCCCTCTCACCCCTACAGCATCCCCCTCCTCCTCGTTGGGATAGAGAATCCTAGCCGAGCGCTCAGACAAAACTCCAAAGCTCGACATTACGTTTTCATATCCTGAATACGCACCCGCTGCCGACCATCCCGCACTTTGCCCAATAGTAGCCTTGATCGCAGGGGAAATTGTATTCGACCCGGGTCCTTCATCACTCTCCTCACCCTTGACTGCTAGGGATTTGCGTGCTCTGGCACGCGCACGAGCAGTTTTAGGTTGGGGAGTATCTGCTACACGAGTCATTTTAGCCATCATTTTGCGTTCCTGTGCAGCTTCGAGTTGAGCTTCTGCTGCACGAAGGATTCGTTTCTCTTCTTTGGAGGGTAGATAGACGATTGCTGATTGATCTAGGCCGTTGAGAATGTCTTTCTTAGGTCGGAGGGGTGCCGAGGTAGCATTGGTACCGGCAAGGCCATTCACGGTGGACTTGAGTAGACGTCGCTTGGTTTGAGCGGAAACTTGCATATCGGTGTCGTCCTGTGTAAGGGGTGCTGACTCGGTAGGGTCGACTGCTGCAACGGAAATGCTAGCCTCAGAAGGGTTTGGGTCGATGCTCGCAAGTGGTGGCGGTATGGAGGAGTGTTGTTCGGCAATGGAGAATCGGTAGAGTCCGGCGGCTCCTGTTTCGAGCAGGTGTGATCTAGTCTCTGGGTCCATGTCTGCGGTGAGGATGTAAGGGTTGAGTGTGTCGACTGCTTCGGCTGGTGCTAGTGCGCGAAGACTGAGATCGGATGCGTTTGTTGCTAGGCGAGTCTTTGACTGTGATGGGATTGATGCCGAGCGATGATTGTGCTCGCCATCTGATGGAGCAGCCACCTTCTCGAGCGCAAGCACACGCTGCACATGGCAACTAGCGCCCACCTCAACCGCCATAAGTGACAGCAGCTTGAGCGAGTCCCTCATCGAATCCGGATCCAAGCCTATCAAAGTCCCATCATCAAGCACACCGATCTCATAGACCGCCAAACCTCGGCCTTCAAGCAACCTCCACTTGAGTTGAGTTACGAGTCTGTCGAAGCGCTCTCTACTCGGTGGAAGGATTTTGAGCTTGTATTCGAGATTGCCCTTGGTATCGACTTCAGGAGCGATTGGACCAAAGGAAGAAGGTGGAGAGCTGGCGCTGTTGTTCTGCGCATCATCAGCAGTGGCGCTGTTTGTGGTTGGGTTGGCATCGATAGTGGAGATAGCGTGGAGAACGGGGGAATTGCGCGAACGAGAAGCCATGATAGGATCGAGTCCTACATTCTGCAATGGAGAAGACGAGTAGGGGATAG
This sequence comes from Ustilago cynodontis, assembly GCA_928865425.1. Classification (NCBI taxonomy): domain Eukaryota; kingdom Fungi; phylum Basidiomycota; class Ustilaginomycetes; order Ustilaginales; family Ustilaginaceae; genus Ustilago; species Ustilago cynodontis. The sequence continues at coordinate 535,376 of CAKMXY010000046.1, read as the reverse complement.
TCTCGGATGCACGACGAAGCGCAGGGTTGAGAAGAGGTGATGCTGAAGAGTCACGACTGTTGCGAGATGGGGATGGATCGAAGCGTTCGCTGACCGATGGTATCGCAGGCATATCACGACCGTTCGAGTGAATATGCTGAGATGCAGGTATTGGCTCGTGACCCTGCAGTTGCTGATCAATACTGACATCCATGTCAAGCGAAAAGAAACCATCGGCTTGGTCGCCGATATCGGAAAGAGCATCGTCACAAGACATGTTGAGCAAGTGGAGGGCAGGTAGCTGATGTTGAGATTCGTGCGATTGCTTGTCGCCGTAGCCTTGCTTGAGTGGGTCGTCGGAGGAAGGAGGAGTAGTAGGCGCCGTAGTAGATGCGCTGGTGGATGCAGAAGTGGAGAGTCGACCTGACCAGGGGGAGGCTATCCTTGGTGAGCGTGATATTTGCTCGCCAAACATGGCGGTGTGCGTGTTCTTGACTAAAAGTGAGTGTATATGGCTGCAGAGGAGTGTGAAAAAGTTCAGCGCGATATCCTGTCAATCATACTGATATATGCTCGCGAGACCTTGAGAGTGAGGAAGAGATTAACGCGATGCGAGTTGCGAGTTGCGATTTGCGATGATGGTTTTCGACAAACGACGTGGTGGCGACGACGACGACGACGACGAGGAAGAAAAGGCTGAGTTGCGCAATGTCGGAAGAGTGGCCGATGAGCTGAGTAAGGACTGATGGTGAAGGCAGCGTAGTTGTCGGGATGGGCCGCAAAGGATGACAGGTAGTGTGTGAATGTGAATGTGATGATCGAGTCAGGATGTGTGTGATTGAACTTAGGCTGAGCCGGAACCCTACACGCATTTCGCTTTGCATCACCGGCAGCTCCCCGCATCATACAGCCTCAGCCAGAAAAAGGGTCCATCTCGACTGATGATCGGGCGGAAGCATCCTCAAATCGGATGATCCGAAATGGTGACGCCGCCAAGCAGCAGCACATTCCAAATTTGGACTGGCGTTCGCTCAGATCACCTTTTCTGTCAGTCAGCTCTGTTCGGCTTGGCCGTCCGAGAAGTCGGAGTCTTCTTTAGAGATACTGTAGGTATTGCGCCGCGTTATCTTGTCCACCTCACACTTTCCTCTGTTCTTCCTCTTCTTCTTTCTATCACATCCATATATCACCTCCAGATCAGTCGGCTCATCCGATTCTATCTGGCCGCTACCATCGTTGCTGCGCTACACCATCTCAAGGCGAACACTGCTACTGCTCCGGATCGAACCGCGTTGAATCGCAGCTGAACCCTCACTTGATCAAATCCTTCCTTCTTGCTTCCGATACAAGAAAAGCTGTCGCCCATCATGGTAAGTCCCATCCATCCATGGCTTTCATCGACACTCTGCTTTGCTGTACTGACAATCGATTGTTTGATCTTCGCCTCCGCGCTGGTAGCCACGACCATCAGCATCGACACCGCACCTCATTTGGGCAGCGGGTCATTTCCTCTGCTTCTTTGCCGGTCTTCGTTATCTTGCCGGCACCCTCATGTTTGCAACCTCTGGTGGTGCACTTTCAAGATGGTATACAGCAACCTATCTGGGTGCTATCATCTCCTACTGCGTCGTTGTTTACAAGTCGTTTGGTGTTCCTCAACTCAACAAGCCTTATATTCAACGTGCTTTGATGGATGAAAACGTCCAATACCTCTTTTTGGCGGTATACTGGTTCATGTCCAAACCCATCTTTATCACTCTGATTCCTTTCGTCACTTTTTCCCTTTTCCATGTTCTAACTTTCCTTCGAACTACGGTCATTCCTATCGCTTTCCCCTCTGCTTCTCCCGCTCCGGGGACGAATCAAGCTGCGGCAGGAGGTGCAACTCCAACCCAACCTTCAGGTCCACCCGCAAAAGTAGCCAAATTCATTCAAGGTTGGGTAAAGGCAAATTACGACCCTGCTATGCGATTCGTTGCTTATGCCGAAGTAGCCATCTTTGCACGTGTTCTATTTGGCGCGCTGATCTTTAGAAACTCGTTGATGGCTCCGTTGTTTTACGCTCATTTCCTGCGACTCAGGTTTTATATGAGCTCGTTTACAAGAGCTGCTTTCCAACATGTAAAGAGCATCCTAGATGCATATACTCAGCATCAAAGTTGCCCACCCGTGGTTAGAAAGGCCTACTTGACATTGACCGATTTAATCTCGAGATATGCAAGTAGTGTATTGTCGCTTCAGAATCAACCTGCACCGGCTGCCGGTGCTGCTGGTGCAGGTGCGGCAGGTGGAGCAGCTCAGCCTCCTCCTCCTCCTCCTCCTCCTCCTGCGAGAAGGTAGAAAACCCCACCAACTCTTTCGAGTTCTGCCAATCGTTGCCGAGTCGACCATCTGCTCTAACCTCGACTCGTTCCTTGGCACATAGCATCGCTCAAGACCCTTTTTATCAGCCATTCTCGACTTCCCCCACTTTCGACTTGTTGATAGCCCCTCCCTCCCCTTTCTTCTGCTATGTACGCTACAAAACTTTCACTCTAGCTCTCTGCCCATTTGGCTCGAAATTGCTCAGATATTGTACAGAAAACACCTCTGAATCGTTCGAGTGTGATCGAGAAACGATAATGGACAGCCGAACAGCTACTACGCTTGATAGATACATGACAGTGCTTTGCCTCGGATCAGGACTGCTGCGCATTCCAAGCTTCATTGATAGCATGAAAAGCAGCGCTAGCAATCATCTTTTGCTCCGTCGTAGCATCCTTTTTAATCTTATCCGGATGCAACCTTGCGATAGCTTTGGTGTAGTTCTTCTTCAGACCATTTTGATCTAGCACCTGATGAAGAGCGATAGGTTTCCAACCGAGTTCAGGCCAAACAATAGTATCTAGCGATGAGAGCAGTGCACGGAGGTTGGTTTCTTTCCCCCGTTTCCAGTTGTCGATCTTGGCATCGACGCTGTCTTTGAGAGCAAACTTGTCCGATTCTTCTTTCGCTTGCTTCTGTTGCTGATCCGCAAAAAGTGCGCTGGCTTTCTCATCACCTGTATCAAACCCAGCAGTGTGTCGTGTAGGACGTGCTTTGCTAGGTGGTGGACCCGAGAATGAAACAGCAGAACCAACAACTTTCTCACCAAGCATCTTTCCGCACCGATGCAAACCTTCTCTAGCAAACTTCATGTTACTCGCTGCAGTCTTGATACCGGAACCTTCAGCTTTCTCAAACTCGAGCAAAACTTCCCAATCCGCTTTGGCCAACTTCCATCTCTCGCTCGCTTCGAGTGCCTGTGCACGTCGGACAAGAGCTTTGCCGTAGGTTTCACGGAGATTGATATCGGCAAGCTCAGCAGGGAGGGAAGCTTCTTGGCTTGCACGATATACTGCCACACGACCACTACTATCGCGTTGGGAACCGCCAAAGAGAGAGAGCACGATGGAAAGCAATTGGTCGCAGTCAGCAATGGTGCCGGAAGCGTCACCGTTCTTGAGCCTCACATTGGCACGATTGCTTAGCAAAGGGACCAAGCGGATCGAATCCGAAGACGATGAGGATTCGAGGGCAGAGATACCACGAGTGTAACAAGCTTCAGCATCACCGTATGCACCACGACGGAAGTGGTCATTGCCCTCCTCCTTGTTGAGGTTGGCGGACGAGATGGAGTGGGAAGCATCGGACGGGATGGGACGTCGTTTCAGAGGTGCTTTAGGCGGGATGGGAGATGGAGCTGCAGCTGCAGATCGTGAGGGTCCACGTCGATTGGGTGAAGCATAGGGTGCCTTGGCGGTTGACGCAGCAGCAGAAGCAGCTGGCCGAGCAGGAACGTTGGGTGGGGCTTGCGATGGAGTCTGATGTCTCGAAATGTCGCTGGCTTGCTCCTCCGTCCTGCCGCCAAAGAGCGCAGTAGCAGCCGAAGACATTGAAGCAGCTGCGGGCCGATGCGCGGTCCTGGTGGGTGGTTCGGGAGCCTGTTGCGCGACTTTGTCGTCTTCGTTGTCGGAATCCTTGAATCCACCGCCATTGCTAGCAGCAGTGGCAGCAGCAGCATCATTGGAAGAAGACATGGTATCAGCTTGGTCGGCCTGGGCATTTTCTGCATCGATCATCCATTTGGGTTTGCCCTCCCACTCCTTGTTACGAGAGGCAACCGTTGCAGCACCCCATCTTCGGTTGCGATGACGTTCGCTGCCGGCGTCCGAGGGAGTGGTGCTGCGTTCGGCAGCAGCACGATTGCGCTCGTCGAGTGCTTTCTGTGCTTGAGCCTTGGCAGAAGACCAGAAGGCGGTGGCCTTGTTGAGTACGGAAGTGCCAATTTCGGAAGCTTGAGCGTAAAGCTGATCAGCTTGATGTTGCCAGTCCGCCGACGCAGTATCGCCATCCGAATTGGCTGCAGATGCACCATCTGGGCGTGTGCGACGCTGCTGTTCAGATTGCTGTGTACGACGTCGTTGCTGTTGCGCTGCCGACCTTCCGAAACCGTCGTTGTCGTTGTCGTCGTCATCGTCATGCGAGTCGCGGAAGGTTTTCGGCTGAGCTCGCCTCGCTTCACGCGCCTGCAGTTTGCGAGCCAAACGCTCATCGTCGTCGTGTGTCTGATGAGCGGCCTGACCGGCACCGCCGACTAGAAGCTCAAGAGCTGCTTCAACGTTCACGCCAGTGTTTGTCTGTGCAAGAGCACGCCTAGCTTCTTGAGGTGAAAAGCCCATTTCGACAATCTGACCAATGACGTGAGGAGGAGGAGAGCCAGTGCGTGCCGGAGTGGAACGGCCAAGCGCCACGGGACGGCTGCCACTAGCAGGAGAAGGGACACGAGAGCTGCCAGCTGAAGAGGTGGAAGCTGAGCCGGATAAAGCAGCAACACGAGGGCCCTGTGCAGAGAGTGAGGATTTGGGTCTGTCTGTGACAGGCATAGCAAGAGCACCAAGGATGTCATCGGCCTGGTCGTTGTCGTTGGCATGGACTGCTACTGTTGGGGCTGAAAAGGGTTGGTCGAAGCTGTCAAAGTCGAAAGGGTCGTTGCTGGGCGTTGCTCTTGTCTGTGTTCGCGGGGCAGCAGTCGATTTGGACGCGTTGTTTGTTGAGCTAGCAGGGACTGTGGAAGAGAAAGCGTCAAAGTCCCACGGATCATTGGACAGGGAGGTAGATTTGGAAGCAGATTTGGCCGCAGTCGAGCTGACAGGAGCGATAGGTGCCGGCGAGTTGAGACGCCGCTGAGCAGAAGAAGGCGGGTTGCCCGTTATAGCTCTGTTGGCGCTAGCTCCATTGCTTGCAGCTCCTCCAAAGGCCGAGGATTCGATGCCAGACCAAAGAGCATCGTTGTGACGTTTGTCCTCGTCTGCTTTCTTGAGTGCTTGCTCTCGGGCGAGCTTCTGACGTTCAGCAAGGCTCAAGTTGGCTTCTTGTTTTGCGGTCGAGGTTGAGGAGAAGAGCGAGGCGAAAGCATCGTTGCTGGAAGTGGACAAGGATTTGGAGGCCGATGCGTTGTTGGGTGCGGGTGATGCAGATGGCGAAGGGGCTGCGAATGAGGAGCCATAGTAGTTTGGCTTGGATGAGCTCGAAGCAAATGCAGACGTCGATGACGATGACGACGACGAGGACGAGGAAGAGCCGCCGAAGGATGGTGGTGGTGGTGGTTGAGCAGTGTTGGTTGGTTGGTTGGATTTGGCAGCGTTGGCTGAGTTGGGTTGCCAACTCAAATCGAGCAAATCGTCCATCGCGATCGGTGGGCGTTTGTGATGTTGTGAGAAGCGGGTGACAGCGATGAAGGAAGGAGCAAGTCGAACTGTGATGATCAAGAGGAAGCGAACGATATCAGTAATGCTACTCGGAGAAGCCGAGGGTCGAGATTCGAGCGTTGAGGTGTCTGTGCGTGTGTGTTGTTCCAAGTCGTCCCCAACCAACACTTGTCCGATGCATCAGGCTGAAATGAAATTAACAACACTCCACTCTCGCGTTGATGCCGGCCGAGTGGAAACCTCAACCCCGACATTCATTTGCGGTGTTTCATCAAGAAGCGTCAGGCTGATGTGAAAGGGGCGCAATGTAGGCTCATACATACAAGCACATGCTTTCGCAGTTGGGCCCGAAGATGAACCAACGTGTTCGGCCCAAGCCGATGGTTACGAGGTTCAATGCAGCTGCTGAACAAGTGACTCGGCTCCTCCGTGGTGTAGAGAAGGCAATGAGTCGAAGCATAAGGAGCATGATTGCAGCATGATGGATCTGGTCGTCGTTGATGGAAGCAGTTGACTGATGCATGCGCGCGCAAGCAAGGGTAGCAAAAGGGTCTGATGTCTGGTGCCTTGTCTCAGCGAAGAGCTGCGCAGCTTCGATCTTGATGCCAATTTTGTGGTTCGTCCCTTTTTTTTTTCTTTCCTTCAAGTGCCTCTTGACAGAATGCGCATTCAATTTTTTAGGTTTTGAGTACTGTACCGCGCAGAAGCAATTTGAATCAAAGGAGAAAAGGATATGGTCGCGCGCTCATTTCCACTCAAACGGAACACCCGACATCGTCCTCACACTCACTTGTGATGGTCACATTCTACAGTACAGTACAGTTGAAAGCCACAAGTGATCATGGAGAACGAAAGCAAGAGAAAGGAAGAATTTCCTGTTCGGAAGAGCCGTAGAGATGAGTCAAGTGCATTCTTTTTCACTGCGCCACTCCAGAGGGAGCATCCTTCTCTTTTATTTTTCATTCTTTCTAATTTTCCGACCTGCGGGTCTCTGCAGCGCAGCGGAGAGTGAGGAGCAACGCTCCCCTTTCTCACTCACTGTCTTCGGCTTCTCCGGGTTGTCGTTAAGCTCATCATTGTTCGTTCTGCACCGCAGCTGCTCACCATCTCTGCGCTCTCACTACCACCATCTCGATTTCACCCTCGTCGCTCTCTACATCAGTATTCTGCCCAGAATAAGGCCATTGCTGCCCATTTTCGTTTCTCTATTCCAGTACAGCACCTCCAATCCATATAAGCACCTCGACATTATTACATTTGAAGCCAACGTATCTATTACCGACCAGTACGAAGCATAAGGGAGTCTGCGCTTCTCTTCAGTCTCTCCTCGGCGGCCAACGGATACCGCAGTGACCGCCCATCATGTCGATTCCAGACACTGCAGTTCCCGCCGCTGCGCCTTTGCCCACAGAGGCAGCCGCTTCAGCCAAGCATCCTAGTCTTGCCACAACGATACCCGCTCCATCTCCGCGTCTTGCTCAGCTCGACATCGTAGCAGCATCTGCATCCTCCCCCTCCAATGACATGTCACCCGCACACCCCGCCACCGAATCAAGCCGTCACTCCACTCCAGCAACTTCGGCCGCAGGCTCCGAGCATGCCCTGTTCACCTCACAGCAGTCCAACCAAGACACCTCAGCAGCGATAGCAACCAAGCTAGCCTCCGACTCTACGCCACTTGAATCAACTACTCCAAAACAAGCCATGAATCAAAACTTGCCCGAGCCAACCACGACAACCACACCACCCCAGCAAGTGCAGCAAGCGCAGCAGTCGGAGGAGCCGCAGCAGAAGCCCAAAGAGAAGACGCCGGCGCCGCAGCGGGAAGAACATCCTCTGGCCTCAATCCAGCCTGCCTACTTCTATCCCACCGATGGTTCTTCCTCCTCTTCCCACGACGGCATTCCCGTTTTCGAGCCCACCATGCAGCAGTTTCAGGACTTCTACGCTTTCTGCGAGGCTATCGATACCTGGGGCATGCAATCTGGCATTGTCAAGGTAGTACCACCCAAGGAATGGCGCGACTCGCTTCCCGACCTTCGACCCGAGCTCAACAATCCCGCCGACCATGCTCCTGCTTCTGAAGCGGATCACCAAGATGAGCATGCCGACCTCTCCAAGGTTCGCATTCGCAATGCTATCATGCAGCACTTTACTCCCGCAGGCTCAGGTGTCTGGCGTCAGACCAACATCACACGTACAGCAAAGATCTGGAACGCGAAGCAATGGGCCGAAATGTGCGTCTCTGAAGGCCAAAAGGGTCCCGAGATGGACCGCATGAAGTGGAAGGTCGAGGTCGAGGGCGTCTCAAACGGTGGCTGGGGTCCCAAGAACATCGGCACAAAGGACAGTGCTACCTCTGCCATTCTCGAGGAGGACGGCGTTCGAACAAGGAGCGGCAAAGCACGTCCATCTGAGCCCAAACCCGCACTCAAGCGCAAACGTGCTGAAGGAGAAGAAGCCGCAGTGACCCCACAGGCACCAGACACTCAAGATGATAAAGACACAAACCAGGACCAAGAACCCTCCACACCTCTTCCCGCTACCACTTTGCCGTCCTCGCCCGAACGTCGCTCACAACGACTCTTCCAACACAGTCCACAAAATGCACCTTCTGCCTCCTCTCGTGACGCCTCGCCGGTCAAGAAGAAGAACTGGGAAGCGGAAGCCACGACTCTAGACGAATGGCGTGCCTTTGATTACAGGAATTGCTGGCGCAAAGAAGCTTTGTCGACTGAGCAGCTTGGTTCACTCAACAGCAACCAGCACTTCGCTTCGACAAGCAAGGTGGATGGCTCCACTGACGCAGCAGCACCAATGGCAAATGACAAGGATGCCTCAGCAGTAGCATCAACATCATCACCACCAGCACCTGCCTTGCCCTCACCTTCCGACTGGACGCCCGAAGTATGCCGAGAGATCGAGAGCGAGTACTGGCGCAGTCTCAACTTTGGCAAGCCACCAATGTATGGCGCCGATCTCAAGGGGACTCTCTTTGATGATCGCACCAAGCACTGGAACGTCGGCAAGCTTGACAATGTTCTCACTCGTCTTCGTCTCAAACGCAAGTTGCCTGGTGTCAACACCCCTTACCTGTACTGGGGCATGTGGCGAGCAACTTTTGCATGGCACGTCGAGGATATGGATCTCTACTCGATCAACTACATTCACTTTGGTGCACCCAAGCAGTGGTATGCCATCCGACAAGCAGATCGACAGCGGTTCGAGTCGGCCATGGCAGGAGCTTTCCCCTCGGATTCACGTCGCTGCCCTCACTTTATGCGTCACAAGTCGTACCTCGCTTCGCCTTCCTTCCTTGCATCGCACGGTATCCGCCCACTCAAGCTTGTTCACAATGCTGGCGAGTTTGTCATTACCTATCCCTACGGCTATCATTCCGGCTTCAACCTTGGCTACAACTGCGCCGAGAGTGTCAACTTTGCTCTCGAATCATGGCTCGACATCGGTCGCAAGGCCAACTACTGCCATTGCGATCAGTCGCAGAACAGCGTTCGTATCGACGTCGACGCCATGCTAGATGAGAGCAAAGAGATGGAGGAGCTCGAACGTAAGCGAGAATTGCGGCGTGCAAAGGAAGACACAGTCCGTGCTCTTGAGGAAGAGGAACTCGAGAAACGTCGAGTCAAAAACGAGAAGGCCAAGGAGCGAAGAAGGCTCAAGAAGGAGGCTGACGAAGCAGCAGCGGCTGCAGCTGGTCCTGCCGTTCCTTTGCCTTTTCAGGGAGGCGAGGGCTTCTATATCGAACTCAAGGAAGCTGCTTCGAGTCCATGCGTATTCTGCCCCGCCAATGTACATACCGACTTGGTAGCGACACCTGCCGACGTTCCGTCCACCAACCCCAAGCTCAAGGCTATGGCAGGCAGACATGCGCATCGACTCTGTGCCAGCTTCGTCCCCGAAACATGGGTGGGCAAGCAAGGCAAAACAGATGTGGTCTGCGGCATCGAAGGAATCGACAAGGCCCGTTTTGGGCTCAAGTGCCAGATCTGCCCCAACGCCAACCTGCAGAAGTTGTATCCCAAGATTCAGTGTACACGCGGCAAGTGTCCTCGCTCGGCACACGTCAGCTGTGCACTGGTCGAAGACAATGGCTGGTTTGTCGATGTTGTTGCTGGTGAGACTGCGGACCGTCTCGAAGGCAAGAAGGAAGCCGCCGCTGCTGCCAAGGCTCTGCAGACCGACGGACTGGAAGATGGAGAGCGCCTTGTGGTGCTTTGCAAGACGCACAACCCTCTGTTGCGCGAAGCTGAGGAAGCTCACAAGGCAGAAGCGTTGCGCGAACGTATCTATGCTTTGCCCTGCCCTTCCATGGTCAAAATCAGGACATCGGGAGGTATGTTCCAAGCCCTTATGGTCGAGGTGCGCGAGGATGAGGATGAGATCATTATCGAGGATGAGGGCCGACCGAGCGCGGTCAAGTTCCAGCAGATCATTCTCGACTCTCCTTCTGAGACTCCTCCAGCAGCTGTCAAAGAGGAGTCCACCAGAAACATGGCTGATGCAACTGTCGCAGCAGCTCCGAACGGTGATGCTGACGCTCCGCCTGCAAAACGTCGAAGAAAGCAGAGCGAAAAAGCAAGTGCGGCGGCAAAGACAGCCAACGAAGAAGCAGCGGAGGCTGCCGTGCTTGCAGAGGCGGAGGCAGCAGCGGCAGCTCAAGCTGAAGCGGAGCAACCTAAGCGACCTCGCAAGTCCAGAGCGAAAGCAGTGGTAGCGACAGCACATCAGCCCGCAGTACTTAGTTCTCAAGCAGATGCTGAGGCACAAGCAATGCTCGAAGCTGCAGAATCGCTGAGCACTGTTGCGGGAACGAGAGGCAAAAAGGGTCAAAAGGTGGAAGCTGGTGGAGCTGAAGCGAAGCCAAAGCCTAAGCGACAGTCTAAGAAGAAGACACAAGCTGATAGTCAACCTGCGAATGTCGATGCGGCTGGGATGGCGCCATTTGATGCTCAATATCAGTATCAGTATCAGCAGCAACAGCCATCAGGACCTGAGGTGGTGTGGCCTGGTCATCCTATGCACCAGCAGCAGCAGCAACCTGGAATGCAGGTTCAACAGCAGCTACCGCAACCACCGAAGCGTGGTCCTCGAGCTACGTATGCCTCTCAGCAACCGCCGCAGCAACAGCAGCAACAGCAGCAACAGGAACAGTACGCAGAGCAGCATGTGCAGTACCATCATCACTACCCACACCACGCTCCTCAGCAGCAGTCACACCCGCAATACGGCGTGGAGTATCGCAACCAGCAGTATCCTCCACAGTACGACTACGGGCAGTGGCCCACTCACTACGCACAAGGACATCCTTCTGCTTATCCTCCTCCTGGTGGAGGAGAGTTTGACCCCGAAGCAGCCGAGCGTCAATCGATGGCTTCTCGCTACGCTCAATCAAGCGTCTCTGCTGCATCCCCAAGCTACGGTCACCAACGATCAGCGCAGTACCCTCCGCAGCCGCAGTATCAACAACACTCAGCCTACCCACCGCAATCCTCGCACACCGCAGGCTCTAGCGAGACCAACTCTTCCCCAATCGCACACCCCTCAGCAGCACAGTACGGCTACATCTCCGCTCCTCCCCTGGGACATCATAACCGCACTCCGCCTCTGCCGACGTATACAAAACCACTTTCGCAACAAGCTCATCATCTCCCACAGGTGTCTCAACAGAACGCGTTTGGTGAGATGTACGGATATACCGATTACAGAGGACCGTATAATCATGGAGCTCCGATGGGGAGTCATCCTGGATATAGGATGCAGCATCAGCAGGGTGCGGGATCTGGGTATCCGGCGGGCGAGAGGGTACCGTACAACCCTTATCCTCAGCAAGGTCATCAGGGTGCAAGGAGAGCTGAGGAACCCGCGCACCAACAACAAGGACAGCATCCGTACTACCACCAACAGCAGCAGCATGGATACGCGGGGGTTGGACGCTAAGACTTGCGCCCTCAAGTTGTCGGAGCGTTGATGGAAGGTTTGAGGGGAGAAGGGACATGTAGAGCTAGACGCTGCACGACTTGGTCGCACACCTGATGAATAAGCTTGCTCGATGGTGTTTGCATCAACCTATCTCCATTTTCTACCCTTTTTCCCGTAGTGTGTGTGTCTGTGTGGATGATTGTTCGAGAGACCACTGTAACAAGGACTGGTAGTTTGTGAGAAAATGGACCATCTAGCAAATGGAAACGTAGACTGCGCTTGATTGGAGTTGAAGCGTATTCGGGTGAAACATCGAGCTGAACAGGGAAGAGGTTGGTTTCTCGGTTCAGTATTGTGTCGGTTGTCTGTTCCCGCATCTCAAACGATTCGAACAGGGTGACCTGGGTCCAGTACGTTGAATGAAAGGTGGAAATTGTGGCTCAAAAAATACACTCTCGAAAAAAAAGGGGTTGATGGTTGCAACTTTTCCCGTTTGCTTTCGTATCGAAACAGCCCAACTTGCTGCTCGCAACAAGAAAAGATCAGAAGCACCAAAGAGCAAAAAAAAAAAAGGCCACACACAAGAAGATCGTACTTTATGAATTCCAAAGCATCTACAAGAAAGTTGATTCCTTCCAAACCATGTGAGCGAGGGTTTAGAGCTTAGGCCTACCGCTAGAAATCCCCACCGGACCTTTCGCATAAACCTGTTCAATCTGATCTTTGAAGAATTTAACCGCTTCATGTCTCTTAATCTTGAAGGTAGGAGTCAACAAACCGTTTTCTACCGAAAAAGGTTCCATTGTCAAATACAAGCCTTTGATGTACTCGTAACCTTTGAGTTTGTTCTGTCTAGCAATTTTGGTGTATTGATCCAAATAAGCAGCGATGACCTTGGGATCTTTGCAGGCTTCTTCCATTCCTTTAATATCCTCCGCACTGATGGTTCGACCTGTAATCTTGGAAGCAAGTGGAGCAAAAGTTGTAGGTTCCGGAACCGAAATTCCAATAAGATAATCGCGGAACGAGTCGCCATGGACCAAAAGTTGAACAGCCAAGGGGTTCTGTCCATAAAACTCGGACAAATTATCAATAGCAACATACTCTCCCTGCGACAACTTGAGCAGAGATTTAACCCTATCAACGATTTTAACCCTATTAAACTGATCAATCGCAGCAATATCACCAGTTCGTAGGAATCCATCTTCAGTCAACGTCTCCTTGGTTTTAGCTTCGTCCTTAAAGTATCCTGGGAAAGTACACTGCGATTTGACGAGGACTTCACCTCGAGGGAAAGGTTGATCTTGACAAGTATAGCCCAAATCAGGAACATCTCGAAGTTTGAGCTCCATACCAGGATAAATCGCACCGACCGAACCTAAAGAGGTATCGTTCGGGTACATAACAGTGCAGAAACCATAGTTTTCGGTTTGACCATAACCTTCCCTGACATCGCAAGATAGCACCACACGCAGGAGCTTGAGCACATCTCCACGAATAGGAGCCGAACCGGAAGTAATGTAAGCCACATTGCCACCAAGCACGGCTTTGACCTTGCTGAAAATCAACCTATCGTAGAGTGCATGAGTCAAAGTTCCATCGCGATCGTGATTGGCAATCTTTGCAGCGAGAGCTTTTCGTAACAAAGCACCTTTGAAACCAGGAGCGGCAGCTTGAGCTTGAACCAACGCTGCAATACGGTTGAGCACGCGTGGGACCGAAGGGAACATGTCGGGTTTGAGGATCGTCATGTCTTCGAGAAGACGAGTGGTGTCACCGCAGAAGTAACCGACACGACCACCGGTGCGAACAACAACGATCTCGCACAACCTAGCGTAAATATGGGCGGTAGGCAAGTACGAGATAACGGTAAACTTGCCTCGTTTGTGGAAAGCCATGGCGGTAGTAACGTAACCACCCATACCAGCAGTAATGATGGCACCCTTAGGGTTGCCAGTAGTACCCGAAGTGTAGCAGAACGAATGAATGCTATCGAGTTTAGGCGGGATATGAGGGGCCAGATTGTTGCGACCAAGATCAAGAATCTCGAACCAGTTGAAGATCTGGATACCGCAAGTCTTGGCCCATTCCTTGGCCAGAGCATCTCGCTGAGGGTCAACAATGGCAGCCTTGACCGACTCCTTGTTCGGACGGAAAGCATCCAAGATAACGATCGCCTTGAGCAGAGGCAATTTACCAGCTTGAACAGCTGCCAGTGTCACGCCAACATGGTTCGGGGTAGTGAACAAGATCCTCGTCTCGGCATGATCCAAGATATACTGAGCCGAAGCAGCATCGTACGTCTCATACAGAGAAACTGTACGACGACTGTAAGCCAAATTGGCATAATCAATAATCATAAACTCGGGTCTGTTCAAGGTCCAAATAGCCACAGTCCATTCGGTTTCACCAATGCCTTGACCCAAACGACCTTGTTTAGCAAGAACGCCTAGACCGGAACCAATCGCGGTTCTTTCTTCCTCCACTTCTTCATGGGTGTACCATTCGTAGTGGGTTTCAAAGTTTTTGGTGATGGGATTCCAAGGTCTCCATCCGGCAACTTGTTGTTTGAGGTTTTCCTCTTTGGCTCGAAGAAGCGTTTCGTAAACGGTACAGTTGGTTTGGAATTCGGGTTGAGCAGCGGATTTGTAGATGGAGGAGAAACCGGCAGTTTTGGATCCAGGAACGGGAAGCATTTGCTTGTCCAAGGGGAAGTTGATTTCGGGGGGTAAGTCGGTGGTCATTTTTGCAGTGTCTCCTTACAGAGAGAGAGGGGGGTTGGGGGGGATTTCCGATAGTGGGGGAGGCTTCGGGATGGTGTTGGTGTATGCGTGGCCGCAGCAATGGATGGCGACGGCGGTGCTTGACAGCTGTGATTTCAGCAGGGAAGTGATGGGTAGAGAAGGAGGTTCCGACGGATGATTGAGCCGAGAAAGTGATGTTAGAGGGGAAGAAGGTGGAATCGAGTTGTGTGATGGTGGTGATGGTAAGGAGGAGAGGAGGCGAAGGAGGAAGGATGGAAGAGCAAGAGGTGACCGCCGAGGGCACAGCAGAGCAGAGGATCAAGGCATTCCGGGAAGTTCGGCTGGTCCGAAGAAGGGCGGTTACCGGATTGTGATCGTGCGGAGAGAGAGAGAGAGAGAGAGAGAGAGCGCACACTCGCACACAGAGAAAAGGCGGGGAGAGCCGAGACCACAGACCTCTCTCTCTCTCTTTCTCTGCTGTCTCTGCAAAAAGGGAACAGCACCAGTGTGACTGTGGTGGTGGCTCGCACACACAGTTCTCCGCCCTTCCCTCCATCACACCGCCGCTTCTCAGTAGTCATTCTGCGGTGTTGTGTTTCGGCTCTTCCTTCCGTATCGTGTGTGTGATACAGTATTGTGCAAAAAGGGACACCGGTTTTCTGCTGAACCGGAACATCCGAAAGCAAAGCGATGATTATTACCGGTAACCAATCCCCGCTGCTTTGTGCAATTCCTCTCTGTGAAACCGAGTCAAGTCGCGCGTCTCGGCTTCAAAGCCGTTTTGGGATTGGTTTACAGTACCGGTTCAGCCGGAGTGACAGTAGCTGCCACCACACGTACTCTTGTTCGCACGGACCGCAGCACAGCATATCATGCAGGCAAAGATGGGAGAGAGATAGAGAGAGAGGCGTTGCTTTCATCTCAACTGCGTCCGCGATTTAGAAAGCAGCAGCCGCAACCCCCACCATCTCATGTGTGAGTGGGGGATTGTTTGCCAGTGCCACCAAATGAGAGATGAATCGCCACAAGATCCAGGATGGCATCCAGAGGTCGAGCTCGAGTTGCATTGTGTTTGGCTTATCACGGTCTAACAACCGTAACGTTTTCGCTATCGACTATCGGATCCTTCGTGTGGGATGCAATCGGGGCGACGCCATGATAGTACATGTCAACGCAAGTATCATTGCGTCAATCCCATCTGAACGCAGCTGTTATCTTGAACAGCTCGACTATTTTCAGGCTCAACCTTCCTACGTCTTGGCTATGTGGCGGAAAAGAGTCAAGAAGAGAGCTCCGAGATGCGATGGGAACAAGTCAACGGCTGCGGCTTGGCACATGACACTGAAAGTTGCATACAAGACCACTCCTCAAGAAACGAGGTAACAACGTTTGCAACGCTGCTATTCCAGCATTTTGGCGACCAAATCCACAATGTCTCGCCACATGTTCCCCTACGCAACAAGAACGAAACCACTCTGAGCACAGTCGAAACCATCATCGTGCTTTTCGGTAGATCGGAGAACCTAAAGGTTTTGCAATTGTCGCAATTGCAAGTGTAGCGATGGCCCTTACGTGTCAAAAAGTGCGGAATGATACTGCATCTTCGCAAATGCTACAGACGCAGGTGTGTCGATCGAAAGATGCAAAGACGCGCAGCATGATTGTGGTTTTCGAGACGCAAGGACGAGCGCGGGGTTACTGTTTACGCATTGATTTAGTGGTGGGCAGCCTTAAGAACCTTCTGGCCTTTTTGAGCGTAATGCAACGGGATCAACGATGACGGTAGCAGGAAGCATGTAGGAAAGCAATAGCAAAAGTGTCAGCAGTCTGTTGCGCTAAAGATGCAAATCGAGCTGCGAATGCCACCATCTCTCCGCAGTGGGCAGTCACTCTCGAATGCCGAGCATGCCCGTCGTGCTGGAATGGAATACTAACCGTAAGGGTTGCGTGGGTCCTTGGAAGCCTCCTCAGTAGAAACAGCCATATCCTGAAGCTTGTTAACACCGTAGAAAACAACACCAGCGGCGATAAAGAATGGCCACATGGGCTTCAAGATAGGAGTAGGGTAAGCGCGGAAGCCAAAGAAAGCCATTGTGACGTCGAGTAATGAGAGGTGGATGAGGGATGGTCAAGGTCGATACGATGGGTGGACAAGATGGACGAGATGATGATCGCGTTGGACGCTGTTGCTGCTTGAGATGCACGGTTGAGGCTGCTGCTGCCATTCTCGCACTAGAGAATTCATTCGCTTCCGAGCCCCAAATTCAGTCCAAATTCGTGATCGACTTGAGACGAAAAAAGCGGCGCGCTTCGGGAAAGGTGATTAGATCGGATTCTAACAAGATCGGGCGGTTGCATCGGCTGGCAACGCATTGGAGCCTCGAGTCAAATTGTGCTTCTCCTCGAGGTAATGTGGTCGGCACTTGCGACCATGCTCACATCACTCAAACATCCGTCGAGCAGTATTATTATGTGATCACAGCACACACGCAATCACAATGTCACACTGTCTCGGTTCTGTGAGCAGCATCGGCTCTTCCTATTCGTAATGATCTCGATGGATTCAGCAAGGCGTGAGATCATGGTCGGCGCTTCCGAACACTTTATTCAGCATGTCGGCTCTTGTCTGGCTGAGTCGGTCCAGCCTTGATCCCTTATAAAGGTGGTATGATATTCTCGCTCTTCTGCTCATGACCACCCACATCCTTGAGCCTTCCATTGTTTTCCGCCGCTTTGATACTACCATGACTCTTACCAGCGATGACGAGCGACGTCTTTCCCTTTCCCAGCACGAGTAACTCTTCCCGACAACACAGATACTCCCACTCGCTAGAAGATGCATACACACCTCTTCCTCGTCCCGTATTCACATCTCTGCCTCCATTCTCGAGAGCGACATTGCACAGCTCCTATCGCAGAGAGACGATGCAGAGAATGAGCAGGGATATCTTTGTAGTCAGTGCAGATATGCAGCCACAGCAAACACCTGCATCCGCTTCAGACATTCCAGCACTAGTATCTAGGCAGAGTGCTCCAAACAGCCAAACCGCAGACGAACCGCAGTCAAATAGGATGGATACCTCTGCCTGCTTCCAAATCATCGTCAATCAAGTCACCCAGCTAGCCCATACATCTCGGACAAGAACAGAGACACCCGACAGCACTCCAACCAACGAAGCCACCCCACTGCAACACCCGAACTCAATCGACCCCACCACCTGGCCGATTCACCGCAAATGGATCTACACAATCCTCGTCGGCCTCACCATGTTCAATGGCTCTTTTGCTTCCACTGCACCCAACGGTTCAGGTCCGCACATGGTTCAGCAGTTCGGTCTCTCGAACGAAGAGATGGTATTCATCGCAACTTCGTTCGTTGGAGGTTGTGTTGCTGGTCCTATCCTCTGGGCGCCTCTTTCTGAGATCTACGGTCGCAGAATCACTTTCTTGGCTTCAATGCTCTTTTATACTATTACGAACATCGGTTGTGCACTGGCTCCGACCAAAGCAGTGCTTTTCGGATGTCGTTTTGTGGCTGGTATATTCGCTTCTTCCGCTTTCTCCAACGCTGCTGCTGTCGTCACTGACCTCTTCTCGCCGGTAGACCGCGCTAAGCCTATGATCGTGGCCTCGCTAGCACCGTTGCTTGGTCCGTGTTTCGGACCACTGTTTGGTGCGCGAGTAAGCTCAAAGCTTCGTTGGCCATTTGTGTTCTGGTTGCTCGGCGCTATTGGCTTGGTGCTGGAGGTCGTTTTGTTTTTCGTCCCAGAGACGTACGCTCCAGTCATCGCTACGAGATGCAAACCCAAAGATGCCGTTGTCGCCAAGGTATCCTGGCGTAGAAAGGCTCGAAACTTTATCATCGTGAATCTTGGGAGACCTGTAAGTCATCACCCACAGACACTGAAAGAGAGACCTCGGCGCTGGAGCTGACATCAAAGCTCCGCAAATTTGTGAATGATCAGCTCAACATGATGTTACGAGAGCCCATCGTCATGTGCGCCAATTTTTATCTTTCTTTCTTCTTTGCCTTGATGTGAGCTGCGTCTACCTTTGCTGCTGCCGTGAAAGTTGCTTCATGGTGCTGATCGAAGCTGTCTATTTGGCAGGTACATCTTCTTTGCTAGCTGGCCGCTCATCTTTGGTCCGCCTGGGATTTATCGTCTTGATGCTGTCCATAGTGAGTTCCACCTCCACATCCTCTCATCCGCAACAGACAACAATCATGGTGATGCTGACCATACGAGACCTGGATGCAACTGCTTGACGGCAGCTGGTATCACCTTCCTCCCCATGGGATTTGGCGGCATCGTCGCTGCACTTCTGCTACCACTGTGCGAGCGATACTACATCAAAAGATGCAGAGTAGCAGGTCACCCAGTGCCAGAAGCGAGACTTTTACCCACCTTCTGTGTGGCTCCGCTTGTCGCTGTTGGGCTTTTGTAAGACCACCGTTCCCTTCCTGCCTTTCCTATGCATAACTTGAAGATGAAGTTGACTAGAGATCCGAGTTCGATACAGATGGGCCGGCTGGCTTGGAAGAGAGAGTGTACCATACGAGATCACCATGTTAGCAGGTATCCCCATCGGAGCTGCCATGGTGCTTGTCTTTCAGGGTTGGATCGGGTACCTCGGCGACTGCTACCGGCTTTACTCTTCTTCTGCGGTGAGTCGGAGACCTCGAAATGATACCCATAAAGTCTTCAGACCGCCATAATGACCCTCTGCTCAATACCATGCACTGTTCGTGTACTTTTTAGATCGCAGCAACAGTCATCGGCAGATCGCTTTCCGGGGCAACGTGAGTCCCTTCCCTCACCTTCACCCTCGACCGCTTTTTCGCTGACCTTGTTCACATTCTCTCGTCTGCGTCGCATCTGTGAACAGCATCCCACTAAGCACACATCGCCTGCACGAAAAGCTCGGCGGTATCGCATACCTGTACACGATGCTAGCAGGTCTGGTGGTATTGACGATCCCGATCCCGTATCTCTTCTTTCGTTATGGAGACCGACTCCGCTCCCGATCCATGTACAAGCCTGGTCGAGCCTGAATCATTCACGCATCACACTCACACCAACTAGCAAACCCATGCAGCCACCATCACCATCTTGATTACATGCTGGTGGTGGCAAATAGTGTGGCGGCGGAATGCTGAGTGTATGAGTGCAGCAAGAGACACAGATAACTAATTGAATTGGTATGGCGCGGAGCTGCAAGATGACAAGAACAACGTGGGATTTGTGGAGAGAAAAGGGAAATAGCCGAGCGGAGTGTGGCTGGCTCGTGCCTGAAACAATTGAAACCCGGCAGAACGGTTTCGAGAGAAGGTCGATCCTCACCGTCATACTACTTTTTCACACTAGCTTGCTTCTTCTTGCCCTTCCTTCCTGTGCCTACAACCGTATCTACACCACTGATTTCACTACCTAACACTCGCCCTACTTCACGAATCACGACAATGTTCTGAGCTCTCACCGCCTATTCAGCAGTTTCAGCAATGACTAGGACTCCAGCCTCAGCCGGTTCGCTTTTCACTCTCGCTCGCTTGGCACTCGGTGAAAGCGCGCAGAGTAAAGCGCTGTGGTCGTCAGGATGGACGAAGTGGTTCCTGGCCTTTGGGTGGGAGGCGTACGAGCCGCAATGGACATCGACTACCTCTCTCGCGCCGGCGTTACTCACATCATCACTTGTATGAAGCAAAACATCCCCGTACCCAGACCATTGGAAGATGGGCGAACCATCACAAGAGACCAGATGAAACATGTTAGGATCGACGACGACGAAAAAGCACCCATTTTGGTTCATTTTGCTGGGTGTAACGAGTTCATTGCTCAACAGCTTGAGGAGGAGTGGGTTGCTGACACTTCCGACAACAATACTTCTGACGCTGGCGGTCATGGTGAGGTAGAGGAGGGGAACAAAGAGGTGGATGAAGTAGAGCAGCTCGTCGCAGGTCGACAAAAGCGAAATGGACAATGGGGTACATGGCAAACCACCGGATCAGGTACCGTCTTAGTCCATTGCCAAGCGGGTTGTTCACGTTCAGTTGCCATTGTTGCCGCCTACCTCATGCACACACGTCGCATCTCAGCTCATACCGCTGTCAGTATGATTCAAAAGCGTCGTCCGGACGCAGAACCGAATAAAGGATTCCTGGCGCAATTAGAGCTATACGAGCAAGTAGGCTACGAAATCGACATGAAGTGGCAAGCAGTTCGGCGGTTCCTAATGAGCAAGACCGACATTCTCAATGGAGATAGTATGGACGATATGCTTCTCAGTTACTATCCAAGTCCATATCCAAGTCCAGCATTGGGTGCGAGTGGGTTGAAGGGGTTTACGTCAATCAAACCTCTTCCTGCAAGTGGGAATGGGAATGCGGAAGTCGGCGATCAAGGCGGCAACAGCGGTGGAGCAAGTGCGGGAGAAGTGCAAGTGAAAACGCGCAAAAATTCAACCACGACAACGTCAAAACCACTTTCTCGTTCGGCTTCTTCTTGTTCTACCACTTCCTCCACCTCTTCGACATCGACACTACCGAGGATATCGCTTTTATCATCTATTGCACCTACATCCTCTGCATCTTGCACGTCTTCTCCTAACTCGGTTGGCAACCTCGATACGCAGTTCTCCACCATGTCCGCTCCCTCTTCCAGCAGCAACTCCAACCCCAACCCGAATACAGAGGTGAAAGTCACAGCCAATGCATCAGGCCGTCTTCCCGGTGGTGTTAGCAACATTCGTGGTCATGAAGGCGTCAATAATCGAGGCGCACTATCCAAACCACAATTTACGGGACCTAAATTGAGGTGTAAAGGTTGTAGAAGAGAGTTGGCGGCTTTGGATCATGTGGTGATTCATGAACCGGGAAAAGGTCAGATGGCGTTTGATCATAGAAGGAGGGATACTGGACATGCCGAGTTGAACCAGGTTAGTGATGGGAGGATGGAGACACAAGGACAGAGTGGAGTACCGAATGGAACAGCGACGACGGAGGATGGCGCAGGGGAAGCCGCAGCATCATCAGATTCGCAAACACCCTTCAATGCGACAACGACAGCCACAGCAACAGCAGAATCAGGACAACTCCAACCCCAACCGCGGCCGCACATTCAATCCGCAGCCTCTCTCGCCTCCCAACTTGCCCCTCATCTCGCTGCTCTTCGTCGCGGTAACCGAGCCAACCCTCCACCACTCGCCACCACCAACTCTACTTGTCTTGCACAAGCGCCTCACGCTTCCCCCTCCTCCTCCACCGCCACTCGCACCCTCTCTCCCAACCCTCCCGCACCAGCGGCATCATCAATGAGCAGCATGCTCAAATCCGCACAATGCAGTAGCTACTTTATCGAACCCATGGCTTGGATGACTTCTCTTTCCTCGGGTCAAGTTACAGGAAGACTCAATTGCCCTAGTGTCAAATGTGGTGCGAAATTGGGAAGTTGGGATTGGGCTGGAATGCAATGTGGTTGTGGAAGTTGGGTTACTCCTGCTTTCGCTCTGCATAGGAGTAAGGTTGATGAAATCTAACCCCCCCCTTACGCACTATGTTGGATGGTAACTTTGTGGTACAAACAGTATAGAAGATTCTTTTCTTGTTTCAGTCGTCCAGAGTCTGTGATGAAAATGGCGTCAAGATTGCAATGCAACTCTGTTCTAAGCTGAATGAGAGAGAAAGCGGGTCAATGTCTTGTTCCGGCTCTTCTCTCTTCCTCGCTCCTTCTCTCGCTCATCATTTGCTGCCTAACCTCGGTAACTCCGTCACTATCCTCACCAGCATACGTAAACCTTGATTGAGCTTTGGCTTTTCTCTCTTGATCGTATCTCTGCGCTAACGCTTGTTTGTCATCAATATCTTGAGGATTGATGGAAACTTGAATTGCATCTGCAGCCCTTTTGGTGCCCCTTGGTGAACTCGACTCTACCCCTAGAACGCCGGTGTGGGTGTTGGTGGATGAAAGATCGTACACTCTTTCAGAAGCCATGAATTGTGCTGCGGCGCCAGTGTGGGATGCTCGTTCGGGTAAGACTTGATACAGTGATCGCGGTGGATTGACAGTAGAGTCGGGATCGATACGGTCTTTTCGAAGTTGGATAAAGGAAGGAGTTTGTAATCCTGCTCGGACGGTGGATGCAACGGATTGTGTTCCTGATATATCCACTTGCTCCTCTTGCTGCTGTTGCTGCTGTTGCTCCTCTTGCTCTTCTTGCTCAGGGTCAGATTCTTCAGGCTCGAGTTGTCCCCAATGCTCTTTCTCCACCTTATCCACCAACTCTGGATCCACGCCTAACTCGCCCGCTTTCGCCATCACATTTGCATATAAGGGATTGCCATATTCATCCACAGGTGGTCTACCCCATCCTCCTGGATGAAACCCCCACTGTGCACCTTGCGGTATGGGTGCATTCAAACCGGCTATCTGCAAATGAGGATAACTCGGTGGAGGACCATACCTCTGCATCGCTATCAACCAAGGTGGTGGCGCAAGGGGTGGGATACTAAGTGCCTCGATCAACTCTTTGCTAAGTTGACCTGGTCTTTTATCCTTAAATTTCGTCTCGTATTCTTTGCCTTCATAGTAGGTATCTCCATAAGGCGAAAGGTTGGGTTTGGATTGGAATTTGAAAAACGCATCGTAAAGTTTCTGATAATCAATATCCATCTTGCCCATTTTCGGCTGAACCCTCTCTCTGGTCTTTTGCTTCAAACTCTGGTCCGCTTGTTTTTCGTTGAACGCATCTTTCATTGTAGCTATACCTGTATCGGCGATATAGGAAGGAAGACGGTACTGGGGCTTTTCAATCCCACGTTTGTTCTGGAGATAATCACGTTTATGTGCCCAATGCGGTGGGATAGGGACAGAGTTACGTGTGGCTTTAAGATGTACGAGTAAACGAGGATCGGAAGAGGTGACATCGGTCCATTCTACTACTTCGGGTTTACGAACGAGTTGTTTGAGATCAGCGACGGTGAGACGTTCAAGTTTTTTTTGCTTGCGTTTGCTGAGTTTGACTGCGGCGGCGGCGGCGGGGTGGGAGGAGGAGTCGTCGGAATCGGGTTCAGAGACTACTTGGTCATCCGAGTAGATGATCTCACCCTTGGTCAAGGATGAGGGTTGTTGTTGCGAGGAGAGGGTGTCGGGTTGAAAACGGGAAAGAACGTTGGAAAAGGCTTTGTAGACGTCGGATTCTGGATCGATGCGGATCTGGGCTGCTTGATCGATGATGGAGGAGGATGACCCAGCATGTTTTTGATGTTTCTCGTCGTCGTCGTCGCCGTCGTCGTCATCATCATCATGGTAGGATTCGTGCTTGAGTGCATGGTTGCGATTCGTAGCAGTGGTGTTGGCTGCTGTCAAAGTCGAAGCGTGAGATGCTGCTGCTGCTGCTGGAGGTGGTTGTTGGTGCTGTTGTTGTTTCTTCTTCCATCTTCGTTTTGCATTCTTTGTGAGCGGTGGTGACTTTGGTGCTGCGACTGCGTTTGTCGCCATCGTCGCCAATGTTTTCGGTGTATGATGGGGTGATAGCAAGTGATCCGATAAGGAATGATTCACACTGTCGGAATGAATTGCCGAAAGAGTTGCGTGACTTTGGGAGTGTGCCGTTGTAAGGCTTAGTCATTATTACACTGGTTCGTGTCAATTTCGCACGATTGAAAATCTCGACGCGTGTGACTGCGGAAATCGACCAACACTCTGTCACAATCACATCACAATTCGATTTCAGCGTTGAATTGTGATGATCGGGAGGGAGTGTGTGTGCGTGTGTGTACATTCGGAACGCATTCCGAAGCATCAGCAGCAGAACATCAGTGTAGAACAGCCGTTTGAGCTGTGTGTGACTGGTGAAAGAGGAAGAAGAACGAGAAGAAAACGCAAAAAAAAAAAAAAAAAAAAAAAAAAATTGCTGCTCTTTTCCCTCACACTGCCAAAGTGCACCGAACGCGCGTGATCCAATTCAGACTGGCGCGCTGCCTGCTGTGGTGTCCATCGCTGTTCTCGTCGTCGTTCGTTTCCCCCTCTTTGACTACTACCACCATCTCATTCCATACACTCTTATCCCCCGCCTTCTCTGCTACTATAGGAGGATTTCCCGTTCAATCTCTTTCATTGAACCAAGTTTTCCCCCTTGTCTCACCCCATCGGCTTCCTAGTGTGCGAAGTTCTTTTCTTTCCATAGCAAAGAACCGGCTAGTGAACTCCAGGGTGTATCACCTACAAGCAGACGGCAACACCCACACCACCACCACCAACAACAAACATTGCCCACCATGCCACCCTTTGCCAAACCCGAAACCGTCCTCAAACGCTCCGAGGAACTGATCAATGTCGGTCAACACCAGGCCGCTTTGACCGCTCTCAATGAGATTTTCACCTCTCGTCGATTCAAGCAGACTCCTCTTCAGTCCCTCGAACCTATTATGATCCGATTCGTCGATCTTTGCGTTGACTTGAAGAAGGGACGAATGGCCAAAGAAGGTTTGATGCAGTACAAGAACGTCTCGCAAAACACCAACGCTCAATCCATCGAACTCGTCATCAAGCACTTTATCAAACTTGCCGATGCCAAAGTCGTTGAAGCTCAATCCAAGGCAGATGCTGCTGCTGTTGTTGGCGAGATCGACGTCGATGACCTCGAAGAATCCGAGACTCCGGAAAGCATGCTTCTCGGCTCCGTCAGTGCCGATCAGAACAAGGATCGTACCGACCGTGTCCTGGTTACTCCCTGGCTCAAGTTCCTCTGGGAGGCTTACCGAACTGCTCTCGACATTCTCCGTAACAATGCCCGTCTCGAGCTTCCTTACCAGCAGATTGCTAACCAGGCCCTCAAGTTCTGCTTGCAGTACCAACGCAAAACCGAGTTCCGTCGTCTTTGCGAAGTTCTCCGTCAGCACTTGCAGAACGTCGCTCGTTACTCACACCATGCTCATGCCATCAACCTGACCGATCAGGACACTCTTCAGCGTCACCTCGACACTCGTTTTGCTCAACTCAACTCGGCTGTCGAACTTGAACTTTGGCAAGAAGCTTTCCGTTCCGTCGAGGACATTCACAACCTACTCACTATGGCAAAGAAGGCTCCTCGTCCCGCGATGATGGCCAACTACTACGAGAAACTCGCTCGTATTTTCGCTGTTTCCGACAACAATCTCTTCCACGCCGCTGCTTGGAACCGTTACTACGCTTTGGCTCGTTCCATTGCCAAATCGGATCACCAACACACTCGTATGGCTTCCTACGTGCTTATCAGCGCTCTTGCCGTTCCTGTGATTTCTTCCAACGCTCCCGGTACTGGCAACTTGAACAAGACCAAGTCCGATTTCCTTCAGGGTGACCAGGAAGGAAAAAGCCGTACCGGTCGTCTCACGTCGCTTTTGGGTCTTTCGCGCACCCCTACTCGTGCTGGCTTGCTCAAAGAAGCCTTGAACCGTGACATTCTCAAAAAGGCTCGCCCTGAACTTCGTGAGCTCTACAATATCTTGGAAGTCGAGTTCCACCCTCTTTCCATCTGCGCCAAGATCGAACCTATCCTTGCTTCCATCTCGCAAGACCCCGAGATGGCCAAGTACGTCAAGCCTCTTCACTCGGTTGTCTTGACTCGACTCTTCCAGCAGCTTAGCCAGGTCTATGATGCTGTTAAGCTTGACAAGGTTATGCAGCTTGTCTCTGCTTTCAAAGCTCCTCACAGCTACACTTCGGCTGAAATCGAAAAATTCTGCTTGAACGCTTGCAAAAAGGGTCACCTCAACATTCGCATCGACCATGTTGCTAAAGCCATCACTTTCCAGGACGACATCTTCTCCACCCAAGCTCACCCTGCTGCTTGCACTTCCTCCGAGGCCGACAACGTTCGTCTGCAGGCTACACCTTCGGAACTTGTTCGAACCCAGCTTAGCCGTCTTGCAACTTGCCTTGACACTACGCTCAACACCATCGATCCTTGGATTTTGGCCAATGCCGAAGCTGCTAAGCGTCAAGTGTTTGCCCGTGCTGTTGCTGCTGCCGAGGACGAGCACAAGGCTGCTATCGCCCGCAAAGCTATCCTTGCTCGTCGCAAGGAGTTGCTCGAGGAAATGGCCACTCGCAAGGAGCGCGAGGAAGCTGCTGCTCGTGCCGAACGTGCTCGCGCCGCGGCCGAGGCCGAACAGAAACGTATCGCCGAAGAAGCCAAGAAGCGCGAACAAGACCGCATCAACAAAGAAGTCGAAGCGGTCCGAATCGAAGAAGCCAAGAAAATGGCCAAATCTCTCCAAGAGAGGGGAGGTCTCAAACTCAGCGAGGAGGAGCTTGCCAACATGGACACGAACAAGTTGGTTCAGATGCAAGTCGAACAGATTGAAAAGGAAAAGAAGGACTTGGCTGAACGTTTGCGTTTGATCCATCGTAAAATGGATCATTTGGAACGTGCTTATCGACGTGAAGAGGCTCCTTTGCTCGATGCGGATTATGAAAGACAGAAAGAGGAAGATCTCAAATATCACAAGGCTGCTCGTATTACGCTGCTCCAGACTTCAAAGGAGAAACATGTTGCTGATCTTGAGATCAAGAAACGTTTGACCAAGATCATGCCGGATTACCAACAGTTGCGTTCCATTATCGAGGATAAACGACGTGGTGAATTCGAAGAACGTAGAAGAAGGGCTACGGAGCAGATCGAGCTCGAGAAAGAAAAACGTCGTCAACAAGTTCGTGAAGAACGAAGACGCGAAAAACAGGAAGCGGAGGAAGCTGAACGTCGTCGTGTTCAGCAAGAACAAGAAGCGGCTGCCCGAGCCGAGGAGGAGCAGAGACTGGCTGAACAACGTCGTGTTGAGGAAGAACAGAGGGCCGAGTTGGAAGCAAAGAAGAGAGCAGAGATTGAAGAAAGGATGGCTAAATGGCAAGCTACTGCCGAAAAGCAAAGACAACGTGAGGAGGAAGCAGAGGCAAAGATGCGTGCTCGTAGTGGTGCGGGTGCTGGTGCTAGGGAAGCTTCGCCTGCTGATGCTGCTGCTGCTGCTGGGGTATGGCGTGCTAGACAAGCTGCCGCTAATGCTGCGGGTGGTTCTCCTGGTGGATCTCCCGCTCCCACCCCTGCCCCCGCTGCTGCTGCGGGTGGTGCGGGTGAACGTCCTTCCCTCTTTGGCGCTAACCGTGGCGGTGGATGGAGGGAGCGTGAAGCAGCCAAGAAAGCTGCTGGTGGCGATGCCTCCCCCTCCGCTGCCCCTGCTGCTGCTGCTGCTGCTGCTGCTGCTACAGGCGCTTACCGACCTGGTATGCTCCGTGGTGCTGCCGGTTCCGGCGCTGGGACGGGTGCGGGTGCCAGTGGTGGGTGGAGAGAGCGTGAAGCAGCCCACAAAGCCACTGGTGGTGATGCTCCCGCTCCCCCCGCTGCTGCACCTGCTACAGACAACGACGGCTTCACTGAAGTCAAGAAAAATGTTTACCGTCGTTGAACCCCCGCCCTTTCTTCCCCACGACTCTCCCCTTTTATCTCCCCGACCAAATAGAAAGGCATGCCTTTCGACGTTATGTAGATCTCACTCTTGAATCCAAAATCTTGCGTCATGACCACAGTGCATCGCCGTCTTGATACTGAGAAACAGTGAACTCGTCCAAGCGTTAGAAAGAGGGGTCGGCGTGGCAGCGTTTTATTACAGTAATAGGCGTTCGCAATGATCAGAGGGCGAATCGCAAACGCGCGCGCAAAAAAAGGCAGCGCAAAGGCGCACGAATATGCAAGTTGTCTCAAAGTCTGTGCGTTCAGGGCTGTCATGCATTCACTGACACCATCATCACCACTCAACATCGAGACTGGCATCGTTTCATCTGTCCAAACCGGTTCGAATATCGTTTCCACAGGCAGGATTTTCGACGCTGGCGTTGGCACCTTTTCCAACCATCCGTCGAAACGAGTCTGATCACCTTGTCGACCGCGCAAGAGGAGAAGAAGAGAGGATCATGAGTAGGATCACCAACCCCACGCTTCAACAAAAAGATGCTATATCAGCTCTACACTCCACCACCTCTGCTGGTTTCGCTCCCCAAACAGGAGAAAGAGCAAGGCGGGTGGAAGATGATTCGATAAGCATTCAATCACGTCACACCTTGCATGCATTCAATGCTGACGAGGAAGAGGAGGCCGATCCATGGAGTGCTATCCCCCGACCTCTACCCACTTGTACCTCTGCTGCTGTTGGGGGAGGTGTTGTTCTTACTCGAGCTCAACGCAAGCAACTCTTATTGCGAGCATTGTTTCAACTTTTCGCACTCTTCCTCATCTGTCTCGTCGGCCTAGGTGGAACTCTGTGGTTAGCACTTCCAGTAATCTCACCAGAAGACAAACCAGCTTTCAAGATACCTCGCAATTTCGAAGAGCTTCAATCTCTCAATTCGGTACTACAACATTATAAAGATTC
This sequence comes from Ustilago cynodontis, assembly GCA_928865425.1. NCBI lineage: Eukaryota > Fungi > Basidiomycota > Ustilaginomycetes > Ustilaginales > Ustilaginaceae > Ustilago > Ustilago cynodontis. Next base: position 506,583 of record CAKMXY010000046.1, on the reverse strand, counting down.
GCATTTTTACCGAGTCGTACTGTGTTGGATAGCTGTTTATATCTTTTTGCAGGCATTTAGTATTCCGGGGAGTATGTATATGAGCATTCTTGCAGGAGCTCTTTTTGGTGTACCGCTAGCACTACCGTTGGTTTGTGCAAGTGTAGCAACGGGAGCTAGTATTTGTTACTTGATCAGTACCACTTTGGGTGTTGTCTTGGTGGCGTTGCCGAGTTGGCAGGCGAGAGTGGAAGAATGGAAGATCAAATTGGATCAACATAAAGATCATATGCTCAGCTATCTTGTTGTGATTCGGTAAGCATTCCTCTCCCCCCCATCTTTTTTGGGGAGCTCTGATCACTGACAGCCTTCTCCTCTTTCAAATCGAACGAAACTGCTGCGTGGAATAGAATGATGCCCCTCCCACCTCACAACATTGTCAACATCCTTGCACCGCATCTTGGTATCGATATCCCAACCTTCTGGCTATCCACCTTTTTCGGCATCTTTGCGGTCTCCGTTATCCACACTACCATTGGGGAGAAGCTAGACCAGATGACTAGTGCAGACGATTTTAACCTGTTTTCCCTCCGAAACGTCCTCCTTCTTCTTGGAGTCTGTATTGCGGTTTTGATTCCAGTGTTCGTTAAGAAATGCAGCAAAGTCGAGGCTTTCGAAGGCGGCGAAGAGCATGGACCGGTATTCTTACGTGATAATGAGGAGGGCGAGGAGGATGCAGAAAGATTACCTGATTCTTTCCGTCATCCGAGCTTACTCGGCCGCAGAGCTTTCATAGAGGAGGACGGGGAAAGTGATGACGAGTTACCACATAGAAATCTTGACACAAACCACATCGTCTCAGTTACAAACATATACAACGGTCAAGGCGAGGGAGACGAAAGTTTCCCCACCTGGACACCGAACGATGAAGAACTCGGTGAGGAGGAGGGTGGGTTGGCTGCTGAACGTGGTAGAGGAGGCGTTTTTAGCGATAGAACAATGGCCAGAAATGCGGCTGCGCCCGGACAGAGCGCAAGAGTGAATAAGTTGAGAGGTTGGATCGGCAGTAAGAGCGGGATCAAGTTGTAGCACCCGCAATATTGGACAAAATAGATTGCTTTGTGTTCTGAGAATGTGCAACGATGGGCGTGTGAGAGGTTGAACGACGGAAGATGACCAGAAAGCGATAGAATGCGCGATTGGATCAACAAGTCGTGCTCGCTGTTCCGCCATCCCCTATCTACTCTGACCACTTGAAAACTCTTGACAATGATAACCTCGTCGAAGCTGGTAGAAAGCGTACCAGAACTGAAACGCCCCTCCGTAGACCCATCCGACCAGCTGAGCATACGTGGTCACGCTAATCTAGTCCCGCCCTCTCCTCGATGCACTCACCAGTTGTCGCAAGGTGGTCCTGGCAACAATCTCGTCCATAGTGGCAACGGCAACAACCGCTCGCAGGGTGGAAACAGTGAGGATCTCTTGCAAGGCCCAGTGCAGCAAATCTCTTGGTTTGACATTTCGATGGGAAGGATTGGATTTCCAGATCTGAAACACCTGTTCTCCATGGACAGCACACCAGACATCACTGTTGAAGATGATGCAAATCAGATACAGGCACGATGGAGCCAATTCAACAGCCTTGGCACCCACCTTGTTGCACATGTCTCTGACCGCCTTTACTCGCCGCAAACCACACAAAGCAATCAGAAACCAGATGACCCCCATATTACCGCGATTGTCAAGGCCAGTCACAGGTGTGAGCGACACATCCATCACAATGAATTCCGAAGATCGTTGGTGAACAGAGCTCCAATTGATCTCGTTCGAAGCAAAGATGATCGCAAGGAGGCGTATCAAATGTATTACAAGGTGGGAAGATCTGATGCTGCGAGAAACAAAACTTGAACAAAGATGGAGGATTACGACATGGAAGCCTGTGCACCTGCAGTGGCGGCAAGACGGTTCCTTCTTCTCTCTGCTTCGACCTCCTTTTCTGCGTTGATCTCTTCGACAAACTTTTCGATTTCGCTGAGCTCCAGATTCTGTTGCAGAAACGAAATTGCCGAAAACGGCATAAAGAAATGTCAGTACAAGATGGGCAAAAGCAGAAAGCAAAGTGCAGGGCGGTATGGTAGCGCTGTTTTGAAACTTACCCTAACTTTGCCATAACCATCCATAAGTGCGATTTCAATGTTCTTGGCACCGGTCTGTACCACCTCGAGCAAACTCTTGATGGCAAGCTTGATGGTTTCTTCCCTGCTCAAATCGTCCTTGTGGTTTTTTTCCAAAAACTCACGAACGGTCTTGGAACTCCTTCCGATCGCGTTTGCCTTCCATGCCGAGTACATTCCGGATGGTTCGGTCTGGTAGAGTTTAGGTTTGGGGTCGTTTGCATCAAAGCCGATAATGAGTGTCGAGATACCAAAGGGACGGACACCACCGGATTGCGTGTAACGCTGCTGAATGCCTGCGACGTGACGAGTGATGTAGTCGACAGTAACAGGATCTTCGACGGTGAGACGATGAGATTGGCACTCGACACGAGCTTTGTCGATGAGGATACGTGCGTCGGCAGTGAGACCTGCGAATGCGAGACAGATGTGGTCATCCAACATGGCGGTTTTGCGGATTGTGCGTGGATCCTGAAGCTGAAGAACAGACTTTTTTTCAACACCGAGAACTACGACATCTTTGCCACGAACACCGACTGCGCAAGTACCCCTGCGAACGGCTTCGAGGGCGTATTCGACTTGGAAGAGATGGCCATCGGGGGAGAAGACGGTAAGCGCTGTAGTCGTTGTTGTATTGCGACAGGAGATGGGAGAGAAACAGAATGTCAGTATGGTATATGCAGAGGAGACCAACGTCTTATGCAAGCTTACCTCGATCGTAAGACATGGTTGCGATGTTGCACTGGGATGAGGCTGAGTCGGATGGTGATGATGGAAGTGGGTCGAGTGTTGGTCTGAGTGTCCTGTGCGAGAGTGGAGAAGAACGCGTCACAGTTGCGCTGATCAGCTTAGTAAGAATTGCTAATTCTGCAACAATGTTAGCCTCAAATCTGCTCACAATTCTAGGATTTTCGACTCCCACACCTTCGCCACTTTTCGCACCGAACACAGCCTTTGGCTTCCTCCACTGTTGCCTTGCTTGCTGTTCTAATTAGTCGATCACAGGTGCAGCTGACACAGCTTTCGGAATGTCCGTCCGTCGTAAATGACCCTGATGATGCCGCCTCAGAGGTGACAATGGCAGAGAGAGAACTGCGTTAAGCCAAGAAATCAGCCGAGCTCTTGCATTTCCGTTGTCACACTGCAGCTACGAGAGAGTAAGCTGAATAATTTCCGAAGTGCGAAATTCTAAAGAGAAAAAAAAAAAAAAAAAAAGAGAGAGAGAGAGAGCTGTGCTGGTGCTTTGTTCAGGGTGCAGCTCAATTGAGCATTTCGATGTTCCTGCAGAAAGGCGGTGGTGTGACTTTGCAACGACTTTGCTTTCTTTGCGATACCATCATCACCTTTTATTCGGGTCACATCCGATACCAGTAGTCAGCAGTCAGCAAGTCCCATGACCCTTCGAATCGGATCAGCCGCACGACCATTTTCACCCGCTTAGTCGATCGGGCTGAGTCGATTCCACTGTCAGCAACTACTGCCACCATATCATTCTCTCCTCCGACGACGATCAACAGCCAGCTAGATTGTCGAGCATCAACGAGATCATGTCTGCTGGCCAGCCATGAGTTCATCAAACAACCCGGAGGCAAATCAGCAGCCACACAATCTCCACCCTCCACCAACCGATTCCTTGCGCTCACCAACATCACCACACCCAAGAGACTCTTTCAGCGCAAGCAGTATACCCTCTCATAACTCGGACATCTACATCAATAGCTACTACTATGGAAATGTCGACATGCCAGACTTGGCTCCGAGTCCCATCAACTCGCCCAACCTCGATTCCAACGATCAACGACTCATCAGGCGGCTTAGTTGGAACAGCCTCGATGACCCACCTCGCTCGCCATTGCACGACCTCGATTCGCAACCAGCGCCGAGCTCACATCACCAACGCAACAGCTCGTCAGTCGATGCCGGAATCCTCACAGGCCCACTCGAGCTATCGCCGCAACCACACACCGACTCGTTCCCATCTCACATTTCTGGTCCTGGCACGCTTCCACGCCCTAACTCGTCCCTACCCCTAGATGGTCTCGCTTCCAGTCACCCTATGGCTTACGGCTTCAGTCAGGTATCCGATGCAACATACACATCGAACGACCATGATAGAGCCATTCTCACTTCGCACCAGGATGGTATCAGGCATCCTTCTGTTCGGTATCGAGACCCAGATGAGCACCATTTCCATCGCACCGCCTCCCCCGATCAGATCGAACACGCAGATACCCATCTCAAATCTAGTGCGGATGTCTACGCTACAGCAGGTCATTTGCCATCCTCTGGCTTCGACAGGGCCAGATCTGGTCTCAACAGATTCAGCAAATCACTCCGTCGCATGAGTCGGCGTGTTGTCCATCACAAGGAACACGGCCATGTACCGCTCACAGATCAGGACGCCGAAGAGAGCGATTCTTCCGGCACAGCTCACGCAGATCAGCCACGCAACACTGCTGCCTCCACCGCCAGCGACCAAGATGGAATCAGTCCTGATACACATACCTTGCAACTTCTCCGCGGAAAGAGTCTTGGCATCTGGGGTCCCGACAGCCGTCTTCGCAAGTCACTCTCAACTCTCCTCTCCCAATGGTGGGTAGAACCCCTCATCTTGCTTCTCATCCTTGCCAACACAGTAACTCTTGTTCTTCAGTCCGGACAGAGCGTCTACGACAAGCCCAGAAAAGCACGCTACTTTGGCGATATCTCTGATTACATTCTTCTCGTCATCTTCTCCATCTACACCGTTGAGCTCGTCGCTCGTATCATCGTTTCGGGTCTCATCATCAATCCACCTCCACTCTGTGCAGCACCCAAACCTGCCCCAGCTCCATCCACCCTTCACGCCGATTCCGATGAGCCGAAAGACTATATGCCAAACCTAACTGAGCACCGTCGCCAGATGTCCAGATCCAACACTCTCGATGCCCTCGGTAGCTTTGGCGGCATTCTCAAAGACAAAGCACAGAGGGTTCTTGCTGGTCACGAGGGCTTCATGGATTCCTACTCGGCAGACGCATCATTACGCGATAGACCACCTCCAGTCGCAGCGTCTACCGCAGTCGCAGCCGGAGCGGGCACGCCACACTTCAAACAGTCTTCTGGCAACTCGGTCCCTGACGAGCAGATTCGTCATCCTGGTCGACGTCTCAACCAGAGCGAAACAAGCATGTTCCTCTCAGAGTCGACCACTCCGTCCTTTTGGCAGAACGCCAAAACCCCATTCGCCGAGGCTTTTGAAAAACAGCGAGTCCAGGCAGTCCATCATGCTTTCTTGCGACATTCGTGGAATCGTGTCGACTTTGTCGCTGTTGTTTCCTTCTGGATCGCTTTCGCGCTCGCCATCGGCGGCCAAGAATCAACTTCATCACATCACATTTATATCTTCCGCGCTCTCAGCGTTCTCCGTTGTGCACGACTCTTGACCGCCACCAGCGGTACCACTACCATTCTACATTCGCTCAAGGCATCTGCCTTCATCCTGCTCAGTGTCACCTTCTTCACCGGTTTTGCTATGCTCCTCTTTGGCATCATCGGTATCCAGAGCTTCGAAGGTTCCTATCGTAGGAACTGCGTCTGGGTTGGCGACCTCAACGGCCAACCTGGTAACAATGAGACTCTGTCACAATTGTGTGGAGGCTACTTCAGCATGTCGGGCCAGAAACTCGGCCATGTGCGAGTCGATGGCAGTCCTTCAGGCTCGTCACCCAAAGGCTTCATCTGCCCTCGAGGTCAAGTTTGTCAAGAGCAGTCCACCAACCCGGAGAGCAACTCTCAGTCCTTCGACAATATCGCCACCTCACTACTCGAAGTGGTCATTCTCATCTCGTCCAACAACTGGTCCCAAACCATGTACGACATGATCGACGCCGACTACTACGCTTCCTGCCTCTACTTTATCATCGGCATCATCATCCTCAACTTCTGGCTTGCCAACTTGTTCGTAGCCGTCATCACTAACAGCTTCGCTACTCTTACTGCACGCACCCAGCGCAGTGCTTTCGCAGATCAAAAGATTCAGGATACCAACACTGACGATGAGAAGCAGCCTCTAGCCAAGGGAAAGCTCAGGAATCTCGCACTTGGCTTCAAGTGCGTATGGGGATATACCAAGTATCTTTGGATCCTTGCCATCATCATTGACATTGCCATCCAGGCCTCTCGTGCCATCTATCTTGGTCCGCAAGAGCTGCAAAGGCGATCCAGGATCGAGCTCTACTTCACCCTTGCTTTCGACTTCGAAATCGTCATGCGCTTCCTAGCCTTTGTGCTAGATGGTGATTGGCGAGGCTTCTTCTCGTCTAAACAGAACCGTGCCGATTTGTTCGTAGCTCTCATCACCAGCATCATCCAGATACCCGTCATCAAGAACTCGCAGGTTTATCCTTGGCTCACCTTCTTCCAGCTCGCCAGATTCTACCGAGTCATCGCTGCAATTCCTCGCATGCGCGTCCTACTGGTGCGGGCGTTCGGCTCGCTCAACAAGATGCTCAACATGGTCCTTTTCCTTTTGCTCATGGTCGGGCTCGCATCCTTAATCGCAACTCAACTTTTCCGTGGCGATATCCCACAGGAGGAGGATGGCGAGTGGACAGAGATGACATTCAAACACTCGTTCAACTCTTTCATCGCCATGTACCAGATCTTCACCTCCGAGGATTGGACGGATGTCCTCTTCGGTGCCGTCTCGAGCGAGGCTGAGTACAAGCAAGCTGCCATCGCAGCCATCTTCCTCTCAGGCTGGTTCCTTTTTGCCAACTTTATCGTCCTTCAGATGTTCATTGCCGTCATCAACGAAAACTTCAGCGTTGCCGAGCACGAAAAGCGTCAACAGCAACTGGAGCAGTACTTGCGCCGCAATGAGCCTCCGCCGATCTCCTTGGCTGCACGCTTACTCAATAAAGTCAGCCCTTATCGATGGCTCCGCTCACACAATGCACCTCACAGTGGGTCCGGCGCCTCTGAGCCGAGTCGAAGCGATCACGGTGGCAGTAATAAAGGTCTCGCCAGCAAGATTGTAGGAGGTTCTGGGCTCAACAAGCGAGCCGAGGAGGAGAAGAAGTCTCGACCGCTGTCAATGCATCACGTCGTGGACACTTCGACTGCCACAGCCCATCGTACGGTCAACGCCGTCAGAAAGATGCTGCGTCTCGACCAACCAGAGGAGGTGGTGCCGCTTGACAATTTGCATGCTCGCAGGATGAGAACCAGCATTCACGCCGATGACATGCTTCGCTCGAGCGGTCTGGATGCTACCTACGAGGCCGATCCCTCCGATCAGGCCGCTCACCAATTTGCTAGTGAGAGGAAGCTTGCAAGGATGCGCTCTGATCTGGGTCTTGCTTCCAAGGGTGGCCTCAACGATCCATCGGCAACGGCTTTTCTGCCACGCTCCTACGACGATCCTCGTATCCAGCAAGCCCAGTTCATCGCTTCGCATCCTTCCTACGACAGGTCCTACTTCCTCTTCTCCAACCACAACAAGTTCCGCCGCTTCTGTCAGAGTCTCGTCCCTTCTTCGCATGGAGAGAGGCTCTTTGGCCGGCCCGTTTCGCCGTATCGATACAAACTCTTCCAGATTGCCGTGTTCTTGGCTATCGTTGGCTCAGTAGTCTCCGCCGGTATTGCCACGCCTGCGTATCGACGTGACTACTATGCCAAATATGGTCTCATCCGGGCATCGTGGTTCTCCATCCTCGAGATTAGTCTCTCATCATTGTTCCTGGCCGAGTTCTTCGTCAAAACGATCGCCGACGGCCTCGCCTTCACGCCCAACGCGTACGTGCTCAGTATTTGGAACTCGCTTGACCTCTTCGTGCTGACCACACTGCTGGTCAACGTCATCACTGAGCTGGCCGTCATCGGAGGTGTGTCAAGATTCACGCGTGCGCTCAAAGCCTTCCGTGCACTTCGACTCATCAACCTTTCGTCGCTCATGCGTGACACTTTCCACGCAGTCATGATTGCAGGTGCCGGCCGAATCCTGGACGCATCGATCCTGTCAATCCTGTACATCATCCCTTACGCTGTGTGGGGACAGAACCTGTTTGGCGGCTTGCTCTACTCTTGCAACGATGGGTCCAGCGCCATTCGCAACAAGTTTGACTGCGCTGGCGAATACTCCAGCTCGCCAGGCAACTTCGACTTCCTTGCCCCTCGAGTCTGGGGCAACCCGACCGAGGGAAGCGTCTACTCGTTCGACGACTTCAAGAGTGCCTTGCTAATCCTGTTCGAGATCATCTCGCTCGAAGGCTGGGTCAGTGTCATGACGACAGCAATGAGCGTTGCGGGCAAAGACCAGCAACTTCAGAACGACAACCGTCAAGTCAACGCCCTCTTCTTCCTCATCTACAACTTGGTCGGAAGCACTACAGTCCTGACGCTCTTCGTGTCAGTTATCATCGAGAACTTCCAGACCTTCTCGGGTGCAGCTTACCAAACAGCAGGTCAGAGGCAGTGGATCGACTTGCGCAGGCTGATCCTTCGGCAGGAACCTTCGAAGCGGCCCAAGCGACGTCCTTCTCAGCCCTTGCGAGCATGGTGCTACGACCGTATGCTAACCAAGAATGGGTGGTGGAGCCGGTCCATGACCATGGTCTATTTAGCGACCCTCGTCACTTTGATGACGCAACAGTACGGCGATCCGAACTGGGCCAATAGGCTCAGAGATGCCTTGTATCTTGGTTTCACCGCCGTCTACGCTTTCGACATTGTTGCGAGGCTGCTGGGTCTCGGCTGGAGGAGCTATAGAGAAAATCCGTGGAACCTATACGACCTTTTCGTCGTCTCAGGAACGCTTGCTACCACGCTCCCTTTGCTTACCAACAGCGGTGACACCAGCACGGTCGTCCAGTTCCAGAAGCTCTTCTTGACCTGTGTGGCGCTCAAATTGGTGCAGAAGAACCGAGCGCTCAACCAGCTCTTCAAGACGGCCTTCGCATCCCTGCCCGCCATCCTTAGTCTGTTCTTGCTGTGGCTCACGATGTTCCTGGTTTGGGCTATCATGCTGGTCGAGGTATTCGGTTTGACAAAGTGGGGAGTCAACGAGACCTACCAGAAGAATTTCTCCACCATGATTGGCTCTATGGTCTTCTTGAGCATGATGTCCACGGGTGAGGGATGGAACCAGTTCATGCACGACTACACGATATCACCTCCTCAGTGCACACCCTCGGCCAACTACCTGACGTCCGACTGCGGAAGCGAGCCATGGGCGTATGCACTCTTCATCGGCTGGAACGTCATTTCGATGTACATCTTCCTCAACATGTTCACCGGTACTGTCGTTGAGAACTTTTCCTACATCTTTGATCTCGGAAGCAAGGCAATGCTTACTTCGACGGATATCCGCCATTTCAAGAGCAGTTGGGCCAAGTTCGATCGGAACAGGAAGGGGTACATTCAGAAAGATCAGATCGTTCCTTTCCTCAGCTCAGTCAAGGGCACGCTGGAAGTCAGCTTGTACCCACCAGAGTGCAGGCTGCAGACGCTCAAAGCTGCGGTCTCGTTGCAGGGTGTCCCTTCGAGCCCTACAGCGGAAGGCAAGACCAAAGGGGCATTCGACTTCTTCAAGGGTGCTTCATCGCCGCTACGATCTCCAGTGCGCGATGGAAAAGGTGACGACGGCAAGGGCTTGTTTGTTTGGCCTGCATCTTCGACAGAGCAGACGACAGCACCGCAAACCGATGCTCAGCGTTTGGCCGTCGCCTTGTCCGCAGTCGATTCCAAGGAGCTTCGCATGCGTCGAGAGCGTTTCAACAGGGTGTATCAAGAAGCTCTTATGCTCATGCATCCACGCAAAGGCATCTCGTTCACCGACATGCTTCTGCTATTGGCACGCACCAAGCTCGTTGACGAGACCGAAGCTCTCAGTGTCGAAGAATTGATCGAAAGGAAGGAGACACTTGAGCAGATCGAGCATCGTATCAGGCTTGATCGAGTGCGTGGTCTATTGCAGATGGGTTACTGGCGACAGAGGTTCCTAGCTCTTCGTGAAGAGATGCGCAAGGGCGAAGCGGTGCCAACCATTCTTGTGAATGACGAGAGTCCTAGCAGCTCTTCGCGCCCAATGCTGCCGGCATTAGACATTCCTGGCGGCTCCTCTCTGCTCGCTTCAAATGCAGAAAGACCAGCAGCGGCAAGCAAGCCAATGTTGGCCCTCACGCCTTCCCAACCTTCGTTGCATGATCTGGAGCTACGCGCATCGCCTGTCATCGAGTCGTTCGAGGCAACAGCCTGGGGTGATTTGATGAAGAGGATGGATGGCCAGGAGGGTAGCTCGCAGGGTCATGACCAACGTGAGGAGGAGAGACAGGATGACAAGGGCAAAGGCTCTTCCTCGAGGAAAGATGACGATGGGTGGTTGTAATGCACGCCCTCTTCCCTCATAGCATGTTTCACTATTACAGCATTGTTATACTTCAGTTATATAGACTTCGCATCTTGCAAATGGACACTTCGATTCTCGCCTTGCTTCTCTGAATTGTCGCTGTGGCATCAGTGTGATCTGCTTGAGGAGAGGTGGCGTTGCTGATTCTAAGAGCCCCTGCATCACTACGACCGTGTCAATGGATCAAAGCTGTCGAGGTTGGATACTAGTGAGGAGGCGCATCGAGTCGCAGCATCACACCACATGCAAGTCCTCTGAGTATGGTGTAGCTGTCAAACTGCGATGGCGAGGCTACCAGATGCGGATGGAGGTAAGGTGGCACCAAAAGACGCCGCCATGCACCAGACTGTGGCCATGCTTGGGCGGTTACCCGGTGGGGCCACCAGTGCTGTCATGGCAAATGATCCCGAGTCTTGAGTTGGTCAGCTGTTCACACACGCCACACATACGTTGTCGGAGTCAGTCACCGCCCTAGTGTCGGCAGTCCTCTGGTGGATATGCAGAGGGTATCGTCGCAGAGGTTCGGTGAAGCTCCTCGAATCGCCGAAGCTTTCTTTGAAGTCTGTCCTGTCCATTCACTTGCATCAACTTGAATGCTAGTCATATCTGAAGTTGCCATCGGAGCATTGACAAGACACCATTTTGGTTTATAGTGATGCAACTCTGGCCTGGTAAGAGCATCTTTTGCTTTTGCGGATCACTTTTGGAACCGCAATTTCTGGTAGAAAGTCACTAGAATTGGCACCGCCAGTCTGTTTGGCCGGCACAAAGCTCGATCTTAAACAAAAAGCACATCATTAATTGCTTTCAGGGAATGGTGATACTCATTTGAAATTCATGAGTATTAGCACTTCGGGGTTTAGTGTGAGTGGAGTGACTAAGAACTTGCTCTACAATAATAGACAACCTAGGAGTGGGAGTTGACCTTTTTGTATTGGACAGGGGAGTTCTCTGTGAGGTGTGTTGTTATGCCCCAAGGGTCTGAGTACCTTGGCAAGTGGATTCTATTGGTGTCTGACAGCAAGGCTGGGGACAGGCAGTCAACCAGTATCCAGTTGCTTGTGTTACATGACAGGTGAATAGCAGGTGCTAAGGTGATGTGCTCGGAGAGCAGTCTAGATTTCAACCTACAGAGTGAGTAAGATAAAATACAATTGACAAGAGGAGCAAACCTGAGTGGAATCCTCTCGTCTCCTTTTCATTCACAGGAGCCTGGTGGTAATTACCACAGTCCCTGTCAAGGCCATAGGGTCTCAGTACTGTGATTGTGGCTACAGTTGGGTTGGTCAGGATATGGAGAGGTAGTAAGGATGCAGTAGGGAACGTCGGGAGGGGTCAAAGCACTATACTCCATTGCTAATGAGCTAACTAAGTAATACATGTGACAGAGATTGTTGGGAACCTCTGTCAGGTGGTGGTCATGCCTAAGGAGCATGCAACCACAACAAGGTGGAAAAAAGCCACAGCTGTGGTCAGTCAGAACTGAGCCTGACCAGAGTGGACCCTTCATTGGGGCAGGGGTCCCAATCTTGTCAGCAGGGTACTCAGCCATAGCAGTCCTACCCCAGCCAGCACAGCAGCTTACACTGGAGGTTGGTCATCACAGTCATGACCATACTCAGAAGGTGTCTGGTGGGTTCTGACAGTGCACCACTTGAAATACCACCAACCCACCCTCTCTGGCCTGGTGCCCCAGAGAGTCTTGATAGCTGCACTGAGTGGGTTGGTCACCCTCAGCAGTGCTCATCTCATTGCAGCTCAACATGACTGACACAGTAACAAAACTGTGTCCAACAGGCCTCTTGACTGCACCAGAGGTATCACACCCCTGGTCTGACAGCCCAGGAACACCCTTGTGTGGTGGCTTTCGCCAGCGTGCAATTGGCTTGTATGTTCATTTATCCTCAAGGGTTCAATTCCCTCTCTTCCATCAACTGTGGCTTTGGTCTCCACAGCTCCAACAGTGCCACCAACATCTGTGGCAAACACTGTGCTTGCCTCATCCAGCAAGCTCAAGAATTGGTACTGATGGATGCTTACTCAACACTCCTGGGATCTGCAGCAGCCAGATCTGCCATGGCATAGTGATGACAGACAGACCGACTTGATCTGTGACTGTGTTACCTCTGCGCCTGTCTCAATCTCACTTGTGGGAATGGTAGACAAGTTTATGATACACACACAGCATTGATTGCAGTTTGATGGGCTGCTAAGCATCAATTGCAGTCAGCATCTCTCTGGCCTTTGATCTGTTTAACACTCAGCTCACATGTCCTCAACTTTGCCTGGGGCCAGTCACCCCCTTCCTCCTTCTTTGCTCCCCACTCAACCTCAGCAGAGCTCAATCTACTGTTTGGTCCCATGTGATTGAACAGGTTAGGAGTCTGTTGGTCACCCTTAATGCTTGCCCGCTGTGTGGTATTGCTGCTATTGCCTTCACTGACTCCGATCTCCATCCCACCTGCCCTAACATGAGCACACACATGTCCAGTGGCAGGTCTGCATGCAAATCAAGGCTTTGCTGCTGCAATGAGTGTGGCGAGGGTGGTAGAGTCTTCACCTACAGGCAATGGCAATGGCATCAAGCATCACAAAAGTGGCATTTAGTTCAGCATGTCTTGTCCCAAAGTGCAGCCACTGAAACAACAGCTGCAGAAGGAACATTGTCAGCATCAGCACCAGCACACACAGCAACAGCAACAGCAGCAGTAGCAACAACATCAACCTCATCTGCACACCTGCTGTTTGCTTGCTCTGCTGACAATCTCTTCCAGGATGAGGACCATGACAATGATGATGATGAGAGCGATTTCCTCCCTCCCTTCCCTGACTTGCCTGCTGATGTGCTTCTTTGTGCCAGCAAAGAGGATGAGAATGCCAACAAAGACAATGATGATGCTGATGACATCCAAACCTTTTCAACTGGCAACCACCTTGAGGCCTCTGGATTCTTGCAGGCCAGTTGTCTTGAAGCAGCTCGCTTGTTTCTCACCTTTGAAGATCGGCTCAGCACAGCTCCACAACACACAGAAGAGGGAGACCTCAAAGACCCTCTGCAGCAGCAGCACCATTGGTTTGTCAGGGCCAACTACCTCTTTGTCATGTACCTCATGACTTTTCACAGCCTCTCCCATGCAATCACCTCGAATTTCCTCTTGTTCGTTATGCATGTGTTGAGCTGTTTCTGTGCCTTTGCTGTTGATCCTCCCACCACTGCTGATACTAGCCAGCCTTCCCAGGAGTTGTTCATCCCTTTGTCTCTATCCTCTGAAAGGATGTCACCTTCATCATCGATTGCTGAAGACCAGCATCAGCCACAACCATCACCACCATCACTGCCATCACTGCCATCACAGTCTTCTGCTCCACCACTGTTGATGCTCACAACTCCTGCAATGGTTTGATGGAGTCTGGGTGTGCAAAGTGGCTTTGACAAGTATCTTGTATGCTCTGAATGTGGTGACCTGACACTGCGATCATTAGCATCTTCTCAGGCTCAAAGAATCCAGCACCAGTGCAGTTGCGGAGCCAGCCTCATCCACAACAACAGCAAGCATCCAGTCCAACTCTACTGCCACCACACATTGGAATTGATCTTTTCAACTGTGCTGATGGACTCAAAGTACTACAACACATTGAGGGACTGGGTCAATGTTGTCAAGCAAGCAGCACCACCAATGCTTTTTACCTCTCAAGACACTGATGCCAGCAACGCCAACTTTGGTTCCTTTGCCAAGACAACATCAAGTCAATGTCTCTTCAGTGAGGTGCCAACTGGCTTGGCTTGGCTAGAGGATTGCTGCAGCTCAGGAGAGGCCTGCCAATGTCATTGCCACCATTGACACCATACTCCCTTTGTTGTGGCTGGACTCAACCTCAAGATCACACTCTCTGTTGACTGGTTTGGTCTGCACAAGGGTAAGTTCCATTCATGGCACTTGATGGGCATGATACTGGTCAGGATTGACAACTTGCTGGTGTGACTGATGACCTTTGACTGACACTGCCTTGGCATCCACCTCATTGGCTTGCTGCCTGGTCCAAAGGAGTCATCAGTGCCCAGACTGCAGAAGTTCTTGAGGCTTTTCATTGACAAGCTAAAGGACTTCAACCATGGCAAGTTGATTCAAACAAGCGGGCATCCTGAAGGTGAGCTGGTCAAGGCACGCCTCAATATGGTCATTGCTGACACTCCTGCTCAGGCCAAGATTGCCAGATTCGCTCTCAAGTATAAGCTTGGCACAATCTGTGCATACTGCCCACAACAGGGAGAGACCCTTGGCTTGTTTGATGATGAGAAGGCTGGGGAAGACAGCTTCAAGGGCAGCCAATGATGCTGCACACAACAGCAACACACAGCAGCTGGCTTCAGACCAGTGGTGATCAATGAGCTTCCATATTTCAATGCTGTTGATTGCTGTCTGCCAGACATTATGCACACCATACACCTTGGCCTCTGCAAATGCTTCTGGCATTGCTTCCTGATTGAAGCCTGCAATGACATTGGGAAGTGTCTGCCTGAGGCACAGTCTGTCATTGTGAATGTGCTATTGCTGTCAAACGTGCATGGCCCCAGCAAGCTCATTGGCAACCACAGCGGTGGCAACCTGACAGCTGAACAGTGGGAGGTACTCTTCAGAGTGATACTTCCATTTGTACTCATGCAACTCTGGAGGACCTCTTTGAGCAGGAACAATGACAGCGAGCTTCTCTTTGCTCCTAAGAAGAACCCTTGTGGTTGTCCTCCAAGCCGACCTCACATGCCATCTGCCATGAATGCCCTTAGTGTTGCTGCTGCTGCTGCTGAACTTGACACTGCTGACCCTGCCAACCCTGCCAATACTTTTGCATCCAACACTTCTGCTCAGCACATGCCAACCACCTCTGTCACCCCTCAACCAAGTCAAGCTTCTCAGTTTGGGGCAGACAACTCTCACTTGTCTGTTCTGGCTGACATGGACCTCGACAACGACGACTTCCACATTGAGGTTGGGGCTGATATCAATATTGACATTGATGTGGATGGTGGCAGAGCTGGCATGGCTGCTGTGGAAGGCATTGGCATGCAATGTCTTCTTCCTGGACAAAAGGGAGTGAGGAAAGTCTTCGAGTCTGCAATGCTGCTCTGTTGCATTGTCGAGATTGTGAGTGGTGATTTGAGCAACAATGATGTGAGTGAGCTCACTGACTACATCAACAAGTACAACCGTAGTCAGGCTGAGCTCCTTGGTCTGGCATGGCTGACCTTCAATAGCCACCTGGTCACTCACTTGCCACAGTTCATCTGACAGTTTGGTTCACCTCAACAATTCTCTTCACTGCCTTTTGAGCGGTTCAATGGCATTCTTGGCAGCATTCCTACAAGCGGACGAAAAGGAGGTGTTCTGGAAGCAACTATGATGCGCAATGCTGTTCAACATACAGAGGTGCAACATCTTCTTGCTGAGAGCAAGGAACTGTTCTTGCACAGCAAGTTGGTGGAGTCCATCAAAGGACACCATCCAACTGACCTGTCTGCGGGTGACACCTACCTTAGCAAGCATACCATGGATGACTGTACACATTGCTTGCTTCTCAAGCATCTCAACCACTGCCACACTTCTTTGTCTGACCCCATCAGCCATGCTATGGCAGCTAGCAACAACAGCAACACCATTCCCACAAGAGCAACTTGGTACATCCCAAGTGGGCAGATAACTTCTGCCAACCATGCTGTTCACCTTGACAGGCAGGCAAAGTACATCCGTACTGTGTCTGTTGACAGAGCACCTGACACTGTCAAGGTTGGTGGTGCTGGGCCCAGCAATTGAGAGAACCGTGGCAATTGCTGGTGCTTGGTGATGTTTGATGGTGTCTTGCATCTGGCAAAGGTGTTGTGGCTGTTCAACAAAGATATCCAACTCTCTGTGACTGAGCTGGACATGGTACCATGATATTTCATGCACATACAGTTGCTGAAAGAGGTGTCATTGGTGGAAGTGCTTGGGCAATATCACCCAAGCCTTGAGTTGATTGAGCAAATCAGCATATGCTTGGCCCTTGAGGATGACAACAATAACAATCCAGATGAGGTCATGGTGGAGCTGCGCAACTACATGAAGCAGCTTGCCATTGTACCCTTCATTGGTTATCATCACTGTTGTCTTCTGGGGCTCAAGATTATCCATTGACAAAACAGCTGCTGCTCCATCAGTCCTCTGCATCCTTGTGGCACTGCTCCATGTTTTGATGGCTCCTACATTGCACAGCCTCTCCACTCATGATCTTCCATTCTGCTGCAGTGTTGTCCTCCTTTCTGCTGCAGCCTTGGCTCTCAACTCCATTACCTGTTCCCACTCACAAGACTGCTCTCCTTTCTGCTACAGCTCTCTGCACCCTCAGTGCCAACAACACATTTATTAAACAACACTGTGTTAGGCCAGACCAAATATTCCTGTTGGCCCATGCACCCCACACTACTTGGCTGAGTGGCATGGAGGACAGGTGTCGGGCCACCTCACATCACTCACTCGCTGTCCATGCCCCTTCAGAGATGTCGTTGAATGTATTACCTAGCTATCTCACCTCTCAGGAGTGTAGCCCAATACTAGTAGACCTTTCCATACCATCCTGTGACTGTGCACACTGCTCAAGCAAGCCCCAACACAGTCCCAGGCCGTAGAGACCTCTCTGCAGTGAACAGACCCCTTGGGACCCTCTAACACACTGTCCACACCCTGCATCTGCCATTCCTCCAACAACAAACTGCCATCATGTGGTTCTTCACTCTTGCGTCAACACTCCACACCTTCAGCTGCCATTGGGCTGCCCCTGCTGCCCCTCCAGACCTTGAGGCTGGCAACATCAAGCCCTTGTCCTTGCAGATGTCACTCAACTTCACTTATCAAGGCTATGGTGTCCAGCTTGGACTTGATAACTTCTCCTGGACATGCAGCCTTGCTGTCCTCATGCCAGTGGCATGATACAAGTTCTCACAGGACTTAGTGCAAATGTTCCCCTACTTCTTTGCTTCTGCTTGATCCTCTAGCAGTCTCCTGCACACACCACACTCCTCCAATATCAATGGCAAGGATGGCACGGATGCAGGACCCTGCCTAGCTGTTACATCTTGACTTCCTCTCTTCTCATCTTCTCATCAGCATCAACACAAGGCAGTGGATGCTGCTGTAAGCATATTTGCAATGTCACACATGTAGTCTCTGTCCCTCTCTCAGCTTGACCTCACATTGCACTTTGGTCTCTTAGGCACTACTCTCTCAGCCACATAGTGCCTTTCCCACATCCTGCTCACAGTCTTGACACAATACAAGCATTAAGTAATCATCATTCACTCCATCTGTGTGATAGGCATGAAACATGAGGGAACCAGACAACCCTCCTGGATCTGGCAAAACCAAACTGGAACCAGAAGGGTTGTCTGGTTCCTCTATCGAAACCAAGCACAGGAACCAGGGGGTGTATCATCATACATCCCTGGGAACCACAAGGGAAACCAGGAGAAGTACATGGTTACCTCCAGCAGCCAGGGCGGAACCACCCTGCCTGGTTACTCTCTGGTTCCGAGGTATGTGGAGCGTGTTTTTTTTACGATATGATTTGCACACATGTATATAATATGACCAAAGGGAGACGCATCTCATAGAGAATTCCCTCGTCCAATACAAAGAGGTCAACTCTAACTCCTAGGTTGTCTATCGAAGAACTGGCTCTTAGCCACTCCACTCACACTAAAACCCCGAAGCGCTAATAAGTGTCGGCACACTTTTGCCTCAGCGGAATTTTAACAGAGCTCAGAAATCACGTTTTGAATATCTGAATGACAGGATTGCGGTAGTTGCCTGGATCTTGCTTCATGTTTCTGCTCAATAAAAATTCGAAATGGATAAAAAGAATGCAAAACGCAGTCTTTTTCAAAGATCTGCGAATTGTCGTTGTCATTTTATGATTTGTGGAAGATATTTTGGCCCAAATCATTGTCAGGCCCGATGAAAAATGAAGAAAGGCGAAAATGCGAAAGTCAAGCAATATCATGTCAGTCATGATTATTGTGTCCATCATTTGGATTCCGAAATTCGTGCGAGCGCTCCATCTTGTTGGAATATCGGCGATTAGGAGTTGCAATCGGCGATCCCGCGTAACGCCGTCGTAACGCGCTCCAACGAAGAGATGCACACGGGAAGACCGTATAACGAATCATAGATTCACACACATGTATATAAACATGACCAAAGGGAGACGCATCTCATAGAGAACTCCCTCGTCCAATACAAAGAGGTCAACTCTAACTCCTAGGTTGTCTATCGAAGAACTGGCTCTTAGCCACTCCACTCACACTAAAACCCCGAAGCGCTAATACATCTTGGTCTGGATGACCGTCAATTGCATATTTAACGAATTATTCTTATTTTGCGGTCGAGAAAAATGGCCTAAAGCCGGAGATCGAGCCCATGCTGTTTAATACATGACTGTGCACTTGCAGCCGTGGCCGTGGGGGCTCCAATACCATAGCCATCTGGGTGGCTACTACAGTGGCTACACAGTAGAGCCATCTGGTATATCAGTCGCATGCTGGCCAGGCAGCATGTCAGCACAGCCTCACAGCAGCAGTACACCTACATCTTCACAAACACCTTCATGAAACATATGCATTCTTTTATTGGTCAAGCTTGCTGAGCCAACAGTGTCAAATAAGTACAGATAACCTTGTTGGCCTTGCCATTGGCAGTGTTGATGGCACCAATCAAACAGTTGTTCAAGATGTTCTCAAGGTGACCATGGTACTTGAGCCAAGGACCACCAGCTGAGATGTGGTTGGTGGTGCACTTGCCCTTGGCCTTGATGAGGACAGGGCAGTCAGTGGGGTTCTTGCCATTCCAGGGCTTGAAGGGCATGAGCTTCTGGAGACGGTCCAACTTGGGGTCAATGGTGACCTGAACCAATGAGCAGTCCTTGGGAGGGTCCTGGTAGGTGTTGTTACCAGGGTCATAGCTGCAGGGAGGGAGTTCCTTACCACTGGGAGCCGAGAACTTGAACTCCTTGCCATCAGTACCCTTGAGGCTGTTGGTCATGGGTTGAAGGTGAGGCGACCAGTGAAAGCCATGGTGGTAACAAGGTCAGGCAATGAAAGTGTGGGTGGCAGGGTTGGCATTGTTATGGCCAGTGAAGTTACGGTTGTACAAAGTGATGATTGAGTTCTTTTCTTGTCACCCTTCTTGATGTCCTTTCAGTCCCACTGACCAATGCAAGGACCACAGGCATTGGCAAGAACCATACTACTGGCCTTCTCAAGGATCTCCATCTGACCATCATGCTCAATGGTGGCATGGATCTGCTTGGAACCAGGGGTGATGGTGAAAGCGGACTTGACCTTGAGGCCGTGGGGTCTTGAGCCCCCCCCCCCCCCCAGGCAATGTCAGCCATGATGTCAACAGTGTCAGCACCACTGACACCACAGGCGATCATACCAAGACCACCAGTGTTGGGAGTTTGCAAGTCAGTATGTAGAGAAAGATACTTACTGCTCATGAGCAACCTCAAGGTTGTCCCTGATGCACTTGTATTTCAACCTGTTCTGTCTCAGGCAATGCAATGAGACAATAGATAAGTCAGCAAACTACTCAAAGACAGCAACATTGAGGGTGGAGTGGTAATGGCAGGTGGCGAGGGCAGGTGGATGGATGGATGGTAAAGGTCAGGAAGATGGGAACAAGGCTCAGTTGTGCAACTTAAGTAATGCTATGCTTGGGCCCCTTTTTGCTTGATGGTCATGAACACGTTGCAGCCCACTCCCAAATTGCCTTCTAGCCTCCTTCCTGCCCAGACTGGCCTCCTTGCTCAAACTGTCTCCACCACCACCACATCAAAGTACAACATGCAAGCAACAAGATCACATAGGTCCAAGTGATGCAAGGGTACTTACACTGCCAGCAGCTCAATGTTGAGCTCTCTTGAGGACAAAAATGGGAGCGATGGTAGTAATCTGACCTCAACATCAATGGTCAATTCTGCTTCTGGTGAGGTCTCTGACAAAGAGGGAGAACCCTCTGATGAGGTGGTGCTTATACCTCCAAATGCATCCTGCCATGCCAATAATCCCATGAGGCAGCCACCAACCCAGAGAGGTCAGAGCAACTCAAATGACATTCCTGTACAGCAGAATGAAGCAGAAAGCAAACAAGAGAATATCAGTCTGTGTCAGCAACTGCACAAGCTCAAACAGCAAGTCAACAAGCTCATGATGAAGGTTGCCAGCACACAGGCAAATCAGCATGCTGTTGTTGAATCCCTCCACTGGCAAGATGCCACCCTTCAGCAAATTGACCCAGCTATTGCTCATGATCACCAAGGCAGTAAGCCACCTTTGCCCCCTCTACACCCATGCACTAGGGGAAGGGTGGGGGCAACAAGCCCAACAGGGACATTGAGAAGCCCTTCATGAGAGAGCTTTGCACTCGAATGGGCTTGGGATCCAAAGATCCCCTACCACCTTTCAAACAGGATCCCCCCACCCTTTATGGAGCCCCTGTGCTCCGGATTGACTGGTCGAAGCCTGTTAAGACCTATACCTTGCTCACACAACAGCTTATCACCAAAGTTGCTTGCCAGGATGGGTCTGCCCAGGCAAGAATCAATGAGCTTGGTGGAAACCAAGCTGCTGTCAAGGTCAGCCTTGGCTCCCACCACAATCTCTTCAAGGCGTGGTGTATGCAGAAGCACGATAGCCATGACTCGGACAGAAAGAAGACTAGAGGAACTTGTCACAGATGTGGGGAACAAGTCAAGAAGAAGTGCGCTAAGCACACTTCTGTCCTGACTCATTACCATGCACTTTGATGCCAGTACCACAACACTAACTTCACCATTCCAGAGGCTGCTAGTGCTGAGGTTACTGACACTGAGGCAACCAACCCTTCCGGGAACACCAAAGAGCCAGAGACAAATGAATCAGATGAGCAACTTACTTACAATGGCAGTGTGGAAGGTGGTGTCTGTGTTGGCATCAATGGTGGTGTCTGTGTCAGTGAAAGTGGTCATCGAGCTGGAATTCACAAGATGATTCCTTGCTGGAGATTGCTCGAGTTGCATGAAGCGCTGTGGGAGACAGATCAGAGGATAGAACAGGAGAAGTCAGCTGAAAAGTATATGGCAACACAAGTATGACCACAGACTGGAGGAAGACCCCAATACCTGCCCATCAATGCTGTTGTCAATCCACTGCCCAGCTCTATCCAGTGCTGGATGGTTAGTCTTGAGTTTGCAAGACTTTTTCCAGCAGTGGTGTGCAATGTGTCAATGAACAGCATCCTTCCTGGCAGTGACTCTGCAATCCAGGATCCACAGCAATGGGGGCAGCACCCCCTGTACAAAGTGACATGTCCTACTTACTGACCAAGTGAATGTCTGGGTGATGGAGAGGCCAGTGATGGTGTCGAAGATGTCGAAAGTGAAGATAATATGCAAATTGAGCCTTTGTTGCACTCTGAAGGCTGCCATTGTCATTGAGTGAAAGGTTGTTGATTCTTTTGGAATTCCAGTTGATCCATTGCTGATGTGGGCACCCGTCATGTGCCCAAGACTGTGGTGTGTTGTTGATGCATGAGTTATGCTCTTCGTTGGTGTCTAGAAGAGATGATGGTGAGAGGACAAAGGTGAGCGGATGATGCCAGAGTATCAAACATGTGCACACTTTCAATCTAACATCTAATCTCGACTCAGCATGCGACATGTGACCTATCAGTACACTATTCTCCTCCTTCATTGCAACCTCTAACATCTTGACAACCACCTCTGACATCTCAACAATCACCTTTGATGTCTCGACAATCACTCCTTTTGTAATGGCAAACACATCTAGCATAGATGACACTGCAGACACAGCAGCAACACCTTCAATGCATTGAGGAACATACTGACTGACTCAATCATTGACACTGCCACTACAGCCTCATTGTCTTGATGTAGTCCTTCTCTTGCTTGCCACCTCCTCTCTCTCTCTCCCTCCTTCCCCCACACACACCAAGTTGTGCTTGCTTCGAGCTTGCATGGCCATTGCTCTTCTCGAGAGCCCCCCAACTGCCACTTGAGAACCAACCATCTCCAGAAGTCCAGGATGTAAAAGACATCACTGGCAGGTGCACATACTGCCAGCAATGAACACAGATAGGGTAGAAGTATTGCTGCCATGTTCTAAAAAGGCTTCTCTTGGTAGAAGACCTCCCTTCCCCCCCCCAGACCTGACAAGTCTGGAAGGCCTTTGTTGGGCTGTTGGCGTCGGCATACACTATCTTGTGGGGTTTCAGTGCCAGTCACTTTTCATTTTCACCCTTCAGCAGCAACGTTGGACAACATCTGGTGTCGATTGACTGTTGACCAATGCACTCTGGCAAAAAGCATGTTCAGATGCCCTTGTCTTGGTGTCTTGCGGTCGTCCAGTCATGTTGATGTTCACATTCCTTTGTCTGCTTGCTATATACATGATTCTCAATGCTTCCATTGCACTTCCCTTGCTTCAACACCACTGCTCATAGGACTGCCTAGTCTTCATTCTCTCAAATCTCATTGCTATCATCATGAGTGTTCCTTTGCTGTTGAGATGGGGCCATAAGCCATGCCTCTGTATGTGCGAGGAATGTGGTGAGAATGGCAGGGCTCTCACATATGAGCAATGGTGCTGGCATAAGAGCTTGGGACTGCAGTGACAGGTTGCAGAAAAGAGCCAGAGCACTGCTCAGGCAGCAATGCACCCTGGAGCATTCTCAGTGGACACAGCAGCAGCCACAGGCTCTCCAACATCAGCAGTGCTGCCCATTGCCCCTCTCCCCTCTGTGGCACAAACATCTCATCAAGAATCTGATGATGACATGGACAAGCAACAGAAGAGGCAATGCTTAAGTGATGCTGGACTAGATTTGCTTGTTCTGTCCTCAAATGACAGTGACAGTGACTTTGCTTCAGATAACAGTGACAATCTGCTGCCTTTCCCAGACTTGGCGGCTGAGGATGTTGTCACCTGGGATGACAGAGAAGACACCAGCAATGGCGCAACATCCACTGTTGCTGTCACAAGTGAGATTGATTCTGTGGTCTCTTCTGAGTCCAGTTGTCTCTCACTTGTGTGCACTCTCCTTCTCGACTCATTCACAAGCCAACCCTACAGTCTCAGCCAGTCTGTGGATGTTACTCATGAAGACTCTTTGAACCAGGTGTGCAGCCACTTTGTCATGGTCAATTATGTCTTTGTCATGTACCTCATGACCTTCCATGGGCTCTTGAACACAATAGCGACCCTCTACCTCTCCTTTGTGTTGCATGTTCTGAGTCGATTCTGTGCCTCTGTCATTGAGCCTCAAGCAACTTCATCTGCTTCTGTCGCTCCTGTCACTTACCCTACCGAAACAATGGGTGTCTCTTCATCATCGTCAATGTTGTCACAGCCTGCACCTTTGCCACCACCTCCTCTTGCGATGCTTATCACTCCTGCATCAGTGCAACAGAGGCTTGGCATACAGAGCAACTTCAATCAGTATCTTGTGTGCACAGATTGTGGAGAGCTGACTCTGTGGGATGGGTCTGCCTCTTCTCGTGCCTGACAGATCCATTGTGTTTGCAGCGCCAAGCTGCTTGATGATGTCTGTAACTGTCCCACACTTTTCTATTGCCATCGCATGCTGCACTCCATACTCAGCAGTGTACTGATGGATGAAAAGTATTATCAAACATTGAATGATTGGGTAGATGTTGCCGAGCAAGCTTCTCACACTGTTCCAATCTCTGCTGTCCCCACAGCCAGCCTTTGCCAAGACAATCACCACAGCAGGTTGTCAACTACCAATGCCAAGACTGTTGATCATCAATGTCTCTACAGCAAAGTGCCAACTGGGTCAGCATGGCTGGAGGATTGTGACAGCAGTGCAGAGGACTGTTGACATTGCTGCCATTCTGAACATGCTCCCTTTGTTGCAGCCAGCCTCAACCTCAAAGTCACACTCTCTGTTGACTGGTTTGGTCCACACAAGGGTAAGTTTCATGGATGGCATTTGATGGGAGCAATACTCTTGAGGATTGACAACCTGCCAGCTTGACTGATGACCCATGATTGGCGCTGCCTTGGGATCCATCTCATTGGCTTGCTGCCCAGTCCCAAGGAGACGTCAGTCTTGCAGCAGCTGCAAAAGTTCTTGAAGCTCCTCATTGACAAGCTGAAAGACTTTGACAGTACTGGCAAGGTCATCAAGACCTCTGGACATCCTGAAGGTGAGCTTGTCAAGGCTCGACTCAATATGGTTGTTGCTGACACTCCTGCTTGGGCAAAGGTCACTGGATTTGCCCTGAAGTACAGGCAGGGAACAATCTGCACATACTGCCCAAAGCAAGGAGATAAGCTTGGCCTGACAGATGAGGATGAGAATGAGGAGGACAACAGCTTTGTTGGCAGTCAGCCACATAGGGTTCAACAATGTACAGCAGCAGGCTTTTGATGGGTGGCTATTGACAGGCTCGAGTATTTCAATGCTGTCGATAGCTGTCCACCTGACATGATGCACACCATCCATCTTGGCCTGTGCAAACATTTCTGGCATCATTTTCTCATTGAATCATGCAAAGAAATTGGGGGTCACCTGTTGGAAGCCCAGTCTGTCATCACCAATGCTCTGCTACCCTCAAATGTCCAAGGTCCAAACCAGCTGATTGGCAGCAAGAGCAGTGGGAATCCCATGGCAGAACAGTGGGAGGTTCTCTTCAGAGTACTGCTGCCCTTTGTACTCATGCAGCTCTGGAGCAAATCTCTTAGTGGCACAGATGACAACAAGCTCAAATTTGGTCCTGCCAAGCCTGGAGGTCCTCATTGGGCATTGTCAGCACTGCATCCTGGGTCTCAGCCTGCTACCACCCACACCACTACTGCCACCACTGTCAAATCACAAGTTAATCACATTGACCACCAGCCTCCTTCTGGTGCTGACATTGAGGTCAACCTTGATGCTGATGCTTCTGTGAGGGCTGGTACCACTGCTGGCAAACGTCACTACCTTTATGGACCCAAGCGAGTTTACAGTATCTTCTGATCTGCAATGCTACTCTGCAGCATCATCGAGCTTGTCAGTGGTGACATGACCAGTGCCAAAGTGGACAAGCTGGCCAACTACATTGACCAGTACAACCATAGTCAGGCCAAGCTGTTGGGACTGGCATGGCTGACCTTTAACAACCACAACATCAGCCACCTCCCCCACTTCATCAAGTGCTTTGGTGCCCCCAGAACTTCTCATTGTTGCCTTTTGAGTGCTACAATGGCCTCATGTGTACCATCCTAATAAGTGGTCACAAAGGTGGCATGTTAGAGGCAATGATCATGTGCAATGCCATGCAGAGGCTTGAACTGCGATGGTTATTGGCGAAGAGTGATGTTCCCTTCTTCGAGACTAGGCTCCTTCAGTCAATCAAGGGCTATAACCCCTCTGACTTGTCTACCTTAGACACTTGTCTGAAGAAGAAGCAGCTTGACAATACCACATTTGGTCTACTCTTGGACCATCTTAATTGCTGTGTCGCTGCCTCTGTCACCCCAAGCTCTGCCATGGACACCAATGCCAACACCAATGGCAATGACTGATCTCAGGCAGGCAATGCTTCTGCTACCCTACCCCATTTCACACCATACTGGGACACGAGGGCTTCAAGCAATGTTGTACACCTTGACACACAAGCAGACTTCATATGCATGGCCACTATGGACAGAGCACCTAATGCTGTCAAGGTCGGCAGTGTTGGTCAAGGTGGTCACGACAATCGATGCAACTGCTGGTGTCTCATGATGGTGCATGGCATGCTGTGGGCAGCAAAGATCCTATGGATCTTCAAGAAGGCTATACAGCTGTCCTTGACTGCATTGGATGTGGTATCACAGTTGTTCATGCATGTACAACTGCTGCCTGAGGTGTCATTAGAGGTACTTGGTCCCTGACATCCCTGTCGACCACTCCTCGATGGCATGGGCATTCATCTGGCCATTGACAATGGCAGAGAGTATGGCAAGGAGGTTGTGGTTGACTTGGACAGCTTCAGGTGTCAGCTTGCGGTCATACCTCTGAACCTTAGTGGTCAGAAGCTGCTTGGATTAAAGAGTCTGGCTTGAATGCTGGACTCAATGGTTAGATGATATGTGTGTGATGACATGGAACTTTAACCTTCCTTGCTATCCATCTCTGTTCAGAAGAGATTTGTGATGATGTCTGTCTCTGTTTGGAAGAGGTTTGTGATGACATTGAGTTAAGGTTCTGCACTGTCTTGTGTACTATTGTCCTTACCATCTTCCGCACTAGCTTCATTCTCCTCTTCCACACTCTCTTCACTATCTTCTGCACGCTCAGCTTCACTCTCCTTGACATATATAGACTTGACTTCAGCAACATCAATGTTGCCTTCCATCACTTCAGCTCTCGACTGTCCACTGATCTTAGCTGCTGCTCTACCTGACACACACCATACTCTGCATACATCAGTCTGTCACAAACATGATGTCTCTCTCCACCCTCACTATTCTCATTGGAGCCTTTGTCATTCAGTGAGCCATCCTGCTCTGGAATGACCTTGTATTCAACATTGACTTCTATCTGCTTACATTGAGCATGATGCACAGACCTTCCCACTGTGGGCTTGCCCTTGCTATCTACCTGGCAACCCTGCCTCCTCCTGGGGTCTACAAGCTCTTCAGTTGTCCCTTCTGGGGCTCAAACCAGGTCTCTGTAGTTGTACTTCATTGCTTTGAGCCCTGAGCATGTTGATTGTGCTGTGAATGGAAGCTAGACATCCACAATACCCCCAGTAAGTACATCTCTCTTGGCCATGGTTATCATTGCAACACCTCTGACCTCTTGCTCTTCACAATACTGTCTGTACAGTCCTCTCAAGCTGCATGTCTCACTTCAGACACAGGCCTCTCATACATTGTGTCTCACTTTGTTGCTGTAAGTACAAGCAAGCATTAACTGCATCATCATGACATTACTGACCTTGTGCTTTGATTCTATGATTGTCTGCAATGACAAACAACATCAGTCTTGAGTAATAGAAAGATTTTGTTGATGTACATCACAATTGTGCTGTGTGATCAAGAGATACAACATTGTCAGCAATGGGAAAAATACATCCATGTAGCCACCTGCTGAAGCCAGCACCCAGGGTGGCTACACTGAGGAGCCAGCAAAGTAGCCACCAAGGTGGCTTTGGGGGTGGCTACACAGATGTATTTTTCCTTTTTTTAGGATATGAATGCATCAATTGTTGGAATATCAGTGATTGGGAGCTGCAATCAGCGATCCTGCATAACGCTGCCATAACACAGTCCAACAAATCAGATCAGGGAAAGAACTGTCAGAAGAAGTAGGATAACTTTTGAAAGGTGATTCACTGACTTTGCTGGATGATCAGGAACTATTAGTCACCAATCCTCTTCACGTAGATTGACAGGTGTGTTAGACAATATCAATATGCAATTATTGCTGTCAATGATTGCAAGTTGATTATCTAGTATTGAACTATCACTGCAAACTGCCTCACAGTTGTTATACCTGTGGCCTAGTAGCAGTGGTGACAATAGCAATTACTTGTCGACTGGTCAGTGTATCCCCTTGAGAAGATTGTGTCTTGCAAAGTCACTGATGACTTAGTTTGATCTTATTTAGAGTTGAAGGTTGGTGTGGATGAGATGATTGGTGATGGTGACAGATCACTGTCATCTATAAAGGAATATGAATGGGTTGACAACAATCATCATTGATTGTTGTATTATATGTAAAGAGAGATAATGAGTTGATTTGATGGTGTGCAGTAGGTAGGTACAGAGATAGTGTCAACTTATATAGTGTTGACTTATATACATGTTCTCTGTCAGTCTCGGGCATTGGACTGACCCTTTACATGGGGGTCCTTCATATGTCAGAGTGTATGATTTGTACTCAAGGTTTCCCTGTCCAAAGTCTCATGTATCACTGCGACTACCCATGTCATGTTGCCAATGTCTCCCTATGAACTGTTGCTGTTTCTCCATAATCATTGGTGATAGTTTGCATATCAAGAGTGTCACCGCACTTTCGCTGTTGTGCTCCTTTTGGGAGTGGGTCATCCACTTGTAGTTACCCCACTATGCCTAGAGTCCCATGACACCTCAGTGTGTCATCAACAGGGAAACAGTAATCACTGCTCATGGTTTGTCGCTGTCAGCTTTTGGTGGGTCACCGATGGGAAAACCACAATCACTGGTGATTGTGGTAACATATGAGGTGATGTGTTTGTGGGTGTAGCATTGAGAGTTTGTCCATTGTGGTGTCTGGCAACTATCAATGGCAATAGTTGCATGTTGTTGTCGACTGTGGTATCTTGACCAGTGTTACTGCCCCAGGGTCTGAGTACCTTGACAGGAGATTCTGGATGAGTTCAGCAGGCAAGGCTGGGGACAGTTGGGTAACTGGTATCCCGTTACTTGCATTGCATGACAGAGAGGATGATACTAACGTGGGGGTGCTTGGGGAGCAGTCTGGATTCCACCTACAATATGAGTAAGATAAAATACAATTGACGAGAGGAGCAAACCTGAGTGGAGTCCTCTCGTCTCCTCTTCATTCATGGGGGTCTGGTGGTAATTACCGCAGTCCCTCCGCTCACTCATAGGATCGGCCAACTACTCACATGCCCAATTGATCTGTCAGGGTCCACCCCCCTTTCCCTCCTGTCATGTGGTGCTGCCAGGTCCCTACCCGAATCCGGTATTTAGGCCTCGCCCCGTCTAGGACAACGGGTGCTGTCACAGTCATAACATCCTTTTCAACCTGGCTGCCTGCCGCCAACGGTAGCTCCCTTGGTGACACCGACTTCCAATAGACCAAAGGGAGACACACCTCACAGAGAACTCCCTTGTCCAATACTAAGAGGTCAACTCCAACTCCTAGGTTGTCTATTGTAGAGCAAGTTCTTAGCCACTCCACTCACACAAAACCCCAAAGTGCTAATAATTGACACTCAACGATTTGTGTTTACTCGATTTCAAATTGATTCTCGAGCAGGGTGTCGGAAGAAAGTAAGTTCTGATTCCTGGCATTGCGAGAGCGCAGCTGAACGGATTGCGACTGTATGTGCGCATAGACACAATTCCGGGCTTACGCTGGTAGAGCATGAATCGTTCGCAGCAAGGCATGTGCACAAAGGTACGGCTTCAGATGTCAGGTAGTCACTCCGAAGAATGGTTGAAGTGAGGAGGTCTGAGGTTATCACAGCCATGGCGAGCAGACTTCGTGTTGTAAGCGCCTGGGGTTGACGTCGTTTCCTGAACAGGTCGTATCGGCGTTTTGTTTTACCCGACTTCCGGCACGAAGGTGCTGCACCCGACTTTAGGGTCTCTTGATGCCGGCATCCATTCCTGGACATTCATCATCATATACAGTTCTGCAACCCTCGCTACGCCCTCGACTACGCTCGTGCGGTCCTCTTGAATCTACCAACGACCAGGTCTCGAGAATTGCTGGCGCAGACAAGCTCGACAGATTCGACAATGACGTTCAAAGCTGTCATCTTCGACATTGGCGGAGTCGTGGTAGGGAGCCCGCTCTTTGCGATCAACAGGTGAGCTGTTGACGACATCCGAGGCTCATGAACAGGAGGAGAGGAGGATCTGACAGCCTCGACCCCCCCGGCTACCCTAATCCTAACACAGCTACGAGAAAGAGCACGGACTTCCCTTTCAGTACTTGAATGTTGCTATCACAGCTCAAGGACATGGTGGTGCATTCCAGGTGAGTCCGCGCCAGCCTTCCGTCAGCACCAAAGCATACACGACGAGCTAGAGACTGACGCGTCAAGCGCTCCTTGACCGTGACCATGCTCAATAGCGATTCGAACGAAGCGAGCTCGACCTGTACACCTTCTACCGCCGTTTCGGCGAGGAGCTGAGCAACGTCGAGAGGAACAATCAAGCATACACCAAGTTCTGCAAGAGCCGAGGTCAAGGTAAGCCTTCTCACATCGCATAATCTTTGCCAGATGAGCCATGATGAGCCATGAGCACTGACAGTATTGACATCGCGGTCCGTGATGTATACAGAGGTCCCGAAGCTTCCTACAAAGCTCCAAGTCGATGGACGAGAGGTAAGCATACATCGACCTACAGTCATCTCAAAGCACAGCTTGATCGCCATCCTTTCATCTTCGCTCTTCCATAGCTCTTCGGACAGATGATGCGCTTTTCAACTCAGGTAGACCCAAAAATGCGTACTGCCATCAAGCGATTGAAAGGTGAGCACCGATCTTCCACAGTTATCTAGCCGGAACCGTACAAAGCTAACCACAGCAATCTCCACGGAATGGAAATAACAGAATCTGGCAAGTTCACAATTGCCGCCTTGACCAACAACTTTGCACCTCCGACCGAGATTCCAGCTGAAGCACAAGCGGGTGCGGCCAAAGCGCCGTCGCTCGAGGAAGAGCTTGAACATCTCGGCCTGGGTGGATCTCATTATGAACTGCGCAAGATGTTTGATCACTACATCGAGAGCGCAGTTGTCGGCAAGAGGTAAGCATCGGCGGAAGGCTCGTACTGACGTTGGTTGAAGGAACGCGGAAATGCTGATCATGTGTTGTCATACGTCTTTCTCATGACTGCATCACGTTCTTTCCCCTGCAACAGGAAACCAGATCCAGAGTTCTACAAGCATGCACTGGACAAGCTCAAGGTGCGACCGTCCGAGGTTGTCTTCCTGGACGACATTGGACCGAATCTCAAAGCTGCGCAAAAGCTCGGCATCACTACCATCCGTGAGTATACCCAGCTGTCCAACTGAGTTCCGAGACGGCGTGCAGGCCGTTTGGCGAACATGCAATTGACCAACAATCTCTTCCCTGTCACCATCTGCATGCGCTCTGCTGGCCAACAGGCGTGGACTCGGGTGATTCGACGCCGGCTTTGGAGCAGCTGAGCAAGCTGACCGGTGTTGCTCTGCTGGAAGATGTTCCAACGCGTTCCTCCAAGCTGTAGTGATGCCATACCCGAACAGGTAGCTTTGCCAGATTGCAATGACGGACGTGCGGAGAGTCGAGCCAATGTGACGAGATGCTTTGCAAAATCGATCTAGATTGTCTTTCCTCCCTAAAAAAGACGGCGCATGTGAAACAAGAGAGACGTGTGGATGTGTGTGTGTGTGTGTTTGGAACGATGAAATGATATTTTGGCGTGTGCGTGTGTATATGATTTAGACCTATGCGGACTGAACGTGACCCTTGCCCTGGTAGTTTTCGCTCGAGATACCGGTGATGGGGTTCTGTTTCTGTTCGAGGGCGATCTGGTTGGAAGCCTCTTGCCACTCCTTGGTCATGGTCTTGACGGGAGCACCACCTGTGGTAGCGTGATTGAAGATGAGCGTCAGGATCGGGGAGTGCAAAGGAAGGGAAAGAAGTATAAGCATGTGCGCAAAAGTACCGAGTCAACAGCGCTAAAGCAAGGACAAACTTACCGTTGGCGCGCATGAGGTAGTAAACACCAGTGGTAACACCGAGAGCGGCAAGAACACCGGCAAAGGTCTTGGCACCCTGACCGGAAGCAGTGATGGGCTTGCGGGGACCGTGGGGGCCGAAGGAAACAAAGTAAGCTGTAGAGGTGATGACGCGACGCAACAGGAGTTGGATGATCAGCGACGAGTTCAATTGACTGCAGTTGGGCACAGGTTGCAGAACACCAGCAAGGGAGCTTTTGGATGTCGTTTGGTGTTGGACGGATGGATGAGATGGTGCGACCAGGGGTCGCTCGCTGTACTACGGATGGCGGGTTGTGGACGGGTGGACTCGTGAGAGTGACAAATTGGTCCGTGTACGTGGTTCGTTCTAACTACTTTGCTGCATTTGTCTAATCGTTGATCCCCTTGCTGGCGGCGGATGTGGTCGGCAACGAGGCTGTTGTGTTGCAGCAAGTACTTACCAGCCTTCTTCTCGTCAACGCTAAGCTCCTTCCAGTCTTTCCTCTGAAGTTCC
This sequence comes from Ustilago cynodontis, assembly GCA_928865425.1. NCBI lineage: Eukaryota > Fungi > Basidiomycota > Ustilaginomycetes > Ustilaginales > Ustilaginaceae > Ustilago > Ustilago cynodontis. Next base: position 474,027 of record CAKMXY010000046.1, on the reverse strand, counting down.
TCCAACTGACGGAAAACACCGTACTGCTCCTCCTTCGAGAGGGTTTTCCAGCTGGCCTCGATGTTGGGAACGACGTGGCTGAGTTGGACCTTGTTGGGGCCTTCGATGTAAGAGCCAGCGTTGCGGGCGGTCTCGAGAGTCCATCGCTCCTGCTGAGTGACTATGGTTCGTCGGCCAAGGAGGGTGGCAGCACGGAGGCCGCTTTGAGAAGCGCGAGCAACGTTCTGGCCGATCATGATGAATGTGCTGACGCGAATGTCGGATAGGAAACGGTCAAAGAGGTGATGATGACGATGGTGATGGTGATGGTGATAGGTGTGGATAGAAAGTGAGGTAACGGTGATGTCAATCGCAAGAGTCTTCTTGGCTGGCTGACTGACTTGACTCTCTCTCTGGACTGGGCTTGGCTAGCGTGGAGGAGAGAGAGAGATACACACAGTACAGTAGCTAAGAAGAATATCGCGAGACAGCCGCCAAACTCTCTGCTTGCAAAGCCTGATTGCAGTGTCAAAGCGACGATCTCTAAATTGCACCGGGACGTGAATTGTCCCAGCGGATGAAATTCGATGCATCATTCCAATTGTTAAATACAGATTCGCTCGAATCCAAGCAATTTTTTGTAATCGTCCTGGCTGAAACTAATTCGAAGACTCGAAGTCACTTTGACACGATTATAGCCTGCAATACAAGTTACTCCTCTGCTTTTGGTTTGAACACCTGGCTACGAATCGAGATTGAGGCTCGGATTGGTAATGGCGGATCGACAAGCTTTGAAATGTGAGAGCTTTGAGTCGCGAGCCAACTTGTCCCGATCCATCCCTTTTCAACCCGACAGCCCGGAAAGGAGAACTAACAGCGGAACCGATTTGCGCATGTGCCTGGCGGTGTTCATGTCGCCCGAGACTGTAGAGGGGTTGTTCTTCTTCTGGAAGGGTCTGGTGTGTGTTACTGTAGTTTGGAGTGTGTGGAGAAGGTGAGCTGCATGTAACGCACGACCAACACCGAACGCGAAACAAGATTCGTGGTAGGACAAGGTAGTATGAATGAGTCTTGTCCGTGATACAGGCGAGCAGGTGTACAGGCAACACCATATCACAGTCAACCATTCGACCACCTGACCAACCTCGTCGGCCACCGAGAGGCTCGCGTTGACAGGATGGTGGGTTCAACGGTGGAGCTTTTCAGCACGTCGATTCTGTCCAACGTCAAGGTGCGCACACGGCATGAACGCTACACTTCGGTTCTTGCCATCAAAAAGATCCCCTACGTCTATCATGATCTCGCCTCGGACGACGATGCAAAGAGCCGCTGGCGTCGCAAGGCCAAAGACCCGCAACTTCCAGGCATTCTGGTCAATAATGAATGGGTTGGCTCGTTCGATGAGTTTGAAGAGGCGGTCGAGTTTGGCGAGTTGGAGCTCTTTCTCGGCGTATCACCCGCCGCAGCTCAAGCGACACCGCCTGCACCGCATCCTGCCCAACAGGCAGTAAGCTCCAAAGATCCCAGCTTATACCCAACACTACCATATGCTGCTGAAGGCGCAGGACGTTGGAAGGAGCCAGATGCAGATCAGTTCATATCGTCGCTCAACATCAAAGAAGAGGAGCTGAACGATGCCGACGTGGATGCATTGCTGGCTGATATTGGCAAGCTTCCATCTGAGCCAACTTCGAGCTCGGAGAAGAAGTATGTACCATCGAAAGAGGCAGCCATCAAGCCATTGCGGTTGGCCAAGATGGGACCGCAAACATCACATCAAAGAATGCCATCTGGGTCACCTAGTCCATCTGCAAGTGCAGGTACAAGAGCATCACCTGTGGCTCGGTACTCGGCTACACAACGCTCTACACGAGCTCTTGCTGCAGAAGCGGCGGCGCTCACATCGAACCGAAAGACCTCGGGAGCGTTGCTACGTGAAGCCGTGTCGCAAGGCAAGACGCTGGATGACGCGATGGAGGAGAGTCGTATGAAGCACATTGTGAGCCAGGACAACATCGATGATCTCTTTGCGTCACTAGGTTTGAGCAACATCGATATTGGGGACGATGAAGTGGACCAGTTCCTAGAGCAGGGTGCAATCCCACAAGGACTTCGTCTAGGAGGCGAGCGTGTCCAGAGGCCATCTACAGCAGCGGATAAGGCGAGAGATGAGGCGGTGGCAAGGGATCTGGCGCTCAAAGCGAAAGAAAAGGGACATGGTTCTGCTCGAAGCAGTCTTGCTCACGAAAGCACTTCAAAACTCGTTGCTCTCGCCGGTCTTGCACCTGCATCTCAGATCGGAACATCCGATGGCGATGCGTCAGTGGATAGCTCGACAATCACATCCTCGTCAGCGCAGCCATCCAAGGTGACTGAAGCCTCTTCGGAAGCACCCGAAACAAAAGAAGACGAGGCAGTCAAGGCCGTCGAGCCAGTCGAGCCAGTGAAAGAGGTAGCTACCGCACAAGGCGAGACGTCAAAAGACTCGGACGTTGCTGCCACCGACGAGGAAGCAGAGCCTTCCGAGACTGTTAACGACGAGTTTGTCGAAAGCGTCAATTCGGAAGCTGAGGAAGAGAAGAGCAACCAAGAAGACGGCACCAAGACAAAGCAAGAAGATGGCACTCTCGGTGATACATCAGTGGTAGCGACGGATGCTGAGACGAACAAGGCTGATGTTGCGGTCACTGAAGCGGTAGAAGAGGAGAAGCCCGTCACGGGCAAATTGGGGGAAGAAACTGCGAGCGAAGACGACCAAGCAATTGCAAAGAAGGAGGACGACTCAGAGGTGACGACCGCCATCCCATTGTCTCACACAGGTGAAACGAGCAGCGACAGCAAGCTAGCATCATCAGTGTCAAGAAAGAGCTTGGACACTTCCGATACCAAGAAGACCGTTCCGTCACCAGCAGAGCCAGATGCACTGGCCACATCAGAATCTTTGACGGCATCTAAAGACGCATCGTTGAGCAGCAGCGGCAGTCAGAATCGTGACAAGGCCGAGATCGAAGAGGATCGAACACCAACCAAGGAGGTTTTTGCAGATCCGATCAAGCTCGAAGGCGCCACAATAGCATCAACAACAGAGAAGCCAGCTCAGGAGACGGAAAAGAAGGAAGACAACGACGACTTCGAATTGGAGCTGGCACAAGCGGCCATGATTGCTTCACGATACGAGAATTGCAAGTCAGGACTTCCTCTGCAGCTCGACGCGAGCGCAGCATCAGCAGACGAGAAAGAGAAAGAAACAGTGCAGCCATCAAGCAGCTCAAGCAGCTCTCTTCTGTCGAAAAGTGCCGAGGTCGCAAGTCCAGCCAAGTCACCCGCCGCCGCCGTCACATCACCAGTGCGCATCCCGGTTCGCCAAGATTCGAAAGAGGGCAACTTGACAAGTCCGCGACATCTTGGTGTTGGTGTAACAGGCCAAAACCAGCCACCATCGCGACAGGTCTCGTCTGGTTCCGTCTCATCGTCAAGGCGTGCGATTGATGTCTCTCGACCTATTGATCCAACGATATCACCAACGTCTCCGCTGCCGCCTTCTTCCGGCTCGGATCTGTTCATGTCGCCAGAGACACTAGCAAAGAAGAAGCGAGGTGGCCTCTTTGGACTTGGCAAAGACAAGGACAAGGATAAGAGCAAGGAAAAAGACAGAGCCGCATCAAACGACAAGACAAGCAAAGCAGCATCGGGAGCGGTGTCGGGAGCTGCTCCACCACCATCATCATCGCGTCACGAGCGAACCATCTCTCAGATTCTCAGAGAAGCGGATGCAGTGTTGCAAATGGGAGAGGATGGATCTGACGACGAGGATGAGACCGAAGATCCGTCCATGTTTGGCAGTGCAAGTGTCGACATCTGATCACAATCATAGCAATAAACAAAAAAGTCAGTCAAGCATACAGAAGAGAACAGGACGGACCCTATCGATCTCCATGAGCATCTGTGGATCAGAGCCGAGGCAAGGACGGGAAGCCACTTGACCGTGAGAGGAGCAAACTAACATACTCTTTCTTGCTATAATCACACTCTTGCCATCAATCACAGCTTTGAGGGAGACACGGGACGACACTGCCGACCTTTTGACTGTCGTTGGGCTTCAACGCCGTCACTACTGTCGACACGACACGGTCCCCTCCTCGCTTGTCACATGGCGTAGGCTCAAAATGTGATTTCCACACAATCTCAAATTCGTGTTGTCACAAAGCTGAGCCCACACCGTCTCCTCCTGGATCAATCAGGGGCCTCGACTCGTTTGCTTTGCCGCACACTTCCTCACCATCCACCATCACCTTGCATCGAAACAGGCGAGAAGCGTTGTAGAAAGGGGCGGATCTGGTTCCCTTCAACGCAGACTGATGCTGCACGGATGAGTGTTTCCACGGGGTGCAAATACGTGCGTCCAGTCCAGCATACTGTACAATGGACGACCGCTGCAAAGTTGAGCGTTTCCATTTTGGAATGACAGGGCAAGAGTTTCTTCTTGGTGCGCGCGGCTCTTACGATACGGACGGTGTTCCCCTCGTTTTGCCGTCGCATACTTGCTGCAGGTATCAACGCGACAAACGCTCAGCAACCTGACTCAGCCCTCAGACGAGTTGCTCCTTTCGCGCTGACTAAACAGGTGGTCTGGGCTCCGACCTTCCCGAACCATGTTTGCTCAAACACCGGTGATTCGGATTCTGTACAGTCTAGGCGCGGGCCTCGAATGCGAAGCCAGCAAGGCGAGTCAGATCAAGACCCCAGCACAATCGAGCTCTCGGTGGCGAAGAAATCCCAGTCCGTGTGCTATCTTGCTGTGGGGCAGCCAACCGGAACGTCTCTATGAAGACACCAGACTATATGCGCTTTAAATCGCTGTCATTCCAAGTGAGGCCGAAGCTGTGAGCTCGTGGTCAACGCCAGGGCATATAACTACCCGAAGGACAAGCCTCACTGGACAGTTCGCTACCTTCCGCCGCCATTCGTTCAAGTCCATGATCGCTCCTTTTCCTGCCACATCTCGACCTCTTCTCCTTCTGTTACTCGGAACCAGACCGCCGCCTTCTTCAATTCTTCTCCCTGGATCGATCTTCGACATTGCTTGTTTGTTATTTCAACTTGCCTCTGCTACTTCTCGACTCTTGTATCAGCGGCGTGCTGAATCTGGTTCTCGACCTCTTTCGTCCAAGTCTTTCCTCAACTTTTAGTTAGCGTTCGGCTCTCCGCTGGTCGCATCGGCATTCCCATACTTTTTCGCCATCTACACAGCCAAAGTCTAAGCTTTGGCGAACAAGCTCAACTCAGAAACCAATGTCTTTCGCTTTCCACCCAGCAACCGAATCAACCTCCTTCTTGGATACCGGTCGCGATGCAATTACCCCGAGGAATGTAGACGAGAACAATTTATTCGAAGAGCAAACATACAAGCCGGGCCTATGTGGTCAGGCTTTGGCAGATACGTGGCCAGAATCTACCAATGTGACGTCCGGCACTGCTCCTGACACTGGCTCGTACAAGAAGGGGACACAATTGCCTCGCCCTTCCAACCACTACAGCCACTCTTCTGTCGATCTGCACTTGCCCAGCCACTTCCACAAGTACATGGATCTGGATCGCAACGGCAACTCGAACGGCGACCATCTCTTCAATATTGGCGCCTGGCGCTCAGAGAATGGGCAATTCCAATCAAGGCTCTGCGACAAGGAGGCATGGGCTCAGGAGGCAAGGCTCTCAGGCGTGCCTGCAACGGCATCAGCCTCCGCATTTCGAGCTTACTCGAACTTTCCAGTGCACCAGCGTTTCGCTTCCACCTCCTCTGGCATCTATGGCGACGAACGGCAGGTACTCGCCTCTGATCCTGGGTCTGATCTCAGCTCCGACTATTCCGACCTCTTTCAGGTGTCAGGTCTTTCCTTCCCGCCCAACTATCCTTGTGAGGCTCGAGACGAGACGCCGCTGAGCTCTGGCTACATTGAACCCCAGCATAAGCCTCTGCCAGACTATGTAGTGGAAGAACTCAAGCGCCTCAAGTTGGAGAACATGGCTCTTCGACGCATGGCGCAAGAGGTGGTCAGGATCAATATCGGTCCCAGCTCGCTAGACGGCCGGACTTCAGACCGTCCGCCTCCATCGTGTGCCTATCACCCACCTTTGACGCCGACCGCTCGCCTCCAGCGCGTCTACGAGGGTGCTGACCCCGTCCAAGTGTATCAAGAAGCCCCAAGCTCGAATGCGTTCACGACGTCGCCCCCCTCCGCCCGAAGAAGCGAGCGCGGCACTGCAGCATCGGTTTGGGCTCCAAGCAAGCACACTTTTGATCCTCTAAGCCAGCGCGAAGCCAGTACGCCGTCTAGCGTTGGCTCCAGGCCATTCAGAGCCAGCGATATTTCGGCTGCCGAACTCAGTCGACGCGTCACGATGGCCGGAACGAGTCCCACGCCGCTTTCTACTTTCCAATCGGTTGCAGGTACCGTTGACTCATTCGACGCAGCCTCGGCTCCAGCAGCCTTGCCCGGTCATCTTCGATCGAGGTCAGCTCTGTCCGGTACACCTCGTGACTCGCTCAACTCGACTCCACTGACATCATCCAAGCTCGAGTCGGCGCCTGCTTTTACGCTCGTGGGAATGATACTCGTCAAGCAAGGACAAGAAGCCAGCTTGCTTCTTCAGCAGCAACTCAAGACTGGTAGCGCCCAGCGACAGGAGGAGATCACTCAAGCCATTTGTGCCAGAATCGTTCCGCTCTCTCACGATCGTCATGGCAACTTCCTGGTGCAAAGCGCAATCGAAGCACGACCCGATATAGCAATGCATCTTCAGGGCGCGTTCGTCGAGCTTACAATGTCGCAGTTCGGATGCCACGTTGTTCGAAAGGCACTCGAAGGCGAAGAACACGTCCGCGAAGCTGTGACGGAAGAGTTGCTCGGCTCTCGACTCGATCAGACTCTCACTTCTCGACACTCGATCCATGTCTGGCAGCGCATCCTGGAGACGGATTGGAAGCGTCCTCAATTCCGCGATCAGATCTTCGCTTCGATCAACAAGCAGCTAAAGGGTCAGTGGGCACGTACCGCTCGACAGGAGACGGGCAGCATCATCTGTCAGAACATCTTTGAGTCGGCACAGCCCGCTGAGAAGGCGGAATGCATGCAAGAGGTGTTGGAAGAGCTCGATGAGTGCGCCACGAATCAGTGGGGTGTATGGGTGGTTCAGCACATCATCGAGCATGGTGCCGAGGAGGAACGTAGAGCTGCCTTGCGAGGCTTGGTGCGCTCGGCTTCCAAGCTCACCCTATCTCAGTATGGTAAGTTGATCACAGTCGGAACTTGGCAACGTTGCCACTAGATACTGACGTTTATGATCGCTGAATTGCTTCTACATCACAGGTCAGAAAGCGGTGATGAGTGGCCTCAAGACCGGAGACCGACAGTTTCTGCAGGACTATGTCGAGGCCATGTGTCATAGCTCGCAGCCTCGTCGACCGCCGCTTATTGACGTCTGTCTCGCACCTCACGGTATTCAAATCGTGACGCAGCTGCTGACGACGGTGGATCAGAAGACGCGCGAGCGGATCATCTCTACAGTGCGTCGCAACTCGGTGTTCCTCAAAGGAAGCAAGGCGGGGATGAAGGTGCATCAGCTTTGCGAGCGTGCTCGCGCTTTTGCCGGATACTGAACGACGACTGCTCCGCTACCACATACCGCCATTCTATCCGCCACCGCACAGATATGCAACCGATCGGAAAGACATGACAAACGCCTACAGCAAACGATACATGAAGTCTGCTGGTGTCTTGTGTTGATTAAGAAGATGAATGCCGTCGAGTACAAATACAAAAAAATGGAATGCTGGATCGCTTCACAAGACGATTTGCAGAGATGTGCGTCATGCTGATGATGATTGTGCGTTGCGCAACAAGGTCGCCAGTTGAACTGCTCTTGCGTGAGCTCTGTCGATGCAAGTCTGAAGATTCTGCTGATCTGATGCGGATTGAGATCTGTCGGTGCTGGATGTTGACAGACGTCCCGACTGATGGATGAAGGAGACGACTGGTTTGGTCTTGGACGGTTTGGGAATGCTGGCAGGATTGAGGGAGACGGCGATGGTAAGATGGGAAGAGGCGAGGGCTGCTTCGAAGGAAGTGGGGTCGCTGAGAAGATGTGTGTTCTCAAAGATGGCGAAGGAAGAGGCAAAAGGCATATCGTCGAGTTGTAAAGGAATGCGATCGGCTGATGTCGACGAGCATCGAACTTGTTCTGTGTCAGGGTCGTAGGATGCTTTTGACAGTTTGGCTGTTGCATCAGAGCGAGCGGAGGTGATATATAAGTCAGTTCTGAGCTCATTGACAGGAAAGTTTTGGTCTGGTGATACTTACTGTCAGAGAGAGCGGCGACAGCGGCCAACACAGCGGCATCGATGGCATTGCCGTCGAAGCAGATGAAGCTGATATCAAGGTAGAGACACCAGACAGCTTTTCCTGATTCGATACATAGTTGCTCTCGGTCGAACACATTTGAACTGTTAAGTAGTGCAAGTAACCTGCTCGTTAGCACTTGAGCTTCCTCACCGGGAGCGCCAGGCTTGAACTTGGATGAGCAGACGGCGGGGAGTTCCACGTTGGGAATGAGATAGCCTTCAGTTGGGCGAGAAAGCTGAGGTGGGGCGACTTCTGCCTTGATGGCAGCAATGCAAGAGGTGTTGCCGATGCGGACAAAGCAAGAGCCGTCTGCAGTGGAGATGGAGCCAAGCGTTAGGGTGGCATCGCGGAAGGCGGAAAGCGAACGACCATCTTCTCGGATCGAAGAATCGAGGAAGCGTGAGAGGTAGGAGATGGGATGAAGACGCTTGAAGGTGGTAGCGACGAGGTCGGCATTGGCAGCACTGGCTGAAGTGGCTGCTGATGTTGGCGAGGGTCCTGCGAATGCACTCGACATGATGACAAATCCGAGCTCGTGATCAGCTATAGAGAAGTGGTGGTGGTGGTGATTGTGATAGTGAAGAAGCTTTAGAAGATGCAAAGCAAGCAATTTTGCCAAAATTCACTGGAAATTGTGGTCCGGAAAACGGAAGGAAAATCCCGCTTCAGAAGAAAGTGGAGTCGAAGCAGCCGAGCACAGACCGTTGCACCTTGGCTCTGTGTGTGTTACACCTCGAGAAGGTGGACCCTGGAGAAGTAACCTTGGCAACTGTCACACACCTCACCACCATCACCGTCTCGTTCTTTGTCAGCAGATTTCGGATCAGCCATGGCGCTTTCCTCGCCTGCTGCTGCTGCTGCTGAGCAGTACGGCTCATCCGATATTGCTGCCTCAGCATCGACAAGAGTGTCCGGGTCAGATGCGATCGCGGCACTGGACAGGACCAAAGGAACAGCTGACCTCGCAACCTGGCTTGATCAATACGCTACTCGATCGACAACTCAGCCAACAGACGACTCAACGACTGCTGCTACGACGTCCAAACTCGAAGACACCTCAGCTACTCTTCGCGAGCTGTCACTGTCACTCTGCTCAGTCCGCGATGCATCCCGCACCGAGCTCGACCAGATCATCACCTCGCTCGTATCCACCGCCCCAAAGATAGGCATCGAGCTCAAGCTCATGTCTGAGACTGCCACCAATCTTCAGTCTCGCGTACACTCTTTGCAAACTCAGTCTTCTACCAAGGATGCCTCCACTGACGCAGCACTTGCCAGAATTGCAGCCCTATCCAAAGCGAAAGCGGGACTCATCGATGCAAGACACGCTCTCAGGCAAGCGCAGGCATGGTCAACGCTCGAGAACCAAGTCAACGTGCTTCTCTCCGAACAGAGCTGGCAGCAAGCCGTCGATAGAGTCGCAAAGGCCGCCGACTCGCTGCGACTCTTCAGCGGCTCACACAAGTCTAACGAGGAAAGAACAGCACTGCTGCACACTCTGACCACCAGAATACACGAGCAGCTCGTGCCAGCCCTTCACCAAGCTATCACAGCAAGAGATGCAGACAAAGTATCGCACATGGCAACTCTGCTCGCTCAAACGCAGAATGGCGTACTCACCTTCTTCAAGGTCTACACCACCACTCGCTCACAAACTCTTCTTTCGCGATGGCAACAAACCTCATCAGAGACCAGCGATAAGTCTCTACCAGCGCAGCTCACTTCATTGTACGCCGATCTGTTAGCGTTGCTCGGAGAGGAACGCGTTGCCTCCTCATCCCTATTCACCGATCCAAACAGAGCAACGCAACTCCTCATCGCCCATATTCTATATAGCCTCGACCCACCTATTCATGCCTGCATTCAGCATGCCACTCGAGCACCCGACCTCGAGGCCTTCTTGGCCACACTTACAGGTGCGTACAAGGCTACTGAAGATGCCGTCCGAGCGGTTCAGTCCATCTTGCCCGAGCCGAAACCTAAGCAGACAAGCACAGAAGAGGAAGGCGAATCGTCTTCATCGCCAATAGATAGTAGTCTGCTCGCTCTCGAAACCACCGAAAAGCCATGGCTCAGACTCATGATCGAACCTTTCATTCCATACCAGACTCGCCTCGCCACCTTTGAGGCCGAAGCTATGCAGTCGCGCTTGCAGGCTCTGCAAGCATCTGCTGCTTCCACTTCCCGCTCTATCTCGACTGCGTCAACACAGGCAACACAAGTTGCCAAAGCCGGCCTGCGGCGATCGACCGCACTCACAAAGTCGCTCGCTACACCTTTGCTACTCCCATCCTTGGATGCTGTCTTCGAGACGGCCATGTCATCTCCCAAGGCCGAGCTTGATGCAGAGCTTCAGCGCACTCTGAGCTCCGTGCAAGGTAGAATACGCAGACTTCATCTTTCCGGTTTAGCAGGCCAAGCTGCATTGACGTACGATGAGCGTGGTGAGATCCTCACCACAGCCGACTGGGACGAGTTCAGAAGAGCGACCGAAAAGCTTACCGCGTGTCACGACGCCATCGCTGCCGTACGCGCCTTGGAAGAGACCATCGCATACCAGATCTCAGAGCTTGCCTCCGTCGTTCAAGCGCCACCACAAGATGCAGAACAAGATACAGTTAATTACGCATCACCTACATCAGCTTTGGCCACATCATCACTCAACACAAGCACGCTGCATGAGCTCATCGCCAAGTCAAAGCGTCTTCTCTCCACAGCTTCATGGAACTCGTCCTCCGCTGACCATGTTCTGCTTCCATTAGCGCGATCAACGATCCTCTCAATCGCAGCAGCAGTGCAAACCTTCCAGCACGAGCTTGTTCTCTCGCAGTTCCTTCCCGAACTTGAGCTCTACCCGTCGCTTCACATTTGGACTTCAAACAAGCATCCTAGCATCGTCAATGAGTACGATTTAGCCATGCCCAAATTCAGTCTCAGTCCCACCGAAGCCATGGCAAGGGTGGGCGAGGCGATGCTCAACTTGCCAAGACTTTTCGAAGGATACGCGGATGAAGCACTCTTGTTCTGTCTTGACATCAGCAACAAGGACGTTTCAAGCGCAAATACATTGACGGTCGAAACTCGGATGAAAGGTCCATCACATGCGAGGCACGCAACAATGGCAGTCGGTGACGCGACGACAACAGAAGAGACCAGATCAAGCATGCATCGTCAAGCGTTCTCAACCACTACCGTCCCTTCTGCCCCTCCACTATCCGAGTCACACGCGAACCCCGGTGAAGGCGATGACAGCGACGCGGGCGTTCTTTCGCAGTACCTCCGCTCACTACTCACGCTCTTCCTCACACGCTTCCTCACCTCTGTCCTTCCCTCCTTGCCAAGACTGAGCGACATTGGCGCAGCACAGCTCGCAGCCGATCTTGACTACCTCTCCAACATCTCGTCCGTCATCTATGCTGAGAGCGAGGCTATTTTGCGTCTCTGGAAGAAAGCAGCAGAGATCAGCGCTGACACAGGCAGACTGCTGGTTAGCGAGTACGTTGTCGGCGCTGGCGCAGGCAAGAGTGACAAAGTAAAGGAAGAGTTGGGAGGGTGGAACGAGGAACAGGTGCAGGCTTTTGGTAGGTCGCAGGCGTTCATGACCGTGGCGAGGTTGCGAGGGTGGGTTTGAGAGGCTTTTCCCTTCTTTGTTCAATCACAGACATCAATCCATTTGCTGTTCTTGTTGCGCTTCGACTTTGTCGGTGTTTCAATGTGAGAAGTTCGTTGTCGTCCGCGAAGAGCGAAACGATGCCGTTGAGCCCATCGGTGATCTCAATCTCACGCAGGCACAGCCGGCTTCAGTCTCCAAGCAAATCTCAAGTGCGTGAGCATGCCTTCATTGAGTTTTTGTGACATTCACTCTTTTTGCACGGCGGTTACCTTCCCGTCTCATCCCTCACCTCCGAACTCGAAAAGTTCAAGATACCTGCCTGATCAAGCTTACCGACAATCTCTTCCGCCTCGTCAACCTTCATTCTGCCCAAAACCTCGTTGACCTTCTTAAGCTCTTTCGTTTCCAAAGCCTTTCTGAAATCTTCTGGGAAGCTTTGGAAGATATCCCATCGTTTTTGGAGCCAGGCTTTGACATCTTCTGGATCCAATTTTTCCTTTGCTTCGCCTTCCAACTCGATAACTTCGGGAGGAGGACCTTCTGGGACTTCAAACCCAATGACTGTATTTTCGTCTTCTGCTACCAACTGAATCTGTTCTTCACTTGCGCCCGAGGTTGCTTGTTGTTCTGCGAGAGCTTTGGATCGGTCGCAAATGCGAGAGTAGGTAGTTAGGACGTCGTTGAGATAGACGACACTCGCACGACCGTCTTTTGATCCGACCATGCGACGGAAGAAGAGATTGACGCCGTCGGGACCGAGTTTGTTGCAGTACTGAATCATGAGTGCCTTTTCTACGCAGCGACGGGAGAGGGAAGAGTTGGAGGCCATCTGGGCGTTGAATGCTTCGAGAAGGAGGGAGTCGGTGGTATTATTGGAAGGGTGAAGGAGGACCTTGTGTTTGGACAGGAATTGAAGTGCGGTCTCGAAGGCATTGATGTTGAGAGACTTGGCAGGGTCAAAGTTGGTTGGGAGTGCGGAAGCTGACAGGGGGATGGATGAGGGTACACAAGAAGGAAGGTTGGCGAATTGACGCTGAATATCATCGGCTTCTGGAATGTTGTCCTCGTCCTCGTCGTCGCTTTCATTGGCTGCGTTTGGCTGTGATGAAGCACCAGCTGCTGCATTTGACGAGGATGGGCTGTTGAGTGTCTCGATGACAGTCTCGGCTTTCTTCTTGCCCTTTGACGCAACTGGCTTGACCTCTGGCTCTGGCTCGGCTTTGGCAACATAGCCCGAATTCCATCCTTCGCGAATGCTGTCGCTTGTGATTTTCTTAGAGTCTTCCTTCTCCATCTGCTCCAACTCGAATTGAATCTGTGTCTGTCTTGCGCCGAGCTTCTCTCTATGACCTTGAAGTTCCTTGACCAATGCTTCATCCAAGTCGTTGCCTGTCTTGCCCTTGACGTTTTCATGCTGCTGAATCTGAAGCAAGAGGCTAAGGATCATATCGTCTGTGGTGGGACCGTTGGAACCATCTTTGTTACCACGCTCTTGTCTGCCTGCGCTAAGCTTAGCGACTTCTCTGGAATAGTAAGCGGAGCCTTCCTTCTTGGTGTTGTCGACGAGCTCGTCGAGTCGTGGGGATAGAGCATTGTTGGTATCGATTTCGGCCTTGAGAGCGTCCTTTTCGGCTTTGCGCTGATCACGCTTCTCGTGAATGTCACGTTGTTTCCATCGAATGAAGGACTTCTTGTCAATGTTGGGGTGGACCTCTATGTCCGAGTCGTCGGAGAGCTCGAGGTTGTCCCATTTGGAGTAGTTGAGCGGCATTGTTGCGTGAGCTTTAATGCGTGTGTAATGGTTGGCGAGAAGGAACAAGAGGAGTGGAAAGTGTTGGTCTCTCCTGCGCTTGAGAGGTGGATCCCTGCACACGCGCGCTGCGAAGATTCCAGAAATGACAACTCTACCTGCTTTCTTGCAAAACTGTGTGATATAGAGGTCTAACATTGACTCAGATGTTCAAAGGTTTGCCTCTTCCATTCTCGTACCTGTGACGCCGAACACGAGCCTGATTTGATGAGACAGAATGCATTGAGGTATACTGTACAAGTGTGACGGATAGCGCATAACCGATGCTGATGTAGATGACAAGACCGAGAAGGAAGCTGGCTGTTTGTATGGAAAATCAGATAGCAGGTTCCCAACTGACACCGCAGCCACATCCTGCTCCCTTGGCCTGCGGGTTGTTCTTGATAGTGAATTGCGAGCCGATGAGCTCTGTGACATAGTCGATCGTGCTACCTCGAACCAATGCCAAGCTGATGCTGTCGACCAAAATGGATACACCTGGATGAACTTCGAACTGGAAGTCATCGTCTTCGATCTCTTCTGTGATCTCCATCTTGTACTGGTATCCGTGACATCCTCCTGGTTCTACGGCAACTCTTAATGCTAAAGCGGAGTTGTTCTCTCGTTCAGCTACCTTTTTGAGTTGAGAGATGGCTCGATCGGTGGCAATAATGGTAGGTTCACCATCGCGATAGACTTCTGGTTCTTCTGGTTCGTCGGGCTTGCGCAAGAGTTTGGTCGCTGATCGTGTTGGTGTTGTGCTGAAATGCGCTGCAGATGGTAATTTTGTACGAAATGAAGGGAGGACCGAACGAGTCGACGAGGACAACGACAAGGTGGCCAAGCCTCTTCGTGGAAGATGCGCCGATGTAAGTCGTACCGCTGACGTTGATGGCAGCGATTGTGCGCTACGGCAGGCTAAGCGAGCCAGACTGGACTCGAGTATTGAACGCAGCATCGTGCGTAGAGAGTGATGAGGACGGGTGTGTGCGATGATGGTGAAGTTAGGTCAAGGTTGATTGTCTCTGCAGGGTCTCGAATAGACTCGACTCAGCTTAGAAATGAATCGCAAGGTGGAGGTAATCCGAGTCCCGATCACGTCCGATCCCATCACGTGTGGTCAACTAACATTGGAAAACAAGCAGAAAATGGGAAAGAGGCACAAGACTGCGGTGAATAGACATGGGTTGGAGAGTGAATACAAATTTGAGCAGACTCGATATTCCCGTCTCGAGTCGGAATACAGTACAGCCATTTCAAAAGGTTGAGGTGCGGGCGGGGCAAGCCAGAAGAACAGCCTCCTTGAGAAGAAGGCAGGAGAAGCCACGCAGTCTTGTTTCTCAAAGTTGGTCTGAGAGTTGATTGGGGGACCTTTGCACTCGAGTGTCGTTGTCGCTATTGCTGCCGCCGTCGTCGAGCGCAATCACCTTGCATCACTTCTTCTTTCTTTCTTCTAGTAACTTGTTTCTCCACCAAACAAAGACCAAAACACAGTACGCATCGACAGCTCCATACGGACGAAATATCGAATCTACGCCTCAATCCACAACAGTGACTGACTTGAAAACCTCTTCCAACTCGACCATTTGATCGCATTTCGACCCGTCTACAGCTCAAAATGTCTGCTACCGTTGAAGAGATCGCTGACGACGTTCAGGACGTGAGTTTCGAAACAATGCCTTCCCCCAGGTGGTAAACAAAAGCGGAACAATCCTCTGATGGTCAACAAGGCTGATTCATTTAATCTTCTTCGCATATCGATCGAATGATTCTTAGCTTAACGTCCAGGAGTTCGACTCTGACGACGCTGGTGCCGATGTCCACGCTTCCGACAAGGTCGCTTCTCGTGCCGAGCGAAAGTCGCGCAAGGCTCTCCAGGGTATCGGCCTCAAGAAGGTCGGTGGTATCACCCGTGTTACCATGCGCCGCCCCCGTGGTGTAAGTTTTCCCTGCAAGCTTCCAGTTTCAACTGCAGCGACATGTTGACTGACCATGCTGATATCATTTGACGTCGCAATGTCGCCACGATCGACGACAACAACAGCACCTCTACGTGATTGTCCAGCCCGAGGTTTACAAATCTTCGCACTCTGACGTCTACATCGTTTTCGGTGAGGCCAAGGCCGAGGACATGTCTCAGCTCGCTCAGGCTCAGGCTGCCCAGCAAATGGCTCAGGCCGAGGCTCAGGAGCGTTTGCTCGCCGAGTCGCTCCAGTCTTCCGGTGCCGGTGCCGAGAAGAAGGTTGAGGAAGAGGAGGAGGACGATGACTCTCCCATCGACGAGGAGGGTGTTGACGCCAAGGACATTGACCTCGTTATGCAGCAGGTCAACTGCTCGCGAAGGAAGGCTGTCAAGGCTCTTAAGGAGTCCAACGGTGACCTTATCAACGCCATCATGAACGCCAGCTAATTGCGTGGCTTTGTCTCCGAAGGAGAAATTCGTCATGCGCTATGTCGTGTCGAGGTTGATCGTAGCAGCAGCTTGTGCATAGCTCTGGACTGCATTGGATCTACTGTTATTGCAATCTTCGTACCCCTGCATTCTCGTTGCCGCTGTGGTGCCTCGGTCCATAGCATCAAAAATATAACAGAAGCCTTTTCCGCGCTTGTCGCTTGCCTGTCTGCAGTGTCTACCCTTTCCGAAGTGCCAGCTGAGAGAGTGCAGGTCGCGATGCTGGTGCGAAGCGCAGTGTTAGGGACCGGATGTGAGAGACAAGAGGGGCGAAACGCTTCATCTTAAGAGAGACATCCGACACAGCTGACTGTGTTGCTTGCGTGGTGATGTAACATTTGGGTACCGTCGCCGCGGACGGCATGTTGCCGATGGAGCTGAGTTGCGATGCAAATGCGAAGATCCTCTTGAGCACGCGATACTTTGTATGTGCATCACAAAAAGGGTTCTCCGCAAAAATTTCCCAAAATCGCTCATTTCAGAAGCAAGCGCGTTCTCTGTATCGTGACTGTACGAAACTGCAAGCCACTTTTTTGTTCGGTGTCGCATCGGACGCTTGATAACCGCACCTCCCCTCTTCGGACCTCTTCATTTGTATCATCACCCTATCACCATTCCTCTTGATCGTCACACCCAAAGCTTGTCGGAACATTTCCGATAGCTGCGGCGAATCAGCTGACCCTTTCGGCCAACGTCAGCTCAGCTCAGCGCCAGCTTGGCTCAGCCGACCCGTCTCCTTATCTCTCTATCACTGTACTGGCTACAGAACCAACGTCGAGGGATCAGGCCCGAGTCAAGATGGCCGATACATCCTATACCACTGGTCCAAGAGCGGCGGATACATCAGCGACGATGACAACAGGTGATTCTCAATCGCAGCGCAGGCGCAAGTCTTACATGCAGGGTCTTGGTCTTCTCCTTATCGTCGTCTTTCTCTGGACCGCCTCCAACTTCCTCACGAATGCTCTCCTGACCACGGGAGGATATGACAAGCCTTTCTTCGTCACCTACGCCAACACATCATCATTCGCTCTTTATCTCGTGCCATATCTCGTCAGTAGCAGGTTAAGAAAAAGATGGAGCAAGGCAGCTGAAACCAGACATTACTCAGGCTTATCACAGGAGGATGTAGAAGAGACTGCGCAAGGAGAAATTGAGATCGAGGATGACAAGAAAGAGCTGCCACGCTGGCTTAAGACATTGGGCTTCGATGTGCCCACAGTGACGCCGGAAGAAGGAGTCGAGGTAGCAGGACAAGCAAGAGTCATTGATCAGCCCGCCATCACACCCTTTGCAGTTTTGGCAGAGGAGCAGCAACAGCGTGGTAGAGGCGGCAAGAAGCCGTCTCAGTCCAACCTCAAGCAAAAGCCAATCCGGCTCACTCGGTCTTTCTCCAACGCACAACAGCAGCAACAGCAGACCGATTCTTCAACAGCGTCCACTCCTCTGCTTGCGCCAACACCCCCGGTCTCCAGACCCAGCTCGCCCGTTCGTCCTTTCCTCGTCTCCACATCCGTACCACGTCCATCTTCCATTGACGGCAGACGGCCTCGCACATCAATCAGCATCGTTCGTCCGCCTACCGACCCGTCTTTATCCTCTTCTACTCCCATCATCCCACTGCCACTTCCGCCACTGACGCTTAGAGAGACTGCCATCCTGGCCTCACAATTCACACTCGTCTGGTTCGGCGCCAATTGGGCCATCAATGCAGGCTTGGGTCTCACATCCGTTGCTAGTGGCACAACCATTGGATCTGCAAGTGGTTTCTTCACCCTTGCTCTCGGCGCAGCGCTCGGAGTCGACAGGTTCACTCTCCCACGTTTAGGAGCCGTCTGCATCTCCGCACTTGGTGTGGCTGCAGTCACTTTTGCCGACAGAGACACCGCCACATCCACCATCACTCCTGCAGCTGAATTTGTGCTCGATGGCCCGTGGAAGCGCTCCACTCCTCTCGCCTCTACAAGCAGCCCATCCATCGGGCTCATGGTCAGCAAGCCACCGAACGCACCAATGGGAGATATGCTTGCCCTCCTCTCCGCTTTCCTCTACTCGCTCTATGTGATGCTCCTCAAGACACGCATCGGATCGGAAGACCGTATCTCAATGCCGCTGATGTTTGGCGTTGTCGGAGCCATCAACATCCTCTGCCTCTGGCCTTTTCTTCCTATTCTCCACTACACCGGCATCGAGTCCTTCTCTCTTCCACCATCACCCCAGATCTGGGCTGGAGTCGTTGTCAACATGTGCATTACCTTTGTCAGCGACTTTATCTACCTCTTGGCCATGCTAAAGAGCTCACCCCTCATCACCACTCTGGGTTTGTCGTTGACGATCCCGTTGGCCGTAGTGATTGATGCGCTTAAAGGCAGTCATACCGGTGGACTGATCGCTGTCATCGGATCAACAGCCGTGCTAAGCAGTTTTGGTTTCATTGGCTGGGATGATCACAGAAGCTTCAAGGAGGAGAAGCGCAAAGCTCAGGCTTTGGCGCAAGCGCAGCAAGCAGCAGAAGCGACAGCAACCACAAGGCGTACGTCCTACCACGACGACGAGCTCGAAGAAGAGGAAGCGTCAGAGTCAAGAACACGGCAGGCATCAGCGCAAGGTCGTCGTGTGGTTGGAAGCAGAGATTCGTCTGCTATCACAATACGCTCCAATGCATCCTTCACATCATCTTCATCAACATAGATATCCGCTTCTCGTTAAAATAGCATTTGTTTCAACAACAACATAGTCCAGCTTCATGTACACATAAGATTACTTTGCAATGACATACAGCATCTGCAATAGCTCAAGCGCGCGTGGCTTTGCGTGCCACTTCCTAGAGTCGACCCGAGTAGCGGCTACAGGTGTCCACAAGTCAAACGTGTTGAGATGAGCTGCCAAAAGAGAATATTTCCGTAACAGGACTGCTTGAAGCAGGATTGAAGAAATGTTGAGGTCATCGAACGCAGAGGTCCGCCCAAACACGGACGTTCACTCTGGTCGGCCCAATTGCCTTTTGGGACTGATTGCGTTTTCATGCCGAGCGTATTTCGTTATTGTTTGTTGTGGTGATTTGAAAGCACTGTCGTCATTGTTTGTGCTGTTACTGGCCCTGCTCACAATCCGCATGTTACACTTCGCACCTATTCTGTCGACGCTGTGACTAACGCTTGTTCGTGCTAAGGCACAACATGAACCGACAGTGTCTTGCAGATAAACTCGCTCCGCTGCGCCATGCTTGCCATCAAAGCAAAGGCGAACAATCCGCAACGTGTCAAGCGGTAGCAATTATCGAGGTCTTGTTGCAAAGTGCTGACCAGTTCCGTTCTGACACAGAGACCAAACAGCCTGCGCAAGAATTGCTCCGTATCCAGACGGAAGCAGCAGCTTTCTCAACTACTTCGCAAACCGTTGTCTTTCTGACGGACTTGAATGTCATGTGTGACCTCGAAAAAATGGCCAATGTCCGTATTCGAACGGAACGAGCAGCAACAATTCTTGACGGCATAGCTTGTTCCAACTAAGTTAAGCTGTTAGCTGCTCGTATGTTGCTCCGCATTTCGACGGAAAACTTGGGCTCAAAGGAGCGACACAACTCACAGATTCTCGCTCAATGAGGAGTCATCACACGGATCGACACGATAAACTGCTATGCGAATGTTTTGCTTTCCAAGTGAATGTGAAGTGATTGTCAAACAGTGAGACGGTGTGGCACGACAATGCAGTGTACAAGACAGCATCAGCCAAGTCCTATCGACCTGACATTGCAACATGTAAGTCTGTGCTTAGTAGATGTTCCAGCTCTTCCTCCACTTCAACCCCTTATGCTTGTTAATATCACCCTGAAAGCCGTAGCTGTTGTCTCTGAACCACCAGAAAGCTCCTGCAATTGCGGCGACCGACACGACGAAAGCAACATTCTTGAGCCCTTCCGAGAGAGGCTTTCTTTGTCTGCCTCCAAAGTAGTAGACGGCAGTCGTAGGTCGCCAAAGGAAGTGGTCCATGAGATGAGCAAGCATGAGCACGGCAAAGTATAGAATAGGCAAGTAGTGGTGGAGGTAACACACTCGAGCCATGACCAAAAATGGCAGGTAGTGGAGACCCCAACCGAAAGCAGCGATCTTGCCGACGTAGAGGAAGTGCGCCCAGTCGTTGGGAGAGAGATCCTGAATTCGACGCTGACGACGCATCATGTAGTAGAGCCAAGTAGCACCAAAGGCAAGTAGCGAGACCGACGAAGCCCACCAGATGACAGGATTGCCGAGCAGGTAGTACTTGATCGAGTTATCATCCCACGAGTTCATCCTGAGACCATTCCAGAGGAAAGGCCAGTCGAAAGGCTTGCTCGCGAGGATGTCTTCCTTGTCAGCGTCGGGGATGAGTGCGTTGTTAGATGTCATCATGGCGACGTTGAGGTGGATAAAGTCACGCAGGAACGGCGATCGGTATAGCTGCTCATCACCTGGAGGCAGACGGTCGTTCCAGTGGTTCTCGATATTCCACCATGTGTGCTCGTCCTTAGGGTTGTTCTCCTTATCGCACGAGACCTCGACCTGCTTCCAACCCCACTGCGGGAGGACAGCGTTCGCAGCTCGCAGGTAGCAGCCGATGTTCTTGTGTCGCAACCTCATGCGCGTCGTCAGCGATCGGACCGGTCCACCGCGAGGAACCTTGCCATGAACCATGTCATCGACCACCTCGACGATCCAGTGGTCGTTGTCATCGCCAACTTTCTCGTCGCCGTAACAAGAAACTTCGAGGTTCTCCTTGGTGACGGGTGCAGCAATGTGGTGCGAGTGAATGTTTCGCTTAGTCTGATCGTGGACGAGACGGATGATATCGTTGTTCTTGAGCATGCGAATTGGTTCGTCCGAGCCCGAATAGTTGGCAGGCAGCTGCTCCTCGTTCCAAGGTGGAGTGATGATGAACTCGTTGTTGTTGTCACGGTAGTGGTAGCAGGTGACCTGTTGCTGCTGCGATCCGACAGGATAGGTCTGAACGTGCGAATGAAGCAGACCACCACCGTAGCCCATGTTCTTGAGTGTGATCTTGGAGCCGAAAGCAGCCTCAGGAGGCGAAAGGGCAAAGTCGTTGCCACGGAGGTGACTCTGGAAGAGACTGCTCATCTGTGCATCACCTGGGCCAGAGCGACTCAAGATCATGAAGTGAGCCTTGAAGCTAAGCATGTAGATGGTGAGTGGCAGGAAGATGAGACAGAGGATGCGGGCGCACCAGTGACGAGCGTAGGCGCGAACGGGCATCCGAAGATCACCAAACTTCTCCCAAAGGTCTTCAACGGTAAAGACACCGACAAGAGCGGTGACGAAAAGACCGACCCACTTGACGGAAGACACGCAGCCAATCGAGGCACCAGTGAAGGTTAGCCAGAACCACCAGCCTTTGGAGAAAGGAGCAGACTTGTACTGCATGAACTTGACCAGACCATGAACGGTGGTGAAGGTGAAGCAGAGAAGCATCGAGTCAAGCAGAATGAAACGAGAGATGACGAGCCAGCCGTTGTCGAGGAGCACCATGATGGTGAGGAGGTGACGAGCGCGCCAGTTCCAGTTGAGACCACCACTGGTGAACCAAGCAAGCGGCACCATAGCCACGCCGAACAACGCGAGGATGACCCTCATGCCAATGTAGTTGACGTCTTTGGGATATGTTTCGCCCGACTTGAACTCGAACTGACCGCGATAGCCACTGATGAGACCAGCCAAGCCTACGAGCATCTTGCCGAGAGGAGGGTGGACGTCAAAGTAGAATTCTTGTTGGAGATAATGCGAACCGAACTTGCCGAAATGCGCCTCGTCCCAAACAACAACATTGCTGAGACCGATGGCCCAAAGACGTGTGATGAGCGAAAGGATGGTGTAGATGAGACCGATGACTTCTTCCTGACGCAACGTCCATGCTATGATCTCAAAGTTGAGAGTGCGCTGCTTGTGCACTGGAATCAGATGGTCATACTTGTTGACCTTGGTGCTGTGCTGCTGATGCGAAGCGTGTGGTGGAGCGAATCCAGCTTCTTTCGCTTTGAGCGCTGCTGAGTCGGAGATGGAGTCGCCGAGGTTAGGATCTGAGTCAGCAGTGCTGGAAGCATATGGATCGAATCCGGCCGCAAAGCGGCGGTTGCCAGCAGGACCGCTCATTCTCTGTGGCGAGTCCTGACTGAGATATGCTGTGGAAGGAGGGGAGTGAGTGGGTAGAAGAGTGTCGTGGCTGTCGATGTATCGCTTGCGATAGGGAGGTGGGTTGTCAAGCGAAGATTCCAGGGCAGACGAGGTGGAGGCGGAGGAAGAGTATCCTGCGGCGTATTGAGCAGTGATAGGAGATGATGGTTGATCCAGGTTGACGGTAGCGTACGAAGACCTCTTTTCGGCGTCTCTGCGTGAGGTGGGTAGCATGGGGTGCAGCTTCGAGGCGCGTGGCTGAAGGTGGGGTTACTTTGAGAACGCTTCGTGCCCAACTGCAAGTTATCGTAATGCTGCTGAGAAGGAAGAACGCAAAATGAAGTGATCGACGGAGGCAAAAGATTAGAGGTATCTACACGAGTCGGAGAAGGGGCAATCGAGATGGCGGTTAGCAAGGAAGACGATGGCGAACAAAGGTAAGTGCGTTTCACTGCCAAACTTACCTTCCAATCGGCTTCTTCGACTGAGCTTGGCCGAGTGTTTCGGATGGACCGCTTTCGATGACTGCGCTTCGGCCTGCCGAATGCTCTTGCTACAATCACAATCCGACTGTGACGATCGGAGAAGTGAGTGATTTCCGAAGGTTGTGATGGAGGAAAGAGCAACACTTTCTCGCTTCCACGCCGAGCACAGCTTCCAAAATGTGCGCGTGTTCTGTCAGCCAAGCCGAAGCTTCCAGCGCGCTTTCTTGGCTGGTCCAAGCACATGTCGTCCAAAAATCACACCCTCGGCAGCACCGTATGGCTTCGGCGACATTGTACTGGAGCAGCAGCAGCGTGGCACATCAACAGCAACGCCATCTGCGGGTCTCGTTCTCCCATTAGGTACAGGCTCAGTCAATATTCGGATCGCCTGCTGTCTGTACAGTGGCTTCTGCGATGTCAGACATACATACTGTAAGGCAGCGACGAAGAGTGAGAATTCCGAGATAGACTGTCAGATCGACAGTCGTCCACACAGTCCAAAATTTCGCTCGCTGCAGGCTCGACTGAGCGTGCACGTCCTTCGTCATCGACATTTCTTCGCGCTCATCATCCCCAGCTTCATCCTCTCCCCAACAATATCAAGCACACAATGTCGGACACACCGCCCACTGCTTCCACCCCTCCTCCCGCTGACGTCGACGCTGCTGAAGCAGCTCGTCTCAAGCGAGAGGCTCGCAAAGCCCGTATCCTCAGCAAAGGTTCCGACCGACTCGCTCGCATCACCAACACTGGTCGTGGTGACGGCGCATCCGCCTATCTCAAGGACAACACACCTTCCCTTCCCTCCACTCCGAAAGCCGATGCAAAAGCTACCACAAATCCATTCGCGACGAGAGCGGACGACGAAGATCCTCTCGAAGTCGATGTTTCCACTCTTCCTCTCCAAGGCCCACCGCGAGGTGAGGAGGCCACCAACCCATTTGCAATGTTCGGCAGCGCACCGGGTCAAGCCGCAGCAGGACAGCAGAACCCCATGGAAGCGCTGATGGCAATGATGCAAGGCGGCGGAGGAGGATTTGGCGGGCCTGGAGGACCTGGAGGACCTGGTGCAGATGGTCAGCAACCCGATATGTCGGGACTACCTCCACAACTCGCAGCTATGATGCAACAGTTCGGTGCTGGCGGTGCAGGTGGTCCAGGCGCACCTGGTGCAGCTAATATGGCTCCCATAGCAACTCAAACAAAATCGATCTCAGAACGAGCATTCGACCTTCTCCAAGCAGTCCTCGTCCTTGCCCTTGCCGTCCTCGCAGCAAAGTCGTCTCTCTTCGACTTCGACCGATCCTCCGTTGTTCCGAACGCAGTCAACGATGCGTTCGAAAAGATCACTCCTGACTCCATCTCCTCCGGCCCTACCAACACTCTTCGTCGATGGGCAAGGTTAGGCTACCAACGTCCCTCGCTGGAAGAATGGGCCCCAGTCTCGGCCTCAGCTACCACCTCCTTCCTCACATCTGACTTGCTACCAGGAGGACTAGCAACGTTGCCGCTTTTCTGGATCTTCCTCTCTCTCGAGATTTCGCTTCAAGCTGCACGCATCGCTATTTTCTCAAAGAAGACTCCAGCCCCGCCGAGCATGTTGGGTATGTTGGCTGGAATGCTGCCCATCCCGAATCTGGGGTTGATGATCAGGTTGGTCAGCAAGTACTTGGCTCTTGTCAATGCGTTTGTCAACGATGTCTCGTTGCTGGTCTTTGTGTTTGGCATAGCAGTGTTGTGGAGCGGACACAAGCTGGGTGGCGTGGGGATGCTGGAGAATGGAGCCATTCCCGGGTTTGTGCATGATGAGTTGTAGAATGCCAGAAACCAAAATGTAATGCAGACATCAATTGCGGTGAAAATCCATTCGTGCGTCGTGTACAGTACTGTATTCATCTTTGCACAGTCTTCGTGATTCCGAAACATTAATCTATGAAATTGCCCATCGTAGCGAGTGCATCTAGGATGCAGAAGGCCGTGTCTCAGACGAAGCAGCAGCGAATGACGACCTATGCGAAGCATCTCCTCCCCTTTCAGATGGAGTTCTGCTCCCTGCTCCACTTTGTCTCTCCCCTTGTCCCTGCCCCTGCCCCTGCGTCGAACTCGATCTCAGCACCTCGGCCCGTTCATGAATCCTAAACAACCTCACATCGGTATCACTCCACAATCCAAACGGCAATAGACCCGAAACATAAATCGTGCCCCACAAATAACTCCTCAACCAAACTGTAGCTTGGTCTGTCCACTGCCAACCTCTTGCATGTATACCTCCCTCTGGTGGTGGCAAATACTCGGACATCTGCTGTTCTCTCAAAAACGCTAATACACGTGCATCTGTGTCTCCGCCCGTGATCTCAGCTCCATCCCCATTCGCACCGGTTCTGACACCACCTCCTGCAGCAATGCGTTCCACTTCGGGCAAGAGCCGATCAATGACCAAGCGAGGAGTGGAGAGCGGTAGACCTTGATGCCAAGATTCGACCCATGCTTGGGTTGGACGGAATCCAGATTTTCCGATGTACTGAGCGGCGGCTTCTTCGACTACCTCAAGGGAGTATTTGGAGAGTTCGCCTTCCCATTGTGCGGGGTCGGTGGGGTGGGTGAGGTCGGTGGACGAGGTTGAGATGCGACGCGATTTGCCTTTGTCCACTGCGGAGGGCTTTGCTTCCTCTCCTTTAGCACCAGCGCTCTGAGCAGGCGAAGAAGGTGCAGGAGGCAAAGGTATCTTCTCCAATCTCGGCGCGTTCTCAAACCAGTCCCTCGTATCAGTCCCCACCGCCCTCCTCTTCTTCCAAACATCTTCCACTCCTCTTCTTAAGGAGAATCCTTCCAACGCATCGATCAACCCCCTCGCCAACACCAGCGAATAGACCAAGTTCACATTCGCATTATACCCAAACGTCAAAACCGCATTGATCGTCTCCAACACGTAGAACAGCAACCTTGGATGTCCTTCATCCGACAACAAGAATCCAGGTTGCGAAAAAGATCGCAACAAATGTATAATCCGCGTCGAAGCCGTGATTGAAAGCGAGCGCCAAGCAGGAGCCGTGTTCGACAGTGAGATTACCAATGGCGCATACAAGCTAGAGAGTTGACCCTTTGTCGTCGCGATAAGCGAGTAAACTCCCTGAACAAGGAAGTCGATTGCTGTATTACCGCCGACCAGGCCAAGTCTGTTGGGAAGCTGCACCTTGGCCGCGCTGCCGGGTCTAGCAAGATTCGTTGCAAAGGCTCGCTCGCTCGACACGTCTTGCAACATGAACGCACACAACCGCACCAATCCTTGCAGAGCTACGTTGTCCTTGTACGTCAGCGAAAAGTAAAGCAAGATGGTGAGAAGTTCAGGTGCGCGCTTCGCATCGTCCAAAACAAACAGTCTGAATTTGTGATTGTGTTCGAGTAAGCGCCAAAGCAAGATCAGACGCTCAGCAACCTGACTGAGTTGCCAGCTTGTCTCTGCTGCTCTCCTGCCCCGACCACCTGTCGGGATGGGAATGGCGAGGATTTGAATGGTAGAGCTGACATGCTCATTGAATGACTTGGCAAGACCGGACCAGATAAAGTCGAAATCGGCGGTTCGATGAAGCTTGCTGAAGTAGAAACGAAAGACGTTGCGTCCACCTGGGCCGGGTAATGGTCTGCCGACGGTGCTGAGGCTGACCGTGTCCGCCTCTCCGGGTAGCGGCGCATCGTAAGTGAGCAGCACGTCAAGAATCTGAAGGGACATTGTGACGAGATTGGTGCGAACTTCGTCATTGGAGCCTCCAACCAGACCGCTAACACTGGGAAGACCGAGCCATGCGGATGTCGAGTTGCGAGCATTGGTGATGCTAGTGTTGATCAGACTGCAGAGGAGGGGTAGCATGATGCCTCTGTCGAGATCTTGGACAGCGAATTTGAGTGCAGGTTCAACGACTGAATTCTGCTTGTGAGCAGGGATGTAGATGCTTTTGGAGAGTAGAACCAGTAGGAGTCGTAGGATTTCGACGCGGTTCGAGACGTGGAAGCGTGTGGTACCTGGCAAGTCGACCGAGCTACCGACACCTGCTTCCCATATGGAGAAGTTTATGCGTCTTGGCTGGGCAGACTGAGCAGCTTCCTCAATCTGATCTTCAGTCCACGGAAGAGTGAAGCCTGAGCAAAAGAGGAGATCCACTGCTAGCCTGACCAGTCTTTCACCTAGAGCTATTGGGATGGCTTCGTCTTGCTCAGCGGTCGCATCTGCTTTCTTCTCATGGCTGTCTTCGGATGACTTGAGTGGGTGATCAGCGGTCGCAGACGGCTTAGTATCATCCTCATCTTTGTCGTCATCGTCATCAATGACGAATTGAGCTGAGGTGTCGAGTTTGGCTACTTCCGCATCTGTTGCCGCATTCTGCCCATATGCCTGGTCTGATGTAGGAGTCTGTGTCGGTTTTGTGTCGGCATATGCATCTGGTGCCTGCGACCAGAGAACATCATTCTCGAATGACGAATCAGAAGACTCCATGACAGCAGGCAAGGTCCTTGTAAGGATACGAATGGCATTCAATGCCTCCTTGACTCGGTCCCTCTGCTGCACTCCCTGCGTGTTCTGACTCGAGTCCAAGCCCATCAGCGATGCTGCAGGCAGCTTCCATCTCGATACGTCGGTGATACCGGTGATCCTAGCTGTAATTCGTTCTTGACTCGAAGAGCCGGCATTCAGTGGTGGCGGCTCGAACAGCGGATCGAGCAAAAGGCTCTCGAGGTGGGCGACCATAACCCGGACGAGGGTGACGACGTTTTCGGGTGCATCTTTGCGAGCGCGCCTGAGATCAGCTAGTGAGAGCAGAGAAAAGACATCTGAAGGAGTGTCGAGCTCGAGGTATCGTGACCAGTATTTCGAGTCGTGGTAGGGGATATGACGTTCGGAATAGAGCCTTGCAATGCCATCAAGCTCGGAGACCTTGAATTCGATTTTGGTCTGATTGCCAAAGATGAATCTCTTTGGTAGCGAGAGCATCGCTGTTGCATTGGCTCCACGCAAGTGATCGGATGGTGTCAGCAGTGTATGATGGGAGGAGTGAATGGTCGCAAGTACCGATGCGAAACAATCAGCTGTCACATTCCACTTTCAGAGCTTATTTCAGGCGAAACAGCAGCGCAAGGTCAGTCAGTGCACGTCCAACACCAAACACTTCGGTTTGACCCGATTTTGCTAGATCGGCACAGCCGCCCTCCACACCCAAAGCGAGAAGTCACATCAGTCACGCTCAGCAACGTTCTTCCCACGCCAACCAACACCTGCTACCATCACCGTCGAACCTCAGACCACCATCACATCGGCGGTCCGAGCCTCCCACATATCAAGCGGGCATTCCGATAGGGCTCATGAACTATCCGACCACCTCTGTATCGAGGACGATCGCTGTCGACTCAGCTTAGTACAACAAAAGAAGCTCGACTCAGCCATCTCGTATCAACACCGACACCATATCCATACTACCCAGAATAGACTGACATCATGTCGGCGTCATCATCCTCATCCTATATGCATGCTGCAGTGGCATTCAACAAGCTGGCTGGCACCCTCTCTCTCCACTCCGATCAAACCGTAAGATGGGTCCCATCCTCTGCTTCGTCGAGTGCTCCACCCTTCCAGATCAAGTTTGCCGACATTGCTGGACTGCAAACCTCCAAAGCTGGCGCAGCTACCATCGCACTGATGCTCGTACTTGCAAACGGTATGCAGGTCGGAGGAAAGCCCAAAGTGCTTCTAGTCTTCAATGCTGCCCAGCAGACCGCCTTGGATGATCGTGAAAAGTTCAAGAACGAGCTAGCCGCAGCAGTAGCAAAGAACCGAGCCAGCATTGACGGCGGCGGAGGATCATCAACACCTTCGGCTCCAGCCAGTCCTGCACCCGCGCCATCATCGCCCATGCCGACGACAGGAGCTGCTACACCAGACACTAGAGCTGCTACTCCTACACTCACACGACCTTCTTCCACCACCGCTTCTTCCGCCGCCTCGCCAGTCCCCGCCAAACGACCTCGAGCAAAGGACCTGCCTCCGCCCAAGACTGACATCGAGTTGCGTATCAGCGTCATCAAATCCAATCCACAGCTTCGTGCATTGCACAAAGACATTGTCATCTCTGGCCAAATGTCTGATGCCGAGTTCTGGTCTCATCCACAACGTCAGCGTCTCGTCCGTGCCGAGCGAGCCAAGCTGGAACAGCGGGCTGGTCGAAATGCTCGTCTTGCTGATCCCAAACCTACACCAAACGAAGCGGGAGAAATGAAGCTCAGTATCACCCCCGAACTCATTCGTGATCTTTTCGAGCAGTTTCCTGTCGTAGCCAGGGCATATGAAGAGAACGTACCGTCAAAGCTCGACGAAGGCGCATTTTGGACCCGCTACTTCCAGTCAAAGCTCTATCATCGCTTGAGAACCAGCGCACGATCCGCAGCTTCGGAACACATTGTTCAAGATGATCCCATCTTTGATCAGTATCTCACCGAGGAAGATAATCAGCTCGAGCCACGGAAGAGGTTCAATCCCCACGATCGACTCCTTGATCTGCAAGCGACGGAGGAAGACCATGGAGAAACGGGAAATGAGAAGGATTGGACCATGAGAGCGGGTGCTGAACGCCGAACGCTACCGCTTATGCGAAGATTCAACGACCATTCGCAGTCGCTTTTGGATTCAGCACTTGGCGATCAGGAAGAGGAAGATCGTCGTAAGCGTAGAAGGGTTGTCGGTGGTGTGGGAGAAGAGTATGCTCCTGGAACCACCGTTCCTTCATCCGTACAGGCTGGTGGCAATCCTGATGACGCAGATATTGACGATGCAAACGATTCAGTCGATTGGATCAAGAACCACTACTACAAAGAGATCGTCATCGATGATCTTAACGAGACTGCTAAGACCGACAAGGTTCGTCTGGATATGGCGAATCTCGAAGGGTATTTATCTGGTACTGGCGATTCCACCACTGATGATCTCTCCAACGGCACGAGTACAAAGCAACGTAATAGAGCAGCACCGTCTTTCGAACTGATTCCTACCTCGATGTCGGAGTATTTGGCTTATGTTGAAAAGTTCAACACCGAAGTTCAATCTTCAGCTATCACTTTGGGGTCATTCAAACCTAATTCGCGCGGTACGGAGAAATCAATGTCTCGAATGCTATCAAACCTTCGCTCTCGTTCGTTAAACCCTCGTTCAGCAAGCGATCTGAAAACGTTACCGGAAGGGGTGCAGAAATCTCTTGTCTCTCTGCAAGCATCGACAACGGAGTTCTTGAGACAATTTTGGAATTCGATCGCTCCTGGACCTCTGGATGATGTTGATGGCGAGGAAGGCGTTTGGAATGCAAGAACAAGTTCAGTAGCCATGACCGAGGAAGAGAAGAGGAAGAAGGAGGAGAACGAGAGGGAGGCAGAAGAGAACAGATTGATTGCCGCAAGGAAAATGGCGCTGAACCTTGCAAAGTTTGGTGATAGATTGGAAACGATGTTGACAAATGCGAGTACAGGGTTGGATGAAGTGTTGGAGGCGAAAGTGAATGCGCTTTTGGGACCAACAAGTAGAGCTGTAGAGAAGGCGGTGGGAATTGCTAAGGCGAGGGGATTCATTGCGTAGGTGCGTTCCACTTGTTACGTTCTTTCACAGTAGATCTTCTCGATCGAAAGCCACGGGGATACCATCTCGCAAATGCTGAGGTTAGCATGCATTGTGTATTGTTTGGATTGTGTGTCTGGATTGTGATTCTAGTGACAATGTGAAGCCCTCAACCGTTCCTGTCGATGCAAGTAGGTGACATACTCGACCAAGAACCTCACTTGTTCCGCCGTCTCAATCGCTTTGGGACTTCTTCTCCTTCTGATCGTCTCGATCAAACATCTAACCGTGTCTAGGATTGTATCGCATTCCGCCTCTTCTTCCTCTGCATCCACGACTTTCATCTTTTCCCCGTTCACCACTCCATCATGGGCATCTTCACTCGTAGTTCTTCTAACAACTTCCCTACTTGAACCCATTCTGGCTCCCACATCCACCGTATTTCCGATGCTATGTTTACTCCCCTCACCTACAAAACCCATTTTCAGCAACCAAGCGCAAGCGATCAATCCTGCTCTACCCACACCTCCCCTACAATGCACCAACACGTTCATGCCCCTCATAGTGCAGTCGGTGACGATAGAAGTCATAGCAGCATCCATCTCCTGCACGTTTGTTGGTGCAAAACCTTCAGCCATAGGTAATCTATAGATGTCCAACCCTAACCGATCCGCTTCTCGTTCATACTCTGACCAAGGAGCTCCAAGATAAGACAGTTCTTTGTCATTCAAACAACAAACGACAGCGCGAACACCAATGCTAAAGATCCTAGTTAGGTCTAAGCCAAGATCGCGGCAGATAGCACCACGTCCACGAACAGGACCTGAAAGTCGCACTTTCTTTCCCGGACAAGAAGACAGCAGGAGATTACCAATACCAACTCCTTCGATGTCAGAGCCTAACCCATCTTTACCCTCGGCATCTCGAGACGAAGAAAGCGTAAGCAGATTCTCCTTTGATGCTTGCTCGGCGAGTTGCGATTGGGAGAGATAGTTAGCACTGGGATCGGTGGAGGTGATCGAGGTGATATCGAGCATGTTTCGAAGCCGAATGAGTCGGTCGCCTTCGATTTGTTCTCGAGAGTGATCGTCAAAGTATGCATCGGTGGCTGCGGTGAGCGAGGCTGAAGTCGAGAGTGTGGATGCGTCAGAGGTATTGCTGGACCCGCCGAGTTTGAGCAATTGAGGTTCGGCGACGGAACGTACACGACGACCGACATCTGCGAGAAGATCGTCGGGGAGAATGGGACTAATGTGGATCGGATGAGTGTCCGAGGTCTTCATCGCGAGCTGATTTTGTTGCGCTTGACGTTGTTGCTCGGCGTCAAGACCGTTGCCGTTGCCATTGCCATTGCTGTGCGCGTTGCTATCGGTATGGTCCAAGGGCCCAAGGGAGGCATCTTTGGCGGCGGTACCGTTGCCGTTCGGATGGGCAGGCTTCTTGGTTGCATCTGCTTGCTCCATTTCTTGGGCCATAGTACGTTCTGTATCCATCGGACCGCCGAGTTCGACATTGCTACCAGCTTGTGAGGAGGTCATGAGCTCGTCCGCTACTTCTTTGTGCTCCTCCGACATGCTTCCGTTAGCCTTTCCGCCTTCTGTAGAGTTGCCGATCTCGACCATCCTTGTTGAGCGATCGAAGGTGGCCACATCGACCTGGTCGGGCTTGGCTGGTGTCACAGTTGCATCTTCATCTGATGACGAGGCTTCTCTAGAGGGGGGTGCTAGGACTTCTGCAGGCGGAGAGCGGCTTGGGTCGATAGAGTCAGTCATCGCTTCGCTGAGATCGCGCTCAACTTGTCGGTCGTCGACTTCCGTGTCTGTACGGAGGACGGTTCTCGCACGGCTATCATCAGGTGTTGTCAACGAAGCAGGACGTTTGGTACCAACACTCGTTGAAGAGCCGTTTGCCGAGCCAGATGCGCCATTAAGATGCTTAAACATATCAGAAGAGAGACTGAGCACAGGAAGTTCGTCATCGCTGTCCATGGGTGTTGCACCATTCAACGACGTGCCTCCGAGCCGCTTTTGCCGTTTGGCAATCAACCAAGCCTTTGCTTGCCACTCTTCCTCTCTCTGTTGCAGCATTGTCTTCTCGACAATCTCTGGCTTTTGCAATGTGATCGGAATGTACGCAAAGGGCGAACCGCGAGGACCGAACTTCATTATACTATATGGGCTCATATGATGCTGTGATGCAAGATGTGCCAAGTCCATCAGCGCGACCCAATGAAGATTGCCGGAGCGAATAGCAGACTGCTGTGCACTGACAACGAGCTTGTCACGTTGGATATAGTTGTACTCGCTTGCGGGAATGCGACCATTGTGATCGAGCTGATAGCTGCTTAGACTGTCAAAACCTTTGGTTTGCGGAGGTTGACGCAAGAGGCTAGGATCTCGATCTTGTGGTTTGGTGGCGATGGAGAAGCTGGCTCCCGGTGCTTTGGCGATGGTCGGGTCGTTGGCTGCTTCGACACCCTTGTTATCGGCATGGTGACCGTTAGGACCTGCATTATGGCCATTGGCGTTGTCGTGCTTGCTGGAAGACTGTGAGTTGCGAGAAGCATAAGAGTCAGAAGCGTGGCCGTTGGCGTTTGCTTGTTTGATCTGTTGTGTGTGATGAGGGGTTGAGGATTTGTATGCGTTCAGAGTGAGGGTGGCTTTGGTAGGCGTCTCTGATGTGGAAGAGTTGATTACCGAGGTCACACTGCCGGCCGCAGGTGAGAGTGGAGGGGAGAGAGTCGGCGAGAGAGCAGGTTGTTGTACTGCTGGTTGAGCCATCTTGAAGGAAGTGATGCGCTGGGTGTGTCAACGCCGAGCTGATGTATGTGCGTGCTAAGGTTCTGCGTCGGTCTAAAGAATAATCAAGGACGACAGTTCGAGGGGGACGGGAAGCGCAAGGTTCGGGGGCGTGAAGGGACGGCTTGTGATGGTTCCTTGGTCCTGAGCTGCAGGCAAGACTGGAAGAGGTGCGGGTTGTGATAGTTTAGACGTATAACTGGTGTTCCATGCTCGATGCAATCGGTGAGTCTGTCAGAAGTGCTTCCGTTGTTAAGCGGGGTACAGAATTGAGCCGGTGACGGGGCGGTAGTCAATGCCCGATCAAGTGAGGTCGAAGTCGAGGTAGGAGCCGCGTGGCAGACCGGTCAGAACGTGTTTGAGGAAGGGAAGGGCTGTTCCCAAACTGTGTTGACAAGGTTGCTCACGCAAGGCGCGTATATCAAAGAAGCAAAAGTGAGGCAAATTTTGCTCCTGTTGCTGTCGGTGTTTGAGTAACGCCACGGCAGCCCCACAATCTTGATTGCAGGTGGGGTTGTGCGAAAGTGGAACGTATGACAGAGCGAGATGAAGAGTGTCCGGAGAATTGAGATGGAGCTTGACGAATTCGAGGGTCGACGACAGTAGCTTTTTGAGACTGAGATGGGATGATAATGCAATGCAAGACAATGTACGAGATGTATGCCGAGCCAGGGATCGAGAAGAATGCTATTCCAGAGGGGGAGAAAGACGACGCGAAAGATGGTTTCGACTGGGGAGAGTCCAACGTCGAAAAAGTTGCTTGATATGATGGTGTTGGTGTTGGTGGGCGGAAGAGAGGGAGTATGATGGCGAGGTTGAGAATGAACGACTGAATGAGGAAAAGGGTCCAACAAGCCTCCGATCTGGAGTGGAAGGCAGACACGAGACAGCTCGGATGCCGTTCGATGCCAAAACGCATAAAGAGGAGTGCAGCATGCAGGCCCGTATGTGTTGTATGTGTCAGGGCGATCGGATACTCCGAAAGACGAGGCACACGACCTGTGTCGCACAATACAGAGTACAGTACAGTACTGTACAGTAGTGTGCAACACTTTCTCTGTCTTTTTTTTTTTTTTTTTTTTTTCGGAAGTGCCGCCGATTTGCCACTTTCGGTGATGCTGTTCTTCTTGTCCCGAGTTTCTGATGTCACACACACACTCACAGAGCATTCTATCAGTCATGTTTTCGAATGAGCCGACAACAGCGTCTGCCAGCAATCAAGAGGCAAACTATCAGAACACGATTGAAGAAGGCAAAATGAGAATTACACGCGAGAGAGAGAGAGAGAGAGAGAGAGAGAGAGAGAGAGAGAGAGAGAGAGGGAGAAATGGTAAGAACAACACGACCGCCCCTGCCGCACTGTTGTTTCTGTGTACCGCTGTGCTGCCCGTCAAAAGCGGACCCTTGACACTCGATTCTTTTTGTTTGTCACTCGTCCCGTCCTGCCCATGCGTCATTTCCCAGCAGATGGACCACACACAGGAACACAGTCTCAACGTTTGCTCTCGAAAGGAGAGTTGGAAGAGCCAACGAGCAGACACACAATCATGCTTATGACATTGATGGTCTCTGCTTTTGTCGAAACTGAACAGCATGAGAGCGTCATCAGGTTTCGCTGGTTGGACAAGCGAAACTGGACAGGAAGATCGAGGGTCGCTCCAGAAAGGCAAGAAGAGAGGCAGGAAAGAGCGCGTGTAAATTCAGCGCGGGGATGGCAGAATGCAACTCGCCAGATTTTGTATTGCTCAAATACAAGCTGACCGCCTTGATTCCAAGTCTCTCTCGTCTCGCAATCGAAGCAGAAGCAGCAAGAGCGTCGGTAGTTACTTCGGCCACACCGCGCGCCCTTCGATCTTGAGCGACTCTTTCCTTCGCTGCTTGATGATGAGACTTGCTTCTCTCTTTCGCTCTCCTTGTCCGAGGTCTCACCGACTTTCCTCGTTGCCTCAGAGTCGATTACGACCTGTTTGCCCTCACCCTGACTTATGGAATACTGCAGCCGACCATATTGAGATGGCGCTGGGCTGGACATGATCGCGTGGCGCTACTATGGCTTTCATGCCGCTGCACGCACCGTCGTCAAGATGATCTCCCTCCCTCAGCTCGCCTCACTTCTGCTGAAGCAGACGCACCTGGCATCGACATCAAGACAAGTTGAGGACGGCTTCATGCTAGCAAGGTGAACAACGATGTCGTGTGCGATGCTCTGGAAGAAGAGCAGCCTAAGATTATGGAAGAGGCTGTGGACAGGTGACGTCCGTCTAGATGCGCCTTGCTCCGGACCTTTCGAGGGTACCCGATGCAAATCACTCATCGAGCCTGCGTGATCGGTGATTGCATACTCCCTCGCAGCTCATATGGGTTCGAGCTCGGAAACGCGAGCCTCGCGTCACGACCCTTTGCAGATTCGAGAAATGCATGAAAAAAGAGGATCAATCTCATGAGCTGGCAGCCAAGAATTCGAGGATCGACAACGTCAAGCTTAACCGAGTGGCCGCACTCTGCTTTTTTTGCTTGCTCGACCTTGATGAGTTAGAGGCAAGCTTGACATCGCTGTCAACGGCGTTCTTTCTCTTCTTGTCGGCTGTCGAGGTGAATGACTACAGTGTTTGACCCTGATGTTTTACTGATGGGCAGTCGCTAAGTTGGGATACAGCGTGAAAACCCACAATGTCTATCGAGTGGGCTCAACTCATCGCTTCTGCAGCTTCTGTGCCTGTATCCTAAAATTAGCTCGGATCAAGAGAGCCGGATGCTGCTGCTGTCACACGTACTGGAACTGTTCGGCGGTCCGCTCGCGGTATTTGGCCGAGCAATACCGACTGCCCGACGGTCCAAATCAAAAGCGATCCGTGGTCTGCGTTACGCGCGAAACTCAGCTACTGTAGTTACAATACAGACGAGGACCGCGCCATACTGTCGGGACTTGCGAAAGGGCTTACAGTGTTCAAGCAGAAAAGGGGCTCGGAGAAGCCGTAGCGTACCTCGTCAAGTTGCTGGACACAGGCATGATACAGTACGGAATGGTATTGCAGCAGCAAGTGTATGATTTTTGTAGTCGAGACTCGGCGAATTTCGCAATGCAGGTGCATATTTGATTGCCTCAAAGCCGAGACTCGCCCTTGCTTCCCCTGTTTTGCTTCTGTCTTGACATTCGGACTCTCCGTAGGGAAGTCCATCACCTGCTACATTGATGGTTGGAAATCAAAGCCTTCATGGTGAGACTGTGCAGTCATGTGTGCTATGCAAAGAGCTTCTCCGAGAAGCGGGCCAGAAGATGCTTCTGTGCTGCCACCGTTCCGGCGATTCAAAAGCAGAGACAATACAGACGAGTGAACACGCAGCTGCTGATCCAATTGCCATTTGCAACACATGACGTTCGCCTAAACGAGTCAAAGTGTCCCCCTGTTGCAAAATGACCCTACAAGCTTGACTCTTTCTACATTAGCACTGTAGCTGCTGTAATTTGGCCTCCTATATCTTGGCTAAGCTCGGTCAAAGAAGCTCTGGTTGATCGGAAGTTGCCGGTCGGTGCAACGTTTCCTCGTCTGTCACAGGCCAAACTTGTTCTTTTCCTCTCGTTCTCCCAAGCTGCGTCTGCGGCTCTGAGTGTTGCTATCGGAACAAAGCCGACAGAGGCGTTGTGAGAGTATTGAAACGAGTCTCGACAAGGATGTGTGTGCTTGTGCTTGGTGTGGCTACGTGCATGTCTCAGGGAACAAGCAAGCAGCCGAATAACGAATTACGAGAAAGAAGGGGCTTCACAGCAGCAGCTAAAACTGTGCGTGTGCGTGTGCTTGTGCTTGTGCTTGTGCTTGTGCTTGTGTGCTGTATCAGAACCGCGCGCGTTGGTGTCACTTTAGAAATTCCCTTTCTGTGTCTTCCTCTCTTAGAGCACACACACACACAGACACGCGCCTCTAAGTTAACGTATGACTGGCCGACTCCGCTAGCCTCAATTTTTGTACTGCCTTCTCGGCTGCGCATGGCTCTGCTGCTGCTGGCCTGCGCTTCACACTTTCCTTTGGGCAACTGTCACCCACGCTCAGCTGTGACAGTGACTGCAACTGCAACTGCAAACTGTCAATCGCTCCTTGCCTCTCGTGCTTGCTTGATGAGCTCGTTGCTTCTCCTTCGCATTCGACTCTCCTCACCATCATCTCAAGCTCCCCACAGCCTTCCGGCTTCTCCTACTTCCTCACCTCCTTTCGGACTTCATACCCATTCATTCCCTGCGAAGTCACGGCTACGCTTTCGGCAGTCAGCCTCCTGGGACAGCATCGCCGGCGATCGCTCACCTTGCATCAGGACACTCGATACTAGACACCTCAGTCTCACTCTGCCCGCCATCGTCATCGACGGTGCAAGCAAGCATTACACCCTGTCGACCTGGACTGACCTTAGATACGAACGTCCTTGGTTCCCATCTTCTCTTTCCCCATCCAACTTGGTCTACCTTCCGCGCACTTGTCTGCATCGCATCTTGGCTTCTCTGCTTTTCTCATTCGTCTGCTTTCTCCGAGCTGCTTCACAAACCACCACGCTCTTTACAAACTTCATCTTCTCAACACCAAGCGCCACGGGCATCACTCTTAGTAGTAACGGTTATTCGGAACGGACCCTAGCGCACCTTGTCTCCTCAGCAACGGCATCTCTGCAAACACTGATCTCATCTTCGCTCACCGTTACAACAAACGCAGCCATCTGATCGCCCACACGCCGGCCTTACCTCTGAAGGCAGTTAACGCGCGCAGCATTGTCACTTTCGGCTGTCAGTCGCTCGCGTCTCGAAGCTATTGCTTCTGCTCAGTCTACTTTCATAGGTCTGCTGCCGTGACAGCACTCACCATCGCATGCTGGCAATTGCATCCGCCACCTGCATCATCCGCCACGATGCCTGTCATTCAACGCAACGCGACATTTACAAAGACCTTCATTCGCAAACCTGGTCTGCGAGATGATCAGTCTATACCACTTCACACAGAGGCGCCGCCTCCGCTTCGCCAGCCTACTCGCATCGCACGCGCAAAGACACTCACACGTCCAGAGAGGAGTCAACCACAAGTCCCCTTGATCAACCCTTCCAGCGGCGGTCCTGGCTTCTCAGCCGCATCCAGCTCCAAAAGCGGCTTCTCATCGTGGACTGCCTTCTCATTGGTCGCCACGTTCTGGGCACCCAGCCCCGTTCTCAGCGCATGCGGCTTGAAAGACAAGCAAAGTCGACAAGCATGGCGTGAGAAGGTCTCGCTCGTTTTCATTGCCCTCCTCCTCGGTGGTTTCATTGGCTTCATCACTATGGGTCTCAACGCTTCTCTTTGCCCTTCAGCCGATAGCAGCTCGCCCAAGACGTTCGTCCGGATCGGCACAGGAGGTGCCGTCCTTGGTGTTCAGGGCTGGGCTATCGACATTACCGATGCGCATCATTTGCCCAACACCGAATCATCTGGCCTCTTTGCGCTCTCAACCTCTCGCTCCGGCTCCGACATCTCGTCCCTCTTTGCCAGGACTTCCAACACCAACTTCCCTGCCTGTCGTGGCTCCACTGCTGCCTACGCTGCTGATCCACCGTGTCTCGCACTCAACGGCACCGTCCTGCAGGATTGTCCGCTTGGTCCCATGACCCCAGCCAGCTTTGCTACCTACGGCATGCGCAACGAGTCCAGAAAGATCGGCTACGGATGGGAGGACATCGAGAGCGGCAACTTTACCAACTATATGGTCCTCGACGGAAGCGTCCTCAACATGACACCTTACCTCAAAGCCAATCCAGCTCCTATTCGCGGGGATGTCGTTGACCTCGCAATCCGACAACAACTCGCCACTGGCGTCAAGGGTGGACGCGACTCGACCATGATGTTCTACACCAACCCAACCGCTCGCAACGCCATCAAGTGTCTCGTCCAAAAGTACGAAGCCGGTCATATCGACAAGATCACTCCCGGCTGCTTCATCTCGAACCTCGTACTTTACTGCTCGCTCGTTGTCATCTTGGCCATCGTGCTCATTCGCTTCTTCATGGCCGTGTGGTTCTCTTGGTTCATGGCTGGCAGAATGACATCGACACCACGACCATCTCGTCAGCGCAAGATCGCACCCAACATGCTTCCAGATGGCGCAATGACTACCGTCAACTCGTCCGGTGCAGCACCGTGGGCCAACAAGCAGCGTCCACCGCCTTCGCAGCCTACTCGTCCAAGAAGAGACTCGATCGCATCAGCAACACCTTCCGTCCCAGATAGCTTGTCGATTCAGCACATCGGCACGGAACCATACGTGGTCTGCCTGGTCACTGCCTACTCGGAAAACGAAGATGGTATCTCGACCACGCTCACCTCGCTCTCGGAGACCGAATACTCGGATCAGCGTAAATTGCTCTTCGTGGTAGCTGATGGTATGGTCACAGGTTCAGGAGAATCGATGGGCACTCCGGACGTCTGTGTCTCTTTGCTCGAGGCGGATCCACGATTCGGCACACCCACGCCCATGAGTTTCGTCTCAATTGCACAAGGCAAAAAGGAGCACAACATGGCAATGGTCTACGCCGGTCACTATACTCGAGCCAAAGGTCGTCGAACTCCCATGGTGGTCGTTGTCAAGTGTGGTACACCTGAGGAGGCAGGCGACTCCAAGCCAGGAAATCGAGGCAAGCGTGACTCGCAGATGATCTTGATGAACTTCTTCCAACGCGTCACATACAACGACCGCATGACACCGCTCGACTACGATCTCTTCCGAAAAGTGCACACGCTGATGGGAGTGACACCGGATTTCTTCGAGCTCTGTCTCATGGTCGATGCCGATACTATGGTCTACCCCAAGTCGATGAAGACGTTGACCAACTGCATGATGGGCGATCCTCTTATCATGGGTGCTTGTGGTGAGACACGAATCGCCAACAAGACGCAAAGCTGGGTTACGATGATTCAAGTCTACGAGTACTTTATCTCGCATCATCAGGCGAAAGCATTCGAGTCGGTGTTTGGAGGTGTCACTTGTCTTCCAGGTTGTTTCTCCATGTACCGCATCAAGGCAAGGAAGCAGACCGACGACGACTGGGTTCCCATCATTGTCAAGCCCGAGGTGACGCGCGAGTACAGCCAGAGTGTCGTAACCACCTTGCATCAGAAGAACTTGCTCTTGCTCGGAGAGGATCGATTCTTGACTACCACATTGCTACGAACCTTCCCGAACCGTAAGATGGTCTTCTGCCCGGAAGCTCGATGCAAGACCGAAGTTCCTCACACATTCAGCATGCTCTTGTCGCAACGACGTCGATGGATCAACTCGACGATTCACAACTTGATGGAGTTGGTGTTGGTTCGAGACCTTTGTGGTACTTTCTGCTTTTCGATGCAGTTTGTTGTGTTTATGGACTTGCTCGGAACTGCCGTACTACCCATTTCGATCGCTTTGACGTATACCTTGATCGCCACCTATTGCATCCACCCACCACAATCTTTCACCGAGGCTATCCCATTGATGTTGCTTGTAGCCGTCATCGGCATGCCAGCGTTGCTCATTCTGCTCGCCACGCGCAAAGTGGTCTATGTGCTTTGGATGTTGATCTACCTCATCGCTCTACCCGTATGGAACTTTGTTCTTCCCGTCTACTCCTTCTGGCACTTTGATGACTTCTCATGGGGAGAAACACGAAAGGTCGAAGGAGAAGGCAAGCAAAAGGGACATGGAAATGAAGGTGGTCAAGGAACGGGCAACGCTGTTCCACTTCGAAGATGGGAAGATTGGGAAAGATCGAGATTGCGCAAGAAGAAACGAGAGGAGAAGCGACGACGTGATCTTGAAAGGCAATTTGGTGCTGGATTCCACAACGACAATGGTTCGGATGGTGATCAGGATCGTAAAGAGCCTGGAATGCCCCTTTCGAGACCGGAGAGTGATTCGTTTAGTGATTCAATTACGATCAGCGATTTCGACGATGACAAGTGGGGTCATCAGATTGGAGGATACGATGAATCGCTTCCTCCACCTGTTCAGATTGTCAGGCATTCGGTTTGGGTCGGTGACCAGGAAGTTATCATCGATACGGAGGACATGGAAAAGATGCTGCAGACCGGATGGGACGATAAAGCTTTCCGATCTAAGACGGTAGGCGGTGGTGGCAAGGGAGGATCTCAACCGCAATATCCTTCGGCGGTGAATCGCAACCGTTTGTCGCAGATGGGAATGTTCCCTGCCAATCGAGATGCGCCTGCTGTTCCAGAGATTCCTTCGAGATATGGTCCTCAGAGCGGCGGCGGTGGTGGTGGATACGGCAGAAGCAACGGCGGTGGGGCTTATCAACCAGGAAGCTACGAAATGGAACGTACTCCAAGCCCAGGAGAGTATGCTAGTTTGATGAGGGGGGCTCCATCACCTTCTTCGCCTGGTTTCCCTTCTATGCAGCAGCAGCATCAGCCTTATGGTCATTCGTCGGCTGTGAGTGGACAACAAGGTGCGGTTACACACGCAAGACAGCGGTCAGGCGGAGGCGGGTTGAGCAGCCAGCAAGGCTCACCGCAGGGAGGACAGGGGAGACAAGGTCCACCACCGCAGCGTGGACCTGGTTCCAATGGATTCGCGCCTCAGCAACAAGGTCGACCTGGACCACCACCATCACCACCACAAGGAGGACCTACTGGTCGAAGTTACCATGATCGATTTGGTTGAGTCACCACTCCGACCTTGGCTTCGTGTAGATACCACTCACATAAGCTCGCACACGCTCTTTTTCATCTGGACAGCATAAAGGCACACTTCACAGAACTATCTCTTAGACACTTTCTTTTTCTTTGCTAGTCACTGTTCTGCATTCATCTTGATCTTCTGTCTCCGGTAGTGTGTGCTTCTTGTCTGAACGCGAAGGAGTGAGGTCGAAGCATCGAGTGCAGGACGCGAGTGTCGAGTTGAGCGGAGAGAGGATTTCTCGCACGAAATAGAGGGTGGGTTGGTGTTTTACGCGCCGATGGAAAGTGTTTGTTTGCGCGCCTTTGTTAACGCGTGTTGTGCAGGTGTTGGTTTCTTGTTGGGATTTTGTGTTGGATTCTTTGCGTTCGATGGTGCTTTGTGGGTATCCTTACTACCATCATCTATCGACTTGATTAATCAGCATCATCAACCCGCGATTGGTTTCTGGGAAGAGACGTTATCACGGTTGGTTTCGATCTATACAGGCTTCTGTATTCACTCTCTCACATTCGAATCTATCGATCTTGCTCGGAAATCTCGACTTGATCAAATCGTACAAAGGGAAGGGTAGAAAG
The DNA here is from genome assembly GCA_928865425.1 of Ustilago cynodontis. Lineage (NCBI taxonomy): Eukaryota > Fungi > Basidiomycota > Ustilaginomycetes > Ustilaginales > Ustilaginaceae > Ustilago > Ustilago cynodontis. The sequence goes on along the minus strand of CAKMXY010000046.1, from coordinate 431,497 downwards.
ATGATGGATAATTCAACGTTCGATGAGCACTCTTGTCATCCTTCTTCGTCAGGTGTTGGAGGAATAGATGCAGGATTTTTCGAGAGGGAGAGGAGTAGATTGATTCAAGATATTTCCAAGGTATGTTCTTGTTTCCTCTCTTTCCCCCTGTTTCACTCTTATACTGACTTGCTTCATTTCACATTTAATATAGGGAGTTGAATCGATTCTTGGAAACAGCAACACACTTAATCGAAAGCTTGAAGAAAGTATTTCTGTAGGCAAAGAATTTCATCCTATCTCTGAACTTTGGAGTAAATTTGAAAAAATCATGTCCGCTTCTGGTATTCCTAATCTCACCACCGCAATCACTCATACTGGTAACACAGGGCAAGGTGGAGGGGAAGAAAAAGAAGAACCAATGAAAGGTGCAACTCCAAAAAAGAAAAACGAAGGTGTACAAAGTGATGCAGCGGATATAGCAGAGGAAACCGACGGAGAGGGTGGGATAAAATTCGAAACTACCGCTTCGGGATTGCCTCCTGGAGTCGCTCCCGGTGGTGGACGGATCTATGCTTAACACCAAACCTCAAATCATCACTTCCACCGTCATCGTTTCCTTTTGGATCGAACTAGCTCGAGATCGAAGGGAAGGAAAAAGAAGGGGGAAAAAAAAGGTCGTGGTTTCTGTATTTGTATCCTTGTTCGCTTCTTGTACTATTTGACCTATCAAGTTCGACTGTGAAAAAGTACTCTTCCACTCCATCGTCGCTTAAACAGCGCTGAACGATCCGTACACGCTTCAAATCAACCTCAAGAACGAGGATGAACAGCGTTTCATTCTCAACTTCTCGCTTTCCAATCAGAACCAGGCATTTCACGATCTCTAAACCTTTCAAACTAGAGGAAAAAAGAGTCTATTACTTAGACCAGCATGGAAGCTCTATCCTTCCACTCCACCAAGCAGGCGAGGAAGGTCTATCCACGATGTACACCACCAAAACTCAAAACTTGAACACCTTTTCCTTTCTTTTTCCTCCCTGGCTCTCCTCCTGCTGCTCCACTTTCGCCTCCTGCGCCTTGCTGTTGACTGGCAACCAACGCTTGATTTACACCGTTCAAACTCGCCAATCCAGCCCCGCTGCTAGGAATCTCTGGGAAATCATCTATCCTCCCAACAGGCGGGATCCAAGGCGTATTTGCTCCCGATCCGGAAGGTGTAGCGCCCGCACTTGCTCCTGGGCTATGTTTGTTAGCAAATAGCGCCTTCTTATGCGCGTTAATGCTCGCCTTGTGTGCGTTTGTGGGTAGACTTGGGAAAGCGGCGGCAGAGTTAGTGTTGACACTCCTACCCGAAGTAGAGTGTACTCTTGCAACAAAAGGTTTTGGCGTACTAGCACCTGAAGAAGCAACTGAAGCAGTCGGAGGTGCAGTGCTTCGGTGTGCAACAGCATGTGCAAGTGGCCCTGGAATCGAAATAGATCCAGCAGAAGAAGAAGGAGTTGCCAAACAAGGAAAATGTTCCCGTAGCGCGACGGGTTTACTAGCTCCATGACCAGATGAAGCGGAAGCAGCGCGTTCTACGTTATCCCAAACTTGGGTTGAAGCAGCGGAAGATTTTTTGATACTTCGCAAAGAGTTGCCTCCTCGACTACCTGCTCCGGCGTATCCGCTGCCTAGCATTCCCGCACCACTTGCGGATGCTCCTGCTGGAGTCAAGCTCGGGAACTGAGTTCTCTCAACCCTGTACAAGCTCCAAGCATCCGACAGAGCTTTACTCTTATCCTTATCATCCAGTAAATCGAACAAGCCGTTAACGAGGGGTGCGCAGTCGTCCATCTCCGCTCCGACAAGGCTGTGAATTGTTGAGATCAAATCGCGCGCGCAAGACTCCCCATTCTTGAAGAGGCGAACTGCATGGCGGAAGGATGTGATACGGGAGTCGGAAGCAGAAAGTGTGGAAGAGACTTTGTCCATGTATGCTTGATGTCGTTCTTCCGTCGAACGCGAGTCGGTGAGTGTAGGCGGGCGGTCTGCCGATACACCTTGGGGTGTGGTATTGGAGGTAAGGTTGGCACCAAACGTAGCACGACGGGAGGCGTGGTTGGCAGGACCTGCTCCAGGAACGTGAGCTCGTGAAGCGAGGGCGGATAGCCCGAGTACATCGCGTGGTTCTGATGGTCCTGCATCTGCAGCAGAACCGCCATTGGCTCGAGATTTCCCCTTCTTCCCCGCGCCACCTGAGCGAGAAGACTCTGCACCATCATCATAGCTGAAGTTGGCTTCGATCCTCATCGCCTCTCTCCTCTCCCTTGTACTCAGCTCGTTTGCATGCTCTGCCACTTGATGAGCTTTGAAATCCAACTCTGTATCAAAGACGATGAACTTTTTGTCCAAGCATTCGGAGTTTTGACACATATAGTGATCCTTTTTGAAATGCTTCTCTAACATGTCGTAGTCCCTGTAGTACTTCCATCTTTCCTCCTCGGTACGACGTGCTTTGCAAATATGACACTGTTCATGCTTATCCCTCATATGACTAAACAGCTCATCATCGCTGTAGAACCAAAGTCTGTCATATTCGCATAACCTATGTTCTGCTCTCTCGTGCGCTGCCAATGATTGCTCGGTATGCAACGTATGTTCGTGGGCAAAGATCTTCTTGTTAGTGATGCAAAGCTGGCAGACGAGTCGATTGTGTTCTCGTTTGACATGCGCTTTGAAGTCTTTCCAACCGGCACAGGCTACTTGGCAGTTGGTGTCGGGACAGTTGAAGCGTAGAAGGAGTACGGTTTCTTCGAGAGCTTGTTTGGTTTCGAAGCTGATAGGTAGCTTCTTGTCAGAGTAAGGGACGTCGGAAGGCTTGAACTCGGCGAAAGATTTGGTGGAGGAAGAGGTGAAGATGAGACGATCGATTTTGGATTTGCAGAATGTGCATTCGTCCTTTTTGTAGAGGACAAGAAGACGGAGTGCGCAGATGTGACAGGTGCGGTGATCGCAAGGTGCAACAGAGGTGAGTTTGATGGGGTCTGCGCAGATGAAGCATGTCTCGCCTTCGGGTGGGAGCTCGTCGTCGTCGTCCTCATTCTCGGCACCGGACTGCGTTAAGGTTGCAGTGGAAGGCTCGGCAGCGGTCGAAGGTTCTGCTTCTGCGTCAACACCATCTATGTCAGACTTGGTTTGGGCTTGCTGATTCCTTGGCCTCTGAGGTCTAGAGTGATTGTGTCGTGACCTGTTCTGATTCTGACCTTGATTGGAGCCATGACGACGAGCGTTGGAAGTGAGGGAACCGCCAAAGTTGGCACGTCGTCCACCGCCTCTTGAAGAGTTGGAGCCACGTCCACGATTGGGGGAGCCGCCTCTGGAGCGGTTGTTGCCTGTTGCGCGCGCTGACGATGGCGGTGGTGGTGCCTGTGGTGCGGTGCTCATTCTTGACGAGCTGCTGAACCAAGCTCGATCTGATGCGGCCGTTATTTCCGAGCCTGAAGTTCGGCTTTGAGAGGACCAACTGATGATTGGAGTTGCGGTCAATTGCGTTTTATTTCGCCTTGTGTGCTATCCGGAATTGGTGCCGTTGTCGATATCGTGGAGGAGTAAGTGAAGGAGAGCGAGAGGGAGAGCCAAAAGACGTGCGCAAGAAGAATTGTGGAGCGAATGACGAAAGAGAGTTAGTTCTCGAGCCAAACGACACTTGAAAAGTCACACTCGCAACGCAACTTGCTCAGCTCAGCCAGTGCAATGCCCAATCGATCGGGGCTCTGACGAGGAATTTCCCGATGGGTGACGAGAGCCAAATTTGCAGAGGCTGCGCGACGTGATTTCATCCCAGGAGCTCGACTTTCCTCAGAGCCTGTCTGCATTTGAGAATTGGGAGGAAAGCCACGACGTGAATTCAACTGAGCGTACATATGTACTGTATGGGTTTGTATTCGAAATATGTGGACTAGCAAGTCGAAAGCGAAAACTTTTTCTTATTTTTCCTCGCGGCGATCTCAACGCCTGAGTCGGCTCCAAAGTCCCTGCTTTCTTCTTGTCGATTCAACTTTGCCCCTCGCTTATCTCCTCCCTCTTTGAAATTTTCTCTCCATCCTCCGCGCTTCATGTCAGAGAGTTGAGTGAGGGTTTTGTTTTGTTTTTTTTTTCTTGCTCACCGCTGCTCAGTTTGTGGCTGTAGAGACAGAGAGAGAGAGACAGAGGTTTGTGTTTCTGAGTGTGCGTGCGTGTGTGTGTGCTACACCTTCGGAATCAGTGGATATCGCCGTCGTCGAGCTGCCATCTTTACCCTTCGCCACCATCTGCTTTTTAGCACACCACCCAAACTTCTTTACCAAAACGCATAGCGGTTGAAAGGCGATTCTCGATCCTTTCAACTCTTCTTTTTTAGCGCTCTCAAACAACATCACCCTCAAGGCGTCGACTTGCTTTCCAGTCCGACTCCTTGGTCTTTTCTTCCTCGTTCGCCCAACATGTCTAGGTATGTTTTCGCTCGCAACTCGTTTCCATTCCGACATCTTTAGCTGGCGAAGCGATGGCGATATGGTCCATTGCATGGACTCAATGGTTCCAGTCTTCGGTCGGTCCGACTTACGAGCACGAAGTTGCGTTACAAAATATGGCAACGCTGCCTCAGCAAGATAGTACCTCAACGACCATCCTCATATAAAAGCAGGCTCTCTTGCCATGCTTCGGATCGACCGAGATTGGTTACAACGCAGATTTGAAACACGCTTACAAAAGTCACACTTTGGTCCCACGCAATTCGCCATATCCCATCAGAGTGGCGCCGTCTCGCTCCTTCGGCAGTGGAATCGGATCTTCCGCTTTGCAACACCATCGTACTGACTCTACTCTTTCTTCCTTTATCATTATTGCGATGCTACTAGGCCCGAGGAGACTCCCGCCGCCGCTGCCCCCGATGCCGGCAACAACCTCAACATCGCCGATGGCGAGATCGAGTCCAACTGGGAGACCGTGATCGACAACTTCGACAACATGGAGCTCAAGGACGAGCTCCTCCGTGGTGTCTACGCCTACGGTTTCGAGCGTCCCTCGGCCATTCAGGCTCGTGCCATCGTCCCCGTCATCAAGGGTCACGATGTCATTGCTCAGGCTCAGTCCGGTACCGGTAAGACCGCTACCTTCTCCATCGCCATTCTTCAGCGTATCGACCCCAGCATCAAGGCCGTTCAGGCTCTTATCCTTGCTCCTACCCGTGAGCTTGCTCAGCAGATTCAGAAGGTCGTTATCGCTCTCGGTGACTACATGAAGATCGACTGCCACGCCTGCATTGGTGGTACCAACGTTCGTGAGGACATGGCCAAGCTCAACGAGGGTGCTCAGGTCGTTGTTGGTACTCCTGGTCGTGTTTACGACATGATCAACCGTCGCGCTTTCAAGACCGACCAGCTCAAGATGTTCTGCCTCGACGAGGCTGATGAGATGCTTTCCCGTGGTTTCAAGGACCAGATGTACGAGGTCTTCCAGCTTCTCCCCCAGGACACCCAGTGTGTTCTTCTCTCCGCTACCATGCCTCAGGAGGTTCTCGAGGTTACCAAGAAGTTCATGCGTGACCCCATCCGCATTCTTGTCAAGCGGGACGAACTCACCCTTGAGGGTATCAAGCAGTTCTACGTTGCTGTCGAGAAGGAAGAGTGGAAACTCGACACTCTTTGCGATCTTTACGAGACCGTTACCATCACTCAGGCTGTCATCTTCTGCAACACCCGTAGAAAGGTTGACTGGCTTACCGACAAGCTCACCGCTCGTGAGTTTACCGTCTCTGCTATGCACGGTGATATGGAACAGTCTCAGCGTGAAGTGATCATGCGTGAGTTCCGTTCCGGATCTTCTCGTGTTTTGATCACCACCGACTTGCTTGCACGTGGTATTGATGTTCAGCAAGTTTCGTTGGTTATCAACTACGACTTGCCTAGCAACCGCGAAAACTACATTCACCGTATCGGCCGTGGTGGTCGTTTCGGTAGGAAGGGTGTCGCCATCAACTTTGTCACCAGCGACGATGTTCGAATGCTCCGTGACATTGAGCAGTTCTACTCGACCCAGATCGACGAAATGCCCCTTAACGTCGCTGATCTTATCTAAGCTTAACAGCTGTAAAAGTCTGTATGGCGCCCCCTTTTTGGGCTGAGCTTTGGACACCGAGCATCACTTGCACGCAAGTTGATGCACCCCCCCCCCCCCCCTTCATTCAAGCATATGCACCTCCCAGATCCTAAAAGGGTCCATCAAGCCGGGTCGAATCTTTCACTCCTCATCGCATTATGCAGCGTATGAAGAGGTGAGGTTTGATTGAGGCTGATTATAGAAGAAAAGCCTTTTATCCTATGTTTTCCTCCTTCTATTCACCAATTCTCCCTTTGCTGCTACTACGCTTTAGCAATGGCATTCCTTTTTCTTGTTCCCATTTTCGATCCGACTAATACCTGCGTGTGACTGAAGCTGAATCATGTTGATTAAGATGATCGTTTGTCCGAATGGAGTTGTCGCGCACGAATTGGGTTTCAAGAGCTCAACACAGACTTGAAACCGGTCGATGCTTGGAGAAACGATGCATGATCTTTGCCACTAAACCCACGTCAAATGTCCTTCATCCTCGCAACCGAAAACTACATACATGCCGAAAACGCGATCAAGTCAGACCTTCGAAACCCGATCATCCATATAGAACAACACGTTGGCACCTGTGTTTGTGTTGAAGCTCTCGGTCTTTGGCGCCGCCATGTTGGTGTATGATGGCTGCAGTGGTGTGCTTGTTCCCGTTGACCGCTGGTGTAGGGGAGCAATGGACATGAGTTGAGGCGAACAAGTAGGCCACTGCTGAAGATTCTGCGGCGTGCCAAAGATCTGCGTGCCGTCGTTGCGTGTGTATACTCCGCTGTGATTCATCGAGTCTTCCCCACCGGTCGCCGAAGCGTCAAGACTTGTACCGACAGTAGTAGTGAGGGAGGAATTGGAATACATCTGCGACTGCGAGTCTTGCTGCCATTCCAGTGGCGGGGCTAGTGACAAGGTGTACGAGTTGAGCTGCTCGTTAGGGTGGGGCGTTCGAAGACCAGATGTTGGAGCGGGGCTCGATGAAGTTGTATGCGAGGGAATGGTTTGCCATGGTGTGCTTAGACCTGATGAAGATGGATGTGGCTCTTGGAGACTGCGGAGTCGGGTGAGCGTTGCTTGTAGGTTGGCGCTGAATTGGGACCATTTGGACGCCTGCGATCGTAGGGTGTGAGAAACGAGGTGGCAGTCAGTGTCTCAGGATCAGTGCAATGGGTGGCAGTAGTGCTTGGTGCTCACATATGACTCTCCGACCTCGATTGCTGATTGCACCGAGTCAGACCGATTGGAGCAAGGTTCGTTGGGGGTCCTTGGCATCTGCATCAACCATGCGAACCTGTTTCAGTGTCGTAGAAAGCAAAGATATGCCTGGTTAGCGCAGGTGCTCTTGCCGCCTTGGGCCTCTATCACGAGATTGAGTGACTCACGCAGTCAAGAGGTCCACAAAGGTGATCGCATCGTACGCATGATCGCCAACCCATCCAGACTGTACCAAAGCCGACTGATGGTAGGATAGAGCGGCGGACGCTAGGTTCATGGCGTTGCTCAACCATCGAGAATGTCGGCGGTCGTTCGTACAGTGCTTGTACAGCACACGTGGGAACAGCCCATAAATCTGTATGCCCAGCTTTTGTCGCATTAGAGCTTGTCGAGTGTTGGTTGATACATTGACCGAGGTGACGAACGAGTCGAAGCTCTGAGTGAAGACTAGAGCTAGCTGCTTGAGGTCGCACAGTAGCTTCCAAACGGCATCGTGATGATGTGCTTCGGTGACAGATCCTGTCGGCATCGTAAAGAGGTGGACAGCATTGCATTCGAGTCGTTTTTGCTCAATGTGGCAAGCTGCAAGAAAGGTTTGGAAGTCCTGCTTGAAAGCAATCGCTGCAATGCAGTCAAAGCTGGTGGTGGTGGTCATCTGCATGTATATTCTTCCGGTCATGATCGCAGTTTGCAAGTGCATCCAATCGTACATGCGGCGGAACGAGATCTGTTCGAAAGTAGCAATGATGCCAAGCAAGGGGGTCAGCTCCAGGAGAAGTCGAAACAAGTGATACCTGTCGGTGAATACACTCACCGGAATGACACCAAGAAGCGCAGCAGGGTCGGTGGCGGCTCCCTGTTCCCACATCTGCATGAAGTGCGCGAGCACGTTGTCTAGTCGGACAAGCTCTTCCGTTCTATTCTTTACGACAGCAAGCAGTGCCCACAGCGTGATCCCTGCTATACGGGTCATCTCAGTAGCTTCGAACAGCTGGTTCGCCGTATCTCTGAGAGACACGTGCATGTCAGCAGGGTAGCTCGAATGACTTGCTTGGGCATCCGAAGGCGATGTGCTATCTAGATGCGTGACGAGTTCTCTGATAGGGCTGTGTCGCCAGAAGTCCCAAGCTTGTCAGCGCCAACGCAGCGATAGGTTCGAAAACACTAGAATTATGTGCCGATGTTATACATACCGTGCAGCAAGGTCGACGAGATTATGCCAGCGCCCAGATGCAGCTTTTGGATCGAGTTGCTCGACAGCAAAAGTGATGGCAGGTGATACGGCAGGAAAGCAAGCCTCTAGCAATTCGACGGCTTTCCACAGGTCGAGCTGCTCGCAAGTTCGTTGTGTCGTGCTTTTGCTGCTGGTCATCAGCAGTGCACTGAACTTGGGCTTCACCTCAGTTGTGATTGGAGTAAGCGTTCCTGAAGCAAGCTGGAGATCACCGATGCTGGTTTGCAAGTTGTTTGTCGTACTGGAAAGCATCGACAATGCAAACATCAGAGTTTGTGGTGGAAGGTATCGCTAGGTTTGCCTTGTCAATCGTTGACTCCTCGACGCTGTTGAAGCGAGATTGCATGCTGTTACGAACCTGTCTTGATCGCCGTGTCGACACGCGTCATTACGCTGGTAGAAGAGCTGCAAGACGCCATGCAGTCAGCACTGTGTTCAAATCAACGGCGCTGACTCTACTCGTAGGGCACTAACCTTCTTGTCGGCCAAAGCGCTGAAGAGACTCAGCTGATCAGGTAGAACGAGATGAGCAAGATCAAGCTCTTGCTGCATTGCATCGATACGTCTAGCGTTTTCCTGCAGTTGATCGTGGAGTCTGACATGAAACGTACCGCAAGCTGTCAGGTGCGGCCTTCCTTTGACGCATCGTGTTTGAGTCCCATAGCATCACTACTCACTGCATCATCTCCTCTCGAGACCCTATGTTGACCGGGAACGCTTCGCAGGCAACACCACCTTTGATACAGTTGCTGCAATGCGGCAAAGCATTGTCGCATCGCTGCTTTCGTTGACGGCAGCGCGTGCAAGCCCGTAAGGATCTCTCTCGCTTCGGCTCCGGCTCTGGTCTTACTCTAGCCGCCTCGTTCGTCTCCCTTTGCGTGCTGCTGTGAGTCTTTCGCGTCCTTGTCGTCATGTTAAGCACTGGGTGGAGCACCGTTCTACTGTCGCCAGCGACAGAAGTGGAGATGTTGGAAGGAGACTATGACAAGAGCACACATACCACTCGACGAACTGGTAGTCTTATATGTCATTCTGAGCTGCCTTGACCCATCTTGACGAGGCTTGTCGTGACCTGCTTCTGGCAGACCCTTGTGGTGCCCAGCTGCAGGCACCAAACCAAACCTCTGCCGGTAGCCAGCTGGCGCTCCACAGCAGCTTCAAAGACAGAGACGACATGGAGGCGAAGGGGATGGAGGCGAGACGAACAGCAGTATCGAAACCTCCGTCAAAGCATTCATGTGGCAGCTGAGCCTCCTTCCTCCCCTCAGTAATCACAATTCTGGCGTGAGAAGCGTCTTGCAGAAATGACAGAGCATTGCACCGCCCTCACCGGCGGGACTCGATACAGTTTCGCCGTCGTGAGCACTCAAGTCCCTGTTGCTCATCCACGAAGAACTTTCACCGAACTTTCTTCAAGCCACAGTGATGTGATTCAAGAGCGTGTACGAGGATCGCCCCTCTTTCACACGCTGCATTATATCTCTCGTCTCTTCGAGCGCTTTGTCCGTATCTATTGCATCGTTTGTACATTGTGACCGTCCATCGGGAGCAGTGCGATAGCAGAGGCACTTAGGCGCTTAGATGTCAAAGTCGTAGGCAAGGAGACCATCAGTATTCGGGAGAAGGACAGTCTTGGAGAAGCTGTCACGGAAAAACGTGTCAAGATAAGCTCGGTGTCAGTTCAATTGCTGGACTCGAACGTGGGAAAGGAGACGGTGGCGGTGGCTGTCGGAATCTTCCCGAAGACAATACTCACTTGCGGTGTTCTTCGTCGTCGCGATACGCCTCGTAGTCTGCACGAGAGGCAAAGACCGAGTAGAGACCTGCGCGTCAATAGAATCAGAGACAGCGAAGAGCAGACAGTCAGGTCAGCTGACGCTCTCTGCAAGCAACATACCCAGCATGTGATGCTTACCCCAGTCGTAGCCTTCGTTGCGGCCAGGATAGGCAGGAGGACCCCACTTGATCTCGATAGCCTTGGACTTGGCAATAGGAAGATCCTTGAGGGTCTCGCATTTCTGCTTGAGCTCGTCGAAGCCATTGGACAGCACGGCCTCCTTGACCTTGACCAGAACGATGTGAACGACGGGCATCTTTGCTGAGGACTTGTCTCTGTTTGGGTTGATAAAGACTAGGATGACGGAGATGCCGATCGAGAAGCAAGTCAAGAAGCTTCTATCAGTCAAAGCATGGTCTGTGAGCACATTCCAACACTGCCGCATTGCTCCACATTTCCGCGCCTTTTCTGTGCCCTCTTTTTGGACACCAATTTCCAGAAAGCAATTTAATTGAGAAATTTGGCTGAGAAGAAAGGAACTCAACTCGACTCATGGCAGCCGCACATCCGATGAGTGAGAAAGCAGACAACGAAAGCTCTTGCGACATCCATTCTGAGCTCTCATTCAAGTGTTTCTATACTCTTACCTTGCCTTGCGACTCTACACATACAACGCTCGTACAGCATACCGCTTCCAACAACAACGATATAGTGCCACACTCATTACATCATCTCCGCTACTCTTCGGCATCGATCAACTTGACAGAATCTTCGGACGATCCGAACCCGCGGTACGACCTTCGCATCAGCCAATTCACATCGCAGCTTGCTCCTTCCCACACAACGCAGCATCGGTGTTCCGACGGAGCAGAAAGCTCGCACGGCTCTTCCCTACAGTCAACCTAAAGGTTGAGCTTAATCTCGACACTGCTTCCGAACAATCACAATCCGAACACTTTGTTGGAAGATCACATCGGCAGGGCCAGAAGCGCATTCAGAGGCGCACACTGCCAATACATATCGCAGCGCAAGGACAGGAGAAAGATAACCTTTTGCCTGGAATATTGTCGACCAGTATCGAAACAGGTAGACATTCATGTCCCCTGGCGAGACAGCACCTCAGCATGCAGAATCACAAGCCAACGACGTGAACCCGGACGCTCAGACGTCCAGCCAGGGCGTCAAAGGAGCAAACGGCGTTAGCGTCAATGTCACAGGAACCAGCAGCAGCAACAACAACAGCATTGACCCCTCCGCAGAAGCAGGTCCATCACGACCACGATCCGACAGAACAAACGGTCGATCGACTTCTCCTCAGCAAAGCAATACACCCAAAGTGCCAACCAAGCGAAGACGACTCGATGCAGAGCTAGCTTTCTCCAGTCCTGGTCCAGCCTTCCAACTTCAACTGCAGCAACATGAGAGCCAAGCTCAGCATGACAGCGATGCTGCCTCAGGTCGGGCTCGCCGACCTCGCCGAAGTGCCACTATGTTAAACACCAACGCAAACAAGAATGGACTGACAAATGGGAATGGCAGCAGCAGCAGCAGCAGCAGCAACGATTTGCAATCTCGTCGTCGGCGTTCTTCCGGCCCTGCACGGGAAGAAGAGGCAGTTGACCCAGAAGCAACCTCTGCGTTGAAATCACCAGCAAACCTAAACTCAAAAGCCAAAGCGCGAGATGAAACCGCACGGCGTCAGTCTCGAAGCGTTTCGACCAGCTCGGACCTGCCGAATGCACAACAGCGATCTAGATCACGCAGCAAATCGGCAGTCAAGCTCGAAGCAGATCAGCTCTCACTCACAGCAGCATCAGAAGAAGAGGCAGAGGCAGAGGATGCAACAGACAACTTTGCGCCCACACTTGGCCCGACTCGCGCTAAACCACAAATCACACCTTTGGCTGAGTTGGGCACTGAAGCTCCTCTGTCTGAGATCCTCGACCGTCGAAAGGAGGAAAAAGTCGCTTTGGCACAATCCGATCTCGAAGACGTTCATGATGGTCACGACTTGCTCGTTCGTGAATTCTTTCACTTGACCAAGTTCGTTACTATGGTCGGATACGATCCTGACGTCGCACGCAACGATCAGAGCGACGTCTTCACCACGTTCAAACATCAACACGACCTTCGCTTCAGCCTCGATCAATCAGGTTCGGGCGTCAGCACTTCCACACCAGGACGTGTCACTCGGAATCGCGTTAATGCCAGACTTGAGAGTCTCTCGCTCAAACGTCCACAGTCTCCCAGCAAACCATCTACACCAGCCTCCACCACCAAGTCAGCAAAGACCGATGCAAAGGGGGGTGCAACAGAGAATGATAGAGGCAAAAGGTCGTCCAGTATTCTTGATTCCAAGGCTAGACGCAGCGTAACAGCAGCTTTGCAGAGTGAAGCCAGCGACGACGATGATGACGAGAGCGAAGCAGACAGTGACGCATCCACGCACGATGTTGATGCTCGCAGCGGAGGGAGGAAAGGCAAGGCAAAAGCCCGAGAATCAAGGCGGCACTCAACAGGAAAGCCAGGCCGGCCTTCACAGAAGCGTCAGCGATCATTCGTCGAGGACATATCTTCCGACACACCCGCCAAGCGCACAGGTCCTCGCAAGAGCAAAGCTCTCGACGAGCTCGACGCCTTCATCCTACGTCATCGACCACGACCTTTGCCAGATCACGTACCTCCATTGCACATCCTCTCTCCACATCAAGTTCCAGCTTTGAGACGCTTTGGAGGCAACCTTGATGCACTGTTCAAGTCTTTCGACCTCTTGCATGACGGTGAAGCGTCGCGCGATGCAGGCATCGACGAGGATGCCGACCTCGACACCTACATCCAGCTTGATGAGAGATGGCGCTCGGGTTTGCCGATGCATCCTGAAGCTGGGTCCACAACGCGTCACGTCGCCCATAAGGCGCCCCGAACCAAGTCACACCACGACCATCTCCTCGAAGCTGTGTCCGGAAGCTACTCTCAGATGCGTCAATATGCCAGACACAAGCAGCAGAACGCACGTAAAGTGGCTCGCATGGTTGCACAGCATTGGGAACGCCAGCTCGGAACCTCGGAACGCGAAAAGAAGGCAGAAGAGAGACGTATTCGTGCCTTGGCCAAGTGGACATTGCGTGAAGTGCTCAAGCAATGGCGTTTGGCTGTCAATGTCGTTCGAGCAAGGAAAGCAGCTGCTGAGAAAGCGGAGAAGAAAAAGTTGGACAAAGAGCAGCTCAATGCCATCTTGGAACAGAGTACAGCCATGCTCAAGAAGCAGCACGAAGTCATGACGCGCGCTGACAGTTTGATCGACAGTGATGACGAAGCCAGTGACAGGACGAGTTACGGAAGTGATGACAGCGGCGAGCCTGAAGAGTCCAACGTGGAAGAAGAGGCTGCTGGTGCAGACGGAGCTTTCGACAAAGACGTCGATATGAGCGAGATCGAAGGGGTGGACACCATTCGGCAAATTTCTTCTCCCATCAAGCGTGACCGATCCATCACTGCGACTCCTGCACCCTTCACACCTGCTCCCGTTACCGACACGGATGATGCTATGCCCAGCACGCCAGCACCCGAAGACGACCCAAACGACAGCGTCAATGGGGACTCTTCCGTTTCCAGCCCTCCGCGAAGATCCCGACCAAGTGCACGTGGAGCTGTCGAGCAGACGTACAAAGCCAAGAACTCCAAACTTGATGATGTCGAGTTCGATGCCGACGCCGACGAGGGAGAGCAAGAAGATGCTGAGCTCGAGCGTCAGATGTGGGAAGAGGATGAGGAAGATGACAGCGAAGATGCAGGACTCGAGGCCGATGCCAATATACCCATCGAAGAGCTACTCAAGCGATACGGCTATGGCCAGGAGGCAGATGCACCAGAGGGCGAGGCAGATGCGAGCGAGGCTGCCGCTAGTGGGAGTGGAGATGAAGAGGACGAAGCGACAACACCCAGGGAGGCGGAACTCGAACTTGAAGAGGACGAAGAGCCATCTACCAAAGTCGAGAAGGCAGAGGTTGGTACAGAGGAGATCGTGGAAAGTCGCGATCCTCCGGTTGAAGGGATGGCAGAAGAAGACGGTGATGCTTCGAGTCTCAAAGCGCAAGCGCGACAAACTGATGCTCTGCTCGAGGATCACAGCGACACGGAATCAGCCGCAACGAGTGGTCGTCGCAGCAGTAGTCGTCGCTCACTGACTCGTGCTTCCTCCATTGTTTCTTCCGAACGCCAAGTTGCTCGCTCCCGCCAACCTTTCCTGCTTCGTGGACAGCTCCGTCCCTACCAACAGATTGGTTTCGAATGGATGTCCAGCTTGTACGCCAACGGAGTCAACGGCATCCTTGCCGACGAGATGGGATTGGGCAAGACCATTCAGACCATCTCTCTGCTTGCTCATCTTGCTTGCGATAAAGGTGTCTGGGGTCCGCATCTCGTTGTTGCACCGACCAGTGTCATGCTCAACTGGGAAGTCGAGTTCAAGAAGTTCTTGCCAGGATTTAAGATCCTTTCGTACTACGGCAATCAAAAGGAACGCAAGGAGAAGCGTATAGGTTGGAACACGGAGAACAGCTTCAACGTGTGCATCACCAGCTATCAGCTTGTGTTGGCTGATCAGCACATCTTTCGACGCAAACCCTGGGTCTACCTCGTGCTGGATGAAGCGCATCATATCAAGAACTTTCGATCTCAACGATGGCAGACTCTGCTCGGGTTCAATTCGCAGCGTAGACTCTTGTTGACGGGTACACCGCTGCAGAACAATTTGATGGATTTGTGGTCTTTGATGTACTTTCTCATGCCGCACGGCGTTGCCGATCTACCAGGAGGAGGCGCGTTTGCCAACATGAAGGACTTTCAAGATTGGTTCTCCAATCCGCTCGATAAAGCAATCGAAGGAGGCACGAGCATGAACGAGGAAACGCGAGCTATGGTTCAGAAGCTTCATGCCGTCCTTCGACCTTACCTCCTCCGTCGATTAAAGAGCGAGGTGGAGAAAGAACTGCCTAGCAAGTACGAGCACGTCATCACCTGTCGTCTTTCCAAACGCCAACGTTTCCTCTACAACGACTTTATGTCGCGTGCCAAGACGAGGGAAAGTCTTGCGAGCGGAAACTACCTCAGCATCATCAACTGCTTGATGCAGCTTCGCAAAGTTTGCAACCATCCAGATCTATTCGAGGTGCGACCGATCGTTACCAGTTTCGCCATGTCTCGATCTGTGGTAGCGGATTACGAGATCAAAGACCTGCTCGTTCGACGACAGCTACTACAAGAAGACATTTGGGACAACGTCAACCTCGATGTTACCAATTTTAAGATCACAGATCGAGAAGAGCACCTTACTGCGATCGAATCTCGCGATCTTCGTCGACTCAACGCAGCCAAGAAATTGCCTTACTTCCGAGACACCATCCCCGACCCACCCGAACTCGACACTTGGACGTTAGATGGTTTCACTCGAACCCGAGAACAACGTCGTCTAGTAGGTCAGATGGAAAAATGGAAGCATCTAGCCTACATTAATCAGTACCGCTGTACCAAGAAACCCATCTATGGCTCTGGTTTGATTAAGATCCTTCGCACTGTAGGCGAGGCAGCCAGACTACAGCCGTTGGAACAGCACGAATCCGAACGAGGATATCTCGATCGATGCGAACCTTTGCTTCGCCTGGTTCAATCGCGGGCTACTCGACGGGAAAACATGCAACCACTTATCGATCGGTTTGCTTTTGTCACACCTAGAGCGGTTGCAGTGGATATGCCGGGATGGGCTTTACCTGGTTTGGAACCCTCTTCACACCCGGATCTGGTTCGACCGGAATTCGACAGCGTTCATCCTGTTGCGGTCAAGTTGCACATTGCATTCCCTGACGCCTCTCTTCTACAGTACGATTGTGGAAAGCTCCAACAACTTGACATCCTGATGCGTCGACTTAAAGCCGGAGGTCATCGAATCTTGATTTTCACCCAAATGACTCGCGTTCTGGACATTCTGGAATCTTTCCTCAACTACCACGGTTATCGGTATCTTCGACTGGATGGTGCTACAAAGGTAGAACAGAGACAGGCGTTGACCGAGAAATTTAATCGCGATCTTCGTATTTCTGCATTCATTCTTTCTACTAGGTCTGGTGGGCTGGGGATCAACCTTACCGGTGCAGATACGGTTCTGTTTTATGATCTGGATTGGAACGCAGCCATCGAAGCTCAATGTATGGATCGAGCTCATCGTATAGGTCAAACTCGTGACGTGCATATTTATCGGTTTGTGACCGAACATACGATCGAAGAGAATATGTTGCGGAAGGCGAATCAGAAGAGGTTGCTGGATAATGTGGTTATCAAGGAAGGGGAGTTTAATACTGAAGGGATGGCGAAGAGAATTGATTGGAGGGATATGTTGGATGATGGTGGTAAACTTGGGGGTGTTGAAGTGGGAATAGCGGAGGGAGAAGGAGGAGGAGGAGGGATGGTGGATGGGAGAGAGGTTGAAAGAGCGTTTTTAGAAGCGGAAGATGAAGAGGATAGAGTGGCGGCGATGAAGGCTAGGAAAGAGATGGTGTTGGATGATGGCGATTTTCACGAACAGGGGGAGAGGAGAGAGGTGGAAAATGCTACAGCGCCGAACGAGACTGCTGCACTTGGTGGCGAAAGTGGGATGGCAGAGGAGCAAGGAGAGGAGGGAGAGGAAGGAGGTACAATCGATGAATATATGCTGGCTTTTGTGGAGAGAGAGTGGGAGTTCTTTGCGTAAATCCTCCTTCTCTCATCCCTTTCCACTGCCTCTTCTTCGTCTGTACGATCTCATGCATTTCGATAATCTTACACACTTCTCACCAGCATGTTCTGCTCGCTCGCTTGATACTGTAGCCGTGGTTCGCATTGCAACTTGATTCTAAATGCGAGCGGTTAAACAGCAACAGCGGGGAGTGGGATCTCATCAACGGTTTTATCCGACATTCGGTCTTCTCCAACCGCTTCGTCTCGCTCCTGATCCTTCTCCGGTGTGCTGTCTAGAGCGAGGTGAGGTGGTGAAGCGAGATGTAGAGGTTCTGGTTCTTGCATTGCTTCATCTGATCTTCCACTCTTTGATGATGGTTTGGGGGGATAAGGTGGATGTTGGGGAGAGGAAAAGTTTCTATTTGGGCCTGTTGTTGGATTTGTGCGTGGTGAACTTGCCACATTCCCCCTTGACCCAATTGGCATCGGTTTTCGAGGTGAAGATCCGATGGGACGTAAAACTTCAGGTGAGGTAGAAAAGTTGAGTAGAAGTTTCGCTGCTGATTCTGCATCGTTGGCATCTGACAGGCCTGGTGGTTTGGATTCTTCTGAAATGGGTGTTTCTCGAACTTCTGATTCTCCACCGTAGGTTGGGAACGAGAGGGTGGTTGATCGACCTCTCACACCCACACTCACACCTGCTCCGGAAGGAATGGAGGAGGAGGAGGAGACGGGAGGAAAGGAGGGCGAGGCGAATGAAAGTTGTTTGAACAGAAAACTACTCGATTCTCTTCTACCCGCTTGTGGGACTGCGGAAGGGGGTAAAGCGGTGAATGATGCGCGAGATGCTATCTTGTTGCGTTTGCTAGCAGAATTGACGGAGATAACCGGATCGGGAAGGAGGATAGGGGATTCGGCAGAGAGAGACATCATTGGCGAGGTTACGGTGGTAGCGGGGGAAACCGTGGTTGATGGAGAAGAAGGAGGGTGGTGTTGATGCTGAAATGAGAATACTGGTGAGGTGAGTTCAGTAGACTCGCGGGAAGAGAAGGAGGAGGTCGAGAGGCTGGTTTCTGCTCGACAAAGTGATGCTGGAGGTGCTGGAGGTCGGAAGGCAGAGCTGCTCGCAACGGCGGTGATGGAGGAGGAAGCAAGTCGCTTTCTAGAACGTTGTTCGAGTGGCTCATCTTCATCTTCTTCTTCGTCGTCGTCCTCATCATCTCCTTCGATCGGATCGTCTTCGATTTGGTCCTCCTCTTCTTCCTCGTCATCTTCGTCTTCCTCTTCTGCTCGCTTGCTAGACTTGCCGGCGGAGGGGGCAGCAGTGCTTAGTGGAATGCCGGCTCCAACCTCGTCTTCCACCTTTGCATCCTGTCTCATCGTGCCATCAGCATTCCTGAGACCCCAAGGATTGTCCGCAGTCGCTACCCACTCTGGTGCTGTACCTGTCTTCAACTCGTGTATCTGCGCCTTCAACTCAAAGATGTAGTTGATGGCATGTGTAAGCACTTGCAGTTTGTGCAATCCGAGCTCTTCTTCTCCTGCCGCATTCTTTTTTGTATCTGGTTTCTTCCTGTTTCTCTTGCGCTTAGGCTTACCTGTCGCAGCATCTATGTAAGTCTTGGGAACGCCTCCGGCAGCGATTCGTGCAGCTTCATCCTCTTGCTCCTGTTTCTGTCGACGACGGTCTTCGAGTTCCTTGGCACAGGCGGGCACGATGGAACGAAGGGTAACAAGACGATCATTGATTTTCTCTCGACGTCGACGTTCGATCTGACTGTGGGTTGCACGACGTTTCGAGTCCCGGACTGTTTTCTTTGGTGGGCTGCCAGATAGGTTCTCGTCGTCTGGGTGGATGGAGGGGGGTGCAGATGGACCGAATGCGGGAGTTGAAGGTGTGGAGAGGACGGTGTTGAAGAAGCCTTTATCCGGACCGGGTACGGGTGGGGAGGTAGCTTTCTCGACAAGCAAGTGTCGAAGTACAGCGCCAGTGGGGCCGCGCGGGATCGAGTCAACAAACATGAGCTTGCCTTTCATTGTCTTGAAGCCGGGCGCAAAGTCTACAAGATGCTTGATGAGTTCGGTCTTCATTCGCTTGGACTCTTTGTCACCGCCTTGAGCTGATCGTTCGCGTCCCGAGGAGCTGAGCGCGACGAATGCAAAGGGAACAGTGCTGGGTAAAGGCATGGTTCCGGGTGATGCAGTGACAGCAACGCCTCCTGATTCAGAAATTCCAATGATAGAGCAGTCGCGAACGAGGGTGTTGGAGGCGAGCCGTGATTCGAGGAGGGAGGCGATGAGGGTTGAACCTCGATACTCGAAACGGTCGCTGCTGGCAGACATTGTGCTGGTGGATGCAGAGGCGCTCGAGTCGCTTGCATGGGCGTGAGAGTGGGATGTGATGGAGTGGTGATTAGAGTGCGGGTAGTCATCAGCGTTGGCGTAGTGTTTGTCGTAGTGAGGAGACTCAGGAGGGGGAGGTAGCGGAGGCCGATAGGTCGAGTATAGCATGTTTGAGTTGAATGCTGGCGGCGACGTAGAGCCGCTGACGATGAAAGGGCCCGATATGGTGCAGTCGATACCTTTGCTAAGGCTCCTTATGGCCGCTGCTGAGCGAACGTGACAGCGACTGAGCCAGATCGGAAGCTCCGTCTGCTATGGTGTCAGCGCTGGCTAACTTTCGCTTTCAGGATAGTTGGGGTCGAAAGCGATTCGGATGATGCCGACAGGGTGTCAGTGTCAGTGCCCAGCTTCACTGCTATGGCGTGGAAGGTGTGAAAGACATGAGTGGACGGAGGAGGGAGGGTAAGACGGAGCAACCGAGGAAAGGATGACGGAAGGAAGAAGTGGGCAAAGGGCAGCGAGCCAGGACAAGGGTCGAAACGTGCTTCAAGATCACACACCGTCCTGTCAGACAAGGATACAGGGGAGAGAGCTGAGTTACAGAACACTCTGACGACTGAGCCTGTCAAAAGCAGAGCATCTGCAACAAGGCGCGATCTTGGACAGTCGCATTCACATTTGGCATAGAAAGTTGGCTCCTTCCCAAGCCACATGCTTTCATCTACTCGGCTTCTCCGATGCTATGCTCTTCAGCATGGCTGCATCGACTAGCTCAGAACTGACTTGACGCACAGACATTGAAGCAGCAATGGGGAGGGACGTGAGTATCTGTGTGAAATCAAGAGTCGAGCAAAGTGTAAGGGTCGCACGATCGTGTCCACGTTCGCCAACGTTGACGGAGGGGCGCAAGCTGCACTGCAACACAGGTGTAAGACGCAATGTGGACCCTTGTCAAATAGAGAGAGAGTGTGTGCCGTTCTGGCTGCAGAGGATGCGAACGTGGACACCTCGTTTCCATTTGTATTTGTATTTCGGACTACGCAAAACGGATGACAAGCGTCGTTTCAAAAAACAGAGACTTTCTCGTTCTTTCTCCTTTCCGCTGGGATCAACTTCGAGGCCAGATAAGTAAGCTCGTGAGAGAGAATGCAAGCTGCTGAGAAGATGACGGTGTATTTTCGGCATCTCCGCAAGGTTGCGTGTGCAGCGTCCAGCTTGTGTGCGAGCAGACCAAGCCCAGGATGGTGAATCGATCGCGTGACGCTCCCTCTCTGAACAAAGGATGCCCGATTGCGATCCCGAGTCGTCGTCAAGGTACTTGATCTTGTGTCCGCGGCCATGTCACTGACGAGTCCACATGCAGATGTTGATGCATCTCGACTCGAGCCTACCTTTGAACACTATAGAATGCAACCTAACATTCGATGCCAACTTCTTTACCCTTTCGTTGCGATTGCGTCTCAAACGCCATCGCCGTCGCGTCACATGGTCACACCCTCTCACCGATGTGAACACGACATACGCTGCTTGATGTGATTGCAAAGCCAACGCACTCAACTTGAATCTCTAAATGTGACGGCAAGGTCGACTGATACGCAGTGTGCAAGTCTTGTTCTAAGAGTGTTGTATTTCGTAGAGAAGGCGCTGGGCAGATGTACAGGCCGAATCACGCAGCGGTGATAGCATCAGATCTCCGCCCGCTGTTTTAGTGATAGCGAGTTGCTGTCAAGTCGACGCGGATTGACGACCATCACAACCAAGATGCGAGCTGCTTATTGCTTCTTGTCCTCAGCGAGGTTGAGCTGCAGGTTTGAACCAAGATAGAATGGGAAGAACCAAAGAGTCAGTATTGCTGTTCCGATCGGCGAACATCCCAAGTGTGTTGGGTATAGTGTTGGCGCGTCGACAGGGTGTGAGTTTCATCCTTTCCTCCATCCCATTCATTGCCATGAAACACTTGAGTATGGTAGGACTGCATGCCAAAACGGTGCATCCATGGTGCATCCATGCCCGCTTGTCTGCACTAGCATTCGCTAAGTTGGCTTCTGCATTGCAATAAATGCACACGTGCAACACCCATGTTCCTACTGCTTTGTCGTTGGTTGACGCTGTTTCTATACCAAATCACTCGAGATTGTATCCTTTGCCGATTGCACCATTTAAAAAAAGATACTTACGTTTTCGCTAGCCTTGCCATCCTTCCATTCTTGGTATCGGAGGGCCATGAAGCCTCGTCGCTCAGCAGCGGCACGCTCCTCCTCCTTGAGTGCCTGACGGGTAGCACGCGCGCAGATGGCGGTGTACTTGTTGAAGCTGTTTCCGGTTTCGAATCAAAAGTCATGGAGCGTGCGTTTGTATGAGATCCATACGAACAGTCCATGCCGTCGTCATGCGCCATTGGTCAATGTTGCAGAATGGATCGAATCGAATAGGATAGAGCAAACAAAGGTGATAGAAGGGTCAGTCAGACATTCCAGCCAGCCCATCATTGATTGTGCATGCTGTTTGACAGTTGTCCGGTCGGATTGGGTTGGTGGGAAACGTACGTGAAGTGAGCTCTCCAGGAAGCGGCCGACATTGTTTGAAAGTGATGTGATGACGTTCAAAAAGGGGGTGAGGTGATGAATGTACGATGAAGGATGATGAAAAGGTGCGGAGACGATATCAGAACAAGAAAACCTCAAATCCATCGAGTTGCTGCCAGTTGCTGCTGCTGCTGGAGCGCGAAGCTTCTCTATGTCTCTGTTGCCGACGAGAGAGTGCAATCTTGGAAATCTGCCAATTCTCTCTTCGGAAGCGATCGTTGCAGCGCGGGCGGACCTCTTCGGATTCCCGCGCGATAAAACTGCAACACGAAATTGTCCAATCTCGAGACGTGTCATTCAATGAAGGTGTAACACCTTGAATTCAGCTCAACGAAAGCGGTGGATCTGTATTAGCTGAGACGAACATGCTATGGCATCAGGAAACCAAAAAAAAATAAAAAAAATAAAAAAATGCAGCATCACGCTACTTTGACTAGCGGATCGAACGGGGGCGTTTAGCATACGCAAGCAATAGCCAACCGGCAATGAACGAAATGCCACCGATGGGTGTGATGGGACCGAGCAACTTTCGGATCGGGTTCTCGGGCTTGGTAAGGCAAAGACCGTAGATAGAGCCGCTGAAGAAAGTGATACCGGTAGCGAAAGCGTAGCTGGCTGCCACGACAGGGCCAGTCTTGGGCAAGCCGAGTGTATAGAGGAGGGCCAAGCTGTGCAAGAGCTGGTACTGGGTCGCTGTGTTCCATGCTCCCAATTCTAGTGTTCCGAAAGCACGTCGTGACAGGATGATATGAGAATGATAATGATCAATGTGGCTCAGCAAGGAGTATGTGATGAGAACGAAAAGAGAGGAAAGCGAGTGTGAACATACGGTAAGCGTTGAGCTTGTTCTTGATAGCATGAGCGCCAATGGCACCAAGACCGACGCCCATGGCACCCGAAATGCCGGCAAAGGAGGCTAGCATGTTGTAGACCATTCTCGTGTCGATTCGTTTCGTTCAGGGACTGAGGGCTGAGTGTAGTGTGGACGGTGGAAGAGAGGGCAGGGAGTGCACAGGTAGCAAAGGCGCGGGGATCTTGTCAACTACAGTAAACGCAGCAGAAGAAAGTGTGGTCCAGAAGAGCCTGCTTGAGCTTAAGCCAAAAGGTGTCAAAGCGCTGTGGAGGCGAGAAGCGCACAAACTTGCTCGAGCCGCGCTTATGATTATTGTGCTGTCCGCGGAACAAAAACGTTGGATCGGAATCTGGCACGCATTTCTTTGGAGAGAGAGCTAATCGGGAGACGAGTCCAAGTCAAGAGAAAGAGTTGGTTGCGCGTCGCCGTCATTTCTTTCCGTTTGTTTCGCGTGGCTCGGCGCGCAGAACCTCACGAAAAAAAGAGAAAAAAGAAAAAGAAAAAAACTCCTTCGGAAAAAGACAGCATCGGGTGGTCATTCCTGTAAAGTGCGAGAGTGGAGAGGTGCGGATCGGCTGTCTCGTGTGTGTGCGAGTGCGAGTGTGAGTGTGAGTGTGATCTTCTTGTTTTTGTGATTTCTGTCGATTGTCCACCTTGTTCTCTCCCACTCTTCTCGACTCATTGGTCTCTTCGCTTCACCCTGGGCTCGTATTGACACGGCCTGCAAGTACGGGTGCAAGTCTAATATCGATCGACTCATCGACCACAACCGCTGTAGCCTCGAAGCAACTGCAACTGCGGACACCCACCTCGGATCATCCTTGATCGACCAACCAACAAAAGGGCAGACTTCATTTGGGTACGCATCGCCTCGTACGACCAATCAGCACAGAACATCTTGTTCACTGCACAGGCTGAAACTGCGACCGCACAACATGCACTTTCCATCGCAGTATCCCGATTCGCCTGCCAAACCACTGGCAGGTCCAGCACGTGCAAGAGTGTTGGCACGTCAGAATCGCACTTCCTCGCTCAAACCATACGCTCGTCCTTCTTCTGGTCTCGTCGCTTCCAGCTCAAGTGCCTCTCTTCACTCCAACGCTCCTGACTCTCCAGCAGCAGTAGCATCCCAACCATCTACGCCCAAAGCAGCAGCCACCACCACCACCACCACCACCACCACCAACAACAACAACAACAATTCGCTCGCACCACCCGCTGCTGCTGCTCAGTCCTCTCGTTCCGCCTTTTCTCCTCTGCGAGTAGCTGCTTCGCCCATCGCTCTGCTCGGAAGCGTCCGAAAGATGGTTTCAAAACCATTGTCTTGGCTCACCACTGCTGCCGCAGCTGTCGAACCTGATCTCGGCATCCCCACTTCCTCTAGCACCAACTCGCTCTCTTCCATCGCTCGTCGACGTGCTGCCGCTCATGCTTCCATTAAGCCCAACTCGGCAGCGCATGATAGCTACGAAAAGGATGCTCCCACTCGTGCTGCCCGTGCTGTTGGCGAGCGTCTTGCTGCTGGCCTTCGATCCCGATCTAATCTTCACGATGACGAAGAAAACCAGCTTCGCCCTCCATCTTCATCCACCCTCTCGTCGTCCATGTCCATGTCTCGTCTTGCTCCAGGTCCCGCACCTCCTCGTGCCGCCCGCAACCAGTCGCCTTGCAACGCAGCTAGTCCTTTAGCTGGACCATCCTCCTTGCCCAAGCTAGCAGGCAGTGGCTCCAGCGACAAGGCCATGACTTGGAGCAGCCGTTCATCCAAGCGTATGCTCGACATTCCTTCTCGATCTGCCGACCCCAACGACTCACTCGAGGTTTTGAGTGACGCTGGCCCTGCTTCACCACCACCAACACAACTAGCACAGCCTTACCACTCTAGAAGCCACCACACTCTCCGCAGCCCTCGCTCTCAGCTGCTTGCTTACCGTGGCTCCTCGCTTCGACCTCCTGATGATGCCATGTCCGAGTCCGCTTCTACTTCAATGAGCCATTCCAACTCCTTCAGCGCCTTTGGCTACGGAAATGAAGTGCGATACGCCGACAGCGCCTTTGGTCTTCCGCCTTCCAGTTCCCCATTCCAGCTCTCTTCGCGTCGCAGTCGTGCTCCATTCACCTCCAGCCTTCTCACCGATACTGCCACACCCGGACGCACTTCTCGAGCGGGTAGTGCCAGCCTTCGCGGCGCATCACCCGCTCCTTCTGCAGGCTACTCACCAGCTCGACCTCGTGCAGGAACACCGCAACGGCGCAACTGGAACGGCATCAACCTCGCTCCTCCTTCCGCGCCTTCCGTCGGCGACGAGATGATGCGCGAGTACCTTGCATCGCGTACTCTTCCCGCAATCAACCCTACAGTGCGAAGAAGCTTGAGATTGCCAGCAGACGAGCCCATGCTCACATCTGCTTCCGTTGCTGGCGGCAGTGTGATGGACGAGACCGAGTCTCTGACGCCTAGTCGTCTCGGCAAGCGCGATATCGACATGAGCGTCGACGGTGATTCCGAGCGACTTGGTGCTGTGCGAACTCCCTCGAAACGCCGTATGGTTTGGCACCCCGAACTCGGTTTCATCAGTCACGAAGAACTCAAAGCGCGTGAACCTAAACTTCCTTCGCCCAAAAATGAGGCTGAGAGGTTGCTCAATGTTCTTGAAACGCTACGCAAGCCCACCAACACAGCACGCCGTGTTGGTCTCAGCAAAGCCCCACCTGCGACCATCAATGTGCCCGCACCTATCTCGGATCTTCCGGCGACTGCAGGTAGGAACGCCAAGGCGCAAGACGGCAAGCCCAGTGTGGGTGTTGCTCCTTACACCAGGTACATGCGCAAAGCTAAAGCCATTCAGTCGACGGAGGAACAGGGCGGGATGAGGGCAAGGTTGAAAAAGATCCAACCAAAAGCTTCGTCTCGGGCTGATATGATGGAAACTGATGATGCGGCTACTGAGGAATCAGCTGCTTCCGAGGACGAAGATGTTGCTGAAGAGGAGGAGCATGAGGAAGAGCAAGAAAAAGAGCCAGCACCTCAACCAGAACCCATCCGAAGATCGCGTAGACTCCAACTCCAGCCTCCTAGCTCGATCACCGAGCAGCCGGTCGTCGCACAGACCCCAGTCAAGCAAGCAGCCAAGCAAGCTGACAAGGCTGCTCCTCCTCACGCTACCCAGCTCAAATCGGCTCTCAAAGCAACACCTCTTCGACCTTCAGCATCCCAGGCACAGGCCAACACGCCTGCTGCTGTCACAGAAACGCCCAAACCCTCCTCTCATCGCATCCCTCTCTCTGCTGCTAGCAAAGCTCCTTCTAGCACCATCAAGAAGGACAATTTTTCCGTCAAGACCTCCTCCGATCCTTCTGCACCCAGAGAACGCAGCTCACTCCGTCAAGGAGCTGCAAAAACTTCTCGCACTCATCAGAGTTCTGGAAAACTCAGCGCTTGGGACGAAGATGAAGAGGAACAGGATCTACCAGATGCTAGCGAACTGGCCAAGATCAAGTTGCCGACTAATATGTTTCCTTCTGGATTCTCTTTTGGTTCTTCCTCTTCTTCCACCTCCTCTGCTACTTCTGCTCCGCCTGCTGCTGTATGCAAGCCCGCCACTGCCGCCGAGAGCAAGTCTGCACCTTCCTCCGGCTCCGCAGGTGGCTCTCTACTAGGTCGATTGGGAGGATTCGACTCCTCCGCCGCCACCGAGAAGAAAGATGAAACAGCAAAGCCTGCAGCAGCACCATCATTCTCCTTCTCTGCACCTGCAAAAGACGCTCCCAATACAATGCCCAAGTTCAGCTTTGGTGCTCCTCCTTCCAGCAAGGACGACAGCACCACCTCCACTGCTTCTGCTCCTGCAAAGAAGTCAACCGCTCCTCCAGCTTCTGACTTCTTCAGTAAGCCAGCTGAACCTGCAGCGACGAGCACGCTGGGTGAGGGTAAGAAAGATGGACCGGTGCCTAACTTTTTTGGTAGCACAATGAAGAAGTTTGAAACTAGTAACAAGGATGGCGATGACACCTCTGCCTCTGCTCCTGCTGCTTCTGGCTCGAGCACTGGAGGGTTCTCGTTTGGTGCTCCAGCAGTAGCGTCGTCCGAGAAGCCAGCATCGTTCAGCTTTGGTGCCGCGAAGCCAACTGCCACACCAGCAGCAACGAACAATCCTTTTGGCGGGTCCAGCACCTCTGGCAGCACTCCTAAACCCGCTTCTGCTGCGGCTGACAACACAGACAAGAAGACAGATGATGCTACGGCGGTTAGTAAGCCTTCTTTCTTCGGTTCTTCGTCGGCGGGTAGTGGAGGATTCAGCTTTGGAGCACCATCCTCTTCCTCCTCCTCTACCACTACCACCATTGCTGCCTCTGCTGTTGCTGCTTCAACTGGATCCAAACGCGGCGCGGCGGAAGAAGACGCAGAGCCTGCGGCAAAGAAAAGCATGCCTAGCTTCTCCTTCGGCTCCCCGTCTACTTCCACCGCTGCTGCTTCAACTCCGGCTGCTTCTTCAGGATTCAGCTTCGGCGCTCCCGCAACAAGTAGTGAGGGTGAGAAGAAGGACGAAGCCTCTAAGTCTGGCGTTCCTAACTTCTTTGGTGCTAAGGGTGATGCCGCCCCTGCCTCGTCCTCGTCCTCGTCCTCGGGTGGATTTTCGTTTAGCAAACCTGCCACTGAGTCGACCGGTGGGTTCAGCTTTGGAACTCCTAAACCATCCGCATCCGACACCAAGCCGGCGACTACCGGTGGTGGTGGGTTTAGCTTTGGCAGTGGTGTGACGGAGAATAAGCCTTCTGCTTTCACTTTTGGTAGTGGTACGCCCGCGGCTGCTGGTGCCAAGCCTACTTCTGATGCTGCTGCTCCTGGTGCTGGGTCGGGATCTGGAGCTACAACTCCAACTTTCTCGTTCGGCACCCCCTCAGCTGCTAACGATGCTACCAAACCTTCAAGCGGGGCTAGTACGGGAGGATTCACTTTCGGCTCTTCCTCCACCACCACCCCTTCGACTAGCGGATTTGGCAATAGCACCCCAACAAGCGGTAGTGGTTTTGGCGGTTTCACCGCATCCAAAACCCCTACCACCACTGGAGGAGGTGGAGGAGGGGAGATGATGGACGATTCTCCCGCCAAATCTGTCGCTGCTGTTTCAAGTTCTGTTCCTAGCTTCACATTTGGTTCCTCCTCCACTACCACCTCCGACCACAACGCTGGTGGTGGAAAGCCGGCGAACACGTTCACTTTCGGTAGCTCCCCCGCACCTGCTTCACCGAGTACGTTTACTTTTGGTGCCACACCGAGTTCCAACCCCGCCTCCGCTGCTACTACTACAGCAGGAGCGGGAGGTGGAGGGTTTAGATTCGGTTCTCTGGCTGCTAATCCCAGTTCTTCCTCCGCTCCTGCTCCTACTTCGACTTTTACATTTGGAAGTAACACTGGTGGTTCTACTACACCTGGGGTTGGATCTACCCCAGCATCGCCTTTCTTGGCTGCTCAAGGTGCACCTACTACAACTGGTGGGGAGCCTTTTCAATTCGGTTCCACCCAGTCTCAGTCTCAGAACCAGGGTGGTGGAGGGGGTTTTCAGTTCGGCACTGCTACTTGTGCTTCTCGACCTCCATCTAGTTTTACTTTTGGGACCCCGATTTCTGTTCCGTCATTTGGCGCTTCTAACCCAACTCCGGCCTTTGGAGGAGGATTTGGAACGCCAACCCAACCAACCACATCCGCATCGAGTGGAGCGTTTGCTTTTGGTCCGAATGAAATGTCACAACCCAACCCCACAACTCCAGCGGGTTCAGCAGGTGCAATGTTTAGTGTGGGTGCAGGACCTACCAGTTCTCCAGGTGGAAGACAGATTAAGCCTTTGCGACAGAGAAGGCGCTAGAATTTCGTCCGGCCTTCTTCGCCAGTTTCAAGTCCGCTCTGGTTGGCTTTTTTTTTTTTCAGGCTGGATTCGAACAAGCTTTGTATTGGAGTCTACGATTTTTCCAGCCGAAATATTCCGCGACTAACACTACGAACAACCCGCAGCTGTGTATGTAACGTTGTGATGATGAAGAGTTGTGTTGCCATGAAAAATGCTAAAAGATATGCTACAATCCAGCTGTGCCAAGCAGCGATGCTAAATTCATCTAACAAAAACGTTGTTTCTCTTAACTCCCTCCGCAGTAGCAGTTGGCATTCTTCTACCTACGAAAGGTGAGCTGCTAGCCAAGTGAACGTACTCCATCCCTGTTGGTGTGCTAGCAACTGTATATCCTGCCACCCCGGCTCCTCCATTGTTGGCGGCTGCTTTTCTGGAAGCCAAAAAACTACTCAATCCTGCACCGATAGCTAGGATCAACGTAAAAAGGATGGAAGGCAACAAGGTCGAAAGAGGTGGTCGTGGAGGTAGACTTGATCCACCCCTCTGCTTCTGCGAGGGATTAGGGTTGGGGTTGGATTCAAACAGCTTAGAAACGGAAGGAGGGGTAACACGATAAGCCACAGAACTAGTTGCAGACCAAGCCATTCGTGCTGGCCAAAAGACAACGTGTCCTGCTGCCGCAACCGGCCCTTTGGTCGCTGCCTCCTTCCTATCCTGACGAGGCACCGAAGTCGTTCCACCCTTCATCGACGACGGTGGTGAAGAGGGTTTACTACTTCCCCTCACACCAGTTTCCTGTGGCCCCAACATACGCAATCCCCAATCCAGCGTTCTTTCGAATTGATGCTTGGTCTTACCCGCTACCTCTCCAACCTTCTGACTTCGCTTCGAAACATCATCCCATGCGGTCAACATACAACTTGCGTACAAGAAACATGCCAACGACAAGACGGTAATACTCGAAATGCTCAAGAACAACATCATGTGAAATACCGGTCTTAACGGCGCCGAGAGCTGACGTGTCAGAGTCAGAGCAAGATTGCCAGCGGAAGCAAGTTGCTTGTGAGCGACATTGAGAGATTCCAGAATGACAGCATCTGGGATGGAACCCGATCGACAATGACCCTGCGACTCCGAGAACGGTGTGGAGGAAGAGGAGGCAAAGGGTGATTCACCACGGATAGAACCTCGTCGACTTCCAGGCAAAGAAAAGCTGGTAGTACGACGACCAGAGATGCGAACACCTTGACGAGGACGACGGGTGCTATTGGATCGTGGTGGAAGAGTGTCAAAGGGTGAAGTGTATTCGCGGTTGGGGAGGTTGCTGAAGTTGAATGCAGATTGGCTGGTAGCCATGGGCTCAGTGTAGTCGTCAACACTGGCTCGGCGAGGGATCTCGGTAGCTTGTTCGAAGCTGACGTGTCGATCACGACGTGTTGGACTGGTGGACCGAGAACCCTCTTGCCCTTGAGCGTCAAGCGGGCAAGGTGGTTGGTCGGGTCGATCGAAGTGCGTGCGAAGGATGGGAGGCGGGGAGGGCGCTTTCGAAGAGGAGCGGATTGTCGTCTTTGTCGTGCTCGTCTTTCGAATACGCTGAGTAGTGATCGTAGAGGTGGTGAACGACGTCACATCGTTGGCCTCGTCAGAGCTGAGTTCAGGGGTATCAGGGAGAGAATGGTGTGTCAACTTGGCTCTGGCTCGGTCAGCGGCGATATGGCTCCAGTTGTTGGAATCAGTGTTGGTGGTGTTGTCGAAGCGGCTGAGATGCATAGCTGAATGCGAGCTAGGCAGGCGAAACGTTGAGGATGAGGTTGACGAGGACGAATGCTGGGATGCAAAGACGGAAGATGCCATACCGTCTTGGCTCATCACTCTGATTCTGCGACCACCGGTACTGCGTGATCCACTTCGACTCGGATCAAAGGCACTCGGCAGAGTTGGTGATGTTGAAGACGACGACGAATGCCACATGGAGGAGCAAGTCGTCTCAGGGCTGTTGCTGGTAGTATGGGCACTGTGCTTTCTAGATGCATCATGCTGAGTCGAACTAGTAGCAAGCGCAGTGGGGAAAGCATAACCAACATGTCGTTCTGGACTATGGTGACCTGTCGAAGTACCTCGTCCGTACTCGTCACTCGAGACCTCCGCGCTCGAATTGGATTGACTGAGATTGTCAAAGTGTAGCGCAGAAGAGGCATCTTGCGGACGGTAGCTAGACTTGAAAGCTGAGCGAGGCAATGTCGCTGTCGAAGCCTGAAATGAGGATCTACGGCTACAAGTGGCGGTCCAAGATTCGGATCGAGTCGTATCGCTCTTTTCTGCAGGTAGACCAGAAAGTCGCTTCCAAGCGCTTCGTTCGGATGGAGTAGCATTGGCGAGCGCAGGGTTGTTTCTTCGACGAGAAGCACTCGAAGATCGCTGTGCCTTACAAAGTCGCTCAGCTAGTTGGCCTGGAGGCAAGACATGCTCCCACCATTCTTGCGAATGAGGGTCTTGAGATGTTGAGGGGTTGTAGGTACTGCCAGTGTTGGAGCCAGAGCTTGTTCGTCGACTGAGATCAGCAGATGTAGCATACGAAGCTCGCCATGTGCTGGAAGATGCCTCGGGTGATAGCCACGGTGTCGAGGAGCCAGAGCTGGTGGCTGACTGCGGTCGCATTGTTGTTGAAGCGGCGGCCATGATGATGGTTGGTACAATAGGCGGTGTCGAGGTGATGCAAGGCAGTCAAGATGCGCTGAATGCTTGATGCGAGCTTTGCGGATCCTCCAAGCTCTCTCGTGTCGCCAACCGCAGGCGATACGACCTCACCTTTGGTTGTCGGCTAATGAAAAGGCGGCGGTGTCCGTGACTATCACTAGGGTCTTGTGTATCGGGAGATGCCGATGGGTTGTTGTTGTGCTGAACGCTGTGATGAACGTGGCAGTGTTGCTAGAGATAAGAGATGCTGGCAATCCGAAGGTGATGATTGAAGCAAGGTTTGTGATTGTCGGAGGGAGCCGATAGCATCAAAAGATTCGGAAGGTGATGGTGGAGGGTAGACACGTTTTGGAGGAAGTGATGATGATGGTCACAGCAGTGAGGCTGAGTCGAGAAGCGTCTGCACAGTAAGGGGCAGCGACTGTATACCGGAACGTCCCGAAAGGGTTAGGTGGAAGAGAATCGGCTTAGCCGTGTGTAGCTAAGTCAGCGATCAACCGGCAGAAAAAGTGTACGGAATGAGCTTAGATACGGCGGAGCCTGTTCATGGAAGCTTAGGCTGCATGCCGAATCGAAAGGGTCTCGCTGAAATGAAAGAAGAAGAGCGGAATGAATGGATCGAGAGGCTGGTTGCACTGACTGCTGACTCCAGTGTGTACAGTGTGCAGGGCGTAAGAATGTGAGTGTGACGTTATAGCGAACCTGAGGAGTGGTAACGAG
Organism: Ustilago cynodontis; assembly: GCA_928865425.1. Taxonomy (NCBI): domain Eukaryota; kingdom Fungi; phylum Basidiomycota; class Ustilaginomycetes; order Ustilaginales; family Ustilaginaceae; genus Ustilago; species Ustilago cynodontis. The sequence goes on along the minus strand of CAKMXY010000046.1, from coordinate 399,417 downwards.
GTTGTTTGTGTTTACACACTATCGGCTGGTTGGTCCTCGTGGAAGGCGTGATACAGTGTGTGGAAGCGGGCGGCTGGGAGGAAAAGCGTCTAGGGACGGCGTCGTCGCTTTGGGCTCGAATGTGAAAAGGTATCAATGACGGGAATCAAGCCAAGTGAGGGAGAGCGTGTGTGAGTGAGCGATGGTGGCGACCTCTCCGTCTCGAGGGCGGCAGGGAAGAAGACAAACAAGGCTGAACGAAAAGGGTCCGGGATGTCGGGAGAAGATAGGAATGCCAACTTTCAGCCCGGAACAAGGCGTTTCCAGAAGCCGAAAGGAAGCAAGACAGGCAGGCAGGCAACAACAACAGATTCACGAGCAATGCATGCTTGTTGAAAGTGTGATTCAGTGTTGCTTTCTGTGTCGTGATAAGCCGTGGGTTATCACATCACCTCAGCACCTTGTCCTCTATCACACACTTTCTCATCCGGCTTTCACTCTTGCTCGACAACCGAAAGCTGAATGGCAATGGCATCATCATTACCACAAGCAACAATTGCTCCACTCAGAATGATCGAGGATCAGGGGTTTTTGATAGGTTCGACGGCATAGACGGGCGCAAACAAGACACACACACACACACACTCTGTCACAAGTCTCTTTCTTGGCTTGGCGGCAAGGGTTTGAAAGGCAAGCGAGAAGGATGTGCTGCCGGGGTGCATTTTACATCTGCCCGTGTATGCATGGCTTGCAGCAGTAGAAGAAAAGGGTTCGAGATGTCAAAAGAGAACAAGACTGTAATTTCGCCTATGCTTTTCGCCAATAGAGAGGTTTCGGGAACTTACCAAAAATGTACATTCAGCTCATAAGTGAACTGAACAGAGGTGGAGATGGTGGTGGTTTGGAGGAAGCCAATGCTCAGCTCACTCCCTCCATTTAACTCAGTTTCCAGACTGCACAATTTCAAAAATTTACTTACATGTGACATGTGATCATGATGAATAAGCATTTGCTCACCATTTCACATGCCTCAGATCCGATATGAGTCTAAGTTTGTGTAACTGGCTGATGGTAGTACTCATCATCGCAATCAGGCACAGGCCGGCATATGAAATAGAATTAAGGTTAATGGTCCTTGGTATCTTCTACCCCACATTCCCAGCTTCTATTACCCCACATTTTGCACACACCATCTCCATCGGCAGCATGAGCAGCAGTCAAGACACTGCTTTCACACTCAGCTTGCTGCCTCCCAACATTCAAGTGTCACTGCAGTCTCTCAATCGCAGTGGTGAGCTCACAAACTTTGTCAATCAGATCAATGATGATCACGAGCAATTTGTTTTGCAGAGCAATTGGCCATCAAGTCCTCCATGATCACAAGTGCCAAATGTATATAGCTCACAAGTCTCAACTCCTGTAGCTAGTTCATCTGGTTCTCAAGCAATATAAGATCATTATCCAGCAGCATCTCCTTTGCTGTCTGTGTCTCAAGTACTGCCATTGGGTCCTCCTCATTGGAATGCAGCATTGATGGAGATACTTGCCAAGGCTGTTCTCAATTGCAACCCAAACCATTACAGCAACAATGTAGGCAAGAAACACACATGGGAAGCAATACATCAAGAGTATACTATTGTGTGTCAACAGTGAGGCCTGTTTGTCCATGATATCAACTCAATACAGCAGAAGTGGTGACAGATGGCAAAGAAGCACTGTGATTGCAACAAGCTCAATGCTTGGTCAACTGGTATTGTCAAGACAACTACTTTGACAGAGAAGTTAATCAATGATTACAATGCCACACTTGTCATGCCTGCAAGTCAGCAATCAAACTCAATTCAGAGCACACCAACACTGGGATGCTGCTGCCACCAGGGTGAGCAAACACCGGTGGAGCAGGATTGGCAATTGTTTGCTACCATTGCAGGAATGGTGGAAGATGATACACTGGCAACAAGATCAATGGCAACACCAAGTGAAAGACACAGCAACACAGACATGTCAGGCACAGAAGAGTCAGGTGATGATACCCTTGACCTGCAGGTGCAAAAGAGGCCCAGGAACCATACCACCAAGGTTCTAGGCTCTCTTGCTGATAGCCTTGAGCATCATTGGCAGCACAAGCGAAGCTTCTGGGATCATCAGCTCCAACTTATGCAGGAACAAGCTGATGCCCAACTGCAGATCTCACATGCTCAGCTTGACATCAACACACGAGTTCAGATGGAGTTCCAGGAATGGATGCATGTGCTTGAGACTCAATTGCAGGAAAGCTTGAGCCAAAGCAGCAGGATGGAGTCAATGATGGAGTCAAAGATGAGCATGCTGCAGAGCCACAATGCAGCACCACCACCAGGATGACCAACAGCTCAACATTGACAGGTTTCAGTAGCTTCTTCACTACCAACCACCAGCAAAGAAGCTACACCAAATGCCAAGCACTATGTCTCAGGCTCTATACCTTCAGAGCCAACATCACCTTTGAGGTTTGTTTGCCACAGCACTTGAGCATCTTCTCAACCATGCACAGGCATCTTTGGCAGTTTCCTGCAGCAATCAAGTTAATGTATATAGTTCATTGCAATACTAAAGTTCATGCTCTACAAGTGTTTTGTCTTTGTTGTCTGCCTTGCTCTGTGAAGGAATCCCACTTTGAGGAAGTGTTGGATCCAACAAAACCATCATTTGCATTACCCAGCAGTTGGAGAAGTACTCCTCCAGGCTAGGTGGTGTGCAACCCATTTGCTCACTGACTTGATTGCCAACAATGCATGTTTTGGCATTATACAGCAAGACGCCAACAAGCCAATCTTGTCCCACCAGTGTTAACCTGGTCTTCTGCTCCTGCTTGACAGAGAAGTGCAGCCATTGGCAAGGTATATAGCTGATGGACCATTCAACTTGTATACAAAACTTGTTCATGATATGATTGAAGGCATCTTGCATTGAATTGATGATGTTACCTCCAAAAGCCATGACAATCACATCTGAGTTGCCATATGCTTGATCACCATACAGATACATCTGCTTGCTGGCTTCATTCTTGGCATGCTGTCAAGCCCAGCTGACAAGATCAGTATTGTTAACAACATATGCATTGTGATGGCACCTGGCATATGGTACTGAGCAGAAGATCAACCTGTTTGGCAATGAGATGAACTGGTACTTGAGAGCATGACATTGCTTGTGACCATTATACACAGTCTCTTGCTGAAGCACAGGCATTGCAATTGGTTGAATGGTATCATCAATTGCACCCCAGAACCTTGGAAGCTTGAACTTCCACTGCATGGCTGCAGCATACTCCTCCAGCTTCCAGGGACATACAAGCCAGTGACATGGCAATTGGACATCAAGCAGGTGTCCCCACTGGTTGTGTATCCACCAGCTGAGGTGTCAAACAAGCCTGCTGATTGCTGAGTGAGCAAAACCATACTGTCCCTCCAAAGACTGCAGAGACCAGCCTTGGAAGAAGCAACACAGCAGAAAGAAGGTTGTCTTGCTGTCAACACAGTCTTGCTCATGTGTTCACACAGGATTCGGGATCTTCAATGCATGATGAATTGCTTCAAACTGTGTGAATGTGTAGCCTGTGTTGGTGAGGAAGTGAGCATCATCAAGCTGTTGCTTGATGATGGTGTAGGTCCATGGCTTGAGGTTGGTTGGTGGGGCCTGCTGCATGGTGGCAATTAAGGTTATGATGTCAAAAATATCTTCAGAAAGCATGTCTCTGGTGTCAAAAGCCTGCATGATCATGCTGAGAGCCTCTGCATAGCTCTGGAATGGCAATACAATTGCAAATTTAAGGTTTCCAGGAGTGTGGGGTAGTGGTGATATGATGGTAGTACTACCACCACACCTCAATGGTGACAAGACTGCACCCATTTGACTCCACATACTCAATTCTCACTATACTTTCACACTTCACTCATCATTAGTAATCAATATATGTTACATTCCATACAAAAACAACATGAAAAACCAAGCTGAATGAATGAGTCCAATGTTGCAAGTCTGTTCAGCTGCTCCTAATAGAGCTCAATGTCAACCAACACTCAACTTGTTCATTCAGCTCAGTTAAATGAAATTCAAACTCAACTAAACGTTAAGGTCTTAGCTGAGGCTGAGCTGAACATTGACAGTGTGCCCAAAACCTCACTAATTCTTCTTGTTCTTCTTCCTCTGCTGCAATTTCTGTTGGAAATCCCATCAGGACCCAATAACTTGTCCAACGATGTAACCTAACACAAGTCACTGACAATAGTTGACAGATGCTGACATGTGTTGGTTATTGCCGGTCAAGACACCACAGTCACTAACAACATGCAACTATCACTGTCAATAGCTACCAGACACCACGATGAATGAACTCTCAACACTCCACCCATGAACCAACCACAGATCCCTTCCACATGCGACCAAATCACCTGATATACTACCATAACCACTGGTGATTATGGTTTCCCCATCAGTGACCCACCAAAGACTGACAGCAACATGGGATTCAGGTGCAGCAGGGTAACTATAAGTGGTGATTACTGTTTCCCTGCTGATGACACACCGAGGTGTCATGGGACTCTAAGCACAGCGGGGTAACTAAAGCAGGGGACCCACTTCCAAGAGAAACACAGTAGCAAAAGTGCAGTGATGCTGTTGATACACGAACTATCACTGACAATTATGGAGAGACAGTGACACTTCATGGGGAAACATTAGTGACATGGCATGGGTAGTCACAGGGACACTTGAGATGGATGGGGAAACCTCGAGTACAAATCATACACTCTGGTATATGAAAGACCACCATGTTAAGGGTCAGTCCAATGACCAAGACTGATGGAGAACATGTATATAAGTCAACATTATCCCTGTACCTATCCATTGCACACTATCGAATCAACTAATTATCTCTCTTTATGTATAGTACAACAATCGACAGTGATTGTTGCCAATCCACTCATATCCCCTTACAGACAACAGTGATCTGTCACCATCACTAATCATCTCACCTGCATCAACCTCCAACTCTATGCAAGACCAAGCTAAGTTATCAGTAACTTTGCCAGACGCAATCTTCCCAAGGGGATGCACTGACCAGTCAATGAGTAATTGCTATTGTCACCACTGCTACTAGGCTGCAGGTATAATAACTGTGAGGCAGTCTGCAACAATAGTCCAATATCAGATATTTGACTTGCAATTATTGACAGCAATAATTGCACATCAATATTGTCTAACACACCTGTCGACTTATGCGAAGAGAATTGGCGGTTATCAGTCCCCAATCATCCAGCGAAGCCAGTGACACATCTTTTTCAATAATTTCGACAGGTTTCAAAATTGCTCTTCCCGTTCTCAACGTCCACGCCACTAAGCTCTTTCCGCCACCAACTGGGGCGAAAATGTCCCGGGCAGCAACAACCCAAAGCGCACGTTCTAACGAAATTGTGACAGACAACAATATCACATCGCAACACACGGACAACGCTTTTCCATCAGCATCGGATCAACCATGATGCGATCGTGTTGCTTGCATACCCACCCTTCTCTCCTTGGGATCTCGAGGTTGAGATGGACTCAGCCAAGAGATAAGGAGAGGCAAAAGTAAATTTGATCTGGAGCACTGATCGCAAAAAAAAGGATAAGAGGCGTCGTGGCAAATTCGCCATATCACTCAAAGGAAACGCCAGATACACATTCCGTAGCAACAAGTCTACCTCTCTCTGCTGACAGCCTTGCTCGGCATATGTTGTCAAAAGTAAGCAGGAAGGAAGGAAGCGACATTAAACATTCCGGGTTGAAAACAAAGCGATATCCGCCAGAAATGTCTAAATTTAATTGGTTCCACTCTCAGTTCCCTCTTGAGTTCCGTTCTCTCCGAGGACCGGAATGTACCGGTACGGCCCACACCCGATGCTCCTAACTCGCAATGCTGCTGCTAGCAAACCTGTAGCAAAGAAACAATCTGCTGTTTTGATCGCCTTGTTTACCATATGCTTGACAGCCAAGCTAATTGCAACAATGCCAAGCGAGCAACCAATTCGCAATTACAGTAGATCTCCGCCAGAACTAGAACAAAGCTGTCAAAAACCATCACACACACAAAAGTCCCGAACAGGATGCCAAGCCGAACGCATAAGAGGTTGCAATGTTTCATCATCAAATTGATCCCGCGCGCGATCTTGGTTTGATCGAAACGTGGAGCACGAGGCGCTTGTTCGATCGCAATGGAAGATGAGAACGAGCGACGTTGCATGAGAGCGATGCTGATATCACCGTGACGAACAAAACGGGCTGGTCTGCGGATGAGCCATGAAAGCTCGTGGTTGGCAAGTCAAGTTTGTATTGTGCTCTGTGGAAACGTAGAAACGACAGTGTAAATCGAGCAACTGGAGCAGGATGTAAACAAAACAGAAGCAAAACAAAGAATCAATCATATGTATAGAGCAGTCTCCTCCCCCAACCCCCCACCACCATCACATCGGAATCGAATAATCATACTCATAACACATCCTTTCACCCCAAGTACCACCTTGATGATCCAACAGCTCCTCGACACTAACATTCTCTGCGAGGGGTTGAAAATTGATAACATCCGTTCTCTTTGCATCCCAAGGTGGATGTTTTCCTCGCTTTTGTTGTTGTTTTGGACCATGAAAAGCGTTTTTATTCTGTTCCGATTTGTTTTGCCAACTTGCGTAGATATTATCGACAAAGCCGTGGTGACTGTGGAAAACGTGATCGTTTGGACTGGTACTTAACCATGCCATATTCCCACCCACGCACGTATGCATTGATAGATGAGAAGAGATTTCCAGAGCGGAAGAAAAGTCAAAAAACTTTCCATTATCATGCGTCTTACCCAGCCCCGAGACGAAGTTCGAGTTGATGAATCCAGAGCAATTTGATCCGAAATGAGGATTAGGATGACTAGAGTCGAGATTATTGAAACCCCGGCAAAGACGATGTCGAAAAGGAGCGTTGAAGTAATGATCTGCCAATGCACCATCAATCACGGCTTTACCACGACCCCAAGCGCAGTCTGAAGAATCCCCCTTACCATCCGTACCCAACCCCCAATCAGGATCATCACTGAACAAAGCGTTGGTGCTAGGATCGTCTGAAGTCTTTGTCCAATCAACCCATGGCAATCCAAGACCGGGTTGGAGACCGCATTCGACCAAATCCCGTTCGATTAAAGCAGTGAAACCTCGATGGAACACGACAAAGAATGCGGTAAAATGAACGTATTTTACCATCCGAATATGTAACAAGGTCCAGTCATCTGCTGCGTTGAAATGTGGATCCGTTTGAAATCGTGATGGCTTCGAACGGACACAACGAAGTGCATTAGCATACGAGAGTTTTTCGGCGGGGGAAAGCGTCGAGTATTCTTTACGGATCAGAAGCGACGAACAATTGGAAGAAGGGGAAAGCGAGGTGAGTTTGAGTTGCGAAGCAGCCGCCGAGTTCGACTTGGTAGTGGAGTTGTTGACAGTGGGAGTGGTGGTGGTTTGAGGCATAAGTTTTTGTTGCGGATCATTGAGGAGGTTGGGTGCGACAGAGGGAGAGTTTGGACCGAGACCGGGCGCAAGGTTGGGGTTGGTGGGATCGGTAGCAGCTGCATTGGGATCAGGAGTGATCGACGCGTTGGAATCAGCGCGGGTGGTGGCGCCAGCAGGAGTTGCATTTGGGTCGGGAGTGGTGGCTGCGATAGGACCAGGCGTTTTAGCAGTGGCAGAGCCCTTGTCGCCATCAATAGCCTCAGCTACAGCAGGGTTCTTCTGACCGTCCCCAGTAGCAAAAGCAGAAGACGCACCTTTCTGCCCGTCAGCGGTCGCACCCTGACCAGACGCCTCACTACCACCAGCAGCACCTTCCTTCCGACCGTCATCAGTCGCCGCCGCAGCATTAGCCTTCTTTACATCAGCATCACCACCCGGCGCCTCACTTCCACCTCCAGGTTTATCAGCTAGTGGGTTTCCATTCCCCGATCGTCCACCCAGTCCACCATTTGCACCGTTAATTACGTCTGCATCACCAGGTCCTTTGTTTTCGGGGCTGTTCCGTCCCATAACCCCTCCATTATTGGTAGGAGGTCGTAGTGGAAACTCCCCTTCACCTCCCTTTTGTCGGACCTGTCTGAATCCGCTACCACCAAACATATCCGGTAGAACCCTCGTCTGCCCCTCTTCCCTTCCCTCCCCACCAATCTGATTGGAAGTCGAAGGGGGAGGGAAAACCTTCTTAACACATCTCATGAGCTTCCCTTTCTGCCTCTGTAACTTTTCCCTCGCTTTTTCATCTGCGCTGTTGACAAGTGTCCAACTATCAGACTCGGGAGTGTCATGGCCAGAAAATCCCCAAGTCTTAGGTGAGAGCTGAGTCCAAACTCGTTCATCATCGGGATTGGCATTTGGGTTGGTATCAAAGAAGGTTTGAATTCCGGGATAGTTGGCGCGCGATGATGGGCCGCGACCAAGACAGTGCAGGAGTTTGTCGATTGAGGTTGAGGTGGTGGAAGAGGAGGAGGAAGAAGCGTCAGGGAGGTTAAAGAATGGATGACGACGTTGTAGCCTCCCATGGTCACTCTTAGCGCTGGCTAAGGTGAGGAGGGTTAGGCATATAATGCCCAAAGAGGTGGTAAGCAGGTTCATCCTTACACCACCAACTGCTGATGTTTGTCTTTGCCTCTTTGACGAAACAGAAAAAGGTCGTTCAAAAAAAAAAAAAAAGGGACGAGAAAGATTGTGGAAGCTCAAATCTAAAGACGATGGTGATAGAAGGGAGGGGAGGAAATGGGGGAGCCGAGGGGTGAGAATCGACCCATTAGCTGTGTTTAAGTCGAACAGCACGGTTGTAGAGTGGCGGAGCGATTTCAATCTTGCCCACTCTACACGGTGTACTTCATCTGATGATTAGGGGGACGGTTGGATGGGAAATACTGGTGGGGAATCCAACACGACCATCGCAAAAAAGGGAGGGGTTTTCCCTCATTGTATCAAGAGCTTGGGCGTCAACTCATCCCTGTTTAATCTCAAACTCGCTTAACGCATCGAAAGAGAGAGTGTGATTAAAGAGCAATCTTGACGATCTTGCTGATCGTTACGAACTTGGTAGAATGAAAACACCTTGTTCACACAACCACAGCCCCACTCCGAGCGATGAGTTGTTGCGAGACGTGGTGGTGATCAAGCCTCTTGGCCTTCATATGAAATCAGTCGTGGATGGGAGGCAAGGAGGGATTCAGGGGGGTTCCTGCACAATAAGGCGTTACAACTCAACCTGCAGCGCGGGTAACCCACACCACGCTCTTCCGCAGCATCGCAACCACTGCTAGATCGCCGCAAACCAACGCACCACATACATCACCCGTATCACCAAACGACCTTGCAATCCAAAGCCTTTCTGATGTTGAAATTGCCAAAACTGCAAAGATCGTAACAGTTAGGTTTTCTTGGAAAGCTTGTCATCAATCATGACTTTCGCCTCGGCGCGCTGCCTTCGACTCGACAAGAGTTCTGATTGTCAAACAATAGAAAGCCAACGACGACGTTTCATCTTTTCTCCACCATAACAGTTGCTGCTGACAACGACCTAGTCAAACGCGCTGCCACCTACTTTCTAATTCCATTATACTTACTTGCTCCCCTGCCTAATCGCCCGCACGAATGCAAACATCATTGTCAGTACATTCTTTCTCCCTATTTCATCCAAAAAAGGGGAGAGTTTGTACTTACTTTTTCATCGTAGTCCATCCACTCTGTACCTTGTTCTTCGAATTCTACACTATCAAAAACGGTGGCTGATTCGATACCTTTACACGTCCAACTTCCTTGTGGATTGAAACCGATTGGTTCTAAACCTCTAAAGTCTAGGATGCAGAGAGTTTGCCATTTCGCACCACTCTCCTGGTCTGCTTCGATAGGTTGATAAAGTGGTTGTTTCGAGGTTGGTTCGTCGAATTCTACCTCCCCCCCCAGCGAAACGTCAGTTTTCTTTTTCTCTGTTTCTCGGTAAGGGGTGTGACAAAAACTTACTTGCTGAAGATTCTTTTTTACAAAACTACCATCCAAAAAGAAAACACAAAGGTCAGAAAGGAGAAAGAAAGAGGAAAGCAGACGGAAACTTACACCACAACTCATGACCAGATTCGCACTACCTCTAGAACCTTTTGTCATCTCATGTTGTTCGCTTGGCGTCACCCCGACTAGTTTGGGATGTTCTTCGTGACATGATGTGCATTTAAGTTTTAGCATTAGGGTATAATCGGGATCGGAAGGGAGAAGAGAAGTGACACCGCTGAATTGCGCTTTGAGTTGAAGTGCGAGTCGCTAACCGAGCAAATGCGAGCGTATAAAGCGGAGCAAAGGAGAGCGGAGCGGCCAAATGAACGTGCAAAAGAGCGCAAGAGAGAAGAAACAGCTTTATCAACCTCTAAGATCAACAGCAGCTCTGGTGAACATGTACTTACAGGCATCCTGAACACGATCTCGAGCCGGATAGATTGATAAAGGTGTGTGGAGAAGCGAAAAGGATAGTCGAAAGCGTCTACAGTAAGCGCAGAGAAGTACGACATCACCAAATTTCCGATGTCCGATGTCCGATTTCCGAACACTGTAAACCCTCTACACTTATTTGACACCCCTCTCTTCTGTCTTTGCGCTCACTTTGTGTCACACACAACAGCACAATCAGACAAATCGAGGTTCCTTGTGCAACAGACAGGTATTACGATCCATAGGAACCGGCTTGACCGGTACAAGGTGGGTCAAAAATGTTGCTAAAAGATCGTTTGACTCTTCTTGTTGGTGGTGGGTTCGATCCCAATCCTGTCGTGTGGTGGAGCTCGTTTGGTGCCGTTACATTGGTCTGGATCAAGATTGAACTAACAGCTAAGGCCGAATCAAGATTCTGTCCGACTTCGATCTTGGACAGTTGCAAAGGTTGAGCCTCGGGTCGATCAACTGCGCTGAGCGAGTGCGAACGAGTCAAGCCTTCCGTAGCTTGGTTCGTCGCGACAGTGAGGCCTGTATCAAGCGCCGTCTTACCAGCTTTCAGTGGAAGTCCGGAAGGAGCAAGATTGGCTGCAGCCAAGCAAAGCAACCTCATCGAACCAGGTGATTCTAGACGCTGAGCCAGATCTGCCCAATTTGAAATGAGTTCGTTTGCCTCTATACCTGGATGAAGGATATGTGGTAACCAAGCATTCGCTATCTGTACACTTGTATTAGCAGTTCCGCTCTCTGTTTGGCTGGGAGCCAGAGCGTGATCAAGCTCCTCTTCAGCGTTTTCTCGTGGAAAAAGTACTGAAAGGAAGCTAGTAGAAGCAGAAAGCATCGTTTCCTCCCCCTCCCTCTCCTCCTGCTCCTCCGCAGGCTCTCTAGCAACGACAGGTCGTGACCGTGGAAGCGGCCACTCTGACTCATGCAGCACCTGCAGCGAGGATACACTGCCTGCTGAGCCTAACATGGTCGAGCCTGATGAAGTTGAAGATGTGCGAGTCATTCCACCTGGCGGTTCCAGTTGAATTTCTCTTGGATGGGACGGTGGAGCGTCAGTCTCAGTCTCGTAATGTTGAGAGCCAGAGCCAGGTCGTCCAAGATCGCCGTTGATACCGACGTCTACGCGTTCGACCCAGTTGTCGTAAAATAGGCCTGGTAAGGGCGAGCTCTCGATATCAGGCGGCCAGGTATCGACAACAACGGTGGTTGAGTCCTCCGTACTCCCAGCGGCTGTTGGATCACGATCGCGCTGACCCTGAAACGAGCGTCCGCGAGACCGAACAATACGATTCGTAAGCGTGTGCATCGCTTCTTCCCATACATCCTGTCGCTGAGTGCTCAACCCTGCGAGTACGGTGCTTGTGCTCGGCTGGAAGATAGTTGAGGGAGGCTGAAACGACTTGGCGCGCGCTCTTCCTTGAAAAGTCGAGACTGTCGGAGTGACAAGGTCTGCCGTATCAAGACCATGTACATCATTACCGCTGCAGCTGTCTCGTCCATGTAACAGCAATACCTGAGGAAGATCTCGAGCAGAAGCTATACCCTGACCCTCAGCGGTCGAAAGATCGCTGTCACCCGCTCTCCAACCAGTAAGTGGCACCATGGAGCTATACGCTCTACGCCTGCCCAGAATGCCTGAAGTACTACCGCTGACGACAGCAAGAGGCATTGGTGATACGTTCAGCGTTCGTGTGTCCTGTAACACCTCCCGGCCGCCGATCTCGGCGCCAACGACGTCTTCTGTGGGGACAAGGATGCCTAGAGGGCTGAAGTCGAACACTGAAGCATCTGAAGCTGTGGATGAGACAGAGACGTTGCGAGATCGACCGTTCGAACCTCCACCTGCTTCGGGAGCCGCCTTTTCGCGGGAAACCTGTTCACCCAGACTCGAGAATTGAGTCCAAAATCGGCTTCCGACATCACTATCTTCCTCCGTATCCGCATCGTTGTCTTGCTCCCCATCATGGTGCGAAGCGGTACGAAGCCGGCTGAGACTGCTGTAGATGCTTGTAGATCGTGTCGAGTGCGTAGAGAGTGAGGTTGTGTGCGAAGGAAAGCTTTTGTGGCTTGAGCCACGGGAAGATTGATACCTTTGGCAATGGGATGATGTTCCTTCCTGACTTGCAGGGGGCTCATGTTCATCTTCTCGAGCAGGCAGCCCGCTCACCACTTTCCAAGGCAGTTCCGAAGACGGACTGTATAGTTTCGAGGGCTTGTCCTCAGACACGCCAAGAGGATGAGCAGCAGCCAGGGACAAAGACCGGAGCTTGTTAGTATCCCCACTGCGACTTGCAAGTTGACGATACGTATGGGAGTTTGTCATTGGTGAGCCGATTGGTTGCAAAGCAGCAGCAGGAATGTGTGGTCGAATGCTGTGGCGTGGAAAGCTTCTTGTTCTGGGAGAATACGGAAGCGGGCTTTTGCGCACTGGTGTTCGAGGTACACCACCTGGATAGCTTCGACTCGGAAGCATGCGTGGCAACACACCTAGTTTGCCTGTATTTGCGAGTGAGACGGTCATTTCGGACTCTCGTCTGGTCCAGGGATTGCTATCGTGCGTGTCTAGCTTCGAGTTGCCCAAGTCGGGCTCTTTTGCTGCTGACAGTGTGGCTGGTGACCTGCTGTACGGCTTGGAAGCGATATCAGGGAGAGGGCACGATGGTCTCGGAGAGTATCGAACCAGAGCGACGATAGGAAGGCCTGTGTCGCGAAAGAGTTGGGGCAAAGGCATTGCGGCCTTGTTTTCCTCGGTGCTGTTTGTATATCGGTCAAAGATGAGAGACCAGCTCTCGGACATGATTCGAGCCATTGTATTGACGGGAAGGATAGAAATAGAGCTCAGGTCAAGAAAAAAGTCGAATTCGCTATCTGATGCTATCTTGGAATCCGACTCGGTCTCAGTCGACAAGTGAGCTTTGAGGAAGAGCATCTGTTGCTCCATACTCGGCTGCAGGGGGAGAAGAATCGTCTCTCTGAGGTCTTGGACACTCATGTCGTCCGAGTCTTGGATTTCCGAGAGAGAAGCCAGAAGAATCGTCCAAGGTGATGCTTTCGATTGAGCTGGTTGCCGCGGTGATGCGTAAGGGCGACGCGCTTGGTCAGAGGCATTGATTGTCCACGCTTCGTCCTCTTTTGCTTGATGTGGTGGAAACGCAGCATGAGCTTGTCTGGGTGAGACAGCTGATCTCGAGGATCCACAATGACTGGGAGCTCGCTGACCTCGAAACTCGTCAGTCTCGGGCATGAAAGCACTTGCTGCGAATGGAGTGCCGAACACGATGCGTGGTCCGACATTGTTGTTATCCTGTGGATCGACCTCGGCAATCGAAGCTATTGACGTAGCTCGAGAGGAAGAAGAGAGGAAAGGTTTGGGTTGACTGAGACCTCGACTTGTACGAGGTCGAGCTGGCAATACTGGCTGCGCCACTTGCTCGCCTGACACTGAGTGACTCTGGGATAGGTGTACGGGAGGAAAGCGGAAAGCGGAATTACGATGCGAGCTTCTCGAGACTTGTGCTGGACTCTGGGGAGAGGGTTGTTCTGGTGAAGAAGATCGACGTTCGAGGTTGTACTGTTGGCCTTGGTGAAGCCAGGCTCGAGAAAGTGCTACAGATGAAGCAGAAGAGATCGAATTGTCTTCTTCGAGGCGGAGACGTTGGAGTGAAGCGTCGAGGCTGAGCTCGGGTAGTGCAGGAGATGAGAAATCGGCGCTGGATGATGAGGATGCCATGGAAGGTGAGGGGCGATGGAGGTTCATGTCGGTGGCTCGGCTGAGCAGGAGTCGGCGATTCGATGCGGCGGTGTTTGGTCGAGCGTGTTGTAGCTGTTATGTACTCTATACCTAGCTTGAACTGATCGCTCGGAGGACGAGCTCTAACTCGGGCAGTGTTGGTGGGAGAGTGGTACTTGATGCTTTACACTTGAGCAGCTATCACATATATGTACTCTTCTGGCATTGCTATTTTCCACGCTTCTCAAGTCCGACGATTCAGAACAGGTCCCGGAACGGGCTATACGCAAGGTGATGATCCGATAGGCAATGCTCCAAGAGCAACTCGACGATCCAACAGCATCAATACCTCTGGTGCATCTCTTAGAAAGCTGACATGGAAAGCAGACCGAGTTGCAAGGGCACGCGTCGGCTAGACAAGCGAGGGCGTTGACGTTTGAAGATAGAAGATCCACGGCGCATTGAGATGGCGTATTCGGATAGAAGGATCGACGTACCGAAGCGAAGGCTCGTGTGCATACAGAACAGTACACCCAGGTACCAAGGGGAAAGATGTAGCTTGTAGATCGGAGAGGACAAACGCAAAGATGAGGATCAAAAGAAGGAGAAGAAGGGGGAAGGGGGAAGGGGGAAGGGGGAAGGGGGAAGGGGGAAAAGGGGAAAAGGTGATATATCTCTTGCTACGGGACAGTGGTGGTTATGTACAGTACTGATCGTGAGCGTGGTCTATGCTGACGATCCCGTCGGCTTGACCATCTTCACTCGAGAGTCATCTGCATCGATAAACGACACGGTCCCCTTGTTCCTGCCTCTTGAATGCTGCTGCAGGTACACACCTCGATCGAATGCGTATGGGCAGGAGCGTGTGAACGGCAAGTGTTGGTCTCAGGGTTGGCGGTTTTGGCGTTATTTGACCTGTCACTTTTTCACTCGCTTGCAAGCGCTTCTCTGCGCTTTACGCCAACTTGCAGTGATTGCCTTACACTCACGCCAGGCGCTAACGAGGATCGACGCTTTGCCTATGCGAGCCTTCACACGATGATCATCTTGATACCGCACTTCTCCTTTCTCTTTTTTGTGCGGTACAACGCGCAAACAATGACATGGCCGATGCCTCGCTCGCTTTGCGAAAAGTGTGCCACTGTTAGACCACGTTAAAGACGCGATAGTTTTGACGGCCTAACACGTGTCCAAAATCAGCTTGCGCAAGGACCACCTTCCACTCTCTCTCTGCAGTACAGTACATACAGTATCTGACGTCTTGATTTGTTTCAAAACCTCCATCTTGCTCCCTGCTACTCGTAGCACACTCAACGGTGCTTCACTTGGATCTCGCAATATACCCAGCAATCACAGCAATTTCGCTCCGCACAACCGATCTCACTTCAGAGCCGCTTTGTACCAACACGTAATCCAAGTGACACTCTACTCGCACTCTACTCTGCCTTCTGCAGCAGCTTTGAGTGCATCGCCATGGTCACCCGTCCCCGTAACCGTCCTCTGATCTCTCTCGACTCGCAACTCCAACAACTAACTCTCTTCTCCGACCTCGATGATTCTGAAAACCTCGAACAGCTTGGTCCCATCATCAAACAACTCGATATCGCTCATCAACAAGATGCTTTCCTCCGCCACCTGAAATCTTTCGTCCAATCAAAAGACCTCGAGATCGAAGCAATCTGCAATAACAATCACTCCGAATTTGTTGCTGCTGTTGATAAGTTACTCAAGGTTCGATCTGGTACTGTGACGTTAAAGCATCGTATAGGCGAATTGAACGAGGATGTGCAGGCTGGGGGGAGTAGTTTGGCGAACAAAAAGAAGCAACTTCTACAGACGCAGAGGACAGCTTCGAATGTGGATGAGGCGATAACCGCGATGCGAGGCTGTTTGAGAGTGCTGGATCTGGCGGGCAGAGTGGAAGCGTTGATAGCGGAGAACAAGTTTTATGCTGCATTAACGAGTCTGGAGGAATTAGAGCAGAGATCGAGAGGTGTAATGGGGTATGAATTTGTAAGACATATGATCGAAGGTATTCCGCAGATGAAGAATACAGTTAAGGCGGGCGTGACCAAGCAGATGAAAGAATGGCTATACGAGGTGAGGGAGAAATCAAGCACGGTAGGTCAACTTGCATTAGAAGCGATGCAAACTAGACAGAAAAGGTGGAGAGTTAAAGCGCAACGAGATCCCTTACTGCGCTTAGCAAAAGTGAATTCGGCGATAGAACTAGTGGTCAACGAGAGGGTGGAGAACAACTTTGTCGAGAATGAAAAGGTAAACATTGATTTCCGGCCTCTGTATCAGTGTATACACATCTATGATGCTTTGGATGCAAGGGAAGAACTCCAAATTAGTTATCAGCAAGATAGACGAGCACAAGCAAACCTTCTTCTCAACCAAGGCATCTCTTTCTCCACTCCCACCAACGCAAGCAACACTGGAGGATCAACTTTCCCAGCATTACTAGAAGAAATAATTGGATTCTTCATAGTAGAGCATCATGTCATCTCCACCACTCCCCCCTCCTTTCGCTCGGAAAGTGAAGTAGATGATCTTTGGGAAACCATCTCTTCTCGTCTTATCGAACTTGTTTCTCTTTCTTTACGAGATTGTAGAGATACAAAAATCTATATCTCTGCCAAAAGTTCCATTCAGCTCTTCATTCAAACTTTGGAAACGCATCAGTTTCCAGTTTCCAAACTCAACTCTCTTCTTTTAACCCTATTCGAACGTTATGCGAACCTTCTTCGAGATCGATTTAGCAACGATTTCCAAAGGGCTATGCAGGAAACACAACATCAACCAATGGTTGTTTCTTCTCCAGACGAACTCAACAAAGTTTTAAGTGTTTGTTGGTTGAAACCTGGAGATGCAGAGATGTTGAGATCGAGTGGATTTCCACTGTCATTACCCTTTTCGCAGACGTATCCATTGTGTTGTATGGATATACGCAATTTGGTAGATCAGTATTATCTCTTCAGCGAAGGAGGAAGTTCAAGAGAGATTGATGAGATACTCAAACAAACTTTGGATCATTTATTGATTCATCAAGTGAGTACGGGGATTAGGAAGAGTTTAGATGGCAGACAGGGGATCAGTTTGAGCCAAATAGCTCAGATTGTGGTTAATGCGGAACATTTTAATCTTGCTTGTGAAGAGTTGGAGAAGTTATTGGTAAGATTGAGGAGTCCAGGTGGGAGGGGAGGAGGAGGAGGAGGGAGGTGGGAAATGGGAGCGAAAAAACATTTTAAAGAAACGTTAAAGATTGCAGAAGAAAAAATTGCTTTTGCTTTCGGGGGAAAGTTGGACCAATTCTTAGGATTAGCAGAATACGATTTGAGCCCTGGAAAGGGTGGAGGAGGGGCAGGAGGTGGCACGCATTCTCCATGGCTACAAGACACTCACGATTGGTTAACAACAATGATGCAATCCGTTTTAATCCTTCTTCCATCTTCCGTTAAACAATCGGTCTTTGCTTCCGCCTACACCCACCTTGCCGTCTCGCTCTTCGATCGTCATCTAGCTGCCTCGGATTCCGCTCCGTTTATCAACATTACCGGCCTTACTAGGCTGTATAACGATATCCAGTATCTCGCTCAACAAGCACATCAGGATGGAGTGCAGGTAGAAAATCTTGCCAGTTTCCAAGGTGTGAGACAGACAGTCAGGTTGGTGGTAGAGGATAAAGTGCAAGAATGGATCATGAGTGTTGAATCCGGTAAAGTGGGAAAAGGAGAATGGGTAGGGGTGGATGGAAAAAGGTTAATAGTGTTGTTGGAAAAATTGAGTAGATTCGCTAGTAGAACAGCAGATGAAACCCAAGTAGCGAAGAGAACGAGGGAGAGAGACGCCGTTTTCAGGCTGAGTGGCCCAAGTGCCCCGTTCAGAAGGTAGTCAGCATCGCTGTGGTTGTAACGCAATGATTTCTTTTTCACTCTCGTCAGTCGCATGGTTGATATGAGAGTAGTCGTGAGAAGAGTCGATTTCAAAACACAACCGCACTCAAACATAAGATGAGAAGCAGAAAGAGAAAACATTCGTACATTCGTGTCTTTTGAAACATGAACCCGTCGCTAGCTGTGATCAACACAACCCTCGCGCGAGCGTATGAGAACGAAACGCAGAAACCAACTTACTGCACAGCAGCAAAACTACAAAGAATCGAAACCGAAACCACGACCAAATCGTGTGATAGAACAGTCCAGCTATTCCATCCTCCCTCACGCTCTGCGGTGCTCGGGATCTAGACAAATCGCCACTGAATTCCATCCAAAACGCCCTTTTCCTTTGCGTCCAAGCTTTCGAACACCTTGGGACTCATGTCCAAACTAGTCGGCAAACAACCAGGACATTCATCGGTAGCAAACGCATGAACAGTCTTACCCTTCCAAGTGATTTCCACTTTTCTACCGCAGAGAGAGTTGTGGTTCGGGTTGGAATCGGATGGGTTGTACTGCTCGAACAGATCACGCGAGATGGCTACGATAGGATCGTTGTCTGAGTTGACGATACCGCAAGCGCCGAGTCCCGTGTCGTAGAAGGTGGCGCGACCGGTGAAAGGTTTGGGAGAAGTGTAGAGGGACGAGGTGGAGGGTGCGGAGGATGTTTCGAATTTGGGACAGGTGTAGCCATCGATTGAGTGCGAGTCGGAGGACGAGTCGGAGGAAGGAGGAGCAGGAGAGGGTTTATTGGAGGCATTGTTGCCGTCGTCGTGGTGGTGATTGTTGCTGTCGTCCTTGTCCTTGGATGGAGCAGGAGCAGGGTCGTAGCTCTCAGGTGGGGTCTGAGGCTGCGATGGCTGAGGCTGAGGCTTGGGCTGTTCGGGTTGAGGTTGCGGCTTGGGCTGCTCTTGAGGCTGAGTATAGTCCTGAGAGGGCTGGTGTTGAGTCTTCTTGGGCTTCTTTACCATCTTGGGCTGCTGTTGGGGCTGCTGCTGCTGCTGCGAAGAGGAAGAGTCCTTAGAAGGTTGCTGTTGCTGCGTCTGATCACCTTCCTCGCAGTCATCACTCTGCTCCTGGTGCTGCTCCTCGTTCTCCTTGCCAGCATCAACATGTTTGTCATTGTTGTCGTCGCCCTGAGAGCCGGCACTGTTACCGCTAGCACCCTCATTCTTGCTAGTGTCAGCAGAGCTGTCGACAGTGAAGCCGTTGAGGTAGGTCTCGAGACTCTTAGCGTCGCCGTATTCCTCGTAGTGGTGGAGGGCAGCCTCAAGCGAGTGAAGCTGCGCTTCGTATCCGTTGTGGGCGGAAACGTCGCCATGGTCATCACCAGGTGAGCGACGATGGATATGGAGATTCCTGCCGTGGTGACGATGAAGACCGTACGTGGGAAGAGAGGTGACTTGGGCAGTCATGACGACGATGGCGACGGCCAAAAGGCGCGCAGTAATGGGAGTGAAGAACTTCATCGCTGACCAAGGGTGGATGAAGAGATGATACGAAAGGATCTACAGGTGTTCGAAAGGACGGAGAAAACTTGGAGAGTCGGAGAAGTAGCAAGTGCTGGGAGAGGTAAGCGAAGATTGATGTCAGTTGATGAGCAACGAAGATGATGTTGGTGAAAGGCGTAAAAGTCGATGCGTATGTCAACATCAGGAGGGGTCCTCCTTATTTATAGGAAAGAGACAAATGATCGTCACAAGCGCTATGCACGACGAAGCCACGGTGCGCTGTAGGAGATCAACGCCCTTTGTCATCGTGTAAACACGCGGCGCGCGTAAGGTGCTATCTGAGGCACTAACTTGTCCCTGCAGCCAGAATCTTCGCACAGTGGCTGAGAGAGTTGCGGAACGTACACCAACTCACCTTTGTTTTCCGTCAAATCAAAGCTCTGCACCGTAAACAAAGGGAATGCGGAGAGAGATCTATCAGATGTGGATCGTGCGCAAGTAAGCACCCCGAAAAAAGAGGGTGTGATGGCGTCGCCGTCACGATGAGGAGCGGATGCCGAAGTTATACCGAGACCGAACGGATGCACAGATGGAAAGCGTGGTGAAGGTGATGACAAGCGGCAGGAAAGAGGTGTCAGTCATTTCGAGCTCGTCGTCTCGGTCACTTGTCGATGCTCGGGATCTGCAACGTGTCGAGCCTGTCGTTCTTTACTCACGTGAAGGTAAAATGCCGAGAAGAGATAGAGAGGTGAAGGATCTAAAGAGTACAAGTCGGAGCGAGCGAACGTGTAAGGAGAGAGGATGTGGTAGGATAGGACGAGGACAGAGAAGGGAGGGCAGAGGGAAAAGTACGAGCTTGATCAACAAGGTTCAGGGTGTGTCCCCTCAAATCTTCTTTGCGCTGTTCATTCTCGCTCTTTATATTCCTTCCCAATGCGGACTCGGCTCAGCTGTGCAAGTGGGACTGCTGCGACTGAGCAGAAGGTGAAGAAAGGGAAGAAAAAAGTGGGGTGGGAAAAGGGTGTGACTTCCATCACAACACCTTCAGATGTGACAAAGGGACTATCGCGCAGCATCACAGCTCTAGAGCTCGATTCGACTTCATTTCGTTCGGACACCGTTCGGTAGGGAAGTTGTGCTCGAAGGCTGTGAACTTCTGTGTATGGAAGTGGGCGATGAGCTGCGTGACTGTGGATAGCGTGGGAATGTTTTGCTATCGTCACATACCCACCGCTTCGCAACGCGAGCTTCGATGGCGCTGGTCGTCCGCAGCATCTCCGAAGCACCTTCTATCGATCACATCCGGTGGTCTCCTTCATCTCACTCACGCACAGACGCGTGCTTCGATCGATCAGGGCATAGCAACGAGAAGCTTGTTTTCTATTCAACAACAACTATCAAATATAGTGACAACTATACAGAACCAAGGATTGTGGATCAAGCAAAAACCCAACCCTCCTGTCCATCAGCCCACTCTGCCAAATCCTTACTAACATTCACTTGCTGAAACTTGATCTTGGTCTCTGCCGCATCCTCCTCTCCCTTTGGCAATCTGACTCCGAAACCATCCCCTCCAACCCTAGTCTCGTAACACTTGAATCCAGCATTGCTAAGCTCCTGCACCAACTCTTGCACCTTCTCCTCCTCAAAATCATCCGGCAGCAACGTAACCGCACAACCCCCTCCACCAGCTCCAGTGAGCTTGGTGGCCAACTGAGCAGGAGCGAAAGCCTCGGTCTTGTTCTTGATCAATTCGAGCGAAGGGTGTGAAACTTCCAGCTCAACCAACTCTGCGTGGTTCTGCTTGATGAGCTCGCGAAGCTGAGCAACAAGGTCGGCACGAGAAAACCCAGAGGTACCACTGAGAAGTTGCTTTGCCGAATCAGCAATACCCTGAATACGAGTGAGAGCTGCATTGACACGTTCAGGCTCGGCTTCTTTCTGAGCAGCAACGTGAGCGATCAACTTCTTCCCTTCCCTTCCTACACAGCTGTCAACGAGCAAGAAGCGGAATGAAGAAAATCCTTTTAGCTTCTCCATCTTGTTGGCGTTAAGTGTGTTGATGGGATGAGCGCGGGTGAAAGCGATTGCTCCGCCGTGAACTGCAACCGAGTTGTCCACTCCGGAAGGAGTGCCGTGGATGACCTTTTCCGAAAGGAAAGCCCACTGGTTGACGTAAGCCGACTCATTACTCTCCACCTCGCCCTTGGGAGCAGCAATACGGCCATAGAGGATGTTGAGTGCAGCTGCAAGACACGAGCTCAATGCAGCGCTCGATCCCAATCCTGCACCAATAGGCAGAGCCGATCGCAACACAAAAGCTTGAGCTCTAGCATCCTTCTCGCCTGCAATGCACATGTACAGTACCAAAAAGGCAATCGAAGCAGCATGGCTTCTCTCGCTCTCGTTGACCGTATCGCCAACAACCTTTTCGATCGCACTGACCAACCCAGCATCGAGTGAGTCCGGCACATCACCTCCATCCTGAATCGACTTGGGCACAGCACTCCACGGCAACTCGCTAATGTTCCAAGTGTGCACCACACCAAGATCAGGTAAATCGAGCGAAATCTTACCATCCTCCCTAGCCGAAACACTAGCATAGCATCTAAGCGCCACCGATCCAGCAATAGCTGTAACACCATGCACCACAGCATGCTCTCCAAACAGAATCACCTTTCCAGGCGCACTGACCACGATCGAAGTCGGTGGCGGCGGAGGGTGATCCTGTGCCAAGCGAGGTTCCCCTTCACCACCGCGAGTTTCGAGTTTCGCCCTGTTCATATCTTCGACCAAGCTTGCCACTTTGTCTTGCTGAGGGTACTGTTCGGTATCCAAACGAATTCGTTCGTGAGCGATCGGATCCGGGGATGCAGCGCGAGAACTCTCTGTAGTCGAAGGAAGACGGTTGGATCTAGCGGAAGAAGGCTTGCGTCGGATAGCACCGGCTTGCAAGAGTGCGTTTTGAAGATCGTCGAGCAAGTCTCGCTCGTCCTCAATACCGACACAAAGTCGGATCAGGTCCTCGGGCATGCCTCTAGCAGCGCGAACCTTGGGATCGATGGAAGCATGCGACATGAGACAAGGCATCGAGATCAAACTGTTGACACAGCCAAAGGAGACTGAGATACCCCAAAGACGAGTGGCACCAACAATGCGTTCCGAAAGCGCCTTGTCACCGGTGACAAAGCTGAGAACCGATCCTGGTCCAGCAGCCTGCTTATCGTGAATAGCCTTGGAAGGGTGAGAAGCAAGACCAGGGTAGTTGACTTTGAATCCCAACGAGTCGAGATAGTGCGCTACAGTAATAGCACTGGCTTGCTGCCTATCCATACGGACAGCCAAAGTCTTGATACCCCGGAGCAACAAGAAAGAGTCCATGGGAGTGAGCGCATTACCAATCGAGTTGATGGTAAAAGCAATCTGCTTGCCCAAATCATCGCGATCGCAAGCAATCACACCGGCCATCAAATCGTGGTGACCCGAAAGGTACTTTGTACCAGAGTCATAGACAAGATCGACTCCAAGTTCGAGGGGGCGCATGAGGTAGGGCGACATCATAGTGTTGTCGACGACAACGACTGCATCGGGAGCCCACTTCTTAGCAGCAGCTGCACAACGCTGAAGATCACAGATCTTGAGACAAGGGTTGGTAGGAGTCTCGAGCAAGACCATGCTGACTTTACCGCACAATCCGGCAGCAGCATCACGAGCACGCTTCTGAAGCATCTCTTCGACCTTACTGGCGTCCGTGGTGTCGACATGGTCGGTGTGGATGTTCTGGTGAGAAGCAAGGTAGCCGAGCAGACGGTTGGTACCGCCATAAAGATCGTCGCCGGCAATAATACGCTCTCCAGCCTTGACGATGCGAGTGATGACATCGAGACAAGCCATACCGGAGGAAACGGCGAAGCTGTACTTGCAATTCTGAAGCTGGCAGAGATGGTGCTGAAGCATAGAACGGGTGGGATTACCTGAACGAGAGTAATCGAACTCGGCACCGGGCAACCCTTTGAAGGTAGCCGACATGTAGATAGGGGTGGAGGAGGAGCCGTATTGGTCCTTGTGGTTGGGGTCATCTACGGTGGCACATTGAGTGGCGAAGCGGTAGCCGTTGGGACCACGACGATCCTTGTGCGAGATGAAGGGAAGCTGCTTGAGATCAGCATCGTCGCCAATGTCGGAGGGTTCGGGGGAGGTGGGGATAGAAGAGTCGAGGGAGGCGACGGAAGAAGCAACGTCGGTATTGCTAAAAGGGGTGACGGTGGAAGCCTGCGAGGAGGACACGCTGCAGGTGTCGCGTTGAGTCGACATTGCGAAGAAATGCTGCGCCCGGTCACACTATGTTGGTGGTGGTGGTGATCTAATTGGAATGGGCCAGTGAGATAGAGGTGGCTGGAAGAATTGCAGTGGCGATGAGAGATGCCAGGTGTATCAAGGGCCGAGAGAGTGCGGGCAAGTGCGGTATTCGCCACTCTTCGGGGATGTAAGAGGGTATCAGGAATGAAGCTCTGTAGTAAATGTCAAGAGCAGCGATAAGGCGATGAGGTGGTGTATGTACGGTCAGAAGAATGGAATGACGAACCTTTGACTGGCTATTCAATCAATTGACTGTGCGTGCACCACAGCAGCTGAGCAGTTGCACAGCCCCACTTTTTCTCCTTGCCTTTTCCAATGGCGTGCTTTTCGCCCCTCCCACTCCTCCATTTGGAATCGGGCCCGATCCTCCACCTGGCCATTTGTGCCACTTTTTCGGAAGTCGGCATTCCCTCGGTTCCACTTTTTGACACTTCCCACACAACCGTTCGCTCCCCTCATCTCCTCCTCACTCCTCACTCCTTACCACACCACCAACGCTCGATCACAATGGCAGCACCACCAGCAACAGACAAAAGACCCGACTCTCGTCGGTTGGCAGACTTTGCCGCAAAAGCAGCCGAAACCTTTGTCTCTGCCTACTACGCCGCCTCAGACTCACCACAACGAACCAACCTCGTCCCCACATTATACCTCCCTAATTCATCCATCGTTTGGAACGGTACACCGGTTAGCGGACAACAACAGCTCACGGCCATGTTGAATAGTATGCCGGGAAGCAAACATGAAGTACAGGCTTTTGATTCTCATGCTATGGGAGGCGCTGTTGATCGAGGTAAGTCCGAACCCCCTTGTTTTTCCTTCCTTTGCACTGCGTAATGGCCTCGATCAGCGTCGGAAGAACAAAAGAGCCCCGCCGTTGGTCGAAACGACTGGAAGCTGGAGCTCACTCTTTTGTTCAGATCCGAGATCAGAGCTCTGTCTCAAGTCGTCGTTGGTGAAACAATATCAACAATGATAGGACGGCGAGCAACGAGGCAACATCAACCAAAGACCCAGCACTCAAAGCGTTTCTTTGCTCTAGCCTACGCGGTAGATACCTGCACAAGGCGCCGTGTATGCTCTGTAGAAGCATAGCATGCTCAAAAGATGCGGGTCGCTTTTCATAAGGGTTCGATACTCAAACTCAAGATTCAGCGTCGTATCGAGTAGTATATGAAGCAAACATCCCCCCTCTCTTCTTTCTCCCCCATTCCACACTCCATCATCTCCTCTGTCTCCATATCTCATACTCATTCTCTTCCCGTTTATTTCTCCATCTTCATATTATCGTCCTCAAAGCCAACTTCTCTCCCCCCTCACTCCTCCTCACAGTCTCAGGTACAGTCTCGCATCACACACCCGAGTCTTCCTCCGCCCTCCACCGCTCCACCTCTACCGTACCAAAAAGCGCAACAACTTCAACACACGGCACAAACAAAAACAGAGCAAACTTTGATCCAGACGCACCCATCACCTCCCATCCTCGAGCTTTCAGTCAAAACTTTGTTTTAGTGGATGCAAATCAAGTCGGAGCAGGGGAAGGTGGTGTAGCATGTGCAAGTAGTACGGGGAAAGATGGAAGTATAACTTTGAGTGGAAAGTATTTTGTTCAAGCTGATAGCTTTCGGTTTGTTGGTTGACAGGCCGTGAAAGGAAAGAGGTGGGGAAGGAGAAGAAGCATAGATACGATGTAAGCATATTTCAAACTCAAGATTCTTGTCTCTTGAAACACGACATGTGTAGCAAACTCTCTCGCTTCAGCACATCGATCCTTTCAAAAGCACTTGTCGGAAGAGCACAAGTCGGTCTTGGTTTGCAAAAGAGAACAAAGGGTATATGAACACGGGCCCAAAACCGCACCATAACCCTAACCATCTTGGTCTTAGAAATCTACACTATCAAAACACCTACTAAAGTCATATCCTACACCCGCATTTCCACCGCCACCTCTTTCTAGCTTCCCTCGGTCGTACTGCATTTCAGCATCCATCGCTGTATTCTGATCTGAGTTGAAGGGAGAAATTGAGCTTTCACTTGTACTCAAACTTCTTTTCATCCCCAGCTCCGGTGGTGCGAGAGAATGGAAGTGGGAAGAGTGAGAAGAGGAAGAGCTGATTGAAGAAGAGAAAAATAATTGAGGTAAACCTCTAAATCTTCTTTCTCCCTCTGCTTCTGCTTGGACTTCTATGTTGCGGGGTTGAGGATCGTCTGAATCTGATTCTGAGCTTCTTCTTCTCTTTCCCTTTGTTTCGTCTTCTACAGTGCGGGCGGGGAAGGATGAGGGTGTGTCATCCATTTCTACATCTTCTCCTCGCAAATCATCGAAACAAACCCCTATTGTTGGAGCGGTGTGCACTCTGCTCCATCCCCTTCTCCCATTCTTGACCTCGCTTAAAACTTCTCTTTCCGTCCTGAAACCTACACTTCCAACCTTGCCATTACACAAATTGTGAGAAAGGGTGGTTGTAGAGCGAGAATAGCCTTGGTTTACTTTTGAGCGAATTTTCCATCCTAAATTGGCTAATGCGTTTTGGGTGTCGATATCCACTCCGGCTCTTCCTTCACCAGCATTTAAAGGAGGGGAAGAGGAAGAGGAGGTAGATGGGGAGTGTGGGGAGTGTGGGGAGTGTGGGGAGTGTGGGGAGTGCGGGGAGAGAGCAAAAGCTGTTGGCCGGTTGCCAAAGTGTTTTTTAAACGTTCTTGTGTAGTCCGTTGCTGAACCGCTTGTGATTGGTGTGGTGTTCATCGCTGACGTAGCGGTGTGGAGAGTGATGCGAGCAGGATCGAGGGTATTTGTTCCAAGCTGACTGATGACGGCGTAGCTTCGCGATGAGTTATGTGCGTCTGAAGATAGCTGATTGCTACGTTGCGGATGAAAGAAGTCAACCGCACAGGTTTTGGGCGTTTTCAAAGAAAGTGTGTACGCTTGTGATCTACCTTTGAGCGCTTGATCCTACTCTTCGATACCTGCTGTATATCTGTGGAAATCACAGCTTCATCCCAGAGCTGATGAGAACACACCGTAGCGTATCGTCCTGAATACAGCGTCCGGTAACGATCGAGAGATATGTACGTTTTGGAATGCTGAAGAGCTGTAATGCTGTCGGAAGCAGGATTGTCGAGAGAAAGAGAGCGTTCCGTCGTCTATGCTCCAAAGTGATCCAAAAGTGATGGTATAAGGTAATCAAAAGCTTGAAATGGTGGGGAAAGCTGTTCGTGATCAAATGAGAAGCATCCCAAATGTGACTTTAGAGTGAATGCGGAACCATATGAAATTCTACGCCAAACACGCGCGTCTAGTGCGCACTTTACGCGTCGTCGCTTCGAAGCGCGTATTTGATCTAACAACGTTTGGTCTACGCTTAGTCAGACTAATGACAAAGTGTCACACCTTTAACGTAACAAATTTACCGTATGGGCATCCGGGAAATGTAGATTGCATTCAGCAGAGAAAAAAAAGGACTAACGGAAACATAGAGAGAAGTTCTGGATCGTCGTGTGACTTGAATGGGAAAGAAAGGAAGAGAAAGTGTCTGCATGTGCGAGTGGCTGTTGGGACGTTGTGCGCCACCGAAACAAGGTGCATTGCTAGAGCAAGGTGGAAAGAGAGGAGTTTGCGATCAAGGACCAAAACATGCACCACAACAACTCAGGGTTGTCTGGCTACTGCAGTCGTTGGAATCCCACTTGATCACCACCCTACCTTTCCCCCCCTCTTCCCAGCATCAATCTATCTCCCTCATCACCCGGTATGAGGTGTTCACGGGGCCTTACTGAAATACTCAACAACAACCTCTGGCCTGTAAGTATCATCCGGCATAGCTTCCATCTTAGGGTAATACTTTTCACCCTTTTGAACAAAGAACCTAGGTTGCCATGAAGTACCGTTTTCCTCTCTCTCCTTTGCAAGTGCACGTTGTTTCTCCTCAATCGCAGACTTGTTCTCTGTTGCCTTGTCCAAGTTCTTCTCTTTGATTCCTTCGGTGACCTTACTCCATAGTCTCCTTGATTCGTTCTCTTCCTGTTGGTCTTCTGGAATCACCTGTTTCTGTACAATGGTTGCTTTGTGCGCATCAAACAACTCCTCATGCTTACCACTGCTAGAGTCTTTGTAATCCATCGAATCAGACCACTTGCCTGAGATCTCACCAACGGTCTTACTACCCTTGGTGACTTTGCCTCCAATAGCGTTGTATGTTCCAGTAAAGTATCCTTTGGTCTTGAACTCTACATCGCAGCTAAGATCATTTGCATCGTTACGAATCTTGCTCGTATCACCCAATTCCAATACCATCCTACCAAAGAGAATACCACGAGCATACATGTTGGGCATTGAAATAGCATACTCTCCATCCTCCTGTTTGTCCAGCAGGACAACGCGATTCTCTCCTCCCATGATCGTAGCTGCCGAATTACCGAGGAACTTTGACTTGGGCTTCAACTCTCCATAGATCAACAGGTTGTTCTCTGGGGAGACGTAGTAGTAAGCACTGATAGGAGGATGGTGACTAACTTGTTCAGCAATGTAATACCCCTTTGTACCATCACCGTAGTTGTACGTGCATCGGAAGAACTCTCCCAAGATAGGGTTGTAAGGCTTCTTTACACCTTTAGGCTTGATATGCCATCCCGACAAATAGTATCGAGTTACTTGCAAGAATCGGTCTTCAGGAGAAGCAAGTTTGCCAGCACCAAAGATGAGATCAGGGTGAGACATGAAATCGGTGATACGCTCCAACATGGATCGTGGTTCGAGAACGAATGTAGGGAGAGTGACTTTGGAAAGGTCCATGCCTATGCGAAGTTGACCGATGAGAGACATGAGAATGTTTCCGGATTCTTCATCGAGTTCTTCCGTGTCATCGGCGGAGGCACCTTCGGGAGGGCGATCCTCTTTGGTGGGTTTGATGTGAGATTTGGCGCCTGAAACGGCAGATCCGACATGGTCGAGGAGTCCCATTCTTGGCGGCAGCAGCAAGAGGTGTTTCAGATGATGAGATTAGTGGTGTCGAAAGGAGGGAGAGTCTATCGCTTGAGCTGGATGGTGCGATGTCGATGCAGACGCTGAAGGTATGCAGTGTTGCCTGGAGTTGTGAATGCTGTGACAGCTCTCTAAGCCGGAGTAATTTGCTTCAAGCGTGCAAGAAAGGCGGTCGTGGAAATGGATGCGATCGTACGTGAAAGCTAGCTAGCTCTAGTGCGTCGATGCGGTGCGGTGGGCCGTATAAAGTGAGTGGTGGAGCTGACCGAATTTGACCGATAGCACTATCAAGAGGATGTATGCGAGGGAGGAGCACCGAGACCGACTGTCCTGCGATCGCAATAAAAGTGATGAGTGTGTCGTATCGGATCGGGTTGGTAGAAAGAATGCAAGGTGATGGTTGCGGTGGTGGAGCAAGGCCGCAAAACGGAGAGTGATGACGAGCAATCAATGCACAAACCAAAGAACAAGACACAGGCAGAGAGAGGGAAAATTGCAGGCCAAATTGACAGGGGCAGCGAGCAACAGTCAAGCAGCAGCAGCAGCAGCAGACAGCAATTGAGATGAGATCGCAGAAAAAGCAACAGATCGGAGGCTCAACACTCACCCTCACCTCTCTCTCGCTCTCGCTCTCTCTCTCTCTCTCTCTCTCTCTCTGCTATGTGAGAGGGCAGAATGGGAACCGCGTGCGCCTGTGCAGTTGTGCATCATCGTCATCTCTCGCACACTGGCTGTGCTGCCTCGTTTTTTCCGGATCTATTCAAACTCGCTTGCAGCGCGCCCTCACTCACGGTAAGAGAAGGGTGACTCTCTTTCAGCAAGCCTTTTCAAAAAACAAAAACAAAAACAACAAAAAAACACACAGAAAAGGGAAAAGAAGGGTCAAAGCGCAGACTGATTTGATGACGTCTCCTGCCCACTGTAACTGCAAGAAGAGAGGCGGCGGCTCCAGAAACTCCACCCACCAAAAGAAGTGAGCTCCCGTTGACAGCAAACCACACACACACTTTCCTCGTCTCCTTTGGACTTCAGCGCGATCGACGAAACGTGCCAAGCCAATCCCCGATCTACATCTTTCCGTCCGTCTTCACCTTTCTCAACCTGTCACAAGCTGTCTCCGAAAGGTGCGGGATTTTGATGCAAGGAGTTCCTTATTTCGTATGCCGTCTAACAGTTCCTCCGTCACCTCAAGTACTACGCACGGACCTTTCTGTAAAAGAACCTGCATAAGAGATGCTCCGGATCCCAATTGCCGCTCAAGCTTCGCACAGACCCTTGCGCCAGGCTTCATCACGCGCATTCAAGCAAATTGTTCGTGGGTTCGACTTGCCATCTAGGCAGCCAAAGAGCAAACATTTTTGAGATTGACGCAAGACATTTTGGGGCCATAGCAGAGCAAAATGGGATGCAATGAGAGACCGAGAACCATATTGATGAGTGTGAGACATGGGAGCAGAGAGAGAGAGAGATTGAATCGAGCAAAGGGGACCGAAAATTTGGAAAGAGCTGAGCATGTGAATGAATTGTGCATGGGAAACGAAAGCGTGAGTGGAGAGCAACAAGACATGAATGAGGCGAGAAGGCAGAAGGTAGAAGTGGATGGAGAGGATGGGGAGTATTGATCATTGATGCTAAGCTTGCAACGAGAGGGCAAATATGTGTTGAAAACGAGACGATAGCAGCTAGAAGGCGAAGGCAAAGAGGGCGGGGCGCTGGACAAGGAGCGTCCCGTTACGTGTGCAAGTTTAGACAAAGAAATGAGTATAGATACGACTGCTGGGCGCAACAGCCATCTCCTCCATCTTGTACGTGTTGAGTTCTTCCTTGATCCTCTGAGCCAAAAGTGGGGTCAATCGGTTGCATGTTGCCTGTTCACCTCGTCGATCATAAACAGTAGCAGGCCAGGTCGAATGGAAGATGCAGTCCTCGGCAAACGAGAGCTTCTTCTTGGGCTGGCTAGGCGCCGTCACCGATCGCTGCGGCAGGAAGTCGGCAGTCGAAGGATCCATCATCAATGACAGCGTAGGCATCGACGAGTTGGAATGATGACCCAAGACACCACCGGCGTGCTGAATCGATCCAGGCGAGGCAGAACGAGGAGGAACGTCACCCGATCGAGAACCGGGTCGAGAAGAGGCAGGCGAGTCCGTCTTGGCTCCAACACCATCCAGACGCTCAACACCAGCAGTGCTGCTCGAAATGTGTGTCATTGTGCTTGTGCCGTGCAATGCCGAAGAAGCCGAAGCAGATTGAGGAGCATCGTACGAGTTGGCTCGGATACGACCTGCAAATGGCTTCGAGAAGCCATTGGCGAGCGAGAGGTCCGGTGTTGAGGCCGTCTTCTTCAAGATACCCTTGGGGTTCTTGAATTGAGCTGCACTGGCACGCGACCTTTCGATACCTTCGCCCCAGTGACGCAGGCTATCGGTCTCAAACTCGTCGCCTGAATCCTCGCCACCTAGACCGCCGGCGGCTGGCATGTGAGGCGGCTCCAACAGCTCGCTGTCGAACGAAGCGTCGAAGCCACCCTCCTCGCCGTAAGGGATGGCGATCTGCGGTGCCACAGCAGAAACGACGGGCTCGTTGTTCTGCTGCTGGTGTGGACCGCTGACGGCATCCGCGTATGATTCGGGCTCAACATACGTAGTCTCGAGACCGGTAGGAGCGTCTGAAGTGATCGAACTGATGCTGCCGCCATTGCTGCTGCCGAATTTCTTGCGCCAGCCGCGCTTCGACTTGAGCCTCTCCTTCTCCTTTTCAATCATCTTCTGACGGTTCTCGCCTGCCTCTCTAGCCCTTGCTTCAGACTCTTGGCGTTCACGAGCAGCACGTGCCTCCGCCTCGGCTTGTGCCTGCATCTGAAGCTGGTGCTGTCGGACGTACGAGGCAGCAGGTGTCATACCAGCATCACCGACGCGCGCACTCTCGAGCTCGACCGTAGCATGCGTAATCGAAGCAGTAGCTGGGACGCCCTTTTTGGTCTTGGGTGCCTTCTTGGACTTGGTGTTGATGGCCGAGTCATCCGAAGCGGTAGGCATAGTGCCGAAAGAGTCGCCGTGAATACCGTCGCGACCTTCACGCTCCTTGTCCTTGTTGAACATGTTGGTGAGACCCATCAATGAATGACGCCGAGCCAATTTGCCGAGGTTGCCCACCTTTCGCAGCATGACAGAAGCACTCGAAACGGTAGACGAGATCGAGATGTTGTCGGTGGAAGAGTTGAACTTGCGGTTGAAGATGCTACGTTTGCCCTCGTTGTTGTTGGAGAGAGGAGGACGCGTGCCACGTCGAGATGTGATCGAGGCACCAGACGAGCCTGGAAGAGCAGCGCCGTTGTCAGGTGTGCGAGGAGGCGAAGTGGAGCGAGTCGAACCAGTAGATGCATTCGTGTCGCCAGAAGAGTTGGGCAAACCACCAAGATCACGGCCAAAGACACCGCCATTGTTGGGACGTTGAGCTGCAGCTGCTGCTGAGCCACCATATACGCCGTTCTCCTGGATATCGTTCATGTTGGAGAACGACAAAGCCTTGCGGAGCTTGCTGGAGAGACCAGTCTTCTTTGCTTTGGGAGCGTAACCGGGCATCGGTGTGGAGCGACCACCATCGACGCGGTCATCATCGTCGCTACCACCATACACAGCTTCTTCATCGTCGTCCTTGGCAGCCTGTCGCGACAGGGGCGAAGGCTTCTTGGAGGAAGCAATGCTAGGAGGCTGAACA
Organism: Ustilago cynodontis; assembly: GCA_928865425.1. Classification (NCBI taxonomy): domain Eukaryota; kingdom Fungi; phylum Basidiomycota; class Ustilaginomycetes; order Ustilaginales; family Ustilaginaceae; genus Ustilago; species Ustilago cynodontis. The sequence continues at coordinate 366,748 of CAKMXY010000046.1, read as the reverse complement.
CGCTGCGAGCCGTTGAGGGAGTGGATCGAGGCAGAAGAATCGCTTCGTTGGTGGACAGGCTGCTGCTGAGGTGCAGTGGCCGTTCTTGAAGAAGAGTTTGAAGCGAGCGACGACTGGCTGTTGGTCCGTGGTGGAGCACCACGCAAGTGTGCAAGACCGACCTGAGACGAGCCTGAGCCGGAACCTGGAGCGACATTCTTGGACGAAGCTGCGCTGGCTAAGCCTGGAGCAGAGGCTGAAGGAGGGACACCGCCCAAGCCGCGTTTGCGCTCAGCAGCAAGCATGGGCGAAGTCTCGCGCGAAGAAGACTGCGAAGCTGCGCTCGAAGTTCGCACGCGAGGCGCACCAGCACCGGCACCTGGAATGGCAGGAGCAGCTGCACCGCTAGAAGGGAAACTCTGACTGTTGGTGGAGCCGACGTCTGAAGTGCCACGTTGTGTCCTGCGGTAAGGATGGAAACCACCAGCAGAAGACACCGAAGACGATGCCGAGTGACCAGAGGGGTTCACTTGACCGAACTGATTTGTGGTCATGGGCTGACCACTGAAGCTGCGCATCTGGTTAAGTTGTGGCACACCTCCAGCATATGAAATGCCGGGGAACGGAGCAAGGACCTGACCGCCCTGCTGCTGTTGCGCTTCTCGACGGAAGGTATCATTGTATGTAATGTGCTGAGGCCGTTGCGGTGTGGAAGAAGTTCGGCGTCGACTGTCGGGTCCAGGTGGACCCATATCGCTAGTGGGCGACTGAGACAGCTGTTGCTGTTGTTGCTGTTGTTGCTGCTGTTGGTGCTGGCCGTAAAAATGCTGTGCCTGCAACATTTGCTGGTACTGCATCCATGCAAATTGGTTCTGCTGCTGTTGCTGCTGTTGATGCTGCTGCTGCTGTTGGGCGTTCATGTGTGGATAGTAACCGGGCGTTGATTGGCCAAACGGTTGTGTCTGAAATTGACTGCCAAACATGGGTATCGAGGTTGCGTCTTTGCGTTTGACAGAGAGGGGGCGCAGGGCGGAATGCGGAATGCGAAGTTGACCAAGCTCTGCAAAGTCTACAGGAAGCGCTCCGACAACAGCAATTTACCGAGAAGCGCGGGATGTCCGAAGAACAGGCGGGACGAATGAGCCGAAAGCAGTTATACGGACGTTCCAATAATGTCGGTGCTGCCAGTATCGCTGCTGAGCCAGTGGAGCCAAGGGCGAAAAAGCCGCAAATGCGAATGCAATAGAGATCGAAGCAAGGCTTTGAGCAGCTCGGTTGGTGATGCCGTCACAAAGTCTAGATGACCTACGCGCCTGCTGAGGAGTAGGGAGGATGCCAACTACTAGAGCGAGGACATTCACGCAAGCGTGCAAGATATGCTGCCAAGGGCGATGCAACAAAGTCTTGGGCTGTTGGTGGCCGGTTTATGCGATGACAGGATTTGTCGAGGCAGCCGCAGGGGAAAACAGGATAGACTTCCGTTGATCTGGTGATCGAAAAAAGGCGAAGGCGGAAAGCCAAAAGAATGCAGGCTGATCAATGTATGCAACCGACTAGAGTGATTGGCCTGATGACAGCTTGTGCGTGTGCGCCGGTAGTAAGTTCGGAGGAGCTACAAGAGGATGTGCTTCAAGCCAAAGTCCAAGAAGGGGAAGAAGGCAAAGATTGGTATAGAGGATGGTGCAATGATCCGTCGTGATTGTCGTTCAGAACCAAGCAAGAGCGGGAAGCGAAAAGTGAAAAGCGACGAAAGCAAAGCAGGGGCCTGCCGCGCGCGTGTGTGTGTGTGTGTGTGCGAGTGTCGAATAAATGCAACAGGGCAGAAGAAGAGAGGAGGACCGAGTCGAGATGAGGTTCGATACACAAGACGAGACGAGGCTGAAGGGCGAAGACGGAGACAGAGGACGATAATGATGATGATGATGATGATGATGGGAGAAGCTGGAAGGAGGATCGTGAGCAAAGGGCCAAAAGGGTGCGGCGAGTGAGAGTGTGTTCCTCGCTCAGTGTGCGTGTTTGTGCAAGGGGAGAAGGCTAGCGAGTGAGAGAGTGAGAGAGACAGAGACAGAGAGAGAGACAGAGGCTGTGGGCCGAAGGCGAGAGAGAGAGCGAGAGACTGCGTGTGAGCGTGTGTGTCTATGTGTGACTTTGTGTGAGTGGGGGGGCTCAGGAGACGCGGAGCAACACACACGCACAGAAAGAGGCGCTCTTTGCTGCTGCTGCTGCTGCCGGTGTGTTGCTGTGTTGCTGTTCTGTGTGGGTTCCACAGAGGCAAGTGTGTGTGAATTGCCAGAGTGTTCGGTTCGATTCGAGTTTTTTTTTTTTTTTTTTTTTTTTTTTTGTTTTGACAGGCGACGGCAGCAACGGAGCACAGAGAGAGAGAGAGAGGGTCAATCAAATCAATCAATTTCGAAGGCCAAGCCAGACGAGCAAGGCGAACAAGCGCGCGGATGGGCGCAGCGACAGCAGAGACAAAGGTTGAGCGTCGGCCGACTGAGGCTGGCTTTGGCGGTGGAACAAGGGCAGAATCGAGGAATCATTGGACAAGCGAAGCCAGGAAAAAGAGAGGAGAGCAAGGCTGTGGATGGAGGAATAAGTTTCCAATTTCACATTCAGAACCAGCGAACACAGCAGCACCTCATCACGGATCATTACAGCACAGCACAGTGCAGTGCAGTGCGATGTGATCTGATGGAATAATTCTCGGAATTTATTTTTGGAATTTCTGACAGGTGTGTGTGTCTCTCTCTCGCCAGCCGCCTTTCAACTTTTAAACACAAATACTGTAAATATACAGTTACGCAAAGTTAACGACCGGTAGAGGAAAGCTCTGCTGGTTTCATCAGCGAGAAGGGAACAAGATCACACTCTCGCCTTAAAGTGCTGCTGCTGGCAGTGGTACAAACACAAATTAGGCTCGTACATGTGCACAGACGCAACGGCGACTCGACCAAGAGAGGGCAAGGGCGTGCGAAATGAGATGATGAGGAAAGAGGCTGAAAAGGATAGCGAGAAGGAGAGTCCTGTTTGGGTTTGACTCCATTTTAGCGCAAGCAAGCCAAAGCCCAAGATCAATCAATCAATCAATCAATCAATCAATCAATCAATCAATGCGAGCCAGTCAAGCGGCAATCAAGAGCCGTCGTTTGTCTGCAGCTGTACTGTAGTTACGAAGGAAAAGATGGTCGCGTCCTGGCGTGAGTGTAAGTGTTGGTCTTGCTCAAACCCTCGTGTAAGCTTGGTGCGCCGTTCTGCTGTGCTGATGTTGAATTTGACAGCGTCAGGGTTTCGACCTTTTTCTCGCTTTGGCAAGGAGAAGCGAGGGTTTTTTTTTGGACTTTGGTCGTGTAAGCAAGCCAGCCTTTTCTGAGTTGAAATTGCCGCAAAATCCACGCGCAACTCTGCCTCTTCTTTCCTCACTCTCTCTCTCTCTGTCTCTCGGCTACAATTGATCCTTCGGGGCTTGGCGTCTCTTCTTTCCTCTCATGGCGCGGGATCATCTCTTCTTGTGTCGATACCGTCGGGATGAGTCAAGTGATTTGCAAGCATACAGAACATGCCGTTCTAACAGTGCCAAGCCGCCGCATGTACAGTACTAGGGTTAGTTAGCAGCAAGGCAGCAGCAGAGACGGAGGAAGCAATGAGAAGACGCCGGGGTGGTCGAACGGCAAACCAACGATCGGTTTGGTTCTGGCAACAGTCTACAACATATGGTGGTCAACGTGCATGCTCTAGTCAACTCAGGAGGAGAGAGCAGTGGAGAGGAACGGATGAGCGAGCAAGAGGCTTGCATGAATTCACTAATCCACCATCGCAAAGCGGGAAACTGGCACATGAAATCTGTCAAACACAGACAAGCCAGCACACAGGCACCAACGTTGCAGATTAGACTCTGTCTCTCCCTCGCTGTCTCTCGTTTGGAGATCGATCCAGAAGATCATACCTTTTCTCAAAACTGACATGCTGAAATTCGGTGCCCGAAAAGTATGGCCTTTTGCGATGGAAGTCGAAAGCGTAATCGTTTCGGATCCTTTATCCGGTCGGTACCATCTTTTTTTTTCGTTCTCCGCAGTCAAGACCAGGAGTCGAAGCGCTACACGACCATCATTCGCTCTTTCCTCGCCTCGCAACTGCGGGCGTAAGATGCGCATGTGTGGATCCGAGCTTGGACACCCACACTAAAGGGCTGCAGGGCCTAAATGGTGTAGACATCGGTGTTGCGACAAGACTCGCATGCAACTCGTGCATGACCATGCATGTGTGCAACACGCCTACGATGCGGGCGTACAGCCGCTTTGACCCACTCCATCATTGTCATAGGCATGGCAGTCATCGCAGAGCATTGCGAGTGATCTCGGCTTCGGATGCCATTGGTCGGAGAGAAAACAGAGGGGAGCCGGGACAGAAAACGCAGGTCTAACATATCATTCCAGTGGCAGGAAGGGTGTTCCTGCAACGACAAAGAGTCGCTCTGCATTAGTCTGTCGCCTCAAAGGAGTTTTTCTCAAGCCCGCTTGCACCGTCGGACCATCAGCCGAAACCAAACCAGACCAGGACCGTGCGAGAAGAGAGAAGCGGTGACTTAGGCGCTTTCAACGCCGACAGACACCGTCAAAGCCACCATCGATTGCTCGAAAGCAACACCGAAACCATCCTAAGCGAAGTCCCAAACCCCATCGGCGGCGACTGATATCTCACGATACCGTATCAGGAAAGTCATCATGCAGCATGAGAAGTTCCCGCATCGCCATCACACAATGTTGCTGACCTAACTACTGTATAGCTATGAATGAGCCCGCCGACAGGATGACAGCGCAATGATGCCCAAGTTACCATTTTCAGGGTCCCACCCTCTTATTTCCTCCCTTGCCTCGTGCTGAACACAGCCTCTCTCACACTTTCAGTCAGGCTTGAGCTTTCCGTCATGTTGCTCCGTCCTTACCGCCCTTGTACTCCGGCTTGAACCTCAACCGCAGGGTCTACCGCAGGATCTGTGAAACAACAAAGAATCCCCCTCCGGCTTCAGAACTTTTGACCACGTTGATCGCGCAGACTTTGCTCTTCCGGGATCATAAGCTCGTTTGCATTCGTTCCTGAAAGCCACCTGCAAGCTCGCACAGCCAGCATTTGAGGAGTTTCCTTCGATGCTGTCGAGGTTGGTGCTTGTCATCATGCACCAATTCGATCACCCACATTTAGCACTCTGCCACTACTTCGTGTGCTTAGGCGAGACCAACACTGAATCCTACTCCCAAGGCTATTCCTTGTTCCAGATCTGCCAAGAAGCGTGCTGCGACTACTGCAGCCCGTTGTGAAAACAGGCAGCTTGTCGATGGCTCAATGCGATGAGGCCCCCTAACTGCTCCTTCTTTTGATGGCCGTGTTTCTTTCTATTTTTCGCCTCAATTGTTATCAACCATCAAAAAGATTTCAACCTTGGAGAGGGAGCGACTCGAAGCTGATGATCACCGCTATTCAACATCGCACACACATCTCATACACTCTCTTTGACACACAGTTCAAATCATTTGACGAGAAAGATCACTTGAAAAGATGATTGAAATCTGACCTAGCAGCAGCGATGAATGATTCTCGCCTTTTGATGATGTTACAAACAAAGAAACCCCCTGTTCACTTCTTAGAATCCTCGTCTTCATTGATCTGTCCTTCTTCATCGTCATCACCGCTATCAACTGGAGGCTCGGGCACCTTTGCTGCAGGCGTGGCAGCCTCTGCAGTCGAATCCTTTGCAGCCGTGCTGGGAGAAGCAGCCTTGTCAGTCGCCTTGGCAGGCGAAGACTCTCTTGGGTCAACGTCCATTGGTTGAGCCGTACTGTTCTCCGACCTGTTGCCACTGTTGGTCGGCTTAGGCGAGGCAGAGCATGTGGCTGGCTTCGGAGGTGGTGTGCCGTCGATGTCGTGCGTTGACCTTTCGACTTTGCGTGCTGAATTGTCTGAGCCTTCTCGTTCTCTTGTACCAGCACCCATACCAGCTCCGGTCTCGGGCTTGACAGCGCCGTTCAATGAATCCTGAGCGTTCTCCACGTCGGCGCCAGCGGCTGCAGCACTTCCGCTCTTGGCTCGCTTGAACGAATCTTCTGCTCCGTTGGCTCTCTTGTCCTCGTCAGCAGAGTAAGGTCGCTTGCCCAAGGAGCTCTCAGGGCGCTTGTCAGGGCTGTTGCCTCGATCCGAAGCCGATGCCGGCGCTGGAGTAGAAGCAGAAGCAGCAGAAGCAGAAACAGGAGCAGAGGCAGAAGCAGAAGCGGCACCAGCAAGGCCCATGAGTGCATCAGCAGCACCTTCGTCGTAATCCTCATCTACCATGCGAGACGAAGGACCACGAGCTGCGAGAGGCTCGTTGCTGCCATCCGAGCTGGCAGGAGATACGTCGCGCTGTGCTGCTGGACCTACTCGTGCACCACCAGCTGGTGATCCAGGTCTCGAATCCACCTGGTCTTCTCGCGAACGAAGTGGAGTCGAGGCACCCTTCCTTCCCGCCGCTGCACCGACAGCGCCAGCCTTACCGTTCTTGCCAGCAGGTCCGCCCTTGGCAGACCAGGGAGAGCTGGCTCTCGAGCTTGTCGCTTTGCCCTTCTTGCCCGCTGCCGAAGGTGCAGGCGATGGAGGTGCTGGAGCAGACTCGAGCTCGTCCTTGGCCTTGGGTCCTCGACGTGCTTTGCCTGCAGCGCCAACAGCACCAGGTCCGCCAGGTCCACGACCTTCAATACCATCGTGAGCAGAGGGAGGACCATGCTCGCCACCACGTGCACGCTCCCAGTCAGGAGTAGGACCGCAAAGACCGGGAGAACCCTGAGGTCGTGCACCCGCACCGCCCATAGGGCCATCATGACCATCACCGTAGCCATCGTATCGGCTGTCGCCAGGAGGACCGGCAGGAGGATGGCCGCGCTCGTGCTCAAAGTGAGGCGGTGGAGGAAGGCCTCGTTCGTCGTGACGCATACCAGGAGGAGGAGGTTTTCGTTCATAGCCTCCGCGAGGACCGCCTGGATTAGCGCTCGGGTGACCGTTGTTGTAGTAGTCTCGGCCCTCTTCTCGTCCGTAGACAGGGGGACGACCAAATGCGGGTGAAGGTGCATTGCTGCCGTGCTGCGATCGTGCGTAGCCAGGCTCGTTCTTGGGTGTGATGCGACCGCTGGCAGGGTATCCGGCACGGGCAGCCTGCTCCCTCTCGCGTTCACGTTCACGTTCGCGCTCCCATTCCAGCTCTCGTTCTCGCTCGCTCATGGGTCCACCCATGGGTCGACCGTAGTGATCCAGGGGCGGGGGAGGTCCACCAGGCCCGCCAGCTGCAAGTGGCGGACCGCGGAAGTCGCCGTGACCACTAGGACCGTGGCCGTGAGGGCCAGGAGCGTGTCTGTCGTGCATGTCTGTGCGCAGAGGCGGAGGAGTCGATCCACGTGGCGGCGATCCCATCCTTCTTGCGTACGGATCCATGCGGTGCGGGCCAGGCGAAGGGCCACGAGAGTGAGGGTAACCAACGCGACCGAGAGGCTCTGGACCACCAGGTCCACCAACCATAGGAGCAAGAGCTCCGGGAGGTGGGCCACGAGAGTCTCGATCGGCAAGACCAGGTGGTCCTCCGCCGGTTCGGAAGGGAGGAGGTGGCGAGTGCGACTGAGGCAAGTGACCAGGACCCGGGAGATCGCGCTCGGAGAGATCGCCACGTCCACCTCCGGTACCAGCGAGCTGTGGTCCGCCAAGGGGTGGTGGATAGGAAGAACCAGGGCCACCAGGACCACCACCGATCTGCGTAGGAGGACCGGGAGCCATGCCGTTGTTGTTGGCGTAAGCGGTGGGGTGAACGTCCTGAGGAACGGGGGCTTCTGGAAGCTCGCCACCTTTGGCTTCGGCATTGCGAAGGAGCTGCAAACGCTGCTGGATTTGCGGGTTGTCAGGGTCGAGGTCGGCGGCACGCTCGTATGCGTGAATGGCGTCGCTGATTTGGTTGTTGCATGCCTCGTACAAGCTGCCGAGGTCGAACCAGACTTCCGAGATGTAAGGGTTGAGGCGGATGGCGCGCGAGTAGGCGTCGAGGGCATCGCGGTACTGGTTGATCTGATAGTACAAGACACCAATGGAGCACCAGAAAGTGGGGTTCTTCCCATCGCGGTAGACAGCCTGCTGGTAGGCTTCGTATGCCTTGTTGTAGTTCTGACCTGCCATGTAAGCGCGTCCGAGCAAGTACCAACTTTGAGCATCGTTGGGATCGGACTCGAGACTCTTTGTGAGGAACTGAATGGCACGCTCCTGGTTGTTGAAGCCGGCATTCGAGAGATGGTAGAGCCATCCTAGCTGTTGCAAAACTTTGGCGTGATTGGGGTTTTCGGCAAGGACTCGCTCGTAGGCTTCTTTTGCAGCGTTGAACTCCTTCTGCTGTTCGTAGACATGACCGATCTGGAACCAAATGTCGATCTCGGTGAGTGGACGTGGTGGACTGTCGAGAATGTAGCGGAAGCATTCGAGACTGGCTGGGAACTTGTTCTGCTGCTTGTATATGATACCGAGACGGAAGTAGATCTCGTTGGCCTTCTCGTAGTTGGGATCCATGCGCACGACACTGGCGAAGGCCTCCTCTGCATGCTCGAGACTGCCGTATCGATCGTAGAGAATACCGATGCCGTACCAAAGCTTGGGCTCTTTGGGGTTGGGAAGGTGGTAGAGTGCCTGTTGGTACGCGGTATAAGCTCGCTGCAAGTCGTCCATCATCAAGTAGCAGTGACCCATGGACCCCCAGGTGTCACCATTCTCGGGGACAATGTTGAGCACGCGCTGAAAGTAGTCGACTGCCTTTTCAAAGTTGTCGAGTGTGCGGTGAACGCCGGCGATGGCGCTGAGAGCGGGAACAGAGTATGGGTTGTGTCGAAGTGCGGCTTCATAGGCGGAGAGGGCGCGGTCGTAGTCTTCCATGGTCTCTGCAGCTGCACCAACGGAAACCCAGGCGGCCTCGTTGGCGAGCGAGAGCTTTTGTACGGCAGGAGACGTAGAGGCGGGAGGACCCGCTGGACCACCAGCTTCCATAATACGGCTCTGAGCAGACGAGGATCGAGGGATGTGAGGAGGGGGCGGCGGCGGTGGGCCACCCGTTCCACCAGGACCATCAGCCATGACCATACGAGGAGGAGGACCACCGTGGCCTGCTGGAGGGCCGTTGACGCCGTTCATGGCATGAGGTGGCAGACCTGGAGGCGGTGGCATGGACTGGGCATAAGAAGAGTGTGGGTGATGCATAGGACCGTTGCCGGGGCCGGGAGGCACACCAGGACCGCCTTGAGGAGAAGGACCTCCACCAGCATGGTGAAGATCTCTGCCACCTGCATAGGGATGGTGGGAAGGGTGAGCGCTGTGTCGTGATGAAGGCGGCATGTCTGATCGAAAGCCTTTCGGATGAGCTGAGCAAGGCCAGACGACTAGCTGTGCAGCAGCGATTGAGCAAGAGACGACCAGTTGACAAGTCGCGTGGCCCGAGCTCCAGGATCGGATCAGCCGACAGAGATGAGACTCGAGTGCTTCTCGTTGACTCAACGATGGTCTACGTCAGGATTTGCGCTTGTTGAAATGCTCCTCGAGACCGAGCACGGATGTACCGCCAAATGCTTATGCTGCTGTCGGCCGTTCCGAGAAGAGCTGATTTGTGCGAGAATCTTGCTAGACTGAGATCGGATGCGAGACGGGAGAGCACCGTTTTATGATAGTGAGCCACCGCAAGATGAACTGTCGCAGCGATCGAAAACGGAAAGCGAAACGAGCCGATGGGAAATAGCCGCCTGCAAGCTGGAACAACGAGTGTTGTTTGAATGGTTGAAGGAGTCGAAGAAAGGAAGGAATGTGCTCGTTGACGGATGCACCCTGTGGATGGCGAAGGTGAGAGGGTGGAAGCCAAACGCACGAAAGCGAATGAGGGAGGCGGATGGAGAAGAAAGGGTGAAGTTGAAGGTGAGGATGGTGTGTGGTGGAGACGAAAGCGAAAGAGAGATGAAAAAAGCGCAGCGAGCCAAGCGACGAGACGCTTGATGGATGGAAATTGGAAACGGAAAATGGCGTTGGCGTTGCGGCGATAGACAAGGTACAGTGAGAGAAGAGAGCTGAGAAAGCTGGAAGAGAAAGAGAGAGAGAGAGAGAGCTCACTAACGAGGTCAAGGCTATTCTGTGTTCTGTGCGCTTGGGCGAGCGACAAGACTTCAGACTCGTGTTCCGCAAGCGAAGCGACAGAACCAAGGATTGAGGCAGAACAGGCGGAACATGCAAAAGAGAAAAAGAAGACAAAAGAGACTCAAGTGGGCCCTTTTCCAAGGTGCAGAGAAGCAAGAGGCGCGCTATATTGACTGACTGACAGTGGGTCAAAGCGAAGAGCTCGAGATGTGCCAGGCGAAAACAGGCCTAACAGGGCAGCAGCTGCACAGGCAGAAGCAGCAGAGGAGGAAGAGGATCACGTAGCAATAGCATGACGCGGCATGTCTTGCATTGATGCAGCAGCAGCAGCAGCAGCTGAGTACAGGGCAGGGGAGCCCTAAGCGGAGCCCGCACGGATTCTGTGAGGTTACAAGCGAGCAAAAGGAGAATAAAAAAAGAGGCGAAAAATGGCAGCGACAATCAAGGCTTTTGATGGACGCGAGCTGTCGCATCTCGTCCCTTGTTGGCGTCTGTCGTGTCGCAGCTGCGGCTCGTGCTGCTCCTTGCCCGCGTGCTGTTGACTGCAGCAAAAGATCAACTCAACTCTAAACAAAGAAAAGTGAAATAAAATAAATTGGTCTCTGGAGAGGCGCAAGCTTCCAACCCTTGGGCCATCCGCATTGACCACTGACCAACCGCCGTTCAGCTGCCGTTCATTCGCAAGGAAAAAAAGAGAAAATAATTAACAAACCATAAAAGAATGTGAATGAAAGAGAGGAGATCGCGGACACAGAGAGAAGCGGCAGGAAAGGATCAGAGCCTTGCGCAGCTTTGTCGTGTGGTCTGGGCGGCTGTCACTACGATCCGGTTCCCGATCTGCTATGCCTTTCAAGATGGAAGGAAGACCCTGCTTTTCCAAAACTACTGTACCTCGCCTCCATTTGGACATCCATACAGTACAATCACATCTTCGAAGACGGCACAAGATCCGTCACCGACCAAGGCTGTTGGCGTCAAGAACCAATTCACAAATCAAACCCTGACTGAGCATAACGGCAACACCGACTTCGTCCTCGTCCTCGTCGCCTTCTCTCGTCTTTTCTTCTCTTCCAACTCTTCCTCCGTCAATTTTAAGAGCCCGTATCGACAACACCGTCAAGATGGCGCCGGTTGCCGTAAACGACAACCGCATGCCGCAGTCCAGCGAGGCGGCTGCATCCTCATCATTCAAACCATATCAGCCCCTCGACTATGTGCGCGTTCACACTGCAGCTGACTTCCCCAAGCCCCGACCAGTACCAAAGCTCAACTACCGTTCATCCACCTACTGGAATTCGGATTGCCCCATCGCCATCGACAATGGTTCCAGCGAACTTCGAGCCGGCTTCAGTCTATCAGATGCTGGAGATCGATCCTCTTACTCACAACAGCCTTTCCTTGTCTACGACAACCTCATCTCCAAGGTGAGAGATCGCAAGAAGAACCTCACCATGCTTCTGGTGGGAACCGATGTCTACGCCGATGGTCTCTCGAGGAGCTCGATCCGCAGTCCATTTGACAACGACGTGGTGACCGGTTGGGATGCTATGGAAATCGTTCTCGACTACACTTTTTCCAACCTCGGAATCGATACCGACAGGGTGCAACATCCCATCTGCATGACCGAAACGCTATGCAACCCGGCTTACAGTAGAGGCATCATGAACGAGCTCATGTTCGAAGCTTATCAGGTGCCCTATGTCAACTATGGCATCGATGCACTTTTCTCAGCGTATCAGAATGATGTTGGTGAAGACGCACTCGTCGTGTCATCTGGTCGGTCCAGCACGGTCGTTATCCCAACAGTCGCAGGTAAAGGCATCCTCAACAACTCCAAGCGTCTCGCCTGGGGCGGTGCACAAGCGTCCGACCTTCTTTTGCGCTTGATACAGCTCAAATATCCTGGCTTTCCGGTCCGTGTCACACCCTGGCAGGCGCAAAACATGCTCGAAGAGCTCTGCTATGTTTCCGAAGACTACGCAGCTGACATCAAAGGTATGGCCATGATGCCTGCCTCTCACAAATCCTACAACCCTTCCAGCTGGACTCCGATGGAAAAGTCTGATGTTGTCGTTCAGTTCCCATACCAAGATGCCCTACCCGAACAAAGGTCCGAAGAAGAGCTCCGCGCACAAGCCGAGCGTCGAAAAGCTGCTGGTGACCGTCTTCGCGAGCAAACCCGCAAGATGCGTCTCGAAAAGATGATGCAAAAGGAGAATGATCTCAAGTATTACCAACAGCTCAAGGAATTCAAAGGCAAAGAACGCAAAGCTGAATACCTCAAACGATTAGAGAACGATGGCTTCGACAACGAACAAGCCCTCGACAAGATGATCAACAAGATCGAAGGTGCTCTCAAGCGCTTCCGTGCCAAAGAGCTTGGTGAAGAATACATCGATGAAAAGCAAGAAGAGCCTACCTTCCCACTCGTCGACGTTCCAGATGCCGACCTCGATGAAGAAGGCATCAAAGAGAAGCGCAAACAGCGTCTCATGAAAGCCGGCTATGACGCGCGACTCCGTGCCAAAGCAGAAAAAGCCGAAGAAAAACGTCTCGAAGAAGAAGCGCTCAAACGCGACGAAGATGAACGTATCAACAACCCGCGTGTATGGTCCGCAAAGATGAGGAAGGAGTACGACGATGCGATCAACAAGATCAAAGAGCGTAAAAGGATGAAGGAGATGCTTTCGGATCGAAAGTCGTTAGCTGCACAACAGAGGATGAAGAACATCACTGCTCTCGCGTCTGATGCTCCCGGGAGTGGAAGCGCAACACCTACGGGAGGAAGGAAGAGGAAAAAGGGCGGAGATGAAGATACGTTCGGTGCAAATGATGATGATTGGGCTATCTATCGCGAAATCCAGAATGCGGATGATTCAGAGGAGGAAGAGGAGGCGTACAATAACCTGTCCGCTATCGAGAATAGGTTGTTGACGTTGGATCCTACTTTTGGACCTGACGATACGTACGCTGCAAGGTTGGCGAGGAAGAACAGACTCACTTTGACATTCTTCAACGGTCCAGGGGGTGGAGAAGAAGCAAGTGTTGCACCGACAGATTCACTCGCTGCTGCTGCTGCTGCAACCGCCAACGATGCCGACCCCACAAAACCAGATACAGACCCGGAATCCATCAAACGACAACATCAGCTTCACCTCAACGTCGAACGCATCCGCGTCCCTGAGGTGCTCTGGCAACCCTCCATTGCCGGTCTGGACCAAGCTGGATTGGACGAGATCTGTTCTCATGTGGTGCACTCGTTTGATGCAGATGTTCGAGCGAGGATGCTGCAGAATATCTTTTGCACTGGCAGACATACGGGTTATAAAGGGTTCGAAGAGAGACTGTATACGAGTATTCGGGCGATACAACCGAGTAATGTCGTGGTGAAGGTGAGAGGGGCCAAGGATAGGAGGTTTGATGCGTGGAAGGGTGCAGCAAGGTGGAGTGTGAGCGATGAACAAGTGTTCAGGAGTACAGCTGTGACGAAACAGGATTACGAGGAGAAGGGAAAGGAGTGGTTTAAAGAGCATCCGATGAGTGCTAATTGGAAGTGAACGAGTTCAGGGCCAGCAATAGTTGCGATTTTGATGTCACACGACAGCCTTTTACCAATGCAATACAGTTGCTTTGGTGTACTTTTGAACCTTGTTAAGATCTCTGCCGAATGTGTCGTGTGGCTCGCAGTATGACATCGGTGCTCATGGAACCATTGCGAATCACGCAGAGCAGATTTCAGACCCAAGATGAACAAAAATGCTGTGATTGCTGCAAACATGGCATAACCTAAACGAAATTCTGTATTTGCGCTCCTTACTCTTCGTCTTCCTCCTCCTCGTCGTCATCATCACTATCCTCGTCAGCCTCTTCGTTGAGTCTATCCTGTTCATCTCTCCAAAGTTGGTATAGAAGTCTTCTTCTAGCTTCTGTTGCATCTTTTCTACTTGCCGCTGTGAATAATGCTTGGAAGATTGCTTTTCTTAGCAGCAACGCTACGTCCACTTCTTCCCCTTCTTCCATCTCTTGTGCAGTGTTTGGTGTTGGTACAGCGGAAAGAGCCAAAAGGAGAGGGTATCTGACGTCTTCTTCACCATCTTCTTCTTCATCTTCTGAGTCTGATTCGGAGAGAAGGGATGGTTCGGATTCAGAATCAGAGTCGGGGTTTTGGGCAGTGAGGGTACTCTCGTCGGCAAAACTGTGGAATTCGGTTCCGGTGGTTGTTTCATCCCCTACCTCCTCTTTCTCTTCTTCGCTATCCTCTGTTTCGTCTTCGATATGGGACAGAATGTCGTCGTTGGTATCTTTGGCAGAAGCTCGTAGAGTATCTTCAAGAAGAGGTTCGAAAACATTACTCCAAATCCTTTCGTACATAGCTTTACTCTTTGCCGTGGCTAGGGCGTCAACAAAAGGCTTGAGCAGCTCCAACGTTGGAATCAGTGGCAAATCCTCCTCTTCTCCCTCCCCATCTTCTTCCTGCTGTTGTTGGTTGTGTACGAGTTCAATAACTTTCTCCAACTCATCCAAGTAAATATCTGACAGATGATAAGTTAAGCTATCAGGAACTCTTGGATCGTTTGTACTCAATACTCCTCGATCGAATTTTCCCAAGATCTCCCCAAATCTCTTGACAGCGACCAAGTTCCAATGTTCTTCTGCTAGAAGTTGGAAACCAGAAGCGACGAAACGACGAACCAAAAGATAAAACTTATCAATCCTATGTTTGTCGAGTCCAGCCCACTCTGCAACGATCGTATCCCAGAATGTTTCTAAAAACTTCAATCCTGCTAGGGCTCTCTCTGATGGCCCCTTCCCTCCGTCAGAGTTGGTGGACGAGGCGGTAGGATGGACGAGAACCAATTGCGCCAAATCATTAGCAAGTCTTTGCTGGATAAGAGGTTTATCACTCATCCAAAAACAGTAGAACAATCCTTTCCATAGTTTTTGCAACTCCAGATCAGGGATTGTATGTGCTCCGTTACTAGCGAGGTAGGCGTGCAGGGAACGGACTGCGGCATCGCGAGTGCGTTTTTCGGTGGAAGCTAGGGCTTTGCCTAGGGGTATAGATGCGTCGTCGTTGGAGGTGGAGGATTTGGCTTTCTTAGTTTTGGAATTGGATGCTGAGGTGGAGGGCTTGCGCTTGGAGGTTGAGGCGGCTGACGTAGAGGCCGGCATGGCGGATGTGTGTAGCCAGCTACGGCGGGAGGTGTGGGGTTGTGAAGGTGGTGAGCAAGGGTAAAGGTGAGGACAAGGCGTGGAGCAAGAACGAAGCCAAGAAGTTCTACAAGCTGTTGCTGCACGAACAAATTTCAACGAGACCTTCGAAAATTTACGCTTTGGACCCTATTCGATTTGATCTGCTTACATAATCAAGCTCCATTCACTCGATATGATCCGAAGTCTTTCTTTCTCACACGACATCAGACCTGAGCTCTTTAATCATCGCACTCCAAAGGCGATGGGCTTTCACGAAGATGGGCGGTGTCTGCAACGATGATTATTGCTTGTGCAATGCGACAACATCGCACCGGTATTGCCAGAGACAATTGTGAAGAGGCTTTCTCTTACTTGACCCCCAGCGCAGGAGCCTGTGCAGCAGGCGGAACATTCGCCGCTGGCGCTGGCCCCGCACCCTGCATTGCCGCCGCCGGACCCAACGGTCCAGTTTGACCAACTCCTCTAACCACCCCAATCAACTTGGTCTTCCCCTCTCTCGTGATCAACTTCATCCCCGGCTTGACGTACTCAGGATATCTAATAAACTGCAACCTCAGCTTAGCCCTATCTCCCGTCCTCACCACCGGTTTGCCACCATTCGCATCCGCTCCCGCCCCCGGCCCGATCGTCGGCTTCCCATCCAGCTTTGCGATTCCAATAATCCTAACTGTCTGCCGAATAGACGCTGCATGGAGCACCATACAGCTTCCCACTGACAGCGTTGTTGAGTGGTACAGACACAGAATCTCGGCGTCGAATTCCATGTACGATTTGGGAGGGGTTTCGGTTCGAGCAACCATGACCATTCCCTTCCTAACCTGATTGCGGCGGATTTTCTTGAGAGCAAACGAAACAGATTGGCCAGCAGTTGCGCCATCGACGTTGACACGCTTGCGCTGAATACTGCGGATGGAAGTTGTTACGAACTGACCCAAGCTGTCAGGTCCCAAGAGAGCTGTGTCGCCAACTTTGCAGCTTCCTGCAAGGACGACTCCCGAGACGACAGTACCCACGAAGGGTACGGAGAAGATGTCGCTGATCTGGAACTCGAATGGCTGGTTCACTTGGAACTTGGCAGCATTGGCTTGAGGAAGGATATTGAGGAAACTGCGAAGAAGGTCAAGGTTGAGACCAGTGACGTTGGAGATCTGGAAGATAGGGCAGATACGCTCGCTCTCCAGCCGAAGTGCCGATTCAACCACTTGACCCATGTCGTTGATGAAAACTGGCGTCTTGCGACAACCGGGCGACTTGAGAATCTTGGTGAGCTGCTTGAGCGTCGTTTCGAGCACATGAGCTGGTGTCATGTCAATCTTTGTGATGCAAACCACAACTGGCACCGACAATGCCAAAGCAATACCAAGATGCTCCTTGGACATACCAATGAGACCGGCGTTGGCACCAACCATGAGCATCACAAAGTCAGGCAAGCAGCCAGTCATGCCGAACACGGTCGTCTTGAGGTATCGCTCGTGGCCGGCAAGATCGATGAACGAAATCACCTTACTGGACTTGGCACATACTTCCTCCCAAGACATCTTTCGACCTGGCTCCTGACCCGTACCAGCCGCATTATGCACAGGCTTTCCCTTGGAGTCGAATCCCATAATCTCCATACCAACAGACGAAGTACGGCCAGACTCGACTTCATGCTTGTGACGGAAGAGATTGACTCGTGCTTTGCCTCTGCCGTCATCGAGACCGCCTTTGGTGAGGACACCAAGCATGGTGGACTTGCCTGCATCGACATTGCCAATGACTGCGATGCGGAGCTCAACTAGCTCTTCGGCGCTGGCAGGTATTCTGCGAATGAGAATGTGGGCGGACTTGCTGCCATCTTGGGCTGTCTGCTGATGCAGTACGGATGCGTCGGCGTCGGAGAGGTTGGAGGCTTTGACCACGTTTGCAGTTGCTATAGAGAGCTCCTCGTCGGTGTAGGTGACCTTGCTGGGGTTGGTGTCCTCGGATGATGTTGCCCCGATGCGGAAGACGAACTCGCCTCCTTTATAAGCGACTCGGTCAGCGATGTACTTTACGAGGCCCTTAGCTTGAGGAGCAAGAGGGGCAATTGCAGTAGCATCCTCTCCGCTTTCACCGGTTGTTGGAGCAGGGGCAGCGCCATCCTTCGAACCGTCAGCCGGCTGTGATGGTATTGATGCTGCTGCGGCGACTGCCTTCTGGTCGATATGTGCTAGCAAAAGCTCCTTGAGGTCTGCAGGAGATACGGTGCTTGGGTCGAAGGCAGACTGGTCAGGGTTGCTTATACTGGTTGACTGTAGATTGGCAGTAAGCGCATCTATTGTTGGTCCCTTCTTCTGCGAGGCAGAAGTGGAAGCGGACATGATTGTTATTGCTAAGGCTGTGGAGGCGGACGAGGATGGTTTCAGTCGAGATCGTGACCCTGAAGAAAGAGTGTGTGATGAATGCTAGTAGCTGAGCAGATTAGCCAAGATTGCGATGCTGGAAGAGACGCTCCTATAGAGACAGCGACGTCCGATAGTGATACCTGAGACGACTTGACTTGTTTTAGGGATGCCCACGGCTGCGAGATGGCCAGGTGACTCGACGACCTTGTTAACGAGTGGCGTGAACTTGGACAAGTGGACCGAGCATATGAAGCTTGGTGTCTCAGGTGCAAGAAGGTAGATCTTGATGAGACGGTTGTTGCTCGGAGGACCCGATTGTGATGGTGTGATGATATGGAAAGAAAGCTAAGCTCAATGACGATGGCAACTCTGAGTGGCGCGCATTCAAGATCGTGATTGCGAAAGGGTCTGACTTGCTTAGCTGCGGCTGAACCGACAACGCTTCGTTCACTCAAGATGGCCCGGCGAATTCTGCCAATTTTGAGGTACCGGCAGAACGACTCTCGCCACTGCACTGCAACTCAGCCTGTCAGAAATGTGTTGCCTGTGTGGAGCTTTGATGTGCTGCTGCTGAGCGCAAATCGGACGGAACTTGTCATCACCAATCATGACCAGCGCTGACACCGAGATTTCGGATGTTCCACGAAGAAATGCAACACAAAATTCAGTACCAAAAAATCATCCTGAAAATTCAATTTGGACAGGCAGAAAGATGGAAATGCGTTGAATGACGACCGCGATGAATCAGCACCGCAAGCCCGCTCTCTTGCGATGCAACTGTTGCTGCTGCTCCTCATCGACTGATCAATCAGACCCTTGAGAAGAAGCCTCGCTTGCCTTCGAAGAGCCATGTGGAGCTCACGTCAAAGTTCCCGGCTGGAGTTGTGTTGCCTTGCCTTACATACTCCGCTTGTTGCTCGGGCCATGCTCGCTCATGCGCTTGGTCACAATCGAATGGCAGAACTAAGCTCACACTTTTTTCCTCACTCAGCAGTGACACTTGGCAGCAGCAGCAACGCTCTGTGCTGACATTCAAGTGGATGACAATCGCTACCTTGCCTTGAGGCTCGAACAGCTTCATTGTCGGAGACCATATATACCTGACCTCGTGTGTGCGGTTGCTCTGGTCCTCCTCTTCACGATCTCTCGCCCTTGCTGTATGAACTGTGTCAGGCAATCCCTCAGACCTAGCTCACGTCGTATATCCAGCCTTTGCTCTCACGTTCGCATCGCTAACGCCTTCGCCTACCCCATACGCATCCCATCGACAACCCTCTGCAAACGCAACTTCACAATGTCTTCATCTCAGAAGGACGACGGGGTGATCACCGCCTACCCCAACTACTATCCCAACCGCCAGAAGCAGGATCTTCCCGGTGAGGATCAGGCAATGGACCCCATCGCCGAACACATCAAGGTCGAAAAGTGGCGCAAAGACGGCAAGCCTTATCTCGAGGAATACAAGGGCACCGGCAAGCTCGAAGGCAAATCCGCCATCGTCACTGGTGGTGACAGTGGTATCGGACGCAGCGTTGCTCTCTTTTTCGCACGTGAGGGTGCCAATGTCACGATCGCCTACTTGCCTGAAGAGGAAGGAGACGCTGACAAGGTCGAAGATCTCGTCAAGAAAGCACCTATGGGAACCAAGGAGATTCTTCGTGTTCCCAGCAACCTCGAGGAGTCCGACTGCAAGCTCATTGTTGACAAGCACCTCGAAAAGTGGGGAACTATCGACATTGTCGTCAACAACGCATCCAAGCAGGTCCCTTGCCAGAACTTTGAGGAGATCGATCTCAATGTGACCGAAAGCACCTTCCGCAGCAACGTGCTCGGTGCTTTTGCTCTCACCAAGTTTGCTCTGCCTCACATGAAGCGCGGTTCGACCATCATCCAGTCTTCCTCGGTTACAGCTTACAAGGGCAGTGCAGCTATGATCGACTACAGTTCCACCAAGGGTGCTTTGGTCTCGTTCACTCGCAGCATGGCTTTCCAATTGGCCCCTCGTGGTATCCGTGTCAACGCTGTTGCTCCCGGTCCCGTCTATACTCCTTTGCAGTCTGCTAGTCGAAGTGCAGACAACATGGAGGGTTGGGGTATTGGAGGTGCCCCCTTGCACGGCCGACCTGGACAGCCCGCTGAGATGGGTGCTACCTACGTCTACCTTGCCGATGCAGGTGCTTCCAACATCATGACCGGCCAGGTGCTTCACCTTTCTCACGGCAGCTGGTTCGGATCTTAGTTTGCCTTTTCGAATCTCTTTTGTGTATCCGCATTCCGAAATGCATGCCTTTTGATATCCAACTCAAAGCAATCTGTGACAAGCTGAAATGTGTTTTGTCGAGAGATGGTTGTGTATATGTATGTGAGCAATGATGGTAGGAAGATCTGTCAGGGTTGACGCCGAGCTTGAGCTGTGTGAGAGAGTGGCGTCTCTCTCTGCTGCTGTGTGTTGGTTGGCGTGGGGAAGTCCAAGTCCAATTAAGTTGGCGCTTTGTTTTTTTGACGGTTCCGAGACACTGTCGTAGAGCGCGCGTTGTTAGTTTTTGGTTCGATAAAAATGTTAGAAAAGCAAAAGTTTCCCTGATGTGTTTCCCCAACTAGTTTCCCTGATGCACATGTACTGACTTCACTCCAACAGCAATAGGCACCATGCTGCAACTCCACATGTATATAAATTGCTCCCCCCCAATTCACTCCAGAAATTTCATCTCAGTTGCAACAAAATGTTTAACAGGTTATGAGCCCAACTCGCACTCCCCTGTGTACAGTAAGTAAAACAATCAATAAGAGCAGTATTAACAATGACGGATATTGGAGTTCCTACTCTGAAGTTGGTAGATGACTACTTTACCTGGAAGGATGACTTCACAGCAGCTATGATGGCCAAAGGAAAGGTTTATATGTGTATGATGCAGGGTGTCCCTGATAGCGCAGCTCGAAACAGGGATGACTGGGCAGAGGCAGTGATTAAGGCTAAGGGCCTCATCCTGCAAGCTATAGGACAGGAATACAGACACTTGGTGAAGTTGCTGGAAACACCCCAACAGATGTGGGAATGACTTCAAGGTCACTTTGAGGAGCATGTCAGTCTGCAAGTTGAAATGCTGCAGACTCAACTCAACAATATCAGACAGAAGGATGGCAAAGGCATCGACTCCTATGCTGCAAGAATTGCCAAGATATGTGAACAGCTTGATGCCACCAGATACAAAACCAACATTGACAGATGAATGAAAGCTCTGGTGCAGGGACTTCACCCAGAGTATGGAGTGTACAAGGCTATGCTCATGTGTAAGAATGACACATACTGCAAGTTTATCAAGAGAGAAATTACCTACACTGATGATGCTGGAATAGAACACATGGTCACTCAAGAAGTCAATGAACTTGATGAACTGGAGAGATACAATGACACTCTTGGAACCCTCAAGGCATGAGAAGAGGAGCTCAGCCAGAAATTCAAGTCGAAGGAATTGTCCAAGATGGAAGTGGCAATGTTGACCAACTGACAGCATCATGGTGGACAGCGAAGTCAGGGCAACAAGCCCAATCCCAATGGAGGACAGCCTAACAGAATGAAAGGGGCATGCTTCAAGTGTGGAAAGACAGGGCACATAGCTGCTTTCTGTGGAAAGAAGTGCTACAACTGCAACCAATTCGGACACTTAGCAAAGAACTGCAGATAGGACACACAGAACTTGAATGGGAGCCATAACCCTTGATGCAGTGAAGTTGCCAATGCTGCAACCAAGAAAAATGACAAGCAAATACCAGTCACATCAAACAATGAAAATCAGGAACAAAACAGTGAACCAAGTGGGTGGGGATGTGCAGCTCAACTGATCACCAAAGTCAGCGATGAATCATCCCTACTAGCAGGCCAAACTCACAGCATCAATAATGACTGGATCCTTGACTCTGGAGCTTCGTCACACATGACAAACAAGCAGGAATACTTCAGCAAACTCACCAAGCAGGAGTTGCACTTGAGGATTAGAACCATGACTGGTGAAGTCTTGAAAGTGGAAGGCATTGGTCAGGTTGAATTTGTACCCATCATCAATGGAAAACAGGGCAAAGTTGTGGTATTCAGACAGGTACTATACATGCTGAAACTCTCTGCAAACCTACTGTCCTTAGTGAACCTCATTAAGGCAGCAGACATAAAGTTCATGGTCGACAACAAATCAACTGCTGCCGAGGTCACTGCAAACAGAAAGAAAGTCTTGCAATGCAAGTACGATGGAAACAGCTTGGTATTGAAAGGAAACACCATCCAGTATGAAGTCGCAAACCTAGCAACAATCAGGAATGACAACATTGGAGCCTGGCGCTGAAGGCTGGGCCACATCAATACAAAGTCGGTAAAAGAAGCAATAGAGATAGGAATGGGTGATAAACTGCCAAATGACCTCTCGAGGAGAATCCAATGTGAGATATGTGAAGTAGGCAAACACACCAGGAACCCCTTCCATAGGTCTGTAATGAGGTTGACATGACCTCTCGAACTGGTCCACTCTGACATCATTGGACCCTATGAAACTGATATTGATGGGAAGAGATACATGGTCACCTTTGTTGATGACTTTTCAAGACATGTGACTGGCATCCCGATCGAAACAAAGGACAAGGTAACCATAGCATTCCAATTCTATACCATGCACATGGAAGGATGAACTGGAAAGAAAATGGTAATGCTGCTTAGTGACAATGGTGGCAAATTTGTCAATTATGAAATGGAAGACTATATGTGAAGATGGGGGATATTACACAGGAGGACAGCCCCCTACATGCCACAACAGAATGGCATAGCAGAAAGGATGAACAGGACCATCATGGATATGGTTAGATGTATGCTTTTTGAATCAGGACTGCCAGGATGTTTTTGGATGAAAGCCACAATGCATGCTATCTATGTGCAAAATTGCATACCAAATGAATGGACCAGACCAACAACTTCACTGGTAGAACTATTCCTTGGAGAGAAGGCAAGCATAGAAGATGTTCACCCATTTGGTTGCACAGCATATGTGCACATTCAGGAAGCCAAAAGAAAATCGAAATTGGACCCCAGGAGTAAGAAGATGATAAATTTAGGCATCACATATGGATGCAAGGCATACAAAGTACTCAACCTCAACCTATTGCACAAGAAAGTTAGCAGAGACATCACCTTTGTGGAAATGGAGTTCCTGGCCAAGAACAATATGATTGAAGGTTCAAGGCCTCAGGAAGTGATGATGACAATTGCAACAGAAGTAGGAGAAAGCACTGAAATAGGGGGAGAAGAGGACGTAAGCGAAGTCGAACTTGCAAATCTTACCACACAAGTCAAACTCACTGCAGTGCCAAGGCCAGAACCAGACCCTCTCACACTCCAAGAAGCTCAGTGAAGACATGATTGGCTGAAATGGAAAGAAGCAATGGACAAGGAACTTGACAGTCACCAGGACAATGGCACATGGGAAGTCACTGACAAACCAGTAGGAGATGGCCATGTTGTTGACTGCAAGTGGGTATACAAACTAAAACTCAATCCAGATGGTTTGCTTGACAAGTACAAGGCAAGGTTGGTCACATGAGGTTTTACCCAATGAGAAGGCATTGACTACAAGGAGACCTTTGCCCCCATACTCAAGTTCTTGACCTTACGAATTCTCATTTCATTAGTGACATCACTTGGACTCCACATGGAGCAAATGGACATTGTCACCACATTTTTGAACAGTGTGATCACCGAAGATATCTATATGAAGCCACCTCCAGGATATTGGGAGGGAAAAACACTGAAACTAAAGAAGGCCCTATATGGCCTTAAACAAGCGGGAAGAAAGTGGTATGAAAGACTGGACAAGAGTCTTCACAATATGGGTTTTACCTGCATTCACAGCAACTTTGGTGTATACAAGATTGGATCATTAACAAAGTCACTGTGTATCATTGCTGTCTATGTCAACAACATCATAACTGAGTCAGTCAGCATATATCCAAAGGATGCTGGACAAATTCCTAGACGACAAGGCAAAACTGGCAACAACACCACTACCTATGAAAGAATATGACACCGACGTTGAACCACTAAATGAAAAGGAACACAATGTTGGAAATCCTGATGGGATCCAATAACTTGTTCAATGATGTAACCTAACACAAGTCACTGACAATAATTGACAGACACTGATGCATGTCAGTTATTACTGGTCAAGACACCACAGTTGCTAACAACATGCAACTATCACTGTCAATAGTTGCCAGACACCACACTGAACAAACTCTCAATGCTCCACCTGCAAACCAACCACAGATCCTTTCCACATGCCACCAAATCACCTGATATACTACCATAATCACTGGCAATTATGGTTTCCCCATTGGTGATCCACCAAAGACTGACAGCAACATGGGATTCCAGGTGCAGCAGGGTAACTATAAGCAGTGATTACTGTTTCCCTGCTGATGACACACTGAGGTGTCACAGGACTCTAAGCACAGCAGGGTAACTACAAGTGGAGGACCCACTTCTGAGAGAAACACAGTAGCAAAAGTGCAGTGACACTGTCGATACATGAACTATCACTGACAATTATGGAGAGACAGTGACATTTCATAGGGAAATGTTAGCAACACGGCATGGGTAGTCACAGGGACACATGAGATGGACAGGGAAACCTCAAGTATGAATCATACACTCTGGTATACAAAAGACCACCATGTTAAGGGTCAGTCTAACAACCAAGACTGATGGAGAACATGTATATAAGTCGACATTATCCCTGTACCTATCCATTGCACACTATCAAATCAACTCATTATCTCTCTTTACATATAGTGCAACAATCGACAGCAATTGTTGCCAATCCACTCATATCCCTTTACAGATGACAGTGATCTGTCACCAATCACCTTACCCTCATCAACCTTCAAGACTGAGCTAAGTTATCAGTAACCTTGCCAGACACAATCTTCCCAAAGGAGATACATTGGCCAGTCGACGAGTAATTACTATTGTCACCACTGCTACTAGGCCACAGGTATAATAACTGTGAGGCAGTCTGCAATGATAGTACAATATCAGATATTTGACCTGCAATCATCAACAGTGATAATTGCATATTGATATTGTCTAACGCACCTGTCGACTAATGCAAAGAGAATTGGTGGTTAACAATCCCTGATCATCCAGCGAAGCCAGTGATTCACCCTTTTCAATACACAAGAAGTACCACATGATTATAGGATCACTGCTCTATGCCTCAACAGGCACAAGGCCTGACATCAGCTATGCAACAAGCCAGTTAAGCAAGTACCTCAAACATCCCACCCAAGCCTCAATGAAAAGTGCAATTCACTTGCTTTGGTACCTAAAGGGGACACAGAACACCGGTATTCACTTCACAAAAGGAACAGAGACTTCGATGGTGTTGGAAGGATATAGTGACACTGACTTTGCAGGAGACACAGAAGATAGAAAATCAACAACAGGAATAGTAACTATTGTGTACAGATCACCAGTAAATTGGTTCTTGAAGAAGCAACCTTTAGTTGCTGACTCAACCACCATAGCCGAGTACATTGCAATGTCAGAGTCAGTCAAGGATATCATTTGGACATGTAGCCTACTCGATGAGCTTGGACTTTGCCAATACAATCCCACAAACATTCATGTCAACAATGCTGCAGCAAGGCAACTCACTGCAGACCCAAAGTTTCACAGTTGTACCAAACACATTGATGTCAAATTCCACTTCATACAAGAGCATGTAGGAAATAATGACGTGAAGATAGTGCCCGTGACAATGCTGCAACAGTGTGCAGATTGTTTAACAAAGTCACTTGGCCCAAACAAGGCCGAAGAAGGCAGACAGATGCTCAACATACACTAGGTTAGGACAAAGAGCTAGAATACAAGGTTGAGGGTTCTTACACAGCACCCTTGAGTTTAATATAAAGTTATGAGTAGGGCAAAGGGCAAATACAAGGTTAGGGGGAGATGTCAAGGCCCCAAACTTAAAACATAGGATGTGAATGTTAAAGGTTAACAAGCCACAAAGTCATGGTGGGACAGTGCCAAACCCTGCGCTGAGGACAGAGATAGGTGTAATTTTGGTGTGATCATGAACCTTAAACTGTCTGGGCATTGATATACATGACTTTGCATGCAATCAGAAGAAGAGAACAAAGGGACTTTGCCATCATGGTCAAGTCATACATTTGTGAAGTGGAACAAGGGTGAAAGACATCAAAAGGAAATGGTGTGATCCAGTGTATGGCATAGACAGAGAATGGAGAGCGAAGTGACACAAGGTCTGGAAGACAGTTACAGTGAAGGAGGTGAAGGATGGTACAGTAGAAGGTGGAGTACAATGAAGTTGGGGAGAAGAAGATATAAAGACACCACTGAAGACAGTAATGGTAAAGAAGAACACACACACACACACACTACCATGAATGCTGATAACAACAACATTTGGGTTGACATCCCCATCATTGACCACAATGATCCTGCCCCTGCCAACAATCTTGACAACATTCAACTTGATTTTGATCTCGACACTCTTTTTGATGAAGGGGAAGTCGGTGCCCCTGTTGAAGAAGAGGAAGACGAACTCACTGAAGAAGAGGAAGATGAACTCACTGCCCCTGCCAAAGAGCAAGAAGCCGCCATGCTTGTCCAAGAAGAAGTTGGAGTAGAAGTAATGGAGAACAGTGAAGACAAGCAGGAAGCCTGAGCAGGAGTGGCGGGAGGTAATCAGGATGACATCCTCATGGAGGATGAGGAATGTGTCAATGGAATGGTCGAAGTCACTGCAGGAAATGGAGAGGACAATGCTGAAGACAGCTATACTGCCTGTGACACTTGCACTCACTTTGGTTATGACTGCTGTGCTGCGTCTTTGGTACAGCCTGGCCTCAAGTCTCAGAAGTGTTATTGGTGCTACACCAAGAAGCACCATTGCTCCAATGACAATTCCACCCATTCCACCAACCACCGCCACTGACAAGTTGAACGAGCCTACAACCATGGCCAACAATCTGCCTTACACACTGAGGTCACTGACAACTTTAGATGTCTTCATGCCAAAGACGTTGCATCCAATACCTCAATCCAAGGTCTACGCACAAATGTTACTGAACTTCAGCGCCACCTGGGTGAAGCCAACAATGAAGTTCTTGAATTGCATGAGACCTTGTGACTTCAACATGTTGTTCTGCATCAAATCTGGGCACACCACCACAATGAAGACACTGCTGCAATTGATAGCCTCATCTGCAACCTCTATGGTATTCAATGGTGGGACTTCACACACCCAAATGAAGGTGACAGAGAAAGGACTCCTACAACCTGGCTTGGTTTGCTTGATGCTATCTATGGACCTGTCCAAGAAGAGAACAATGAGTAAGTAGACTTCAACAGTCTTGTTCCCCTGCCTGACCTCACTGCTATGATAAGTCTTGTTTAATTCCAATGTTGCACACTACATTTTTCTCAAAAGGGGGAGTGTTAGTTTTTGGTTCAATAAAAATGTTAGAAAAGCAAAAGTTTCCCCAATGTGTTTCCCTGACTAGTTTCCCTGATGCATGTGTACTGACTTTGCTCCAACAGCGATAGGCACCACACTGCAACTCTGCATGTATATAAATTGCTCCCCCCCGATTCACTCCAGAAATTTCATCTCAGTTGCGACAAAATATTTAACACGCGTGTGTGCATTCAATTCCGACAAAAGTGACACGCCGGCTCCCGAGCCACCTTGCATCTGTCCGAACCCCACTCGCTCGTTCGACTGTACCTTCCATCTTTGCTTGCTTCCTTACGATTGGCATTCCATTCAACCACCACCAACAGCGAGGATCACAGCTCCAGCAAGCTGTTAGCGAAACAGTCCTTGCGACAATATGCTCCCATAGCCCCGACCCACCAACCTTCTCTCCCCCTCAATCGAGCACGCACACTCGAGCGTCGATACATCTTCGGTACCGAGACACCAACCGTTCGTCGCGGTTCAGCCTCGTACTAGCTCGCAGATTGATACCTCGAGGCTGACAATCGGTCTTTACCGCGAGTCCTGCGCCCAACATGAGCCAGCAACCAGCCGACACACGGTCGATCAACACCGATCGATCAATAGATTCTTCTGAATCAGACATTCTCTTCTTCCCTACCAACCCTTCCTCCACACGCAACTCTGCCGACGTCCCCCACTCCAAGCTCTCTACAGACACAATACAGGCATCTTCAAGTTTCAACCCGAGTGCCTCTCGCTTGCGACAGGATCAGATTGACGATGGACCTGAAGAAGACCTTGTCTATGTTGGCGAATCTCAGCCCTTAACCTCTCACGAGCGAAGTAGTGGTCCATATCACGACGAACCCTCCTCCACACCAGGCACAGGTCATCGCACGCCATCTAGCACCTTCGGTCGTACCCTTGACCCTGGCGCATACTGGCGTCTTGCAGAACAGGCATCCACCATCCCTTCCACCCGCTCTCTCGAACGATCAACGGGTGGAACACTGAAAGAAAGACGAGATGCATACTGGCGAGCCTCAGTGGTCAACGTTCTTCTCATTCTATCCTGGTACACATTCTCAACCTTGATATCGGTGTATAACAAATGGATGTTCAGCACGGACAAAAAGAACTTCTCCTACCCACTCTTCGTTACATCTTTCCACATGCTTATGCAGTTCATTCTTTCCTCTACTGCTATGCGACTCTTCCCGATACTAGTACCGCGTAAGCCGAACGGAGCTACTTCTCGACCTTCAGCAATAGACTGGTCAACAAAAGTCGTACCTTGCGCACTCGCAACTGCACTCGACATCGGACTCTCTAATACCTCGCTCAAAACCATCACGCTTACCTTTTATACCATGTGCAAGTCTTCCAATCTCGCATTCGTGCTCTTCTTCGCCTTTTTGTTCGGCTTGGAGGTCATCAGGTGGTCGCTGATCGGCATTATTTCGTTGATCACTGTGGGAGTGGTAATGATGGTTGCAGCAGAGACAAAGTTTGTCCTGATCGGAGCTGTACAAGTTCTTTCAGCTTCCATGTTAGGCGGTTTAAGGTGGGCACTCACCCAGATGTTGCTGGATAGGGATGAGATGGGCATGAACAATCCGATCGCAACCATTTTCTGGCTTTCACCCATTATGGGCATCTCCCTTATCTCGTTATCGGCTGCATTTGAATCTTGGCGTAGCATCTTTGCGGCAAAGTCAGGGTACTTTGATACAGTGGCGCATGGAGCAAGAACTATGGGGTTGATTGCTGCACCAGGGATTCTGGCTTTTGGAATGAATCTGGCGGAATTTGCGCTGATCAAGAGGACAAGTGTGGTGACACTTAGTGTAGCGGGCATTTTTAAAGAGGTGTTGACTATTGCGCTGGCAAGTAGCGTTTTTGGGGACGAATTGACTCCGATCAATGTCACTGGCCTATGCATTACGCTGTTGGGTATTGGGTTATATAACTATCTCAAATACCGTCTCATCACCCGAGGAGCGGATTCGGTGGGACAAGAAATCTCAGGTCTAAACGAACTAGGGGAAAGTATTCGCAGTCGGGCTAGCTCAATCTTCCGCGGCACTGCATCCTCCTCCAACACTAGAGCGGGAGCAGGTGGTAGAGGTTACGAATCTCTCGGAGCAGCAGGAGGTGACGATGAAGCTCTACTTTTCGACCAAGATCAAGAACGAGGTAAAGGGGTCAGAAGGAAGAACACGGGTGAATCAGATGCTTTAGAGCTAGACACTCAAAGAGTAAGTCAGGAGATCATTTCTAGACCTTACGCTCCACCGTTGACAGAAGAGGAAAGGGAGAGGGAAAGGGAAAGATTGAGGAAGATAGAGGAAGAAGCGGATTTGGATGGTTGGGGGACTTCCGGGGAAACAGTTACGGGTCAAGGGTTGGTTGAGGAACATCATCATGCTCGCTTCAGACAGGGTGAGGCAATTTAGTCTCAATCTCAAATGACTTCAGTCTGCAAAGCAAAGACCGATGCTTGTGTGTGAGTTTCTGCTGTGTCCTGAATATTGTTATTGCACAAGCACCACGATTTGCGTCCCTGCTGCGTTTTGTGGCCCTAAACATGAACGCAAACTGATTGACGCTGCTGCATTGTGGTGAGGTATACTTGATCATCATGATGTTACAGTTAATCTTTTGACTGGGTATAAAGCGGCTCCACCACCGCTTGATCGCATCCCTTCCGCTCTTCGCCTTCACTATGTCTTTTGCGCCTCTTGCTGCTCCTCTCCTCCCTCCTCCTCTGCTTCCTCATCCTCCTTATCGTTTGCATCCCTCCAAGTTGCCCAATGACCAATCTGCTTAGCCATTATTTCACCCACAAACCCTGGATCTCTCAACGCCAGCCTAAATCCCTCCTCATTCTGCAGTAGATCTAGAAAGTGTAACGCCTGTGGATATTGTAGATACTTGACATATTTAGGATGTCTGAAGTAATCTAAGTACTTCAAGTATCGTTTGAATGGAGGGGATGAGAGAACGCCAGAGAGCGCAAGATGGTTGAGATAGTACGGATTGGCGAGGGAAGAGAGGAATTCGAGATCGCGAGAGAAGGAGGTTTGGTTGGCTTGTCGAAGGGCTGAGTCCGGGGGAGCGTTGGTGGTGGTGGTGGCGGGAAGTGGGGCGGAGGTGGTCATTGTGTATGTCTGGTATGGTGAGTCCGGGTTGTAAGGTTAGTGCTAGCGAAGCGCAGCTTTGAGGCGTTGAGTACGACGGTGATGGATGAGTGAAGCAAGTTGCTCAAAGTGATCCGACTGAAAGGAAGCAACATTCAGGGTCCTCTCCGGAATTAAGCCTCAGAAGAAAGTTGACAAGTCAGAAAATGACGCGATCCCCTCTCCCTCCTTCTCTCTCTGTACACAGACATTCTCATCCACATGTCTTCCATCTCTTCATCCATCTTCACACTCTCCATCTTCTTCCTCGCTATCATCGTCCATCTTTGGCTCTTCCCCACCTCTCCCTCTACCTTCAAGATGCCAGCCACCCCCGCCCTACCAGCATGGCCACCCACCCTACAGCCGGACCAACAGTCTCATCTCTCCGCCTTCGCAACAGACTACGCTCTCTCACACGGCATCATCTACCGTCCTCTGCCCTCTTCTCCCTCCACTGCCCCCGCAACCGACTCTGCTATCCACGCTCCTTTCTCTCTCTTCCCATCTCCCTTTCCCCGTGCCCTTTTTGATCAAGCACAGTCACTCCAACCATCTTTCGACCTGCTCTACGCTAGTATCGCAACTAACCATGCTTTTCTCGATCGCGTAATCGGTCAATCCGTCATTCAAGTCGATGAATTTCAAAAACACTTATGGGATATCTATATTGCCGTTAAAGATCAACTTGTTCAGCCGTTAAGCTTGGGTCTGTTTAGAAGCGATTATCTGTTACACGATGAAGAGGGCGAGGGTGAGATGGGTAGTAGAGAGGGAGGAAGGCTGGAATTGAAACAGGTAGAATTTAATACGATTAGTGCGAGCTTTGGTGCATTATGTACGAAGGTGGCTGGTTTGCATAGATATCTGGCGGATACAACGGGGTATTTGGGAGTCTACGAGGGCTTGGAGGAGAAGAATTTGCCAAAGAATAAAGCGTTGGAGATCCTTTCTGGTGGTCTGGCGGCTGCTCATAGAACGTATCTCTCCCGGCTCTATCCTGATGCTCAGCCGGAGGGAAGCAAGGTATATGTGCTATTCGTGGTTCAAGAAGGCGAAAGAAACGCATTTGACCAGCGTCCGCTCGAATACGAACTTCAATCTCAAGGCATTCGAGTTCTGCGACAAACCTTCTCCGAGATCGCAACCCGAACCATCAACCAATCCCCCACCAACCGCACACTTAGACTTTCCCACCCTGTCTTGGGCGAAGTAGAGATCAGTGTCGTCTACTTCAGAGCTGGATACGGTCCAAGCGATTACACCAGTTCTCGAGACTGGGGGACAAGGAAACAAATCGAACTCTCCTCCGCTATCAAATGCCCCTCTATCGTGGTACAGCTCGCTGGTGCGAAGAAGGTACAGCAAGTTCTTGCTGAACCTGATGAGCTTTCGCGACTACTCGCATCCATTCCTGGTCAGCAAAGTAAAACACAAGCAATACAGGAAACTTTCGCCGCTCTGTGGCCTCTAGACGATTCTCCACTTGGCGAGAAGGGGTATCAATTAGCGCTGGAGAAGCCAGAGTTATTCGTAATGAAACCTCAAAGAGAAGGTGGTGGAAACAACGTTTATCGCCACGATATCCCTCCCTTCCTTGCTCAGCTCGAAAAAGAGGCAGAGAAAGAGGGTAAGGGAGGAGTAGCAAAAAGAGCAGCATATATTCTAATGAGTTTGATAAAACCTCCTTCCGGCCTCGGAAACTATCTCGTCAAAGCAGGTAGCCGAGGTGGAACAGTGCTGGCCAAAGATACGGTGAGCGAGTTAGGCGTTTATGGAGCTGTATTGTTCGAAGATAGAGGAAGGGAGGAGATGAACGTGGTACATCATGAATCGGGTGGATTTTTGTTGAGAACGAAGGGTAGAGAGAGTGATGAAGGTGGAGTAGCTGTTGGGTTTAGTGTTATTGATTCTCCCTTACTCATCTAGCCTTTTTTTTTTTACACAGACAACATCAAACCTGCATTCTACACAATGCTACCATGTGTGAAGAATGTATATCAAGACTGTGCAGAACTGAACAAAGCTCCCTTATCAAAGCTAAAGGGAACATAAGAGAAAAAGCTAACGCCAGCTAGCGGAAACCAGCTTGCCCACGGTATGAACCGCATAATACTTAACATTGGCATCCGGATGACCCATCAACTCCATCACTCTCTCTTTAGCCCCCAAATCACTAACTCTCTTCTTTCCCTGTTCGAAGAAATGAACAAACTTACCCAAATCACTACAACCCACCGCCAGTGTCGTTGCATCTTCACTCTCCTTTAAAACTCCCACTAACTGCTTCAACACTTTTCCATCTTCTTCTACGAATTTGGGAGCGTTCTCCTTCCAGAAGTCATCAAGTTCATGTACTGGAGATTCAAACGTCAACTGCCCAGACTGCAGCTCTGAGAGATACTCGTCCCAAGTAGTCATCGTTTTCAACTTCTCACTAAGCTCCTCTTTGATATAGTTGAGGTCTTCTTCAATCTCTTCATCTGACCACTTTCGGGTGAGCAGGTTTTCGGAAAGGGTGAGACACTTTGCACCTAGCATAATGGGTGCGTTTGCATCAGGGGCCTTGGTGAGGAGATTACGGAAAGTAGCAACCGTGACCCTGGTCACTTTCTCTTTGACCGCGTTCCTGGCGACATCTGCAAGCAAGGGGATGAGACCAAGCTTGACATTAAGCTCAGCTGCAATGTCGGGATGGAAAGAGAGAAGCCAGAAACAAAGAACGGTTTGGTAGATGATCTGAGTTCCGGCTCGGTTAGTGCCGTTGTTGGCGCCTGCGACGAGAGTGGAAGCGGCAGAAGAGGCGGCGGTGGTGGTGGAGCGAGAGGGTGTGGCGGAACCGGAGCCGGCAGGGGAGTTGAAGTTGGAGCTGACAGGGACGTTGGAGAGACGTAGAATGTGGGCTAGTTCGGACAGGAAGCCGCGGTCGATGTCTTCTTGCTGTTGCGACTGGTCTTGGTCGGAGTCGGAAACAGCTTTGGCTTTGCCAGAGGAGGATGAAGGGGTTTGGCTCATGCGAGCAATGTCGTACTCCCATGCCTCTTGACGATACTTTTGCGTTCGCAGCAGTGCTTCCAGGAGGACAAGGGCGATTTCCGGTCCGTTGCCTTCAGCAAAGTCGGGCGAGGACCGACGAGAAGCAGGCGAAGAGTTGTTGCTGTTGCTGTTATTGTTATTGTTGTTGCTAGACTGGTTGCGACCGTTGTTTCCACCACCTCCATTACCACTGTTCTGCTTGACACTAGCGGCCTTAAGAGTAGACGATAAGAAAGTCAACAACCGCGGCAGAA
This sequence comes from Ustilago cynodontis, assembly GCA_928865425.1. NCBI lineage: Eukaryota > Fungi > Basidiomycota > Ustilaginomycetes > Ustilaginales > Ustilaginaceae > Ustilago > Ustilago cynodontis. The sequence goes on along the minus strand of CAKMXY010000046.1, from coordinate 333,044 downwards.
CCGAGTCTGGCGGCGAAGGCTGATCAGAATGACTAGCCGAAAACACCAACAACAACGTCAAGAACTGAGCCGACTTCATCTGTACAAAGTCATCCGGAACATCCAACAACTTGACAAAAGGCTTCCAAGGGAATCCAACACCATGCTGTTCCTCGTGTCCATTGAGCGACAAGAACAGCTCCAATCGGTCATCGCGATCCGAAAGCATATCGTCGATGAGCACGAGGATCTGTTGCAGGGTATCGGTGCGGCTGAGTTTGGAGAGTAGACGAAGGTATAGCGAAACGTAATCTGGACCATGCTCGTCAAGCAAAGTGTCAAGCTTGGAACGGTTCTGTCCGATGACGATGGCATCAACGGACTTGATCATCTTGAGTTCTTCGGCGGAGAGAAGGTCGGCTCGGTGATAGCCTTCCCATGGGATGGGGCGGGCGCGGATTCGCTGTGTCAACTCTTGGATCCATTTGTTGGTGAGATAGACCAAAGGTGGTGATTCGACCGAGTCATTCTTGTTGTTGTTGTTGGAGTCGGACTTCTTGGACTGACTGTCGGGCTGTTGTGAGGTGGAGGAGTTGGACGACATTGTGGAGAACAGTAGCGCCAACGTTTGGCCCGGCTCTGGCTCGGCTTAGCGTACGGGCTCTTTGCCTGCTAGGGTGTGCAGATGCGGTTGTCTGCCGATGCAGAGGTGTCAGATATGTGGAGGTAAGGGAGGGCAGGCGAAGAAGTGTGTGTCGATGATGATGCTCAATGTCGATATCGAGATGGAGTAGCAAGGTTGCCAAGCTTCTGGTTAGCGAAAGTGAACGTGCAAACACAAGCGCAACTGACGTACTGACAGGGGCTCAGCAAATTGCAATTCTCACACCAAAAGGGTGGCCCGTACGCTGCTGCTGCGTGATGGACCTCTGAATTCCCTCCACTCGACGATGAACCGAGCTGCTGCCTCGTTTTTCGAAATTCCAGGAATTGGCTTGCAATTCGTGATCGATTTGCACTGCAGATGGCAGTATCGAAGCCAATTTCTGAACTTTTATGCAAACTGTTAGACCTGGCTCAGAAAAGATTCGTACGGTAACGGAATGTCAAGGTCATCCGAGCAAGAAGAATGTCCGCTGCCCATTTTTTTCTGGTGAAGCAACATTTCCTACCAGATCTTCCTAACCATTCCGGGATAGCTTTTGACGACATACAACAGCGTTTCCATCCTCACCTATTCCGACGCTTCCTCTCGCCAACCTAGATAGCCACTCGTTCCGGCTAGAACCCATTTACCATGTCGGCAACAAGATCCGCAGCTCCGCGATTGCGGCTTCTTCGCTCTCAGGCGCCCACTCAGCGTCTCTTGCATTCCTCCAGCAGCAACGCCTCCGCCTCGACCTCAGCTGCGACCTCTTCATCGAATGCTGCCTCCTCGTCATCGACTAAGATCATCAGCTCCCTCATCCTCTCCCGACCTCCCCTCATCCTGCGCGAACCGACAAAGTTCGAACAAGCCTACCACAAGTACAACCGTCAACTCTCTGAAGCACTCCAACAACCCTTCCCCAAAGACTTCTACTTTAAGAAAGGGTCTGCTGCTGAGAAGCGATTTGAGGAAGACCAGGCTACTTCTCCGCAAGGATTCTCTGCCATCGCCGCTGCAGCTGGTAAAGGCAAAGAAGGAAAGAAAGGAAAGGATGCTGCTCCTACAGAGACCAAGACGACAACCAGTGCAGAGGGTGACTCGGAAACCAAGCCATTGCCAAGAACAACCGAGGCTGATGCAAAGAATGATGTTCGTAGCTTGGAGAGGAAGTTGGACCGAACGCTGTATCTGGTGGTCAAGTCTAAGGAAGGAAAAGGGTGGAAGTTCCCTGCCAAGCAATTGACAGATACCAAGCATGAGAATTTGCATGATGTAAGTTTCATCACCTTCACTCACTCTCTACTCACACGCCTTCGTCTCTGGATCCATGCTGACATCTACCTAATTTGTTGTTGCTGTCGTACACTTCATTCTCTCAGATCGCACCAAAATCAGTCACCGAAGCATTGGGAAATAAGTTGGACATCTGGCTCGTCTCCAACCTTCCCGTTGGACTTTACAAAGCTTCTGAAGCGGAAAAGACCTACTTTCTTCGAGCACACGTTCTTGCAGGCAACGCAGAGTTGAAGAAGGGCGACGTCGAGGAGTTCCAGTGGTTGACAAAGGAAGAGATCGAGAAATTGATGCAACAGACTAAGAACGACGGATACTGGAAGAATGTTGAGGATCTGCTTGATCCTTGATTCGACCAAACATCGATCTTTAGGCTTGGATTTTTGCACCACAACTCTGAACCACCTCATATCATGTATTTCTAGGCAAGGCAGATAAAGCTCATTCAGTGCCAAAACTTGCTTTCGGGTGACCGAATGTTGCTACTTGAAGCTCAGTGTGGGCAGAGCAGAATGGCACGATACAAGAGAGTATTATCCTGTAATAGGAACACTCGCATGACACGCGTGGGCTTTGTTTCGTGTCCCGAGTCAATCATGCCAAGTCATCGTGCTGCTTCTGGAGCAACAAGACACAGCAATGGTCCGCCAGCTAGCGTTGAATACGAGTGACTGTTGGGTATCAATTGCATCGCTTCCCCCTCCGAATCTATCACCAAAGCTATTACTACTTCGCTTCCGACTTCTCCGCTCCACTCGCCCTCGCACCCTCAACACTCGAACTCTCCCTCCTCTTCCTCACTTCCTCCAACCACATCGTCCCATCATTCATCTTTTCCGCCTCCTCATTCATCCTATCCAACCATCTCTGTAACAAACTTGCATTATCCTTCTTCAAATCCTCATTCCTTGCTTCGATCTGACTCAACTCCAAACTCAACGTCGCTAATTCATCCTGTAGGATCTGTATCCCTCTATCTTTCTCCCCGACAGCGTGGGTGAGATCTTCAGCTTGACGTTTGAGTTTTTCGTGTTCAAGCTGAAGTTTGGTGAGAAGGTCGGATTGGTGACGGAACTCTTCTTCTTGGGTGCGGTGGGATTCGGACATTAGAAGCAGACGTTGTGCGTTTTGGCCTTGGGTTTTGTAGAGGGTGGCAATTTCGTCACGGAGGGAAGAGAGTTGCTGTTCGAGGGAGGTTATGTAGGCAAGTTGGACTGGGTTTACAGCGGTGGAGGATGGGTTGGTGGAGGAAGGAGAGGTGGAGGAGGTCGTTGCTGTTCCCGAGGCCGCGGAGGAAGAGGAAGAGGGTGCTGCAGCAGCTGCATTGAGTAGCGCTCGGTTGCGTTGCTTGAGTAGTCGGGTCTGTTCTGATAGCTTGCGGTCTGATCGTGAGCAAGAGCGGAATGAAAGTCAGAAAGGATTTAAGCTGGCAGGGGCGTATGTTTGTATGAGCACTTACAGTGATGGCAGATGGTATCGTGCTGTTTCTCGAGCGTATCTCTTTCTTGCAGCCGTAAGAAGATGGCTTGATGCCAATTCGATGCTGTCTGCATTTGCATTGCTGTGTTCCTGGCCTCTCTGTCGTTGATCTTGACGAGGTAGTATGAAGGAGCAAAGCGTAAGGGTGCAAGTCATCGTGACAACGCGGAGTGGACAAAGCGAAGCAAGCAAAGTTCAGGGTCCAACCTCTGAAAATGCTAGCATCATTGTTAGAGCTCCACTTCATATTTTGATACCTTTGATTAAATTGGTGTGCTGCCCGCATTTCGTCATGGGATCGGACGCCCAAAAACCCCTATAAATCAAGGCTCAGGCCCAGTCTGTATTTTTTAGGCTGAGCAAGCGGAAAGCGAGTCGCTGCTGTGTGTGTGTGAGTGTGTGTGTGCCTAGATTCCGCGCCCGCAACTCCACATCTCGAGCTTGCACATGTGTGTTTCTCTCCCTCCTGTGTGTTATCTTACGTGTTGATCTCGACCCTCCATCACCATCACCCTCTCCTCTTTCATCGCGATACCTGATTGACGCTCAAGAAGATATCACATATCGACGAGGCTGGCAAGCTACACCGCTCCTTGATCGAACATAATCTAACCCTATATCAATATGGCGTCTCGTAAGAAGGTTCTCCTCAAGGTCATTGTGCGTTTCAGTCGAAGCCACCTGGCACGGTAACATGCTAAGCTGAATCTCGTGACATCTGGACTTTGCTGACGTCACGGCATCTTGCTTTTGCTTCTCTCTCGTCGTAGATTCTGGGAGACTCTGGTGTCGGAAAGACATCATTGATGAACCAATGTAAGCACACCGTCAGCCTCAGCTTCACGCAGAAACGCCAGTTGAAACACATTCACTGACTGCTCACCAATCCGTGCTCCCTCACTACAGATGTCAACAAGCGCTTCTCCTCAGCCTACAAAGCCACCATCGGCGCCGACTTCCTCACACGCGAAGTCATGGTAGACGACCGTCTCGTTACCATGCAACTCTGGGACACAGCTGGTCAAGAACGTTTCCAATCTCTCGGTGTCGCCTTCTACCGCGGTGCAGACTGCTGTTGTCTCTGCTACGACGTCAACAACGCCAAATCCTTCGAGACCCTTGATTCCTGGAGAGACGAATTCCTGATTCAAGCCGCACCGCATGATCCCGAAAACTTCCCCTTTGTCGTTTTGGGTAACAAAATCGACGTAGAGGAAAGCAAAAGGATGGTCTCGCAAAAGAGAGCAATGTCTTGGTGTCAGAGCAAAGGAAACATTCCTTATTTCGAAACTAGTGCAAAGGAGGCAATCAACGTGGATCAGGCTTTCCAGACTATTGCTAGGGCTGCATTGCAGCAGGAGGCAGAGGCAGAGTTGTACGCTGACTACCCTGATCCGATTCGGATTGATCAGGATAACCAACAGAGCGGATGCAACTGTTAGACGAATCCTTTCTCTTCATTCTCTCTTGTGCTGTCGCCGGGCTCAACTCAACTTCAACACTTGCCCTGCTGCCCGCATGAATTGTTGCTTCGCCGGTAGCGGTGACACGCACATCCTTTGATACCTTTGCTGCATTCATGCCTGCCATGGCGCATGTTCACCTTCCTCTCTTGTCACTTCACTTTTGCGTCATGATAATGTCGGATATGCTTTTTGCTATGCTTCTCACTGTGTGCGTGTGGGTCACGATATGATCTCGAACCGTTCAATCACCGACTTTCTTAGACATTGCAAGTTAACAAAAGGGTATCGATGTGTGCGTTGCGCTTTATGCGTCCAATCGTGACCTCTTACGATCCGATTCTTCATCACCGAGCCTTCTGCTACTGCTGTGATGGCGATCACGATCGCGGTCGCCTTTTCTGTCCCGCCTCCTATGCCTGTCGTGTCTGTCTTCCTCGTCGTCGCGATGTCTATGGCTGTGTTTGCGATCGTCCGATTCATTGCGGTCTGACCTTGACCTTAATTTGTGGTGGTCGTTTCGAAATCGATGACTGCGATCTTCATCGCGGTGAGAACGATGCGAGCGGTGGCGGTGTTTGTCTTCTTCGTCGCGGTAATGTCGGCTGTTTTGTTCACGGTCACGATCGTCTCGATCGTCTCCAGAACGATTTGATCGTGAGTCCTTGTCATCACTGCGTCTGTCATCCCGCCGTGATTCTGATGCGCGATCCCTACCATCGCGGTCCTCGTATCTGCGGCTAGAATCTCTTCTTGGACTCCTGCTCCTGTCCCTTCTCTCCCTCTCCATCTCTTTATCTTCTTTCGAAGCCGACTTAGCTTCACCCCAGCTCCGACTTCCACTTGCCACAATCTGTCTGTTCGATCCGCTCCCCTCACCCGTCTCCCCACCCTCCCTCTTCGGACAATCCCTCTTCAAATGATCTCCACCACAAACAAAACATCCCCTTCGCCCACCACTTCCGCCTCCGGGCACATCCACCCTCATCGCAGCCTTACTCGTATCTTCATTCGCCAAATGAGTCCATTTCCCTCTCCCTTTCTCACCCCATCCTCTCCTCTGCATCATCTTTGGCAACTTACTTACATCCACCTCTTTCTCAGTCTTTTCGCTATAATCTCTTTTCAAAATATCCATATCCTGAAAAAAGCTTCCCTTATGATAGTATTTCTGCATGAAACCTTGACTTCCTCTCTGCTCCTTCTTCTCCGCACGAAGCTTGGCTGCACGTTCACGACCAAGTCTCTCCTTTTCGGCTTCAGGGAGAGATTTGAACTCTTCAATTTCTCGATGTTCGGCTTGCTTTGCAAGCAGGGCATCTCGATCACGTCGAAGTCGGGCAAGTTCACGCTGTCGCCAAGCTTCGAATTCAGCTTCCGGGTCGAGACCATCTGTGTCGTCAACTTCGGTGTTTTGGTTGGCTTCGTGTTGAGATTGGAGAAGAGAACGTTGAATGGTGGCTGCGGCAAGGTCGTGTGCTTCCTTTTTCCGCCGTGCTGCTTCGGCTTCTGCTTTTGCTTCTGGATCTTCCTCTGGCTGAGTGACGGCGGTGGTGGAGGGGATGGTGGATCGTGCGGATTTGGGTACGAAAAGAGGTTTGAGCAGAGGTTTTGGCGGTTCTTCTTCGCTCTCTTCAGAGGAATCGGTTTCGTATTCTGACGAGCCTGAATCTTCGGCCGGTGCAGGAGCAGCGGTTCCGGGTTTGCGAAACACGGGTTTGGCAGGGGTTGGCTCGTCGTCTGTGTCTGTTTCGTATTCTGATGAGTCGTCGTCCTCATCCTCCCTCTGGCCAGGGGTTGAGTGGAGACGCAGATCTAGCTTTTTGCTACTTGGCCCTGCTTCGTTCAGAATGATGCCTGCTGTTTTTCGACCCGCAGTTTGGGATTGGAGTAGCGCTGCCGCTCCTGTGGAAATGTCTGCAGGCGCGGGCTGCTGCGTAGTCTGGTCATCATGGTGGCTGACATCCTCGTCCGAGTCGGAGTAGTCGTCTGTACCGGCTCCAAGAGGTGCTTTGCCTGGTCGATACCGCGCAGCTGGGCGGCTCACCCGAGGTGCAGACTTGGGACCTGGCGGCGGGGCCATGATGACGCCCACACAGATCTAATTGGATCCGTATGATGGAGACAGTCAGTGGGTGAGGGTTTGGTGTTGTTCAAAAAGAGAATGCCATTCGGAATTCGGACACTACAGTAATAATTCTCCACTTTCTGAAAAATCAACCGAGCTTGTTGCCTTGACTCGGCGTAACATTATAATCGTCCAGCAAAAATTGCTCCGTCATCATCGTTGTCATCATCTCCGAATGCTTCCATGATCGCGATCAACGATGGTCGTTGTGAAAGCTGACCTTGAAAAGCGTTTAGTCTCCGTCTCGGAAAGGTAATAGTCGGAGCTGACTGCTAGAGCGTCTTAGCCACATCCTAGCGAGACGGATCAGTACAACCGCCTAGGGTCGCGCCTCCACCAAGTGCGATCCTCGCTGAGCACGAATAGGAGTGTTTGCAGCGGAGAGAAAAGCTTTTGGTGGAGTTGCAAGCGTTGAGCGGAGTGGTAAAAATGTCCCGGTAGGCGCTTGCGGTATTGCGTTCTGTGGTTCCTGCAGTCGTGAGATGCGGTACAAGGCTCCACCTTTGCTAGGGTTGACAGGCTCAAATCTAAGAGACGTCCTTTCATGGTCCGCTCGATCTGATGAGAGCCACAACTTTCCTCTTTTACGAGTTCGTCAAGGTGATCTGAGTTGATTAGCTGCAATCGCGATAACGATTCGTCCGAAGCTGACAGCCATATCACTGTTACATCCACTGACACCATCTTCCATTCGCAACGCCTAAACAGGTAGCATTCTCGGCAGAGTCATCATCTCCTCCACACCGCTCTTGCACCGACACCAGGGACAGCCTTCAAGCAAGCACGTTCTATGTTCCCGCAGTTGAGTGAACGTTGAAACCATGCGGGCGAAACAAGGAAGAGAGGAAGGCGGCCCAGCCGGCCCAGCCGGCCCAGCCTCAAGATGCCTTACCTGTCCTCGAGTTGCATTTTTCAGGCAGCATGGCGCTCTTCTCTCAAAAAGGCCAAAGAGCGGGAGGTGAACGACTGAAACCCACGCGACGCCTCACCACATCAGCCATCACCAAATGTAAGAATAAAAAACAAGCGAACGGCTAAAAGCCCTTTTTGACAGCTGCCTTGAATCAACTCATTTGCAGCCTTTGTCACCATTGTTCTGTCTACAGTACATCGTCTGTAATCATGTATCTTAGCCGGGATCGCATATCTTCCAACACTGAGATGGCGTGTCACTGTGCAACTGAGAATGAGTGCAAGGGCGGGAGGGGCCGGTGGAAAAGCAGGGCCAGCGGCAATGGAAGGGAGGGAAGGTTATCGCTGCTGCAAGCAAGACACGGCGTCGACCGCCCTTCCAAGGCTTAGCCGCCCACTCATCTTGCTTCTCTTTCTCCTCCGCCCTTCTCTCTTCTGTACCTCGCACTTCCTGCCATCCTTCATTGTTTCTCCACTTTCGACTGCTTGCCGCCAAGTCTCCGACCATGCAACCTCTTTGAAAAAGACCCTGAAGCTGGCCTGTGAGTGAGGTGGAGGATTGTGTATGATGTTTCATCCATCCTTCGCGCCTTTCAGTACCTGTTCAATAGCATGCTTGAGGTAACGTCAACAGTGATTGCCGTGTTTCTGAATCTGATTGGGGATATCCGTTCCTGTTTCCCTTCCTCACCTAGTTGAGTCGAGTATAAGTACTTGACTCCGCTTGGTGTAGTTTCACCTGTTTTCCTTCGTCTACCAACCATCCTCGAACACCATCTCAGGTTCTCGTTCGTCTTCGCCTAGCGTCTCTACAGCTCTGGCTCGAACCGTGCTCCTTCCAGCACACTCCGTCCCCTCTCCATACCATCTCTCGTCCGGTCAGGCAGGCCAAGACCATACTGTAGAAGATGGCCAACCTTGCCAGTCAAACAACGCCGCCCATGGCATCCCATCGACTACCCACCTCCTCAAAACCCGAGTCCATGCACTCCCAGCTCGAACCTTCGCACCCTGAAGTGTCCGGTATCTCCACAAAGATCTACCACCATCTCGGCGTAGATACACCCTTCGACCCTCAACATCGTCTTGTCACATCCTACATTCTTCCTTCCTGGGCACTCGGTATGCTATCTACTTCCTGGTTACAGCTCTTGGTACCGCAGTAGCTGAAGGAATCGGTACGATCACTTACTTCACAAGTCTCAGCTTTTGGGGTGATATTGCATACTTCCTCATCTCTGCCATCCATACTCTCTCCTTCGCACACTCGTTTAGACGATGGAAGAAGGCACGCGAAGAGAGCTCCAACGGAGGAAGGATCGAGATGCTGGAGAAAGCTTACCCCCGTAATGGCGTTGGTAGGATTGACATTGCCAGAAACAAGGCCAACATTGATGCTTTCGGTACACAGCTTCATCACGGAATTGAACAAGAGTTGGCTTATGGCCGAGGAACCGCGTTCGAGATTGGTTCTCGTTACCCCAGGTCTTGGCTGTCACGTTCTTTCAGTCGACCTTTGCAAGTTTGCCACACTATCCTGGTTACTACGGTTTCGAGCTATCCTCTGGTGGTGATGGTAATCTTTTGGACGATTCTCAAAGGACCCAATCCCCGCGGGGATCCTTACTCGGCATTCGCGAACATTGGTAAACACACTCTCAACTACTTTATTACCATGCTCGATCTTGTTATTCTATCCCGTACACATATGCGACCTTGGTGGCATCTCGTCCCACTCATCGCTTTCCTCGGGTTGTACCTTGGGATCGTGTCGATTACGTTCCAGCGCTACGGAGTGTGGGTTTATGGCTTCTTCAACGTCCAGCAATTCGGCGTTCCTTTGGTCGCACTTTTCTGCTGCTTGCTTGTGATCTTTGCAGTTGTGTCTTTCCTCATCACCCAATTGCTCATTCTGATGCGCGAGGTGGTAGCGGCGAAAGTGCAGCGCTCGGGTGGTTGGGGTAGCGCAAAAGCTGTAGGGGTCCCTGACGATGCTTGCATCCCCACAACTCGCGGGCCTGGGCCACTGGGAGGTGGTGGAAAGAGAACTAAACCTGGTCACGATGTAATTTCCCTTCGTGGCCGATTCCCTGTAAATGCACTCACCGGAGATAGGTCCAGCGGAATTGTTATCGACGACATCCAGATCCACGCCCTGTCTCGTATCGGGTCAGAAAGCGGGTTCCCTACAACAACCGACGAAGAGCCCAAAAAGGCCAGATCAGGGCGAGGAATCAGGTTCGAAGATGATGAATACCTTGGTGTCCCCAGCCGGAGTGCTAGTAGGATGAACGTTCCCAACATAGTAGTGAGGCTCGTTTGTTCAGACCGGTGGCTTGGAACGACACCCGTGATTGGTAGATTCTTTGGTTCTGTTCCAAGGTTTTCATACATGGTTAATAGTAATATTATATGATATCGCTTTCCTCCTTCCTTTCCTTCCTTGATGCGTGCAAGTTTGATTGAGGTGAGATCAGAACGAGCGCAAATAGCTATCCAAAACATCGAACACCATCCCCTGCCTCCAAACCGCATCCGTCTCTTTCAAAAACTCATCCCGATACACCCTCATCGCATTATCCTCATCAACCCCGTCCACCGTTTCCTCGACCTTATCCTCCGCATCCAACCCCTTGTGCTCTGGCAACTCTCCATCCTCATTCTTAATCCGTGGCTGTTCCTCCAACGCCACTCTCTTCCTCTCAAACGCAGCCTGAAGTATCTCCTCCATCATCGCTCTTACTTGCTTTCGCCATGTTTTGTATGCTCCTAACCTATGCTGTGCTGCCTCTGCCGCTTGCGTCCATAGAAGAGGCAGTGAGGTCTTCACCAGATCCCGAACCTCGGACCACTCAGAGGTGGTATTGTAATCGTTGTAGTTCGCTCTAACCAGCAGATGAAGTGCAAGGATGAGGGTAGCATTGACCTTGATGGTGGATACCAACGGGTGAAAGATGGACAGATCTACATCCGTAGTAGTTGCGACTATCTTAGATACCTGCATCAAAGCTTCTTTGCACGATTCAATGAGAGTTGAACGAGAAGCAGCTAGTGAAGGGGATTCTTCGAGCTGTCCAAAGTGCGTCCTGAGCAGTCGAATTCGGGTCCAGTGATGTACGAGCAGCGAAAAGTGGTTTAGCATTGCTCGTCCTGCGCCGATTTGTTCTCGCATACGGATTAGGTGGGTCTCTGCGATTCTGTTCCATTCTGATACTACACCGAGGAGTTCCGCTCCCACAACCTGTGCGTGCGTTTGCTGTCGTTGGTGTCGTAGAAGGAAAGAAGTGGAGGCTGCAAGGAACTGGAAGAAGTGCGTCGAGATAGAACTGAGTGTTGCACCGGAGGGGAGAGTTGGGGTCTCGCCGTCGGAGAGATGGGCTTCGTCGATGGAGCTGAGTTCCGTGGTCCAGTTCGTGTCGTCGATTGGGTCGGCAAAGGGTGTGGGTGGGGTTACTAGTTCTAGGTGCCAGGTGACGGAGACGAAGAGCATTCGGGCTGCTTCCCGTACCAAGTGGGTTCGATCGGGAATGTTCGACTGAAGTAGTTCTCTTCGACGGATACTGCTGGTTCGGATGGAATCGAGCAAAGTCTGTTCCTCGCTAATGGCAAACACTTCTCCACCTTCGAAATGAGCTTTGCGCATGGCAGTCACAGCGCCAGTGCGGATAGTCACATCGTCGCTCTCCGAAGTGCTCGACCACCTTGTCGCGTCTTCTTGGGCTGAAGACAGTTGATGCATACATATCGACTTCGCCCTCAAGAAAGAGCTCTGAAGATGATTCGACGCTACCCTGTTTCTGCCCCTGCGCAACTCGTAGAGGTAGAAGAGGAACTCGGTGCAGACGGTGTTCAGATTCGGCTCGTGAATGAAGTTGCTCATGGCCAAGAGAGCTTGACATGTTGCATGCCAGCGATCTGTCATCTCTGGGACTTGTTCGGGGGTCAAAGCGATACCTTCGCTGATGACCTCTTCAACTGGCTTGCAGTCGATTGCTGAAACCATCAGCTCGAAGAGCAGAGCGAGGAAGCTGAGATCGACATCTGGCTCTTCTACCTGTGCAGATCTCCAATCAGCAATATCGCCACGAAGGTTGATGAGCTGGATACGAATGAGTCGCCAGCTGATGCCGAGGGGCGATTTGCTTTCGAATGTACGCAGACTGTCGAGAAGAACATTGACGACGTGATCATTGGGAAGCAGACCGAGAATAAGCTTTGTTCGCTGATGGGTCGGTTCGGAAGCAAAGGGGAAAAGGTTAGCTGCTTCGAGTGTGCCCATTGTCTCAGCTGCCGTTTTGGCCGTGGGGCTGCCATTTGCTCCTGCAGCTGCTGTAGATGCTAACAGTGTCTCGGCCAATGCTGGATCGAGGCTTCCCCCTCCAGCCGCAACGGCCGCTGCAGCAGCTGCAGCTGCCGCGGCTACACCACCACCATTCACACCACCAGCACCCAATCCTCCAGCTTCACCTTGTTGGATCTCCCGCGTGATGCGATCCAACACAGCTCTCGCTTGAGGGTCCTGCAAGCCCAAAAGGTTATTAGCCTGAGCCGCGGCGGATTGGGCATTGAGTTCGCTCACATCATAACCCTGCTGCGCGAGATAGTCTGGACCCAAGTAGTGCTGAAGAGTTTCGGGATCTGCTTCATCGGCAAAGACACAACGGTCAGCAGGGATACGTCGTCGCTGGCAAGGTCCACAGAGAGGTCGAACTTTGTCGCACTTGACTTTGCGTGCTTTGCACTGCAGACAAGTGTTAACCTTGCGCCGTTTGTTGCCGGCGACGTCCTCGTCGTACGGTCGAGGATGGTGTATTTGCGACATGGCGGGGTCAAGCTCTGCTGACTGTTCGTGTTCAGTCGTCTATGGTGTCGAGTTATCAGTAAGTCCTCCTCCTGGTAATGCCGTCTCAAGAGGGACACTGTGTTACACGACCTCTAACACTGCTCCAAGTCTATGTAGTTCCTGTGTGTGATTGACGTCCTCGATGTCGTATCGTAGTGCGAGATGTCCACACTGCCGGCGGGCAGACCAAGCTGGGCTCAGCGGGTTCACGCCCACACGGACGGCGGTCGGGAAGGACGGATGCAACGGGGCCCCGGTCGATTCTTGCACTCTTGTGGTACGCTCTCGCTCTCGCTATCGCTTATCTTGCCGAAATCGCTCGTCGTTATCGTCTACAGCTTGTTCCTGCTGCGATGTCGATCGTTCTGTGCGTGGAATATGGTCGTTTGATATGTAAAGTCAGCCGACGCCCTCGGCCGGCGTACACCAGTATAACGATGAACGCCTTTTGCTGCTTTCAATGCGATCCGTTTTCGTCGAAAAGACCGAAAAAAAAAAAAAAAAAAAAAAGACGCACATCCGCAACGGTCTTTCTTTGGCCTACAAGGTCCTCAAATTTCCACCAAAGCTGGGATGTGGAGACTACTGACGCGACGCGAGCCTTGAAAGCAATCAAGCATGACGGAATCACGTTTTTAAATCTGAGAATTGCTGTGGGTTTGACTCGTCCGAGTGAAGGCTAGAGCAAGCAAGAGTCTTATTTGTGGACTTTCAGTCTGGTCCAGCTTGGCAGGGTCTGACTCTCCAACAACGCGACAACCGAGCTCGCCGCTTCTCCATCAAGAAGAGCACGCCTTCGAATGACTTCTGCATGATCAACCGGGAACAGACATGTCTGAAAGCACATTGACGCAAAGGCGGCGGACTGGCTGCAGAGCTTTCCTACATTACTGTAGCAGGATCGAGCGACGAGTCGGTGCTGTTTCGTCTGTTCAGCTGAGGCGCAAGCCACACTTTGAGACCCCGCTTGTGGCCTGTCATGTTGCCATAGTCTAGCCCTTTGTACTCTCTGCTTTCAGCTCATTCCAGCTCATCGATGCCGTTGGCGCCTGACCCCGGATTCCGTGATGTACGAGGACCCGTGACGGTGTCTCGTCCGGACACTCATACCATTTGGAAGTCAAGGGTGAGACTTCGCGGCTTGTCACGTTCTTGATTAAACAATACAGACGAAATCTGGGTACTTTTGACTCGTGCGTGCCAGCAGCAACGGTGGGCTTGGTGCATGCTTGTTCTCGCCGTACAACGTACGGTGTGACGCAAGTAGCTAGACCATCGTTGACCTTCGGAGTCCGGCTCTTCAGACGCATACAAATGCGCGCGAGATGCAGTCAAGATGTCGAAACCTGCTCAGCATTGGCATTTGCGAAGAGCATCCAAAATGTCAAAGACTCCGACATGACCAGCTGAGCTGTCAGGTCATGCGTTCGCTAGAGCTGCGTTGAGGCGGAGATCGAAGCGTAAAGCTTGCGCAAAAGCGCTCGCCTCTCAGCATCGACAAAGCTCTTCACAAATTCAAGATGCTGTGACACACATGACCGGAGACTGAACCTTTCATCAAGCGAGAGGCTTCTGAAATCCAAGTTTGGTGTTGCGACCGAGATGGATCGTATGATAATTGCTCTACTGTTCACCCCGACGCCGATTAGACGACAGCTTCTCCAATCGTATTTTAGGCGAGACGTTGCGCTTCGAAAGAAAATGGCAGCAAAATCGCAAGTGAGGCCCTTCTGCTGTGGTGCTATGTCCGGCTGTCAAACAGAGCGAGATTGCCGTGGGCCGTGTCAGCTCACTGCAGGATGGAGAAGCCGTCTTTGATATCCGGCGAGTCAATCCGGGACCCTCAAAGAACAAGAGTGGTTCGAAAGAGGGTCCCGTCACTGGTTAGAGATGCATGCGCGCAAGACGCAGATCGGTCTTGGCTGTCCGCTGGGGCTTTGGTCTAGGCAGGATAGCTAGTTGCTGACAGGCACACAAGTGAGGATCCAGAAAGACGTCGAGGGCATCCGGACTGTAGCGGACATCGACACATGTTCGAGGCAACGACTTGCATGTAGCAACGTGCACAATTGAAAGGCATTGGCTGACTTCAAGAGCGCAGAGCTAGGTTTGTCTGAACAAGCCTCGTGCCCGTGTTGCTGTGCCCTGCTAGAACTGATCTCGGGTGGTGCTTCGTGAGAAAACGTGCTACGGGTCGACGTCGCCCTCATCAGCTTTATCATCGGTCAAATGCGAGTCAACACCAACGCATTGGACAAACCTGACACCGAGTACTTACAGGCATCCAACAAGTTCGGAATCAACGCGGCTCACAGCAAAAGGGTTGACCTTAATCGGTCCATGCTCGGCCACTTTGGAGCGAGCGGAGTGGCGCTCAAGCTCACCATCACATGCGTCGTAAAGCGCTGTTCGAAATGAAGCCTGCATGTGTGAATCATCTTCCTGGAGCCTCAACAACGTCAACCGACGGACGACTGCCCTATGACTCCAACATGACAAGACTTGCGACTTGCGACTTGCACGTCTGATCGGTATCACAAGGTTGAGGGTCCAACGTTCCGGAACCACACGGCAAGCTTTGACATGTTGCGAAAGGAAATCTGTCGAGGTCGAGTCTCATATGTCCAGTTCAGCTCGCGTCCTGCAGGCATAACATTGGTAGATGCTTCAAATCACATGAATATCACAAAGCTTGTTTCTTGGCAGCTCTCGGTCGGGTTCCGCGGGAAGGATCCGATCTTGTGTCACGCAAGGGCCGACAATGCTGGAACACCATGTGCGCTGCTCTACTGGTACAGTACTGTAGCTCGGAAAAGATGAAAGATAAAGCCACCGAAAGTGTCGCGGTACACTCGGCTGTTTTCTATCTCCTGGTGAAAGGGCTTCAGAAAGTCTTTTTGCCAGCGAAGCAAGAGTCGATCCTCAAGACCGCATCGTGAGGATCAAACATGCCGCGTGTCAGGCTCACTTGAAGGACTCGGTGCTGGTTACCATAACAATGGTTCAAGGGCCCCGTCCATGAGAAGCTACAAGTATCACTGTGCAGCATGACCAGAGCCAATAAGAATTTCCCCTCGTGCGTCCAGCGAGGACGAAGCGAGCTACTCGCTGCCAGTTGACGTCGACTCTGGAACAAGAGCATGGCCTGCAGCTGCAGCTATCCGACTTGGCGAGCTACAGTTCTGTATACAGTATGACTCGGCATGGCGGTGTCAGGAGACAATGAGATCGGAGTTCGTGAAAGTTCGGCTGCGGAAACGGAAAGCATGACACTGAAAGGGATCCTTGCTTCCGCACGAGCAGTGACAGAGCGGAGCCTAACAGAAGCGTTGAATCTCTAAAAATCAGCCCAAGTCGAAGGTCTAGACTCTGTCACTTTCTGGTTCGTTTGTTCTTTCAACGCCTCTCTGGCCAGCAGCGCTCCGTCGAGCGGATCAGCTGTGTAGCTGTGTAATTGTTTGTTGGAGCTGCAAAGAAAAAGTAAAGGTTAACCCCAACTCCGGCAGGGGTTCATGGCGCGTCTTGAAAAGTTCTCAAAATGGCCGTTTGCAGGCGTCTTTCTCTTTTCTCGCTGATGCTGCCGCGGCTTCTCGGATTGGTTGATTAGTGCGACACCATTGCTGTGTATCACGTAAACCACGCACCGTTGCTGGTCGTAGTGTACCAGATCACTGTCGGATATCACGCTTTCTTGGCGTGAGGTACGGTACAGCCGAGCAGCAGACATCGACCACAAGGTCCAGCATCAAGACAATGACAATGAGGGGAGAGGACATTGCGAGAAACAAGGTTTAAAATGAAGAGGCTGTGGGTAGAAACATGCTTTGAATCGAATGGCTCATTCAACTTCCGCTCCTGTTCATATCGGAAGGAGCCGAAGAAAAGTCAAAAAAGCCACAATGACTTGGGAAAAAAAAAAAAAAAAAAAAAAAAAAAAGTGTGACTGCTACTGTATCGATGGCGCAGTCTTATTGTGCGCTCAATTGGGCCTTCTGATGAGATCGTTGATGGCGGTGGGGAGGCAATTTACATATTGAGGTGCCCGTGAGTGAAGGGGTCGCAGCGCAAAGTGCAGAGAAGGTGAAAAAGTCTAGGAACAGTTGGCAAGAAAAGCTTTGCATGCGCCTCTTCCATACTGATGACAAGACTAAAAGAAAGGGTTTCCGTGCGATCCGATCGCCTGTGTGTGCAGCTGCGACTTCTGATCTGAAGCGAGACCTTGCGAGATCCACACCACACCTTACTTTGCTGCAGGGCTCGTCTGCCTTGCTGCCATGCCTTCTTTTGGTCGCCTCTTCTCCTCTGGTTTTCCGCCGTTCCGCCGCTCGCCCGTTCGACCGCTCGAGTCGGTTATTTTCTTCTGCGTCTTTGCATCCTGTTGTGCACAATTAATCCTCGGCTCAGACCGTTCCAGCTTTGTAACTCCGACCGCAGCAGTAGGAAGGGCGGCAGCGACAGCATGCAAATTACTGTTCACAGCCGCGGCAAGGGCCACACAACAAGACTTCGACGATCCGAAAAGTAAAATGCATCATCGGCTGTTGCGAAGCTATCTTTTTTTCGCGCACTCACTTGTCTGACGTTATCGTTCGTTGTTGTGTGAGATAAAATGTTTCTTCGAGCTGTTGCTGTTGCTGCTGTTGCTGCCGCCGTCTGTGCATTTCGGTCTCTCGCTCAACTGACGCAGCGGCCTTAGTCTCGGTTCGCAACCTCTCCAATATGGAGATTCTGGCTTCTCTTCGCCGTGTACTTCTTCCCTTTGCTGTCTCGCCGAAACGTGGCCCAATTCTAGTCAGTCGATCGTTCCCGACACACTGTTCCTGTGCCGTCAAGGTGAGCTCCATTCACCCCAATTGTACCGTTAAAAGTGGTTAATTCCTTTGGTGACTTGACAGCAGACTAGCGTCGTTGCTCTATAATCTCTCTCTCTCTCCTCATCTCCCGCTCTCTCCCCCCGGTGCTTGCCTCTCGCACTCTCTTTCTGTCCTATTTTCGCTGTCTTTCTCGCTCGCGCCTTTCACTCGTCCCTTCCCTCCCTTCCCTCTTCCCAAAGCCATCCGCCCTCGTCCTTGTCATTGTTGTCGCCGCCCGCCGTCGCCGCCATCTTCGAGATTCTGGGTGCTGGGCCCTTGATTTGGCAGTGATCCAACACGCTTCCTCCCTGCCTTCGCCTTTATCTTCCTCTTGCACCTTTCCTTGTCTCCTCCCCTTGTCGCAGCTTCCAGGTTCCAGGTTAGGACTTGTGTCGCTCTCTGATCGGTGTTGGGCGTTTTCCGTCACTCGCCGTCTCTCGGTCTTCACATCGTGGATCATCCCGTCCACCCTTTTGCTTTCCTTCCTGTTTCCATCGCTTCCTCCTTCGACACTACACGACACATGGACCGCATCCTATTCTCCTCATCCTAGGCTCAACTAGATCTTGATACTCAGCCCACTCTCTCCTCACCAAAGGTTCACCTGGATCCCCGTCTCCAGCCTTCCGTCTTATCAGCGCCATTCGCCGCTTTGATTGCTCAGTACACGTCGACGCAATCAACCCTGGCTCTCAATCAACACTCTTGTCTGTCTATAACCCGCTCCCCTCCTCCCCATCTATATTGGACCAGTAGCCTAAGCCTAAGCGCCTGCAAGCTCAGCTCCCGCTTGCATCCTTCTCAACACCGGACCCTGAACTCTTTCACGCCTGCTACATACGCGCGTGTGTGCTCTCCACAACGTGTCTGTGCCTACTGCTGCCGTCTAGACACCGACTTGTCCGACAGACAGACGCTGCTCAGCTCTTGCAGTCGATCCTGTCTTTGACTTCCTTCCATTTCAAACCGTGCAAGAACTCCTCGCAAGACGCAGCGTCAACACCTGTAGTGGCTTCCCGATACTCTCTTTGGACGAACATACACGCATCGACTGAAGAGACTACGATTCCTACTGTCAGACCCTTACTTTCCGCTCCTCCGCAATCACTGTACCGATATCGATACTGCCACCGCTGCTTCCACTTCCATCGCCGCATCCGCCGACGCCACTGCTGTCGTCACCTTCGCTGTTGTTGCCATCAACATGGCAGCATTCAACCCTCTGATCAACTCACCACATACCGGTCTTGGGCGCCACCCCGACATGCCACACATGACTCGACCTAAACGTTCCGACTCACTTCAATTTGAGCCTACCGGCGGTCCTCACGACTTGTTCGACACCGCCAGAATGCACGAGGTCAACGAAGAATCCACCTTCATCCCAACATCTCTCGGCGAGCATCTCCTAGAGCGTACCTATCTCGACGATGTTGTCCGACCTCTCGTGCGAGCCCTGGTCAAGGCTCGTATGACTTACGGTCCCAATAGCGAGGGCGCTCCTGAAACATCGCAGGCGTATGCCGATCTCGAAAAGCTTCGACGCGAACTCGAACGATCAGCACAACGTGCCCGCAATGCTGAACAAGAGCGCGACGACTTGGCTCGTCGTCTTGATCTTGCAGGTGGAGCCGATGCCGGTCTGCGTGATCGACATGACCGTCAACCAGTAGTCGAACACATCGACCGAGGCGATCAGATCGCTGGCCCTGCTTCTTTCAGGGCAGGCACTGCAGGGTTGAAACGTCCTCGTCCCAGTGATGTCGAGTCCCTGCGTGGTGGTGGATATGACCAGCGATCCGGTGCACCAGGCTCGACAGGCGTCTCGGTCAATGTGGCGCACGGCGAAGGTCCCGCTTCCATTACTGTCACCACTGAAGGTCACTCCAGTGCGCCAGTCAACTTGACCTCTCGTCCACACCATGCTCCTGGTGCTGAACACATGTCACCTCCGATGTCTTACGCGCATCCCGGCGCACCCCGACACCGACCTTACCCCGCTGACATGCACCACGATCCTCATGATCCCGACCAGCGTCACATGGCTCGTATATCTCACCACCTCGAACCAGAGTATGCCTATGCCGACGAACGAGGCGATCGATATGGACTTCCCTCCGGCCCACCTGCTCACCGACCCAGCCTGTCGCGATACAGTGGTGCTGCTCGCTCTCCACCCACATCGAGCTCCTACCTCACCTCTGGCAGTGAACGATCCTCCAAGCCCACCCTCACCACCTACCCTTCTACCTCGTCCTCCAGCTCCTACTCCGCCGCTGCCACTCCTTACTCCAGCGTTCACCCCTACGAGCCTCACGACTTGGAAGACATGGAACGTTCCCGCAAACTCGCTCGCCTCCGTCCAGGTGACCCTATCGACCACCACTACTCCCTCGGTCCCGGCCGACCCCTCCCCGCCCCACCGTCGAGCAACTACATCATCACTCCCACCTCCGAAGTCCCCTCCGCCTACCCTATCCGCAAACTCGCCTCTACTAAAAACAGAACCTGCTCCAATTGCGCCGCTCCCCACGACGCCAAGTTTCGTCGAGGTCCTAACGGACCTGGCACCCTCTGCGACCGTTGCGGTTCCCGATGGAAGAAATTTAAAGAACAAGAGTCTGCTTCTAAGCGCGAGTCTATCGGCGGAGGCGGGAGCGGGGGAGGCACACCAGCTTCAGCAGCAGCTGCTGCAGCACACGCAAGGTTGAGCTCGGCAAGCGCAAGTTCGGAAAGCCCGATGGAACCTAGTAGCACGTTGGCTCCTCCGCCAGCAAGTGGGGGAGGTGGTGGAGAGAGTAATAGGAACAGTGATAGTTCTATTCCGACGTTGGGTTCGGGGGATGGTGCGGGAAGTAATGGTAAAGCGATTTCGCCGCGAGATGGTGCAGGTGATGCCGAAGCAGGTGCAGGTGCAGGGACGAGGGAACGCAGTACAAGTGTTGATCAGCTTATTGACGATTGAAGATCTCCCCTCAGCGGAATGCTCTTTGGGACGAGCAAACAGAAAGAAATTCTCATGTATAATCATGCCTTCGAGCATACAGCAAAGTAAAACAGCCTCTTGAACAATTTTATTCCGCATTTTTCTCTGCCGTCGTGCGAATGAAGTGTGTTCGGGTATCTTTTTACAACGTCTCTTCGTCTTAATCTTGATCAGCCGTGAACCTCTTCTTGAGCGCCACCATTTGTGGAAGCAGAAGCTGCAGCTGCAAGACCAGCATAGTATCCTGCAGTCCAGTAAGCGTTGAGCTTGTTTTGCTCTTCTTCTCCCATATCCCCCTCCCTCTTCTCCTCCTTCATCTCTTTCTTTGGAGTGAGAAGACCGAGAGAATTAGGTGTAGTCTGAACAGTCTTAACAGCCTTTTTCCACGCCGTATTGCCCTCCAGATGAGCACTTGGAACGATGGTTACTACGGGTTTGCCTCTTCTTTCGCCATTCGCTTCTTTCTGATCAATTCCCTGACGCGCTTCCTTTCCCTTTGTCTCTATGCCTGATTTCGTCTTGCCCTTGACACCATTAGTATTAAAATTCTGATCCTTCTGCTGGGCCAAAATCTGCAGTGTATCCTCTCTGATCTGTCCAGCGAGCAACGAATCATGCAGTGGAGCGTCGTTCCATAGCGCCGACTCCGTCTTTTCTCCAGTCCAGGGAAGCTGATGTAGTTCACAATATTGATGGAGGGCAGAATTGAAAGCGAAGGTTATGACTGTGTCAGACCAAAGTTCGGAATCGGAGAGCGATCGACCGCCTCCGCCGACTTCTATTGGTGGTCGAGGTTGTGCTGTGGGAGCTGAAGGAAGAGTGACGGAGGGTAAGGTTGGGAAGGGAGGATGACGAGCAGCCCAGATGCGGTTGAATTCGGTGACGTCGGGGATTGCGAAGTTTGGTAGAAGGTCTTTTGAGTCTGAAATGGAGGCTTCGGCGTGGTCCTCTTCTTTTTCTGAGTAGGTGCCGTGTCCGAGAAGCGGATCATGGTCGTCTGATTCGTCATAGTCGTCAGGATGCGAACCAGAATAGTGTCTATGAGTTCGATCATATGGTTCTCCATATTCATCGTACTTCCATTCCGTATGTTCTCCTTCACCCTCATCAGCATCGCCAACACTACCTTCTTGGAGACTTTCCCCACCATCAGTCGCATCGTAGAACTCTTCATTCTCGCCCTCATCCTCCATCCCATCCGCTATTGTTTCAGTAAGCTGCACAGCCTCCTCTTTCCATGCTCCTAAAGTAGACGAAGAGGGTTCGTAGGAAGGGTCGTCCCAATGTACAGCACCATTTCCCCTAACAGCTTGTCGTTTCCGTTGAAGCTGATCGGCTTTGCCTCTTTTTCGTTTGCCATTGCTGCCGCCGTGTCTGGGTGCCGTTTGGGGTGCGTATGAACATTCTGCCTGCGTCAATTCTGGAGCTGGTGGTGGTGGCGGAGCGTCCTCCGTCAAGTCGCTGTAGGAGACGAGTCTGCGTGACATCCTCTTCTTCCCTACTCGCCTCGGGGAGCTGGTTATGCTGGGGTGGTAGGAGGTCTGAGGAAGAGTTTGTG
The DNA here is from genome assembly GCA_928865425.1 of Ustilago cynodontis. Taxonomy (NCBI): domain Eukaryota; kingdom Fungi; phylum Basidiomycota; class Ustilaginomycetes; order Ustilaginales; family Ustilaginaceae; genus Ustilago; species Ustilago cynodontis. Next base: position 310,901 of record CAKMXY010000046.1, on the reverse strand, counting down.
GGAAGAAGCACGGTTCCATAAAAAAGTCAAGTTGCCGTGCGCAATTGCTTCGTCCGAGTTCCGTGCCTTTTTGGGCCTCCACCTGGCGCACCCTGAAGAACACCTTGCTTGACCTCGTCTAGCCCTTACTCCTGTTCATTGAAGTCTCATCACACATAGTCTCGCCTCTCACTCTGCAATTCAAGGTCATGTGGGATGCTTGAATGAAAGTGTCGATGCTAGAATGTGTATGTATGTACGAAATCTGGGTATTGTTATGTGTGATATGCTTCTTCTTCCCCTCCTTGCAGTGTCGGAGAGTCTAGGACCACCATCCGCCTTCATCAACCTCAACCTCTTTTTTACTTCCCGTCGAAGCAAACGAGACCGAGCGTGAACCCATCGTAAGCTCGCCTGAAGTATCGGCCGAACAGCTGCCACTACCGACTCTCCACCCGCCCTTTGGAGGTCTGGGTGCGTGCATTGATGCCCAGGCTCCAGTGGGAGGTCGAGGAGATTCGACTGCTTCCCACCCGTTTACTTCTGCTTCACTCCTCTGCAAAGCCGCAATCTTGGTCTGAAGCTCTTCGACCAGCTTCTCACTCTCTCCCAGTCGCTTCTGCGTTTCCTCGTGGACTGTCTTATCGACAAATCCATCCTTCATAGCCAGAAGGTCACGTTTCATCTCAGTAAACCTCTCATCATATCTCCTAATCTCTTCACGCATATGCGTTTCCCTCTTCTCGCTTTCTACCAGCTTGCGTTTCGTTTCTTCAAGTTCAGCCGCCTCGACTTCGAGCACGCCAATGCGAGCCGTGGCCTCCGACAACTGGTCCGCTGTCGCCTCCAGCTCCTTAACTCTCTTCTCACCCTCTGCTAGCTTCTGGTGACTCTGTGCAGCTTTCTGCTTCTGGGTCGCGGAGACTTGCTGCAGGTTGGCGATCTTGGTGTCTTGTTCAGCTATACGCTTCTCGAGTGCCTGCACTTGACCTTCGGCTTTGGAGGCGCGTTCGAGAACAGACTTCGCCGAATCGTAAGCTTCTCGCTCAGCGACATTGGCTTGCTCGAGTAGGTGACCCATTCGCTCTTGTGTTTCGGCGGAGGCTGTTTCTGCGCGATCCGCCCTTGCAACGGCTTCAGAGATTGCTTTGCTTGACGCATCGAGTTCTTTCGCTCGCTCTGCTTTGGCTGCGGCAAGTTCAGCTGCCATTTGCGCGAGCTGGTCGCGAAGCATTGCAGATTCTCTGTCCGAGGATGTGACCTTGGCAGCAAGCTCAGCCTTCTCTGCTTCAGCACGAATGGCTCGCGCCTCAGCCTCTCTGAGTTCCCGTGCCATCTCAGAGCTGGTCTGAGCTTGCCTCTCGAGCTTCGTCGTCAAGTCGCGGTGAACTTCCTCTGTCGAAGTGTATTGCTTCTCAAGACGCTCTAGTGCCTGATAGGAGCTGTTGAGCACCTGGTAGACACCAGCAAGCTCCGATAGCGTCCTGCCAGCAGTCTCTTGCATTAGCTCTCTACCCTGAGCGAGATCCTCGAGCTTCTTGTTCAGCTCGAAGTTGTCCAAAGATGCGGCACTGGCGTCGATGGCAGCTGTCTTGCGCTCGAGCTCAGACTTGATCTCTGCGATCTGCTGAAGGATCAGTCGCTGCTTCTCGCTCGTATCGCTAGCACTAGAAAGGAAGATCTCGGTCTTGGCGTTGATGGCGCCAGGAAGCTCAGATAGAGTTCGTTCGGTGTCCTGCTGCTGCTGGAGGATCTTCTTGCTCATCGACCTTGCGTCTTCTTGCTTGGAGATCAGCGGTTCGAGGAGGGCTAAGACGGGGTTGAGATCCACCATGTGCTCGATGGACTGCTTGCCAATGACTTCCGCTAGTCTAGTGACGAGAGCATCCGAGTCGATCGGGTCGCTCTTGAGGCTCTGCACGATAGGTTCGATCAGCTTGACGGTTGTCTGTGCGATCTGTGACGACGAAGGAAGGGCCTCAAGCAGCAGGTCGCGGCTGTTCTGGCTGTCCTCGAGTAGACATCTTCGCTCTTCAGAAAGAACAGGACCAAGTGCTTGGCCGAGCTGGTTCGTGAGTCGGTCTGCCAAGGTAGCATCATTAGCGGCTTTGTCCTCGAGAAGAGGAGGCAGGCACTCCTTCAGAGCAGATTGGAGATGCTCTTTGATCGACATGCCGACTTGACCAATGGAAGTCTCGAGACCATGCAGCTCAGACTCAAGCATCTGCTGAATATTCGAACGATCGGCAGCACTCTTTTCGGAAAGGAGGACAAGGTTCTCGTCGAGCTTGTCTTGCAGGGCCTGTTGAAGCTTGGTCCCCGATTCGGACTGCACCTGTTTGATAGAGTTGGAATGCGACTCAAACATCGCAGAAAGACGATTCACGAGACGCAAGGTTACGGCTTCAGCCATGTCGCTGGAAGAACCTGATCCATTCACGCCATCGATGTTGCGAACCTGCCCGGCAGCTGAAGCACTGTTGCTGCTATACTCGATCTTCTGCATCACCTGAGCCATGGTGGCTTCGATCTGCTGGCGGAACTCGCCCAGCTTGATCTCAAGCACATCCTGAACATAGTCGAAGTCCCATTCACCCGGAGCATCCACGAGACCAGAAGCAGCCATCTTCTCATCCGCGAGTGTGTCCTTTCGGCGACCAGGTCGGACCATGGCTTGAGTCTCGTCCGAAGCATCGGTCGACTTGCGTACGTGCGGTGAAAAGGTGGTTGCAAGCTGATTGTCGAGAACCTCCTCCATACGTCGAGAGATCTCCTGCACCATTTTGTCCTGGTCAATGGAGAGGTCGCCAGCAGCTACCGCGCCGCGTGGAAGAGGGCGCACCTGTCCCATGATTGTGACCTCATCAAGGATTTTACCAGCCCATCCTTCGAGAGCCTTGTCAACGCGCTCTGCAATCTCTTCAACAAAATCGGTGAGGCTCTCATCTTCATCATCGTCGTCGTCATCGGCTCGCACGACTCGTCCGTACGGCCCTCGGTCAGCTCGTCGTAGACGCCTATCGACGGAGGACATGCCAATACTGGATGGACCACGTCGATCGCCCCATCGAACCGAAGGCCCTGCACCGGTGTCAGATGCCATCGAGGAGGAAGAAGACTGATAGCTGTGAGGTCCAACTGGAATGTGCACGGGTCGGGACCTTTCAGCTGGCCATGCAGATTCTGCCTGTGATGCTCGACTCCAGCTTGCAGGAGCTCTAACTGTTTCCGTTGAAGTTTGGCCCGCGTCAAGATGAGCTGACTGCGTACCATTCTCGCGTTCCGAAACAGCCGAGACGGCGGAGGCATTCTCGACTGACAATCCGCTCTGCAGAGCAGTGCCCTGAGCAGGAGATCGGCTCTGTTGAGGCGAATAACTTGCAGACTTCGAATCTGACTGGTCGTTTTCGGAAGGACGTCGGATCGGAATGGCCTTGCTTCCGCTCTCTCTGGTGAAGAAGGATGGATCGCGGATCGAAGCCGCTGTATTTTGCTGGGCATCTCCCTGCGCTGGCTGACTCCAGTCCGGCAATGTCGGGCGCTTAAAACTGGTTGATCCGCCAAACTGCGATGCATTCCGAGCCCATGTCGGAACGAATGAGGGAGCATCGGCCGTGAAGCGAGACTCGTGAGAGACGGCACGCTGCTGCTGCTGCTGGAAGCCGGGAGGCAAGAAGGGGGGCGGACCGTGCCTGGACAGCGAGCTGAAGTCGCGCAAGGGTCCTTCGATACTTGCTGTTGACGCTTTGGGTCTAGGAGGACTGGTGCTGTAAGCAGCGTATTGCTCATCTTCGCTATTGTAGTCAATTGGACCGTAGCGCGTACGTTTCTCACGACCTTGCTTCTCACGGTTCTCCACGTCGTCGTCGCCAACAGCACCAGGGACACCTGTCGATGCGTCATTCGGCTTCGGCGAGGGCCCGCGCTCGATCTCTGGCACTTGAAGACGCACGGCAGACTTGAAGGTGAAAGAGCCAGGAGTGAAGGAAGGGGCCGCTACATTGAGGTGAGGAGCGTTGGCCGCGACTTCACCATGCGCGCTCGATCCAAAGCTGGAAGTTCTGATGCTCGGCAGGCGGAAGTGACCTGCCTGACCGTCGCCATGGGGATCCTGATTGCTAGAGACAGGTGCTGAGACAGCTCGATTGGCAACATTCCCTGCTGCACTCCCACCGAACTTGAACTCTTTAGCACCTGGATTGAGCATCGAGAATTTAGAATCGCGTCGAAGTGTTCCAGACATCGGCGTGGCATTGTTGGATGTGCCATTGCTATTGTGTGACAACTGTTGCATGGGCGGCTTGGGTGGAGGAAAACGGAAGTCCTGGCTGAGACGCCCTTCATCGTTTGCTCGTCGAGATTGGCTGGTGCGACCAAACGTCTCGGTTTCGTCGAGGTCAGACGGAAGCTCGTCAGATGGATTGCTGATGATTTCGGCCTGCATGGAGCGTCGAGCATGCTGATTGTACTGAAGATAGGCAGAACCCTCTGCGAAGTCATAGCGGCCGTGTTCGTGTAGGTCGCCCTCACCGATACTGCTGCTTGGGAGTGTATTGTTGGTGTTGGCACGGCCACGCTGACGCATCTTTCGCTCTTGACGCGCAGCCCGCTCGGCGGCACGATGTTGGCGGCGCAAGATACGTTCCTCACGTGCAGCTTCCTCGTCCGATGGGTTGCTGAATTGCTCGTCGGACGGCGTGAGAGAGTCTCGCAAGCTGTCCTCGTCGCTGTTGTCGGATAGACCATCGTAGTGATATCGGTCATCAGCTTCACCAAATGCGGACAGGTGAGCGCTGGTGCGACGGGCATGCCAGTGGTCGGTGCCGTACTCATCAAGCTCTTCTTCGAAATCCGAAGCATCAGCATCCTCGCTGGGGTTGGTGCGAATTTCAACATCTTCGTCGTCAGGAAGAAGCTCGTCATCATTTTCTTCACCACCACGGTGAGACGTGCTGACCGAGATCCTGGAGGCTTGTCGAGCATGCCTCCTGGATGAGCCAGGAGCAGGCGCGGCAGTCGTGTCAAGATCCTCGTATCCGAAACCTCTGCCCAGGTCTTTCCAGTTACCACTTCCTGCCTTCTTCGCAGCATCGAAATCATCCTTAAACTCATCGTCCTGAACATCTTCCTCAGCTTCGTCTTCCACGATCTGAGCCAAGAATGGCTCGGTTTTGCCAAACATGGCCTCAGAGTCGGAAAGCGGCTTCTCCGACAAGTCATGACTCTCACATGGCTGCTTGGACGGGCCTTCATCCGAGTTGGCTCGGATCATGTCGAGAGCACTATAGACTTCAGGACCGAAGGGACCACCTGAGCTGGGTAGACCAAGTGACATGGTATGACTGTGTTTGAGCGAGGGGCGCAGAGATACCTCGCTTGTGCTCTCTCCAAGGCGGCGTGCAAATGCTTCACGGAGACGATTCGGCAAATCCGTCTGGAACCGACTGAAGGGTTGTTGCGTGCCAGCAGGTTCCTCCTCGTTCTTGGTGTCGTCGATTGGCTTGCTCGGGTCTTCCTGAGCCTGTTGCTGTGACTGCAAGAAGCGGTTGAGTTTGAAGCTGACCATGCAAGGATCAGCCGGACTGGAAATAGATAAGCTGCGGCCCTTCTGATCTGCACCCAAGGTGGCGAACTGCGAAGCGAGCAAGGGTTTGGGTCGAACCAGAGACATGAGCGCATCGCGCCGGTCAGCTTCGGCTTCCATCTGCTGTTCTTCGTAGCGCATCTCGCGGTACTCTTCCCAAGCGCTCATGCCAGGTAGGTAAATCTCGATGGTATCTGGCAGACCAAGGGAGTGCGGCCACGGTTCTGGGTGAATCTCGGAAGTCACGACGGCATCGCAAGGGACCTCGATGCACGGCACCTGATCGTGCTGATCCGAGCTCCAGGGTTGTCGTTGCACCCACTTCTGTCGGATCGCAGCTGCAGCACGAGCGTGACGCCGCTTGACAGCTTCACGCCTGTCTGACAGGGTAGCTTGGTCTTCGGCTTCCGTGCGAGATTGCTCGTCATTGACCGAATCCTCCTGAGCCAGCATCTGCTCATCCTCTGGCATTGGTTGTTCGTTGGGCATGGAGACGACGACTTTCTTCTTTGTCTTGAGAGCTGCCAAGCTGGCAGCGAATGCGGCCGGGTTCATGGATATGGAAGGTGTCGAGTTGTGACCGGTCGTCTTGAGGGGAGTGACGGGCTGAGGACCCTTGCCCTTCCTGAGCTTCATGCCGTTCATCATTCCAGCAGGGTGAGGAACGCCAAGGCTTGGTTGTCCCTGAGTCATCATGAATGGACTCGGAGGCACGGAGCCGTGTGATGACAGTGGGGACGGTGGCCCTGCAAAGCCGGGAGTCTGCGGTGGCATGTTGGTCACGATAGGCGGGGTCGCAAGGAAGGCAGACAAGCCAGTGAGATGCACGCTGCCTGCGTTAATACCGTGGGCTAGTCTGTGGCCTGGAAGAGGGGAGCGAGAGATGTTGGAAACCGGAGGCGGCCCGGACTGGTATGGTGTGGTAGGCGTCTGTGGCTTGAAGATGCTGGGGCTTGCTCCACCAGGAACAAAGGGTCGAGAGTTGGCGCTCATCGAGACCGTGCCACCGGGTACCCCGCCGCCCGGGACCATTTGATTCTGTATCTGAGAGAGCTGCAGCAGAAAGCATAGAGTGGAAAGGGTGTTAGCATGCTGATACACATATAAGCTTTGCTTGATCGAGTCGATGGCAGAGCCGCAGGTGGCGCGACGTCTATATTACGCCTCGACGACCACTCACCATTTGCTGACCGTTGCGACCTTGCAGCGGCGTCCCTGGACCTGATACGGAGGGGGGAATCGGCAAAGGCGACGGTTGACGAGCTGCAGGAACATTGCTGCTGAAGCTTCCACCAGGCTGGAACACTGGTGCAGCGACATTGAGAGTAGTGCCTTCCATCTTGCCGAGTGCTGCAGCGCGACCCGACTGCTTTTTACGTTACGACGTATGTAGCCAGAGGCAACTAGACAGCTCGGCCTCGGCTTCGGCAGACGGGTGTGCTTGAAGACGGTAAGGACTTGTCTAGCTTACGGCAAAGCCATGAACGATGATGCGTCTGATTGCTACGTGTATTTGATAAAACGCTTCAGAATGAGCCGGAGTGATGAGCAAGCTGATGGAGCAATGTAGGATGGAGGTGGTAAACGTGCAGAGATTCAACGCTACCGGCTGAGAAAACTGGCCAATGCCAATCGTTCGCACAGCTGATGAGATTGGGGAAGGGTATAGATAATGTGCAGGGACCGATTAGCTGCTAACGTCAGGACAGATGATGGTTGAGGAACTCGAAGATCAGAGAGAAGGACACACACGCACGCATGCACACAGACGCAGACAGTTGTAACTCGCACTTGTCATCCTTCCATGCCCCGAGCGTGGCTCGTTGCTGAGCAGCAATCAGCAAGCAAACATTGAGCTGAGGGGAAGAAGCGCCCTTGCATGCTTCTAATCAAGTCACAACGCAAAAGTGCGGACTGCGCTGTGCAACACGCTAAAAAAAGTGTTACTCTCTCCGACTTGATTTGAGCTTTGGCATGCATGCGTGTGCGTGCGTTTATCGCTCGCTCACCTGTGTGTGTGTCTGTGTGACTTTACGAAGGTGAGAAGGTACTGTACAAGCGTGTGTGTGGAACGCAAAACATCTTTCTCCGTGTTCTCTTCCTCTCGGCTGTCACGTTCGTGATCCGCCAAAATTGGATCAACCTTCTGAAACACACACACACACGCTGCTGCGCCCTTGCTTTCCGCCTTCGCCTCCGCCTCCGCCTTTTGGGCTTGCACCTGCAGCTTGCCGAAAGCCAGCCTTCTTTTCCGAAAAAGAAAAAGTGTCACTTTCCTGACGCGAGCAAGCGTGAAAGAGAAAGCTGACGTGACTTTTGCTCGAGAAGATCGTTGTTAGAGCTGCTGCAATTTGCGCGCATGACGCTGGGCGAGATACTGTGGCGGAAGCGTGGCAGATAAAAGATGAAGTCGTGGGACAGCTTGACGCAATCAGCAGTGGCACACACACAAGCAGCTCAATCTACAGCACAATAAGACTCCCAAATTTGTCACATTCAATCTGGCGCTGCGATGGGGTTCTTGTTGCTGGGTATATTAAGTAATGACGCTGTGATGAGTTGGGAGCAATTCACTCGCTGGACGGTTTGGCAAGCATGTTTTTAAGCTGTGCTACACGCGCTCGCATGCTCTCGCAGCGTCTGTTCAATCAACCAGAATGCGAGAAGAGTCAGTATTACATCCATCTGGATCACCTGACTAGCCATTATTGTTCTGCTACTTACTCTCGTATTAATCGAGTTTCCTGCTTCCTCCTCTCCAACTGCATCTGCATGATCAACTTGAGCGTTTCTTTCGCCTGCACTGGCCTCAGCTCGTTGATCAGAAACTGCATGTTCACCACTACATTCTGCATGTGTTTGAGTCGATCTTTTGCTTCCGTAGACTGAGTCCAGAAGCCCGGATTCGTTGCCATCTGTTGCTGCTGTTGTTCTGGAGTCAAATTTGGATCGGGTACTGCTGGGACCCAGACGTCATAAGGCTGAGCGGGTTTGAGCAAGTCTGCTGTGATCTCGCGATATGTCTGCAGCAGCGTCTGGAGGAGCGTGAGAAGCAGCTCTTTGCGGTTGGTGCCTTCGAGAGGATAGAGGACCGGAATGCCGAGCTGCTCCAATGTTGGTGTCACGTCCGGGATGGGCCAGAATTGACCAAATACTGTGTATCCACCGTCTTCTTCAATCCAGTCAACATTTGGTGGCTTCAGTTCTTTTTTCAGGTCAAACTCCGGTAAGTCGCTCTCCTTCACCGATGTAGCGCCTTCCCCAACCGCTTCCATCTCAACGTCGTCTCCATCCGCTTCTGCGTTGCCTTTGGAGCTATCGATGTGCTGTCGCAGTATCGCGTTCTGCCTCTCCATTCGCTGTGTTGGTGTCAGCTGATCCCATGGCTCTTCATCATCTGCTAGCTTGTGTGAGTTGATTACCTCGAGGTATCTGAGATTGCGTTTTGTGAACTTCTTGTAGATCTGCGGAGGCGGTGGGAAGAAGGAGGTGTTAATTTGGTTCGAGCTGGAGGGACCAGCAGCAGCAGCCTCGTTACCATCCTGGTGTTGCACGTCAACATATTCGTGATCTCCATTCATCTTGACGGCCTGATTGTCCACCTTTGAGATGGTCGGATACGTAGGAAATGTAGCAAGTGGTAGAAGGAGCCGATACCGAATCTCAAAGCTATGAATGAGCTGCACGACCGTTCACCTTCAATCCCGAGTTCCGAATGCTTTTTATCACGCCGATATTTAGGCTTCCAGAGCTGCATCCTTCTGAAAAACGAGTCACTGCAGGTCATCAATGCATCAACTTGCAACAACACTTGCAGTCAATGCAACCATCTTCCTTTGACACAACCATCCATCACATCACCACATTACTTTTGACACAATGAGCAAGACACTAGACACTTCCAAGAGGGAGCAGACCATCAACCTTGGTGCTGGTCCCAGCTCCCTCCCTACTTCGGTCCTCCTCGAAGCCGCTCAAGGCATCCTCGACTACGATGACACCGGCATGGGTCTCGTCGAGCTCTCGCATCGATCCAAGACTTTCCAACAGCTCATGGACAAGACCGAAGCCGACCTCCGCGCTCTCCTCAACATCCCTGACACTCACGCCGTTCTCTTCTTGCAAGGTGGTGGCACAGAACAGTTCTCAGCCACGGCACTCAACCTTCTTGCCGCTCACGCTGTCAAGAACCCAGACTACTTCAAGTCGAACGGCAACAAAGGTCCCCCCTGTGACTACGCAGTCACTGGATCGTGGACTGCCAAGGCGGTCAAGGAAGCTGCGCGTCTCGGTGCAACCACCAATGTTGCTATTGACACGCGCAAGGTTGAGGGAGCGAATGGCAAGTTCGGTTCGATTCCACCAATCAGTGAGTGGAACTTGAGCCCAGTTGAGAGCAAACCTGCGATGCTCTACTACTGCGATAACGAGACTGTTGACGGTGTCGAGTTCTCCAGCCCTGGGTTCCCGATCCAGGACCTGCCAGAAGAATACCGCAAGCACGTCCCACTCGTTGCTGATTGCTCGAGCAACATCCTCTCGCGCCCTATCGACGTCGCAGCCCACGCAATCATCTTCTTTGGTGCTCAAAAGAACGTCGGTCCTGCCGGTACCACCGTCGCTATTGTTCGCAAAGATCTCATCGTCGACCCAGACCAAGGTGTGCCCAATGGTGGACCTCGTATCCCCACAACATTGGTCTACAAGACCATGTTCGACAACGGCTCGCTGTACAACACTCCGCCCATGTTTGCTATCTACGCTTCCGGTCTTGTCTTTGGTGACTTGCTTCGCAACAAGGGCGGTGTAGCAGGTGCAACGGAGCGCTCGGAGAAGAAGGCAAGCTTGATCTATGGCTTGATCGACAAGAGCGACGGTGTCTTCCTTCCCACAGTACGACAGGCATCGGCAAGAAGCAGGATGAATGTCACATTCCGCATCTCGAGACCGGGAGAGAACAAGCCAGACGAGGCTCTCGAGGATGCTTTCGCCAAGAAGTGTGCCGAGCAGAACATTCTTCAGGTCAAGGGACACCGTTCGGTGGGTGGTATCCGTACCAGCTTGTACAACGCTGTGACAGTAGAGCAGGCTCAAAAGCTCGCCGAAGTCATGACAAGATTCATGGAGGATGTCAAGGCTGGCAAGCTTTGAAGACGTGTCGAGCTCATATTTCGATAGATGTCTCAATACGCAGCACGTTTCACACAGCTACCATCATGAGAACGTAGGTCTGTGCATTGCTGGAGAAGATCTCAATCAGTGGGAGATGACGTTGCTTCTTCTTGTGACTTATCCTTTTGCCGCTTCTTTTGTTTCTTCTTCTTGTTTATTTTCCGCTTCCTCTCCTTCTCGATCTGCCTGTCAATCCGACTGCCGCCACGGTCGCCTCTCACCAGCTTTTCCAATGTTAGGCTCATCCTGCGGCGTGCTAGCTCGCGATTCCGATCGCGGGACCTTGTTTCTTGACAGGTGACTTTGATACCGGTAGGAATGTGAGTGAGCTGAACGTTGGTGGAGAGCTTGTTGATTGCTTGTCCTCCAGGACCAGAACCCCGGATGAACTTTTCAGCCAGGTCTTTCTCGTCAAGGGTCAGTGGATACTTGCGCGAACCAGGTTGCAAAGTGTAGCTGCCGGCTGTGAACCATTCTGGCAGCACAAGTTCGGAGGCGTCTAAACTTGACGATGCGGTGGCAGATGAAGAAGTACTTGCGACAGACTGAGATTCGAAAGCATCTGCAACGCTGTGTCCGTGGAAGTCCTCTTCCACTTCATCGATATCCTCCATCAGACCGATATCGTCCTCTGCTATTGAGCTAGCGTTTTCTTCCAGACTACCTGTTGTCGATGCGCAAGGTCGAGCTGTCAGCACACGTCGTCTAGAGCTTCATGAGTGCGAGCAAACGGAGGCAAAGTGCGGTACTTACACACCAACTTCGCCCTCCAGCCACTCTTGGGTTGTTTCAGCGCCCTGCTTCTCCGTCACGTAGGTGTAGCGATCTAAGCTTTCGTCTGCCTCCTCTTCTCTCTCGTGCTCGATGCGGTGGACGTCGTACCATGGCACGCTGTTCTCCTGCTGCCTCTGCAGTTCTGCCTGGCTCCACACCACTCTCACTGGGAAGGTCGCTTCAAAGTCGTACTCTGCCAGATCAGTTGGTAGCAGTTCTGGCCGTTCTTTTCGCAAGTACTGATTGTTGATGGGTGGGTCGACAAGTTGCAATGCCGTCAATGGGCGAGAAGACACATAGGTCTGAGCAATGAGAGCAGCAGGTCCCTTTGTGATCATGATAGGTGGAAATGGCGGTGTCTGACCTGCTTGGCGCAATGTGTCGATTGCATCCTTCTCGAACAGCTCCATAAGCGCTGCCGAGTCCTTTACTTCAGCTATCGGCTGATCCGGATCCAGATCTAGCAGGAAAGACTGGAAGCCCTGAGCCGAGAAGTGCTTGATCCATTCTGAGAAAGTTTCTGCTGCTGGCGGTGATGAAGTCCATTTGGATGCTGTGAGAAAGAGAAGTGGCGTGGGAACTTCTCGCGGTGCGTCGGAAGCAGCGTTGACCACTTTTAGTGTTGATTTGAAGCGTTGGCTGATCCGACTTGACGATGCAGCAACGGACGGTAGTCGACTCGTTGAAGCTCTGGCACGACGGAAGCCGGATGTGGCTATTGAGGCGACTCTCAGCATCCTTGATAGCAACTTCTATCGGAGTGAGCCGAAGCAGTTGAATGAGCGCTATGGCTAAAGGGGTGAAAGGACGAGGAGGAAAAGAGACGGCGCGGTGAGAAAGTGGCCGATGCAGCAGAGCGAGCGCCGCCTCTGGGAAATCGCGGCTTCAGGGTCCAAGAACAAATCGTTCCCAACCTTCGAGCTGAGCCTGCAGCGGCACTGGCCATGCCATCTCTTCCTCCCACCATCTTGCTGCTGGCAGCACATCATATTCTGCTTATATTCATATGACTATCACTACTACTATCTTTATACTTATCTTCACCACCTGATGCTTACTCGATCTTGATCATGGCCGACCCAATTGTCTCTACTACGGCCGCTGCCGTCGCTAGCGATGCGGCAGAAACCGCCATTGAATCAACCAAACGCGAACGTGATTCGTCTTCTCCCTTCGCTTCCGGATCGCTACTCTCTGAGGACGACCAAGACGTCAAAAGGCCTCGACTTTCACCTCCCCAGCCAACCAATGGATCGACAGCACGACAAGGCGAGGTCACCATTCTCCCCAACCTTCACCTTCCTCTAAATGAGGATGTCTTCCGCACGTTCTTCCAATACGCGCACGACCGACACGACGTCTTCCTCAAGCGTCAACAAGGCAAGGTACAGGAGGAATGGACGAACGACCCGGTGCTATGCTCAACAAAGTTCGCCAACATCTACCGAGTACTAGATCGCGGAACGCAATATGTGCTCACGCAAGTAGTCCAGGATGGACCTCAAGACTTGGAGGAGGTATGCTTCCGTATCTTTCTGTTTCGCTCCTTTGCACGTATCGACACCTATGAGGTGATCAAGAGTGCGCTTGGTGGTCCTCCGACACTCAAAAGCTTTTCTCCTCGAGCCTACGAGAATATTTTGCTACCTCATATTGGTGCAGGCAACCCCGTCTACGGTAGCTCGTACTTCATTCCAGCACCGAGAGAGTTTAGGACACAGTATCCATTCCAGTCGACATTGAGGCTGGTTCAGTTGATGCTGAGGACGGGCTTGCCGAAGAAGCTTTCAGAGTTGCATCACATGCGAGATGCCCACTCCTTGCTCGCCACTTTCCCGAGTCTAGGACCTTTCCTCGCTATGCAGTAAGTGCCGCAGACTTGACTCACCCCAGTCTGACAAAGATCTTGTAAACTGACTCGAAACATATCCTCTAATGCCTTGCTGCTGCGATAGGCTGCTGCTCGATCTCAATCTCTCGGAACATTTCGACTTTAGCGAGGAAGAATTTGCTGCCTGTGGGCCAGGATCGAAGGCGTGCCTGGTCGACATCTTTGGCAAATACGTCCAAGGGTTCGAGCTCGAAGCGATGCGATGGATCCAGGCCAATCAAGATCACTATTGGGCCAAGTACGGCATCACTGACGTACCTCACCTGTGCCCTGCCCGCAAGTCAGGTCTCAACGTGGTTGACATCGAACACACACTCTGCGAAGTATTCAAGTATCGTCGAGCCAGGACTCGCCTAAACAGACACAGTGCGCCAGGGGCCGCGAAACGCGGTCGTCGAGGACGTCCATCGACTGCTCGAGCTGAGTCTGTTACCGCTGCTGCCTCTGATACTCCTACTACTGGTACTGCTGCTACTCCTGCCCCTCCCGCTACTCCTGTCAGGACTTCTCCTCGTGCAGTGACTGTCAAGCAGGAAGACGATCAAGATGGCGTCGATGGTCTCGACTTTGAACGCATCCGGTCCAATGGGTCCAAGACTTCTTCCACAACAACAGACAAGGTCAAGCCGTTCGCCCCAACCACAGACTCAGTCACAGGTGCTCTACCAGCGAAATGGCTAGTGCCTCGTCCTGCCGAATCGTACGAAAGGCCCGATCCCATTGACGACAACGAACAGGTCTTCGAAGTATCACACATTGTCGCCATCACTCCAACCCACAGCAAGTGTCTCGTGCGTTGGAAAGGCTTCGGCCCAGAAGACGATACGTGGGAGAACACCGATGAGCTCGTCAACAATGGCGCAAAGGAGGCGGTCGACGAGTACATGAAATGGATCAACAAAGTGCGCGACGAGATCACCAAGATCCTCGACGAAGAAAAGCAGCAGAAAGTTAAATTGGAGCAGATGTCCGCGCAAGGTATGATCGGTGACAGTATGCAACGCAACACTAGGTCTGGCAGAACCAGTGGCCCAGCACTACCTTTTGCCACCAACCTTCCACTCTCACTTCCCTTCTAATCGCCTCGCTGTTAGGCTTGTAATGATAGTGCTGCATCTGGGTATAATGTCATTTGATCTATGAACATGATTCGATTCGATCCAACTCGGCGTCATCCGCTTGCACTTGTTCTTTAAACCAGAACGGTAGCTTCTCTTCGTCAGGGTATGTGATGAGGTCGGTGTCGAACATTTCGACGAATCTTTCATTTGTTGCTCTTGCCCTATTGCCTGCAAAGTGCCTATACTCTAAAAGGATGGTAGCAAAGTTCCACCGTTGAAGTTTGCGAAGGCACCCTAGTAGAACTCCGATTTCGTGGATCCCTGAAGTGTCAGTCACCAGCACAGGATGATAGCTCGAATTGAGGAGGATTTGAAGTGAGTCTTTGACGAGTTCCTCCGTCAGCGTGAGGGAGGAAGATGAGGTGGTGGTAAAGAAGGGAGCTGAAGTGGTGGAGGAGGCAGAGGCAGACTTAAACGTGTAGAGGAAAGATAGGTCTAATGGACCGCTATCCTCTTCTTTACCACCTAGGTCGTTCGAGGTGGTGGTCGAGGGCAGGGCTGGATTGTAAGAGCCGAGTTCCTCACTACCCCATCGTTTGAGACCGAAATGGAGGAAACGGATGTTGTTCTTTTTGCAGAATGCGGTTAGGCTGGGTGATGGTAACTCGGCGGTGAGTGAGAGGATAGTTTTGAGCTGCAGTGTGCGGAGGAAAGAATGGTTGGAAGGGATAGGTGTGGCAGAGCGGTAAATTTGAGGCGCAATGGAGGCGAAGAGTGCCGGTGGCTCGACGAGGGATGCTGTTGGTATTGTTGCTGGAGAGTGATGTGAATGTGAAGCGTAGGAGTTGTGTTTTGAGGTTGATGAGGAGGAGGAGTGGCTGTGCTGCATAAAGCCGGAAGATGAGGCTGAGGGCGGAGCTAGGTGTGAGCTCGACATCGCGGAATGCTCTCGAGTTTGAGATGAAGGAGGTATTGAGGCTTCAATGAGGACAGGAGGAGGAGAGGAAGAGAAAGGAAAGATGCACGGTAGGATTGGACCCTTGAAGAGCTTCCGACTCGGATCTTGGACCTGCACAAGATGCATGCTGTTTCCTTCCTCCACTTCCTGAATCAGCCCTTCTTGCGTGTTCACCTTCCACTTCGCAGCTCAGCATCTTCATCAAAGGAGCTTGCTACATCAGGCTGAGCCTCGAATCAACGACGCCATGGATTACTCATAGAGCCGTACACGACAGATGTCTCAAGAGCGTAGCTTGCTCCAAAGCAGCTTAGCATGATCAGGACCACAGCTTGCACCTTCCGAACGTGCATGGCGTACAGCCGTGTGCTTCCAGCCCTACCTACGACTAGCTGCCTCTCCTTCCTCTGTCTCGTAGTAGCAATGTCTCGACGTTCAACAAGGCTCAGCGGCGGCCCGGCTGTTGGAGAACCAATACCATTTGCCGGCCCTTCTCGTTGGAACAGCAACAGCGCCTCAAGTCAACCCTCCGCCTCTACGCAACCCAACATCACAGAATCTATACCATACTTCGAAGAATGGACAACAGAGGTGCTGCAAGCCGAAGTCAAGCGATACGGCTTCAAGGTCTCCCGGAAGCGTGCCACTCTGATAGATCAGCTCAAGGCGGTATATGAAGCTTTGCGGCGGACAAAGACTCCTTTCGAGGCACCCACCGACGCTACTCACGACACCACCGCACCTGCGCAAGTACAAGCTGAACCAGAAAAGCAGGCAAGAACGAAGCGAAAGCTCATACTTCCAGAATCTACAAAAGCTAGCGTCGGAAGAGGAAAGGGCAAAGGTCGTAAGAGTGACCCGTTCGTGCTCGACGATGCCAGCTCCGAATCCTCCTCTTCTTCTTCTTCAAGCTCAGTCCAGCTCGCTACCAATCCAAACGGGATCCAGGAAGAACTAGGTGACTTCACAGCACAGCTCGAACTAGAAGCAGCATCTGCCACCGATAGCGAACTCTCCCCTCCATCATCCTCTGTTTCTTCGTCTCCTTCGTCGCGGCTGCCACTATCTGCCTCTGCTTCGCCACGCAAACCTCGTCGCAGTCGATCTGTATCGTCGTCATCGGCAGATATACCACTTTCTACACTCTCAGCACCAGCACCAGCTGTCCTTGCAGAAGGAGCACAAGGAGCACAAGACGAAGGTCCAGTAGTAGACCCTAGTCCAGCGCTCGCAGAAAGAATGACTTCAGCCATCCGATCCAACTCAAGCGTCTGGGCGAGGATCTTACGCTACGAACCGATAAGCTTTGATGAAGTGGTCAGTATTGCTACTCAGTCTGGACTGGCTATGGAAACTGGTAAGAGGAAGGAAGAGTTGCGGACTTGGTTGGATAGACAGTGTATTTGTTTTTATGTGAATGAGCTCACGGTGTCTCGATCGAGGCACTGATGCACAGAGATAGATGGGGTGAACGGGGAACACGAGAGACTAGATTTCAACAAGGAGACGAAGCGCAAATGCCAACGCATCAAGCGTGGCCTGAACAAAAGTTGCTATTTCGAAGGCGAAACACAGGACGAGGAGAAGATCAATGACTATAGGACACATCGGGGCAGATTCAGGGACGACGGGGGAAGGGAGAGGATCATGCATGGTGCTCAGCAGTCTTGTTCTTCTCCTCGTGCTTGGAGTCCTTGTGATGAGCGTCTACGTGGGTGGCAAGGAGACCATGCTGCTTAAGGCAGACAGCGAGCTTCTTACGTTCATCCCTTTCCAACTTGCCTGGTGTGTCGATGCAGATGTGCTTGTCGTCGACTTGGACGATACCGTGTTTCTTCCTGTAGTGCTTCTCAACCGAGTTCATACGCAGTTGGCATTTGTAGTCGCAGTGGTCTTCATCGTACTGCTCGTGTTCAGCCTTCTTGATGGGCTCATCCTTGACCACTTTGGCTTTGAGTGCTTCGACATCCTCCTCACCAGCAGCACGCTTGGAGATGCCACCAAGGCTTAGCATGGATCCACCAGCCGAGTGACTTGCCCACCAGAGCAGGTCTCTTGCAGAACCGTCGCCGTTGAAGTACGAGTTGAGGTTGCTCGGGTAAGGGTCGGGTTTCTGGTTGACAGGGAAGCCACCCAACCAAGCCGATCGCTTGACGTAACCCTGTTGACGCATCCATTCGACAGCACGTTGGTGGAAGCTCTTGATGTCGCTTTGAGATCCACCAGATGCTTGGGTGATACCGTACTCTGTGACCCAGATGGGAAGACCGAAGGCGTCGTGGACAGACGAGATCCACTTGGTGAACTTGTCAAAGTCTTGCCAAGATCCGTACCAGTGGAGTGCGATGAAGCTAATGTTGCATCCCAAGTTCTTGCATTCATCCATGAACTGCTGAAGCCACTGCAGGTTCCAGCACACCTGAGGTGAGCCAACTTGAACACCTCGATCAGCGAATGGCTTCAACTCTTGCATCCAGAGCTTAGCTGCTGCCTTAGGACCGAGATCGGACTGACCCTGAACATCAGGCTCGTTGAAGGCGAGAAGGTACTTGGGAAGGGGACCGTTGTTCATCGCACTCTTGACTGCGTTCCACTTATCCCATTTGGAAGGGCCCCAGAAGGTCGGGACAAATTCGAAGCCGAGCTGGTCAAGTTCAGGAACGCAGGTGTCTTGCCAGTGATGATACCAGCTGAGATCAGTGCGGCGGGTGGACTTGAGACCTTTGATACATGATGGATCGCAGCCCCAGGGAACACCGACCTGGTGACCGGAGTTTTGACCACGCAGCTCGATTGCATGGTGTTGCTCGTGTTTGTGGTGGTGGTGGTGCTTTTTGGCATCGACCATTGCGGCCAGCGCTATGGTGAGCAGAGTAGTGAGGGTGCCGATGCTGAACTTCATGTTGGAGGCGTTTGCGAGCTGAGGAGATGTTCTTGGTGTGGGCTCTACTGTAGGAAGATGCAGAAGTGCCGACTCGGCAGGGATGGATCTTTGCACAGCAAAGGGATGATGGATGAGGTTCCTGGAAGGTAGGGTGAAAATGAAGATGCAAACGGGAGAGAGGGATGACGAAGGGGAGCGGAGAAAGAAGGAGAGAGGAATGGAGCTGGTTTTATGTGGGCGAGAGGGCAGGCTGAGCACAGAGAGTGCAAAGTGCGGTGAGGGAATGACCAGCCTGACCGAAAGTCTCAAGGTTCACGAGGCATAACCCTATGTCAGAGGCAATACTCAGCGTCGTGCGCATTGCTTCAAGTCGCTCTAGAATGTGATTGGCTGTTCTTGACGGTCGACAAGGTGGGATGAAGTGAAAGCCAATGCTTTGAGGTCGGGTTTGTGTTCCCACGCCAGTTCCTACTTGAAGCCCACTTGCCCGCTCTGCCCGCATAACTAACCCGATTGTGACTTGGTAGGAGAAAGGGGTCCATGATCTTACCATCTCCACGATGAGAAGCTACTCAGACTAAGCTGAGCCAGGACTTCAAGTCCATGCTACAATGCTTCTATAGTCTTTCGACGGACTCAATGGCGTCGTCATAATTGTTTCTCCGGGTGGAAAGCGGTCATGCGACACAAGGCGATGCAGTCCTGTGCAGACTCGAATTCGCTTTGCGCCCACTCAACCCAACACCAACACGACACAAGCCCAAAGCGTTCCTAAAGATCGTCACAGTCTAGAAGGAATCCGAAGAAAGCGTCCCCGAAAAATGAGGGCACAGTCCTCTTCGGCAGGGACCCTGTCATCTCACGGGCATCGGAATCCAAGATCAAAGCGTTCTCAATGCATTGCAGATCGAGGTTCAAGCCACCCAAAACTCCCTTTGTTCACCAGACCAAAGGCTTTCAGAAATATTAGACATGCAGTCTTTATCACTGTTTGCACGAAGCGAAGGAAGGAATCTACATGAATGAGCGGTTTTGATCCTCTTTGCTCAATGCATCGCATCTCCACCGCCAACAAGCACGGCAAAACCAGCACCGATTAACGTGCAGCCTAGCACACTAATCCATTTCAGTCGGTGTCCCAGCAACACATCTGCAATCTCGACTAGAATGGTAGTCATCAAACAGCTAACCGATGCAAGCACGGGTCCCCATAGCGAAAGCAGAATCATGAATGCCGCGTTAAAGAAGATTCCGCACATCACGACCATCGCGATCGAGACATAAGTGCGAAGATTGTGCGGAAGTTCGAAAGTCTCCCATCCGAGCTGATGAGCAATAATGATTCCGATCCAGAAAGTGGTGAAGGTGGTGAGACCAATACCGGCGGTCATCACGTTCGCGTGGAGACCGAAGGGAAGTGGCGGCGGGATAGAAGGTTCGGATATCTTGCGGTAGGAGGAAGTTCTGCGGCTCACACTTGGTCTCGGCTCTGCGATTGACGGATCTGAAAGCGAATCGTCTGCATAAGTGAATGCAAGATGCGAGGTAGAGAGGTGCGAGCGCGTACGATGCAAGCGAGTAGCACCAGAAAGCACAAGTTGTTCTTCCTCCTCGTCTAGCTCTGATTCTGTCACTCGACTCTCTTCGTCCTCGTCTCGGCTGTCTTTGCCTTCATTGTTGGCACGGGCCGCTTTTGCATGAACACGGACTTTGTCCGCCTTGCTCTCCTGTTCGTCTTTGAAGGGGCTGGATGGCTCCGGCGGAGGAGTAATGCTCTGATAATCGGGGCGATCTTGCTCGATCAGCTTGTCCACTACAGTCGAAAACGTTCGTGCGTCGTTTGAGCTGTGTTTCTTGTCGTCATCATCTTCGTTGCCGAGGACGTGCTGCCTTGACTCTATATCGTCATGTGACAGCGTCCCGATGTCACCGTTAAAGCTGCTGTGTCGCCCTTCTGACATTGAAGGGCGGAGAAGACCCTCGCTTTCGCGAAGATGTTGGCGGTCATCCTCATCAGCATCTTGATAGCGAACGTAGCTTCGAGATCGACGATTGCGACCGCCAGGAACGGCCGAGTACATTTCCGCTTGCTTCTGCTCGTCTGGAAGCGTGCCAAGGAGCTTGAATGCCATTTCGTAGGCTGCCATCGTGACTGCACCGACAAAGGCGAGCAAGTCACCGAGGACGGGATTGTGTGCGCTGCTGACAGGTGTCTCGGCATCTGCTTCTCTCTTTTGTCGCAAGCCAGATACGATCGCATGAAGCGAGCGCCGAAGAACTTGCTCTGCAGGATCGTCCGACGCTGGTGGTTTACCATGTACTGGATCGATTGGCTTTGGCACCTTCCTATGATCTGCTCCGCCGTATGCAACAATGATGACACCCAGACAAGCCAGCAGCACAGAGAAGACCTTCCTCCTCTCCCATTTCTCGCCCAGAAACCACACCGAGAACACCAGCGCCCAGACGGAGAACGTGTTGTAGATAGCAGTGATATCGGCCATAGACGTCATTGGCACAGCGCAGTACCAGCTCAGTGCTGGAACAGTGATGCCAATGGTCAGCACCAAAAACAGACCAGCAAGTCTCAGCACGTTGAAGCCGAACTTTTGCTCGAGCGCTGATATCCGCCTTCGTCCTAAGCTCTCTGGCTCGTGCTCTTCAGCATCAACCCCACTGACCACGCGACTGCGCCTCCCTGAAGCTTGACTCAGTCTGTGACGGACAGCATCTGCCCTTGGGTCTGGCAATGTTGAAGCTGGTGTCTCTAGCTGCCACCTTAGGTTTTGTGCGATGAGATGTAAGTAATGGGTGATAGGTCGCTTTGTCTTCCATCTGAGAAAGTAGAGATGCATTGGGAAGAGCAGCAGAAATCCACTATGTCCGAGGTAGAGTGAGAGGAAGGGCTTGCGATAGTTGAGAGATTGCTGGACGTACTGCGCAAACTCTGTTTGGAGTGTGTAGGCGAAAAGACTGAGGACGAAGGCGGCAATAGCTTTGCCTCCGCCAGGGAGATTCATAAAGCTCGCCTTCTTTGGCCGCGCGGTTGGCTGAGCGACACCACCATTGTGCTGCTCGGAAGAGTCACCGGCGTAGCTGTCTCGGAAGATGTTGGCGGACATGGTGCCGGTTGTCAGCTTCGAGGCTTTGTCCCGACGGAGTGTTGTTCGGAAAGGGTCCGAAGGCAACTCTATCGGAGTAAGGTTAAGGTTGTTCTGTACGTGGTATGAGCCGAAGCATGTGTGTCACTTGCTGCTCGACGTCGGAAAGTGAATGCTTGATGAAATGTAGCCAGCAGTGGTTGTGGCAGAACGTGGGAAACAGCAGTGAACCGGCCTGCTGTTTGTTAATGTCGGAAAAGCCGATATGAAGAAGAGTGTCCGAGCACGCTTTGGTAACCCAGCATCAAGCGATGGTGATGGGCAGGAGAGGAGAGGGAGTATGGCACCGATGCTGATCACTGCTTCGGGGCGGCCGTGTGGTGGGGGATGTATGAGTTGAAAGAGTGATGTTGAGCTGCAAGAGCTGCTGCATATCACATGTGTAGTTCCTGTTTGGATTGGTGCCTCTTGAAACAGCGGAACGCGAAATGTTCCTCAATTCACCGAAGCTGCCTTTCTCTGAACACGGGCCACTCCCTTCTCTCTTTCCAACGCCATTCATCTTGTGCCCACCACCCTTGCTACATCACATCGACTCAACATCGGATCGCGTTCTCAGGCTGCTCTCGCTGCTGAAGCGGCAATATTCTTGACATGGCTTCCAGCACGGCCTCCGGTTCGGGCACCCCATCGCTCGTGCCTTCAGACCTCCTAGCCATTCATGCTTCGTTCCAAAGATACAGTCAAGATGTCATCAACCACCAGATCCCCCGATTGCAAACATGCAAAAGCGCATCATTGCTCACAGACTACGAAGCTGAGGTCATCTCATCTATCGAAGGTCTCAAACGCCAAGTCAATGACCTTAAGTTTGCCGTAGACGAAGCCGATTCGGTTGCTGAGCGACGTGAAATTGCTTCGTTAGCTCTGGAATCGAGTCAACAGCTGGAAGAGTAAGCACGCTTCATCGCAGCTCCCTGAGAGTACTGACCGGTCAACTGACATATCTGATATCCTTCTTATTCTATTGAATCTATCAGCATCCGCCAATCAGTCCGCAAAGCCCTCCTCACCGCCCGTCGATCTATCGAAAACGCACGCACCGCAGAAGCTCGTGCCGGTCTTCAACTCGCCGCCGACTCTGCCAAAGAACAAACTGGCGGTCGTGGTGGAGGCTCTTCTTCAGAAGACAAACTCATGACAGCCTCTCAAGACATCACTGATGCCCTACGTCGCACCGTCTCACTCATGTCTTCTGAACTCGAAAAATCAGCCATGTCTTCTCAGCTGCTCGAAGAATCCTCACAGACCATCTCCTCCCTATCCTTCCAATACGGCTCGCTTACAACGTTGATGACGAACTCGGCAAAGATGATCAAAACGATGGAAAGAGAGGACTTGATCGGCAAAGGAATGGTGGCTGCATCCTTCTTGTTCTTTTTGGCCTGCGTTGGGTATATTGTCTACGTGCGATTGATTAGTAAAGGCATAGGGTTGGTTGGATTCTTTTTCAGACTGTTCGGGTTGAACAAGCTGTTGGGCGGGGGAGCGAGTAGAGGAGAGGCGGAGCTGCGGGAGAAGGCGGAATTGTTGAAGGATGCGAGGAAGGCGGTGACGAGTAGTAAGACGGCAAAGTCGATAGCCGCTGCTATGACCACGGCTGTCACATCGGCTGTATCGGCTGCTGCTGCAGCGGCGGCAGCGCAAACGAGTGCAGCAAAGAAGGCGGTGAAAGAGCATGTCGTTGATGTTCAGGGTGATCTCGAAGAGCTGATGGAGACAGTCATGCCAGAGGACCCAGCGAGCGGGCATCGAGACTTGCCAAAGACAAGAGCGAATACGCTTCCTGTAGAGCACGTTGAGCTTTAGCCTGCCGATAATCGTTTCTGTTCGCAATTGCAATCGCAATGTACTTCTATTCCCATCAATCTCCACGACCCTCAACACATTGCAGCTGGATTGCTGTTGGACACAGTCATAAGTGAGCAAAAGAATCTATGCAGAATGAAGGGAAACTATAGTACAACGGCATTCGTGCCTTTTCAGTTTATGGCGAGGTTGCAGTAGCAGTAGCAGTCTTGGTAGTTCCATCAACAGTAGCCGTGGCAGGAGCAGTTGCTGTGACGGTAGTGTCAACGAGCTGATTACCGATACGAGGAGCCGATTCTCTGGTCACGAACTCGGTAGGAACGGGCAATTTGGCAGCAGCGAGGCGGAGAGCTTCCTTTGCGACCTCGGGTCGGATCTCAACGGGACCACCAATTTCGAAGATGACTTTGCCCATGTTGGCTCTGCGAAACAGCGAAGAATGAAGCAAAGTTCATGTTAGCGTCGAATGCAACGGGATGGAATGATTGATCAAAAAGAGAAGAGGTTTGAAACTTACCTGCAAGCCCAGTACTCAAAAGCGCCCTTACCCTTACCCATACGAGTCTCGTTACCCTTAACGCAGACTGGGATATCAGGGAAAACGCGAAGGAACACCTGTGCACCCTTCACAACCTTGAGCTTACGCTTGAGTGCTGTCTCTGCTGCATCAAGCTGCTTTGCTGACAGGCGAGCAGGTGCAAGAAGTCGGATACCGTATACGCCTTCTTGAACAGTGGTACCTTTGGTAGATCCACCGGTGTTGAACGGGATGGTGATCTTGTGAGCTTTGCGGTACTTTGTCCTCCTTGGTGCCAAGTTACCCTTGTGACGGATTGCGCCGAGTTGTGATGAAGCAGGAGCAGCGCGAGCGAGGGTGGGACGAGAAGAAGAGGCCATGCAAAGTGAACGGACAGCGGAGGAGGTGGAGAGTCGGGAGGCAGAGGCGAACGAAGAAGGTCCTGCAGAAGCGGCTGCGCCGACAGTGAGCCTGCCGAAGGCGGCAGTTAGTGACGAGAACATCCTGAGCTGAGTGTGCTGACTTTGTTTGGTGCAGTGATGATCTGTCGAGGGTGAAAAGAGGTGTATGATGCTCCTTAGATGTGGTCGGAGCAATGTGATGGAGGTGCAAAAGAGTGAGAAGTGTGAGCTTGTGACAAAAATGTCTAAGTCGAGGATTCTTCCGAAAATCAGGGCAATCGAAGCCGATCAACTTCCCGATTCCGCCTCACTCACGATTCTCGTCAATCAGAATAATCAAGCTCTTCGGATCATCTGCCGGCGACTGTGCGTGTGCGTGTGCGTGTGCCGTTGTGCTTGTGTTTGCTGCGTTTCAAGACCGTAAACCTCCACCTCTGGTTGGTCGGCTAAGCTGTATTCACTTCTTCCTCACCTCCCTTGCCACAACTTTTTCTTATACTCTTGCAACCAGCACCATCGCTAATCACTCTTTACCAACATCGATCGACTACCTCATTCTCCTCCACCAACGAACGGTGGAAAGGCTAGATGTCCACCTCGGCGGACCGAACATACGAGCAGCAGAACGACTCGGCGCTCGACGCACTCTACTCCAAAGTATCTTCTCTCCGCTCGATCACGATCGACATCCACAACGACTCGGAGAATCAGCGCTCAGGTCTCCTTTCACAGACATCGGATCAGTTCGATAACTTTGGAACGCAGCTTTCGAGGACTTCAAATCACTTCTCACGGACAGTTGTCAACGGAGCCAGACAGCATCGATTGACGCTTTACATTGTTGGCGGATTCGTTGGTCTTTGGCTGCTTTACAAGCTCTTCCTATAAGCTGCAAGATGGTCGCAGGAATGAACGGACGTGTACTTCGGCCAATGGTGAGCAGTGCTGCTCGCTCGGGGCCACGACGTGCTGGCGTTCTACGCAATATCACTAGGTCAGCTGTTTCAGGAGGTTACAGCTCGGCAAGTCGAGGCGCTCCGCGGTCACTTACAGCAGCCCTTTCAGCATCTTGCTCTGTTAGTCGGTCTTCTGCTGTGAGCTTCGCGCGCTCCTCGTATAGCACCTCGTCAAATGCAACACCGCTGAAATCGTGCCCCAACTGCTCAGAAGCGCAACCGCTCGAATCGCTCTCCTGTCCCAAGTGCAACACACTCCAACCTCTTCCATCCGACATTGACTTCTTCAAGGCGATGGACCTTGACTTCGCCTCCGTCCCCAAGGGTGGATGGGAAGTTGACACCAACGCCCTGAAGAGAGCTTGGCGTCTCAAAATGGCCGTCACTCATCCAGACCGCATGGTCGGACGCTCTGAAAAGGAACAACAGATCGGAGCCCAGCAAAGCGCACTCATCAACCGCGCATATGAGACCCTCTTGAATCCTCTGCCTCGAGCCCACTACTTGCTCCAGCGACACAATGCTCCAGAGGTATCCGAGTCCGATTCGCTCGAAGACCCCGAACTGCTCATGGAAGTCATGGAACTTAGAGAGAGACTCGAGGAAGCAGAGAGCGAGCAAGAAGCTGCAGAAGTTCGTGCTGATAACAGAAAGTTGTTGGACCAGACAGAGGACATGTTAGCTCAAGCATTCGGTCAAAACCCACCCGACTTGGAGACGGCAAGACAGGCTGCGGTGCAATTGAGGTACTGGACCAACATTGAAAAGGCTGCTAGGGAATGGTCGCCAGGGAAGAGGGTGGAACTGCAGCATTGAAGCGCGCAGCGATGAACATGTGCTGTGTGACTTTGTACATATCTGGATGGTCGTACGATCAAATTCTTAGATGCCTCTACATAACAGTAGACCTGATTGCACGTGTGTGTGCATGATGGTCATAGTAAAAGATTGAGTATACTGCACCCGCATCCTGGAAACGATGAGATAGTGATTGGAACGTCTGAGACACGGATCACATTCTAAGGGGCTCAGACGGGAGAGCGAGCAAACAACAGCCAAAAGCCACTCCGACCTGTACAACCGACAACACGGTCCACCCGCCGAACCCCATTCCTACGTTCTCACGCGGAACCCTCTGGATATACAATCGACTGCAACCGCATGTGGCGTTCCAGCTAAGTGTGATCAACGAAAACAAGCTCAAAATGAGTTTGAATGACACGATAGTGAGTGTCAACGTCTCGAGACATCTGGCGCAAGGCCATGGCCATGCTTCAGCGTTGCGTTTGCAGGACACAAATCACGCAGTACAAGTATCGTATTGCAATGCATGCTCGATGACGGTCTCATAGAAGCCACAAAGAGCAACACAAAAAGATATCCAGGACGCGCTTGTTTCCACGATCAGATGTCTCAGCACGTTGTGCAGCATTGGATAACGGTGTTGGTTAGCCAAGCAGCGTTGCACTTGGGTCAAACCGAATGCATCGCGGGAAGGGGATGTGAATTTTTCGGAACGCAACCTTGAGTTCGCGTGCGGCTTGATGCACTGCCCGTGAAATGATGAACAGGAAAGCAACAAAACAAAAAATAAAATAAAGGAATGAAATATGTAATGATTCCATCTGTGCACTCTGATTTTTAGGCTCGAGACTGTTCGAATGCCTTGCTGCTCCTCCTTTTTCCTTCTTTGTTCTGTTGGCCCGTTTTGCGACCCCGCAACAACCGACGTTTCGTCATGTTCGTTCGGCTTGGCTGCGTGTGACCACCTTCGTCTCTTTCAAGACAAGACTGGGTTGCACAAGCGAGAAGAGTCGAGGCTCCGATCCGACTGGTAGTGATCCTTTGGCAAAGTCAACCCCCAGTGCAGGCCAGCCAAAGACAGAAAGCAGATAGCGAGGCAAGCCTGGTCGGTGGATCACTGAAATTGATTGGTGTGTGCTTGTTCCCCAAGTCATTTTGATCCCGTCTGAGCAGCCGGAATCAAAAATCATTGCAGCGGGCGCTTAACTTGGACTGCATTCAGAGACAGGCGCGGCTGACTGCTGCTGCTGCTGCTACTCCACATGTGTCAGGGTGTCAAAAGAAGGGCCACATTTCGGTAATTACTGTAGACCCTCGAAATGCGGGGATGAGCTGGGCTGCGCTGCGCTGCGCTGCACTTTCGCTTCAGCCTCGCTTCGTCCTGACTGCATCTAAGCTTGGGCGGTGGCGGCTGCTGCGATATGCAACCTGTCAGTCATCTCTCTCAAAGTCAGAGAAAAAGACAGATAGACAGGATTGCAAGCGCGTGATGTCGTTCTGTTTCGTGCCTCGCGCCAACTTTCCACGCTCGACCTCATATCAACCGAGCCAAGAAGCGAAACAAAGCTCGAAGCAGCTGCATACCGTAGCTGCGCGAAATGAGCTGGGCGTTGCTGCTGCTTCCTTCGATCTCTTAGATCCGATCCAAATCTTTCCTGTCTCTCCTTGTCCCACCACCATCCTCTTCACTTTCCTTCTTCCTTCCTCTTCTCCTCCAGAGCAACCGATCATCCTTGCAACTCCAACTCGTTTCTCCCTTTCAACAACAAGAACGACGTCAACGTTGACGAGGGACAACACCTACGATCTCGCCTGCAGCCCGTCCCAGCTCCCGTCTCGTCCATTTCTTCCATCACCGTTGCAACACTTCGTTTGACGTTTCGTTCCGTTTCGTTCCGTTCCGTTCCGTTCCATACCAGTGATCGTACACTTCCATCCTTCCTGTCGAGCCACACTTAACCGAGACGCCGTCGGTACCGAAGTATTCGTGCTCGTTGCTATCAGTGAACAACGACCTCAAGCGCGTTGTCTGTTTGCGGCTCTAGATATAGGCAAATTTACGTTTCAATCGCGCAGGTCAAGTCAGGCTTACAAGACACCATCTGTCACATCATCCGTCTTGACGTCACCTTCCAGTCGCAGCATCCACGAAACCCTCTCTGGTTCGCGTGGGAGGGCTAAAGCCACCATTTCTACCTTTGTCGATAAGCAAGGCGATATCGAGTCAACGGTAGCTTCCAACCCAGAATAGATCCTTTTCGTTTTCCTCAAAATACCCTGCAAATAGACATACTTTCGTTCCGTTCAACCAAGAGAGATCCTAAGAAATCGCTGTAACAGACCAGATTGAGGTAAAGCTTCGATATACGTAGAAGATCCGGAACCATAAACCAGAAAAGGCAGGAAAAGACAGGCACACGTCAGCAAGAGCGCGTGCCAGAAGTCAAGGTTCGACAGAGTCTCCAAAGCAAAGTTCGCCCAAGCCCACGCATGAAAGCCCACGCAGATCAGATCCGAGCGACTAGATACCATCAAGAACTATACCATAGATAGGACCCCCAGCCTCCGGTAAGTTGATCGAGCTCGACAATCGCAGAGAGGATCGAGGTGATCATTTTGCGTTGCAACTCCATTGGAAGGAAAGAAAGGACGGAAAGGGTCGAAGATCGAGAGGGGGCCGTTCAGACGGAAGATGGTCTCGACTCGTCTTGATAGCGATCGTCTCTA
The DNA here is from genome assembly GCA_928865425.1 of Ustilago cynodontis. NCBI lineage: Eukaryota > Fungi > Basidiomycota > Ustilaginomycetes > Ustilaginales > Ustilaginaceae > Ustilago > Ustilago cynodontis. The sequence goes on along the minus strand of CAKMXY010000046.1, from coordinate 282,223 downwards.
TGTGTTCCCGTGCCCGCTTTTAAAAGTCGGTCAGTAAGAGCAACGCTTGGTATGTATCCTCGTCTCTGAGCTCACTGCAACCACATGCGTTTCTTTGAGAGGAGATGCCGCAGTTGAGCTGGAGTCGGATTCGGATCTGCCGACAGCTGACTTCAATTGGTCGGATAAGCCGCACATGCGTTGCTTCAGTCGCGCATCGTCCAAGATCGGAGGCGTACTAAAGGTGCTGCAGCAGCTCACATTCATGGCTCAAGGTCGAAAGCAGTCTGTGCCCAGCTCCCGATGCAGACAGGCGTTTTGACTGCTATGTGACAGGTGAAGTGGATCGGCTGCCTTGATGATCGAGTAGCCGTCTGACTCATTGGCGTTCAGAATGGATGGCGACACGGGAACTGTTCCGAACGATGGCCGTACTTGCTTGTGTCCGTGTCATCTCGTCCGTGCAAGGCTGCCAGGGCCAGGGTTCCGTGCTTGTACGCGAGTCGCCGAGGCAAACGCAACGGTAATCGAACGCATACAGCTGGTCTTTGCTCGTCTTGTCTTCGGTTTCGCACGACCGAGCCGCGGCCTCTGTGTGTCGGGATGCCTCTTTCTGTGTCGGGATGGCACAAGACCCTACAGGCAAACAACCCTTTGTTCGTGCTTCCATGCAGGGACTGCTGTCGTTCCGCCGCTGCTGCTGGTTCGCTCGTGTAGCTTCTCTTCCCTCGCTTGCGGCAGCAGTAGCATTGCTCCCTGTTGGCTGGGCTAATAGGATCGTCCCGTCTCTAGCTCTGTACCACAAGAACACTGCTCTCGGCAAGCAGAGACCTTAATCTGCCACTCAGCAACATGACGGTCCGGTCACTCTATTCCCATCCTTCTTGGCTTTTTCCTTCTTGGCTTTTTCCTTCTCGGCTTTTCCCTCTTGGCTAATCGCAAAAGTGACTAGAGCTCGATGAAGGAATGCGCTTCTTTGCGGTTTGGCCATCGCTGCTGCTCTGGCTGCTGAAAGCTCTGCTGTTTGGTTGGTTCACACGGAAACGCCGCGTCGTCACGGTTCTAGACTTGCACATTTGAGCATTGTCACAATTGGCTATGGCTAGCCACGAAGACGGTCAGCCACGCGGATGGATGGTCCGCCCAGTTCGAAAGGACTTAGCTGTTGCTTCTTCTAGCGCGCTCGTCGTCGGAAAGTTTCCGTGAAGACGGCCAGGAAATGAGGCTTGGGATTCGTGATAAATATTTGTGATATTTCCTGTCCTGTCACTGTGACAGTCTGTGAGTCTGTAGTCATCATTGCTACATTCTCAGAGATCCGCCCTCACGCAGAATACAGTAGCCTCTCGAGACGAGGGCACGCTCAAAGAGCCTACCGACGGTATCAATGCTAGAAAGCCAAGGTGTGGCTGCTCTTTGCTCGTCACAACGACTCAGCTCCACAGTCACACGAGTTTATCACATTCGAAGAAAGGTGCTGTTGTTTGATGAAAGGTGGAAGGCTGAGCTTTTGGCTCCGATAAGCACCGACTCCACGATTGACCATTCTGTTCTCTTGAAGTTGCTGTAGTTGCCGCTGCCCTTTGGCCTGGCCTTGGAGTGAAGGAAGGAGAGCAAGTCAAGAAGCACTTGCGGCCGAAGAATGACGCCAAGTCGACTGGAGGAAGCCTGGCTTGAAGTCTGACAGTGTCGGGTACTTAAAGACCATCCTTCTTTCTTGGCCGTTGCCGCCTCTGTTCGAGATTCCGGCGTTCCCTTCGTCCTCATTTCTCTATACTTTCTCTCGAAGATCCTTTCTCGCTTCCTTCCCTCTTTCCTTTGCACCATCTTCGTTCGATTTCGACGCCGCTACACGTAGACGTCGTCATCGATCACCTTCATCTCTCTTTCTCTCGTTCATCTTCTAGCGTCTTCCCTGTCCGACATCGCGATCGTTCAAGGATCGCTGTGAAGTGTCTCTGACTGACCCTCATTCGTCTTGCCTTACATCCTCTATCTGCGACCACTCTATCTCTCTCTTGCCAAATCGCCATCGTCACCCATCGCCAGCCATTGTCAACACTCGACTCTGCTCAGCCTGTGACACGTGGACACAGAATCAGCCGAGAAACAAGATCGCCAATCACACTTTGTCTCCACCCTGAAGGTATTCGCTCGACGACAAGCGACCGACCCAGTGCACCCGTTCTTTACAATTGCCTCGCGGCATCTTCACAAGGCATCGCTGTCGCCGAGTTCGCGCGGTGTTGCCCCTGCGCAGGTTCCTACAGGCCACAACCATAGCGCCTTGCTTTCCTTTCGGTCTCATTTCAAAGTCGTCGTTCCAGACGCGAGTAGACGCACTCTGGCCTTAGACCTAGACTTTTCAGAGCAGGGAAAAGGCACACGTCTACACGGAACGTGATTTCCTATAGTCACTCCAACCCTCGAGCTTATAGCAAGCAAGATACATACGCTCTCAGTCTTAGACAGTGTCGGCAACAGCTGAGCGCTGCAGAAGACGAGCAACATGACGGAGGTTGGCGAATCTGCTCGCGCTCGCGCCGTACAAATCGCTACTCCTAGCTCTTCTAGCTCGCCAAAGCCACAACAAGCAGATGATGAAGGTGGCCGACGACGACACACATCCTCCAGCTCGCCAGGCTCTTCACCTTCGCCACAGTCGAACCCTTCACAACCAGCCTCTCTCAATGGCGACGATGCTCGACAAGGCACCTCGCCTGCCACATCCGTCGATGGACCATCCGGTGCACCCCCTTCTTCGGGACTCGAGCTCGACATTACATCGACCACTGCACAGAGCCGTCAGGACCAGAATGCATCTCTCAACCGTGCTGGCGTAGCTCGCTCGCCACATCCGCTAGATGGGTCGCAGGAAACTCGAGCCTCCCTTGCAGCCAGATCCGGCGGCATCCTAGCTACGATGCAGGAAGAAGGGTCGGGACCTGGCTATGAAGGTCGACGCGAGTCGACGCTGGGCTTCGACGTCAATCAGCCCTACACCAACATGGAACAGGCCCTTCGTGCTTCTCGTCATCGATCTGCATCCAGCGCCGCTGCTCTCGCTCTTCATGGCAGTGGCTCCTCCTTTGTCGATCGATGGGCCAGCAACGCAGCTGGACGAATTGCTCCTGCCACCGGCGTGCCTTCAAGGAGCATCTGGGAAGGACGCAACGTCGATGCAGTTGCAGACCATGGAAGCTCGACCGGGAATGCATCGCAGCGACCCATGCCACAGCTTCACCGCGGCTTCTTGGCCTCGTTCGTACGGAACAAGCCGGAACCGCCTTCTCCGTCGCCCTTCCTGAGTTCGCCGGCCGGCTTCCACGAACTCGGTTTTGACTTCACCGACCCATCGCTGCGAACGGCGCGCTCCAGCATCCATGCCACCTCATCTCCCTTCGGCGGTCCCTCTGATCTTCCGGAGCTGTCGTCGTATCCTGACACAGCTGGTGACAACCTGCAGCGCCCTACTCCTGGAACCGAGTCTCGACGCCATTCCGTAGCAGGCACGGGACCCAGCCGCGAGTCAGCTGGCGTCATTGGAGGACATCGACGTGCGGTTGGCTTTGACTTGGGTGGCTCCTTCGGTGATGACAGGAGCGCTCAATCTTCAGCAGCGGCTGACGGGGGCTGGCCTCGTGCAGCTAGCACGCATAGGAGGGATCGTAGCGTCACCAGTGTGACGCCTGGCTTCAATCCCTTTGCCGGCGGCAGTCTCGCCCTGTCTGTGGATGATCTTGCTTGTGACTTCGACTTTGATTCCACCCCACGAAAGGCTGATTCACTGCGAGCTGCGACCAGTAGTGCAGCTGACACGGGAGCTCAAGAGGCATCGATGCCCTCCGCCTTCGACGATAGCAAGTTTGGTGGGTTCCGAGCCGGGTCGATTGGCTATGCTGATGCACAGCGCGGCGGTCACAGCGGTGTGGACAGCATCTCAGCCAGCTGGGACATCATGACACCTTCTCAGATGGCAGCTCGTTCCCCCGGCGTCGAAGGTCAGCGATCCTTGGCCGAGATGACGAGACAGCTGCGGCAAATGTCGATTGGCGGTGGCGACGAACGACAAGCAAGGCCACACGCATCGCGTATGACCTCCATCTTCGATAGCCAGGGCGAAGGGATTCGCACCGTGCGAGCCAGTCCGGGCACGTCGCCGACCGGCATGCGCGGATCCTCGAACGCCAGTGGACTGTCTGCTCGTGCCAAGGCCTTCACAGCCTCTCAGGCAGTGCCTTCGCTGATGCAAGACCAGCTCGGCGGTATGGCAGGTGGTGGACTACCAGGCTTTGGCTTCAGCACTCCATCTGCAATGGCTCAGGGCAACCATTTAGCAGCGCAGATGCCGATGATGGCAGCAGCACTGCCGCCGCCTCCTCCTCCTTTCGCCGTGCCACAGCACCAGCTTCCGTTCGCACCCACTGCAATGGGCCTTGCCGGTCACAGTGGCATTCCCGCGATGTCGGCCAACGATCTCACATTCTCGAGTCTAGCTGCCCTTGGACCCATGCCACCATCGTCGATGGGACCTCCAGGTGTCGGCTTGGGAGGTCTCGGTGCACCTCTAACGAGCACAAGTGCTATAGGTGAACTCCAGGACCTTGGCAAGGGTGTTCCGCTTTCCACATTGTCGAAAGACACGCCGCTGTACATTGTCGAGTTCAAGCAAGGCCGTACCGATCTTTTCTTCAAATCGACTTCGCCCTCCCAGTCTCCATCGAGCCGTGACCGCGATCCCATCCGTCGCGGAGATCTCGTCATTGTCGAAGCTGATCGTGGCAAGGATCTCGGCACGGTGGTAAACGACAGCATTACAGTGGAGCAAGTGCAAGCCTTCCTTGCTCATCAGTCGGACTTGACAATTGGCACGGCGGCCGTGGGAGCAGCAGCGGGCCTGCACGGTCAGAACGGCAGCAACACCGACAGCAACAACAATAGCGACAATAACAACAGCGCCAAATTACTGACCGGCTCTGGCAGTGGAGACGAGACAGCCTCGAACGCTTCAGGTCTTAGTGGCTCGCCTTCCTCAACGCATGCTCCAGAGTCGACCACGAATGCGCAGTCAGCCTCGGGGCCTCGACCGATGCGCACCATCAACCCGAAACGTCTCTTCACCAAGGCCACGGCCGCCGATACCAGCACGCTCTATTCGAAGGTGCAAGACGAAGAGAGAGCCTTGCAGCTGTGCATCTCGAAGGTGATGCAGCGTGGCTTGCCGATGAGCGTGGTGGCAGCCGAGATGCAGTGGGACCGACGCAAGCTCACTTTCTATTACACTGCAAGCATGCGAGTCGACTTTCGCGATCTGGTCAAGGAGCTCTTCCGACTGTACAAGACGAGGATCTGGATGTGCCATCTCGGTCACCCCAGTGGCGCCGGTATGGGTTGAGGTGCCTTCGCCGACTCTGTTCGATACCGATACGAGGACAGCTTGATCATCTCTAGTTCATGTCTCGTATCATGTGGTTTCTCATTTGCATTAAGGGGTTGTAGTATTGCATGTTGTGTTCTGTCTATGAAGCCATCCCTGATGATTCTCTGATCTCGATTCTATTGTGTGTGTGTGTGTATTCGCTAGCCCTAGAATGAACGATTGCACTGGTTTTCTATCAGAACGAAAAGCACTCTAGACGAAATCAACGCCAAAAAGATGGCATCCAAATCCTTTTTAAATCCAAAACTAGACTCGGACCAGCGACAAAGACCCTCAAAGCGTCTTTGTCCGAGTTGCGGTCCAGAACCACTGCTAGGCTTGTCATCGCCTTTTCCAGCTTGATGGAGGTGCCCCCGCATCTAATCTGCAAAACAGACAAGATGGGAGAAACAGAAAGGCCCTGTGCGCTGCTCATATCGATCGAGAGTGGAATCGCTCATTCTGAGTTGCGGTGTGTAGGATTGCTATGTGATGGTGGTGGTGGTGCTGGATACAGGTGTGTGTGTGGAAAATATTTTCCTTGAATTTCAACTCCCTCCTGAAATTCCAATTTCCAGGCGGTAGCCAGGCCCGCCTGCCTCAACTTTCTGCTTCTCCTTCTTCACCGACCCCGCACGAGCCAAGGCGAAAAGTGTGTGGAGATTCTTTTGGTGGAAAGTCGCCTACGGTAGAAATTCGCGTTCGGATCTGAATCGGCCGCTGCTGCTGAGCCTCGATAATATGGAGAACCACGTTGGAGAGAGCGAGCGAGGGTTCACTGATCTTGTGCATAGGATCGGCAGTGAACAACGTCATCCGTCATCCACACACAGACACAGACACACACAGCCTTCGCTCAACTTGCATCCTGCAGAACGAGACGCTATCCGGTCCCAGCTTTCCGTTTCCAGTCAACTCCATCCGCACCGCCGCTTTCTACTGTATCCTATCACCCCGGCTCCCTCCTCCATCCATTCCTCCCTTCTCTGTCATCATCCGGAAACTTTTCCATAACGACTGCGAGTCCTTCTACTGCAGTCTCTTACCATCGAGACTATCAGCTCCACTTCCTTTGATCCCTCGGTAACAACAGTCATTGTTAGTCTGTCGCGACACTTCTTGGACCTGGACGAGTGAATTGCGACCATGCAGAGCCCAGCGCCATCGGGCTCCGGTGGGCCAACACCTCCTATCGCCCTCTCGCCGGTGGAGAGGAGCGCCTTTGCCCACCTCTTCAACCTCGCTGACCCGGAACGCACAGGTATCGTCACTGGTGATGCTGCCGTCTCCTTCTTTGCCAAGTCAAAGCTGCCACCTGCCGTGCTCGGTCAGATCTGGGCCATGGCTGATAGCGCCAACAACGGCTTCCTCACTCCCCCTTCTTTCAGCATCGCCCTGCGTCTCATCGGTCATGCTCAGCGTGGAGAGACTATTACCGAAGCTTCGATCAAGCGACCCGGTCCACCTCCTACCATGGAGGGCGTCAATCTTCCCCTCACTGCTCAGCTCACTGGCTCGCAAACGGGAGGTCCTGCTGCCACCAACATACCAGGTGTCATTGAAATCAAGCCCGAGGATCGCGCACGCTATACACGCATCTTTGCCAACTCTGGACCCGTAGGCGGCCTCATCGATGGCGACCGGGCCAAGGAGATCTTTGTCAAGTCCAAGCTTCCATTTGACAAGCTTGGTGCCATTTGGAATCTTGCTGATACCCAAGCTCGTGGAGCTCTCGACCTCACCGATTTCATTATTGCTATGCATTTTATCCAAAACACCATGAACGGCACGCTCAACTCGATCCCTGCAGCTCTTCCGCCCGGCCTCTATGAGCAGGCAAAGGGTTCAGGTGGTGTTGGCTCGCGTGTCGTTCCAGGCTCGCCCCTTGCTGCTCAGAACACCGGCGGCTCCGCTTCCGGCTTTGGCTCGTCTGCTATCCCGCGTCAGATGACCGGCTCTGGCTTCCCTGCTGGATCTTCCTTCCAATCCCCCCAACAATCCAATCCCAACCTTGCCGGCAGTGGCGCCGCTTGGGATGTCACACCAGAGGAGAAGGCGCGCTCCGATCAGTTCTTCGATGGTCTCGACGTGTCCAAGCAAGGCAAGCTTGACGGCGCTGCTGTCGTTCCCTTCTTCATGCAAAGTAAGCTCACCGAGTCGGTCCTCGCCCACGTCTGGGATCTTGCCGACATCACCCAGAGTGGCACACTCTCCAAGGATGAATTCGCCGTTGCCATGCACCTGATCAACGGACAGCTCGCTGGCAAACCTTTGCCGCAAGAGCTTCCAACCAGTCTTGTCCCTCCTTCCATGCGCAATATGAACCTGCCTGCAGCTGTCAACCCACAGCAATCGGACACCCAGAAGGACCTCTTCTCTCTCATGGATGATGACCCGCCGCCTCCCACCATCTCGGCTTCTTCCGCATTCATCACGCCTTCTCCGGCTGCGCCTGTTGTAGGCAGCACCCAGAGCACTCCCTTTGGTACAAGCAGTACAGCTCCAGCAGCTGCTCCTGCTTCGAGCACCGCGCAACGCTCTGCACCGGGACCGTTTGATGATGACTTCTTCGGTGGTGATGCCGGATCTTCAAGCACGCCCGTGGCCGCTTCTCAACCTAGCCAACCCTTTGCAGCTGCTCTGTCTCCCTCGGCTACCGGTGGAAGCTTTGGTAGCGCTGCTGCGTTCAGATCACCTGGTGTCGCGTCTCCCACCGGAGCCGCTTCCCCCTCTGCTTCCACCTCTCGCCTCGGAAGCGCATTTGGAGCTGCTGCACCAGCTGCTGCTGCAGGTGCCGTTGCAGGCGCCACTCTCGGCAGTGGCGGAAACGATCAGAGTGCCGAGTACGGAAACAAGTCGATTCAACTTCAGAGCACCGAGAAGGCCGTTTCCGATCTCCAATCTCAGCGAGGCAACCTCGAGTCTTCGGTCGCCACCAACGCCTCGACCATCGCTGAGCTCGAATCGCGTCTTGCTACCGTTCGTGGCCAGCACGAGACCGAGTCGAAGCTCGTCAAGGACCTCGAAGAGCGCCAGCAGAAGCAGAATGAAGAGCTCAAGACGCTTCGTGAAAATGTCATTCGCGAGGAGAGCGAGCTCAGCGCTCTCAAGGCAGAGAAGGACGAGCTCGAGCAGGCTCTCATGCGGGACCGAGAGGATGTGCGAGACATGAAGAAGCGCATGAACGATGTTCAGACCGCGACTAACTCACTCAAGGAGCAGCTCGAAAAGCTTCGCAAGGACGCAAGACAGCAGAAGGGTCTTGTTGCCATTAGCAAGAAGCAGCTCGCCGCCTCTGAAGCTGAGCAGGACAAAGTTGCCAGCCAGATTGAGGCAGTGCAGCGAGGTGAGCTGGACGACCGCGAAGCTGGAGAGCATCAGACCGGTAGTCGAGATCTAGCTGCTGGGGCTGGGGCTGGTGCTGGTGCTGCATCTGCAATTCCCATTCATGGATCTGCTTCCGAGTCAGTGACAAGTCCGGCCGCTAGCGTTCGCAGCAACAACCCCTTCGACCGATTCGGTCCTGGTGCTGCCGCATCCTCGCAACCAGGTACACCAAGCATTGGTCACAATCCTTTGGTTGGCACTTCGCTTGCTGCCGGAGCTGGTGCAGGCGCAGCGCTCGGTGGTGCTGTCGCAGCTGCTGCTCACCACGACGACGACGAAGCAGCGCAGCAAGCATCGGAGACACAGACTTCTCAACAGGCCGAGGATCCCTTCGGTGTACGACAGCCCGACCAGCAGCAGCGCCACGATGCATCGACACTCGGCTTTGACGATGCTTTCGCCATCCCCGGCGAGTCGAACACCGCCTCCGCTGCTGGACAGAGCCAAGCGCACGCTGCGTCCGGTGACTTCGATGACAACTTCGGAGATGACTTCGGGGCTTCAGCTACCACTGTGCCCGCCACATCCACTGCCCAGTCAGCCAGTACCGCTGCGGTCGCTGAGCCCGAGACCTCTCGCGACCTGCACGGCTCCGAGCTAGCCGCTGCTGGCGGTGTCGGAGCTCGTGCTGGCGTGCTCGGCGCAAGTGCGATCCATGCCACCGAGCCTTCGCACGGCGTCGATGCGTCGACCACGACTCAGCTCGATACCAGCGCTGGCAACGACCTTGACGGACCATTCGGCAGTAGTGCAGCCGCTGCCGACAAGAATCGCCCAGATGAGCCCGACGCAGACGAGGACAGCTCCGACGACGAAGACGACGGACCTGAAGATCTTGATGGCTACAAGGGCAAGGGCTCCGCCATTCCTGTCGGTGGGGCTGCTGATCGCTTCCCAGACCTTGATGCCTCGGGTGACGAGGCTGCAGCTGGTTCCTCTGCTCAGCCTCAAGCTGAAACCGAGCGCACCGTGCCAGGTGGTTTGGAAGATGTGACTGCCACCACAGTGCCTGCCTCTTCGGCTCCCGTCGATCCTTCAGCCATCGGTGCTGTTCAAGACCGTACCGCTTCGACCACCTCCATTGCCCCTGTCAGTCGTCAAGAGACAGGTCCAAGCGAGGTTGGCGAGGCCGTCACCAGCAACAAGGCCGACGAAAGTCACAGTGGTGCCGGTACAGCCGCTGCTGGCGGTATTGGCATCGCAGCCCTCGCTGCTGGTGCTGGTGCTCTGACGCTTGGCGACCGAGGACACGGTGATACGGAGCCTGAGCCTGTTGTCACTTCTCCCACCGACGACAACGTGCCATTGAGCCAGCTCATTGCGTCCAACAAGCCTGCTCTAGGCTCCACTGCCACTGACTCAAGTGCTGCCGTCGACCCTTCTTCCAGTCCCAGCTTGTCCACCAAGACTCGACGTACCCCTCCTCCTGCACCAGTGCGTAGCGCTACTTCACTGTCCACAACCTCGGCTGCTCCCCCTGCTGCTCCTACCGTTCTGGCTGCTGAGCCAACGAGCACCTCTGGCACCGCAGCTCCTGTCCACCCTGTGACCGACTCCAGTGCTTCGACTAATCCCTTCGGTATGGACGACTTTGGTGCCGCACCAGCCACCTCCACTCAGGCGGCTACGGGTACCGGCGTGCAGCAGAAGGCAACGAACGACAGCGGCAGTGCTGGAAGCAATTTTGACGACTTTGACTCGGCGTTCGAAGACTTGGGCCCCAGTGAAGCTGTCCCAGCTGCCACTGTTGCTGGTGGTCTTGGTGCAGCAACTGTAGGTGCGACAGCTGCCAGCGGCACGAACGCTGGCTTCGATGATGCATTCGATAACGACTTTGACTTTGTGCCTTCATTCAGCGCTCCTGGTGCCGGTACTGCTGGTGCTGGACAGGACAGTGCCAGCCGCGCTGTCCCGGCCACGAGTGGCGTAATCAGCAGCAACAATGCTGCGTTCGACGACTTCGATGCAGCCTTTGACAGCACTCCCGCTCCCGGTTCCACCTCTGCCACGACTAGCGGTGCTGCTGCCTCAAGTGCTGCCCCTGCTTTCGGCGCAGCCACTACAGCCACCAGTGGCTACGCAGACCGCGGCACAGCATCGAACACAACCTCAGGCTTTAGCTTCGAAGACGCCTTCGATCCTTCCTCTACCAACACCTCTACCGCTGCACCCGCACTCAACACCTCTATGCCAACCCCTGGAGCTGGTTCCACCGCCTCGACTTCCAACCTCACCTCCCCCATCGCCCCGCAAGGAACATATGCACCACCACCAGGACCACCTCCTGGCTTCACCGGCCCTCCTCCACCCGCTGTGCCCCCTCGTTCCGGAGCCCGCGCTGGAACGGGAAGCGTCATCAACGAGGCTCAAGACTTCACTGGTGCTCTGCCGGATGACGCTGGACCGGTCAAACAGCTCTGCGGAATGGGTTTCACACGTCAGAAGGTGATTGAGGCTTTGGAAAAGTCAAACTACCGTACGGAGAAGGCGCTTGAGCGTCTGCTTGCTTCTGCCTAATCTCCAACACTTTTGTAAGGAGGATTGTAAATACCGTCATCATCTCAAGGCATACTCTGAGTGTTTCTATCAGATTGTGATGGTGTGTGACTAGGCGTACAAAGCAGAGTTGGCTGGTTGACCGAATAGTGCAGACCACGATGCTGGTTCTTTGAGCAACTGTTCGCCCCAGCCTTTCAACTCTGTTGGCGTTGAAGGTGTGAGGAGATTTTGTAGGACAACGTTGGCGAGATTGTGTGCGTCTTGTCTAGTGTCTCCTTCGGCTGCGAAATATAGCAATGCTCCGAGGTTGACTTGTTTGCCTTCTGAGTTCTCTGATAGGTGACGCAACAGCTTTCGTGTGAGCAACGATCCAGGGATGTGCGGCACTTTTGAGGGTCCCTCCCTTTCATGTAGGTCTCGTGGAGGATTGAAGGTGGGGAACAGCTTCGAGAGCGTGCTCAACAGTGGTGTTGAAGGAGCGGTGCTTGGAGGGAGGAGCGAGAGGATGGGTGTGGAGAACTCCTCGTCTGTCCTTGCAGCTGCATCAATTGAGCTCAGCCATAGGACTTCAGTGAAGTGCGAAGAAGCAATCCATTTTGTAAGGGCAGTGATGTATTCGGCATCGCGTGATTTGAAGACAGGTGAACGCTGTTGGATCACGATGATGCTGCCATTGGAGAAGACTGTGAGCATCGAAGTGGTGAGATCGGTCAGCTTTGAGCCACCAAGTGTTATAGTTATGAAGAATGTGACTCACCTTCTAGCGCAGTCGTGAGATCATTGTCGCCTGCAGAGTCTGAAGGGCCGACGAAAGGGAAGCAGAAAGAAGGATCCAGACGACCGACTTTGCGAAGTTTGAGCTCGGGGTGGTGTAGGAGCAAGTCAACAGCGAGCTGTGGCACCGAGCCGATCGAAACAGCTGGAATGAGGAGCGTTGTACCCTGCAAGGATACGCCGTCCTGTAATGGTGTAAAGAAAGGCGTCGTAGTCATTGTGTGTGCTTGGTTGAGTTTGAGGAAGTATGGTGGTTGGTTGAGGGGAGCTGTCCAAATGTGCTTGCGAAGACACCGCTTTCAAGGGTTCAACGGTCAGTGCGTGTGGAGGCAAAACCTGAGAAATGTTACACCGGCACATCTGTTTCGTAGCGAAATTCGAGGTGGTGTTGGTCTTTCCAAGGCTTCGTAACTGAAAGAAAGCCGCGTCGATGTGCGCTGCGTAAGTTGTGTGTGAGTGTGCGCTCTCAAGGCCCGATCACTCCACATTACACTTGCCAATGTCGCGCTGCTGAGCACGCACTGTCCATCTCGAGAGCTTCCATTCCTACCAGCACCGACCTCCTCAGCAATTCCTACTCGTTCACCTCTCGTCCTTCTGATCAACTTCCAGGACGCAAACACGCACCTATATACATCTCAGTATTTCCAGCTCCTCGGCGCTGAAAGGAGCGCACTACACCTCACAATGACAGCCACACTCAACCCTTGCGGGTCGACCTCTTCGTCCGGCTTCGACTTCTCCAACTACTCACGTAACACCTTCCTCAAAAACGCCGGCTTGGGAGGCTTCACTGCCACTTCCACTGGTACCACCATCGTCGGGTGCATCTTCAAAGACGGTGTAGTCCTCGGTGCAGACACGCGTGCTACAGAAGGTCCCATCGTAGCCGACAAGAACTGTGAAAAGATCCACTACATTTCCGACAACATTCGTTGCTGTGGTGCCGGTACAGCCGCAGACACCGAGTTCGTCACTCAACTCATCTCTTCCAACATGCAACTTCATGAGCTCAACACCGGTCGTCAAGCACGCGTAGTCACAGCAATGACAATGTTGAAGCAGCGACTCTTCCAATACCAGGGTCACATCGGAGCAGCGTTGGTGTTGGGCGGATACGATTCGACCGGTCCACATCTCTTCACGGTCGCTCCACATGGTAGTACGGATAAGCTTCCTTATGTGACGATGGGTTCGGGAAGTTTGGCGGCTATGGCCGTGTTTGAAAGCGGGTGGGTGAAGGACATGGAGAGGAGCGAGGCTATTCAGCTTGTGGCAGCGGCGATTAGCAGTGGTATCTTCAACGATTTGGGTTCGGGTAGTAACGTGGATGTTTGTGTGATTGAGAAGGGTAAGACGGAGTACATGAGGAACTACGAGACTCCAAATGAGAGAGTGAGGAAGGAGCAGAGATATCAGTTCCCTAGGGGTACGACCGCGTTTACGAAGGAACAGATTTACGATATGATCAGGAAAGAAGACGTTCTCGAGGTCGGAAAGAACGCTCCTGTGCCAGTAGCTGCAAGCGCTGGAGACGAGCCAATGGACACATCCTAGACAAGACGATCCTGTTTCCCCTAGCCTTACCTTGTACAATGTCATCTCAATCTGGTTATGCATCGAATAGACGCTTAAGGCTGTGTCAGTTGCGTGAGCAAGTTGTCCATGCTTTCAGTGCTCGAGCTGCACATCGCATGGTTGCTAGCACGGCCGTTCATTGTCCAGCTCTGTCTAGCTTGAGCACCACTGCCATGCTCTGAAGCTCTCACCTCGCATTCTCACTCGCTCACACGGTACACGGCCATACAATGGCATCTATCGAAGCTTGAATATATTGCAATGCATGTACGACAATCCCTCCGTCACCTAGAGGTCATCAACAACAACACTCCACGGGTGCTCCACCTTACCCAGCTGGATATCAGTGATTCTCTCCAACATGGCCTTTGCAATCGGACCGATTCCGTCACCGGCAGGAATCTTGATATCCTTTTCGTTATAACCCACCCTGTCAACCGGCGAAACAACGGCAGCAGTACCAGCACCGAACATCTCGATCAACTCTCCGCTCTGTTCGGCCTTGATCACCTCATGAATGCTAATCTCCCTTTCGCTGACCTTCAGGTTCTTAGGCAGTGAGTCGATGGGGTATTTACCGCTAACGTGGTCCTTTGCGATATGGAGGATAGAATCGCGGGTAACACCTGGCAAGATCATGCCGTTGAGAGGGGGAGTTACAAGTTCGATTCCATCTGCCTTTTTGAGCGCGACGAAGAGGTTCATTGTTCCGACCTCCGTCAGGAGGTGTTCTTCGCCAAAGAGCCAGAGGTTTTGCTGGTATCCGCGCTTGGCAGCTTCAAGTTGGGGGAGGATACCCGGGGCGTAGTTTCCACCGAGCTTGTATTGACCCGTTCCACCAGGCCAAGCACGAACTTTGTTGGGATCTGCTTCGAGAGCTACAGGCTTGAAACCGGTCTTGTAATAAGGACCGACAGGACTGCAAATGACGAACAGCAAAGCATCTTTGGTAGGGTGAACACCAAGTGCAGCCTCAGTACCAATGAGTGCTGGACGTATGTAGAGCGAATGACCAGGCTCGCTGGGGATCCACCCCTTGTCGAGAGCGACGAGCTTCTTAATGAGAGTGATGAGCTGTTCGCCTTCGAAAGTGGGGAGAGCGATACGAGAAGCAGAAGTGTTCATACGCTTCATGTTCATGTCCGGTCTAAAGAGACGGACTTTACCGTTGACGTCTTTGTAGGCTTTCATTCCTTCGAAAAGAGATGGTGCGTAGTGGAAGATGACAGCTGAAGGGTCGAGTTGGAGGGGGGCGTAAGGGTGAATTTTGGGTGCGTCCCAACCGGAAGCGCTATTCCAAGGAATGGAAAGCATGTGGTCGGAAAAGTTGGCTCCAAACACAAGACTCTGAGAGGGTGGAGGTGTACGAGGAGCGTTAGAGCGGGTGATGACGAGAGAGGAAGCATCGAGGTGTTTGGAACCGGTAGCTTCACCGGTCATGGGGTCATGCGAGACCGAGGTGGATTGCCATCGGAGCGAGACGCTGGGAGCAACACCTGCTCGCAGCGAAGTTGCGGCAGAGCGCGCACGAAGAGCGGATCTCGCCAACGTGATCATGTTTGTGCTGTGCTATGCCGGGGTGATGTTGGTGGAGGGGACAAGATGGAAAAGCAAAAGAGGCGGAAGGTGTACTGTATATGATATTGTCGGCTGTGTGGGTGGGAACACCTTCCCACCGTCACCTCCGTCTGCACGGCTCACAACTGTGTGTGCATTGTTGTAAGCTGCAGACACTGCCGGTCTCATGACTCGCCCTTGGCTGCTGCTGCACGGTTATTTGCTATTTCGGATATTTGATCGGCTTGAGCTGCCATTTACCGTATCGGCCGACTCGAAGAACGCGCTCTCAACTGCAACACTCTGCCTCTGTCACATTCGAGCACACCAAGTCACATCGCATTCGCAATCACGACATCCAAACTCCACCTTTAAACCACCACCACCGTCGTCGTCCATCCACACCCACTGCTACGACCAACACCATTAACGCTTCGAACAGCTTCAAGCAGACTCTGCGTCACAGGTCCACTTGTCATTCTACGTTCGTCGCACAGGTCGTCAGTGCGGTCTCACACACCAAACCCAAGCGAAGAGCAACTCCAATTCGCTACAACGCAGTCTTCTCCGGCTAAGGCTCTTCATCCAACGCAGCCAGCCTCTGCATCATCAAAGCAGCTCCTTAACCAGTGCTCGCATCCAACCCGCATCGCCCCTCCACCGCTCCTCGCAGCGTTTTCTCAAAATGTCCTCACTTCACTTTTGCGCAGAATGCAACAACCTCTTATACCCCGAAGTGGACCGCACAAACCATGTCCTCCTCTACGCCTGTCGCAACTGTAACTATCAACAAGAATCTCGAGAATCCCTCGTCTATCGAAACGACTTGATGTCAGTCACAAAAGAACAACCCGGTATTGTCGACAACCTCATGAAGGACCCTACATTGCGAAGAACACACGATTTGAACTGCCCAAATTGCGGTCATGGCGAAGCAGTCTTGTTCCAGGATCAGAGTAAAAGAATAATGAACAGAATGATCCTCTTCTATGTTTGTTGTAGATGTAATCATTTGTTTAGGGATCCGGCTCAACCGGCACCTGCTGCTGGACCAGGTCAGGTTTGGAACGATAGGAAGAAGAAGTAGAACCACGCAGAAGCAATCAGATCCGTGGCCGATTGTCGGACATCGTCCACGAGCAACACCATCAAGACCCATCATGCCATGTTACACAAAACCATAACCCCGTCCTGTCAAACAAGGACGATTGTAAAACGATCTAACCTCTTTACAGTGCTTTTATCAACGTTGTACTTGTACCTATACCAAAACAACCTTCAAATGCATATCGAACACCAAAGACCACGCATCTTGTGATGTTGCATTTGACTGGACTACATCTCCCAGACCTTGTTCAGGCTTCAGAGATCACTGCATTCGCACACACAAAAGCAGGACGAGCACCAGAAGCACAACTTGGTCGGCGATGTTCTGAATCATTGACAAGATCGAATCGCACTAAAGACAAAAAAGATTCTACTACTTATACTTATCTTTATGAATCCAACTCAATCCAACCGTATCATATCCACCTTCTTCTGCCATTCTATAATACATCGCAGCCTTTTTCAAATCCTTCTTACACCCCTTTCCTGCCGCATACAGTGCTCCTGCCTCTGCCTGTGCATCTGCATCGCCCAACTTCGCAGCTAGTTCAAAATACTCCAACGCCATATGTTTGTCCATCTTTACTCCCCAACCATAACACCAACATTTACCCAACTCGTACACGCTCAACTTCAACTCTGACTTGATTGCCTTTAGTTCCGAATCTGTTTTCGGAGTAGTAGTGGACATAAGTTCCCCAGCTCGGGCTGCAGCGCGTTGAATCCAACTAAAACCTTTCACTGGATCTTTTCGTGCACCCCAACCTTCTCGAAGTGCCATACCGAACATACACATTCCGACTACACAACCTCCATCAACTTTGGCTGATCGTTCGAAATAGAATGCGGAGCGGGCAAGATCACCTTGTTCGTGATAGGTGATGCCTTGAGAGAGAAAGTCTTCGGCGGATGTGGGGCCTGTACGGGTGTCGACAGCGGGTGATTGAGACGGTCGAGGCTTGGGCATGGTAGCGGAGGAAGGGTTGAGACCAGGACCGACGGGAGGAGCAGATGCGGTGGGTTGCATACCTACAGAGCCAGCTGTAGTGGTGGGAAGAGCGTTGCTTGATTTTGCATTGCGTAGCATCGGTGGCCGACCCCCTGCACTTGGCATGTTTGAAGTATTAGCCGTGTCCTGCACTGGCTGTAGAGATCGGAACGAGGCTTGCGATGCCTTTGTTTGTATGGAAGGCTGCTGTTGTGTTTGTGGTGAAGAGACTTGTGGCACGTTTGGCGACGCTTGGTCTTGCCATGACGCATTCGAATGCAAAGCTAGCGGGCTGTGATGGACGCTACCAATCGACATGCGAGAAGTCATCACACTGCCAATCGTGCTCGTACTATCACGACGGCTGCTGCCGTCGAGTCGCAGCGTCTCGACGTCGAGATCGGAGACCATGCTTTCCCGTCCATCTGCTCTGGCGATCGCTTCGGCACGCTTTCGACCAATCATGGGTCGGTCGACTCCCTGGAAGTACTGATTCGGATCCGAGTATCCAACCTCATTGCCTGGAGTGCCAGCTCCCGGAGGTGGAGGAGGCGGTGGTGCACGTCCTGCAGGATGCCCTGACGATCGAGGTCGATGCGTTCCGAGCGCACCAGCCGAAGCGCTGCGTGGGTTTGCTAGCAGACTCGAAGGCGCCATAGGTGTGCGCTGGGCTTTGTCCTGCGGCGAAGATTCCACAGTCTCAATTTGAGCCGAAGTAGCATGAGGCATCGATGCGTATCGCTGCTGCCCTGGACGTCCAGAAGTCGAGTTACGCTGCTGGCCGCTAATCTGTGAAGCCTCCGAGCCAGAAGGACTAGGTGGGTATACATAGACGCGAGCGGTCGTCGGGCCATCCGCACTGGGTCGTCCTTGACTGTCGGTAATGGTTGATGTCGATGATGTATTGCGATGTCCGAGGTAGCGGTCTGCAGAAGCCATTGGAGTTCGGTCGGATAGCTGCCCGTACTCTGCATCATAGTCCTGTGTTTCGATTTGTGGGACGAAGCTGTGTCGTGGGTCGGCATGGCCATACCCTACGGACGGCTGCTGTAAATGGGCTGTGTTTGTCGTTGTCGGAGGCGGTACGGACCGAGTGAGGCTGACGATCTTTTCCTTGCTCTGCACTTCACGGATTGCTGGTATAGAGGCAGAGCCAGACGAGCTAGGGTTCGGACTGCGCCGCAACGACGCCGTGGAAGAGCTCGAAGATGCTTGCTCCAGCTTCCACTGTTTTGCTACGGAAGAAAGTCCTCCATGTGACGCCAGAGGCCCTCGGCTTGGATCGAGGTCGATGCTATAGTTCATGACGCTCGATCTGTCGCCGTTACGCTCACTCTCAATGTTATTGTCGTAGTCACCGGCATACGTGCTCTCTGCATACGTGCTTTCTTCGTCGTCAGCACGATTGGCCCAAGCGCGGCCCCACCTGCCGTCTTCACCAAACTCGGAACTGCGGACGGTATCTATCGATGCTCTACGCGATAGAGTAGGATCGAGCGCATCGCCCGTGATCGAATTGAAAGAGATGTCGGAAGCGACTGAGTTGCGGAAAGCATTGCTAAGGAGATGCGAAGATTGTCTCTGCCAGCCGTTATCCGGTTCCGTTGGCACGTAGGTGTCGCTACTGTCGTCGTAGGAGGCCTTATATCCCCGCTGTACAGAGAATGAGCTGTTTGCTGGCTGCGGGTTTGGCGAGCTCGCAGATGATGAGGGAGCCGAGCGACAAGAGCTACGTGAGAAGCTAGAGCCATCTTCGGACAGCAAGTTGACACTTCGAATGCTTCGTGTGTCGTCAAAATCGTCTGGATCAGGTGAAGGTTGAATTGGTGGTTTGCGGACTGACGTCTTGCGAGATAGCGCTGAGGCTCGTTCAAAGATACGATGGTTTGCTGTGTTGATGGTGGAGTCTTCGGGTGCAACGATCTCGTGCTGCACCTGCTTGCCTCTTTTGACGAGCAGTTCTAATGGTGACAGGCCCTGCCCAGAGCCAGCTCCAGGATCAGGTGAAGAGAGTTGGTGTGCGTGAGGGAGCTTTGCCCATCCGCTCGAATCTAAGGAGGAAGCGCCTCGATCGGAGAGAGACGGGCTTGTCGAAGGAGTGTGAACGCCATCTTGAGCCGTTTGAGAAGAAGACGCAGAACCACTGGACCCATACGAGCCGGCAGAGAAGGATCGCAGCGCCGAGGTGCCATAGGCGGCAGGCTGTAGGCGATCCATACTGATGTTCGCTGAAAATCCTAAGCGTTACTGCCTGATGAGCTGGTTAGCTGCACGAGCGCGAAGGGGGTCTTGGTCGGACGTTAAACTGATATGGACTCTAGTTGTCACGAGAGGTGCGATGAGTTTTACTGTGCGAGCATGCCGGGTTCCACGTTGGAAGGCTGTGTAGCACCAAGCGAAGGTGGACCAAGCTGTAATGTCGAAACAATGTCGGAGAGGTTAAAAGCTGTGATGGTCAAGGGGAGAGTCGCAAAGCCAAGTCTTGTTGGCAACTTGTGGTCGGAATGGGAATGTGCTTGTCCTCCTGCAAATGAAAAGTGGTGGGCGCTTCGAACGTGGCTGAGAAAGAGTGTCGCGGAAGTGCCGTCAGTGGAGATCCTGCTGCGTCGTGGAGGCGTGCGAAGACTGCGTTTGGTGATGAGCAAAGAAGGTTGTGATGTGTCGGGATCAGCCGAGTGATGTGATGAGCCGAAGGACAGTTTGAAGGGACCCTGAACATCATGGGACGGCGGAATGCCAGAATCCGCTGCCTTCTCGTGTGCTGTAACACCACCAATACTCAGGGTCCACCACACCCAACACACACACGCACGCTTTGATTTCATGTTTCCGCCACGCATCCAAATCTGTGGTTAAGCTTTTTCCTCTGTGTGTTAGACCAACACACACACACACACACACACACACACACACACACACGCAGCAGCGATGACAGGCACAATTCCACGATTCGGCCGGTTAAGAGATGTCCGGCCTTCGGGCTTGCATGCTTCCTTTGCTTCTGACGACTCGACCAACACCACATCCTTGCATAGCTAGCTTGTGATCGGCAGGGGCAACGAGTCAGGATGACAAGGCTGGTGCTGTCGACAGCCAACTCGAAGCTTTTAAAGCATGTAGCGCAAACTGCCGACTCGGAGCATCATGCTATTCAATCGCTCAAGGCTGCACTTGCTGATCAGCCAGAACAACCAAAGATGACTTCAGATAGCCCAGCTGTGCCGTCCACCAGCAACAGCGAATCCCTCGCATCCATCGTGCTGGACCACAAGACTCTCATCAGTATCGCATCCTGGGCGAGCAGCGTCCAACCGTCCAATTCCGCCTCCATCGACCTTACCAACCTCAAACTCTCCTCTTTGGTCAAAGGTTCCCACGTCTACATCCCACCAAAGCCAGTCTTTCACCGCTCCAAAGAACTCGAAGCATCACTCGAAGCCATTCGTCGAGCTCAAGAAGAAGCCGAATACCAACGCATGTCCTCCACCACCACCTCTTCCACCACTGGCGCATATAAGATCCCCTCCACCTACACTAACATTGCTGGAGTCGACCCTTCTCTCTCCCTCACACAACGTATCTCTGCTCAAACCGGCTCACCTCACCATTTCAAGAGCTTGCTGGGAGAAGGAGAGGAGCAAGCATGGAAAGATGCTCAACGACAACTCAGTGTCATTCTCAACATCTTTCTCTCGACATTGGCCACGGCGACTGCTGCTTGGTGGGCAAGTGGAAATGCAGGTGCAGGACATAAAGTGTTGGTCAGCATGCTCGTTGCAGTCGTGACCGCCGTGGCGGAAATTGTGCTGTATAACAGATACAGTGCCTACGTGAACGAGAGTAAAAAGATAAAGAGTAACAGGATGAAGGGCTCGGATGTGAAGAAGGGTGTACCTGGATTCAAGCCATTAACATTGGATAGACCCAAGACAAGAGTG
The DNA here is from genome assembly GCA_928865425.1 of Ustilago cynodontis. Lineage (NCBI taxonomy): Eukaryota > Fungi > Basidiomycota > Ustilaginomycetes > Ustilaginales > Ustilaginaceae > Ustilago > Ustilago cynodontis. Next base: position 260,997 of record CAKMXY010000046.1, on the reverse strand, counting down.
AAAAGCTTCAAAGAAGATCCTGCTGTCGAAGAGAAACCTTCATGACACATCAACCACCACGATGTAATCTTATCTCACACAAACTTCACGTTACGGACAGATCTTCAGTATATCCTTTGATTTCTCTTCCGATTGGCACAGAGTGTACTTATATCTACAGTCCGGCCTTTTACGTTTACTGATCTTTAGCACAGTACTGAACAACAGCCCATTTACCATCCACTCTCCACTTTGGATCCTCCTTCTCAACCTCAGCCTCTTGACCAGGCTTCAACCCAACACATACGTCAGCTTTGTTCGTCCTCAACGCCAAAACCTCCACCGTACCAGCTAAAGGTCCCAATGCCTCACGGAAGCTCATGTCCGACTTCCAAGTAGCATCCGAAGTGAGTTTTCTATAGTTCAAGTCACCTTTGAAAATGACCAAGTCACTCTTGGTAGCGAGCTCCTGGTGTAGTTCAGGTGCGTAAGTGGCCATATTGGCATACGAGACGGGCTGAGTCCAGAACCCGTTGGCTGCACCCGTGTCGGCGCCGAGTGGAGTGTCGATAGGAACAGAAAGTTTGAAACGACCAGATTCCATGTGCTTCATCCATCTCCTGACCATTGCTTGGACAGGGGTCTGCGAAGAGGGAGTCTCGTCCTTGACTGTAGTCGATCGGCCACGGCCGTGTCGCTCGTCATCAGCAGAGGGCTCCTCGTCATGGATTGAGAGCGAAGAGAAACGCGAGCTGTCCATGGCATATGACCTGGAGGGAGAGATGGTCTGCGCGCGCGCGTTCTTGAAGTAAGCAGGGTCCATCTGGAAGTTTCGGCTGCCTGCAGGAGTGCGGCCTCGTCCAGTCGAATCAACACTGCCATCCCTAGCCTGAAGATGCAAGCTGCCCGAAGGGTGGGGCGAGCGACCACGGTCCTTGCTGTCAGCCATCTGGAGCGAACGAGATCCTGCCGGTTGAGCACCCTGACCACCTGAGACGTTGAAAGAGTACTTGCTGGGATCAGCTTGTAAGTCTCGGCTGCGACTGACGCTGCGGTGTCGGTCATGTCCAGCATCATCTTGTCGCGAGAAAAAGCTGGGCTCAAGAAGCGACTCGATGGTGTGTCGGAAGTCGGACGGTGTCACATCCGAGACGTACCAAGGCATGTTCTTGGGGTGGAAGACGACCTCAGCCACGTGAGGTGTGGTGAGGAGCCAATCGGCAAAGATCATATCAGTGACCAGTTCGAAGCCGGCGTTGTCGAGCACAATGTCGACACGTCCACCTTTGAGGGACGAGATCTTCTTCCAGGCCTTGTCGAGGTCGTTGGCAAGAATGTACTTGCTGCGGGCAGCCTGCTGCTCCTTGCCAGTGGTTTGGAGGGCTTGGAGGTCGGAGTAAGAGAGGTTGGTGAGCAAGCTGAGGTCGGTAGCATTGCCCCAGAGCGACATCTGAGCCATCTCGTGGAAAAGAACTTGACGACCTTCGGGCGTAGATTCGGGACCCTGCTCAGAGGAAAGCGACTTGGCGACGAGATCCTCGATCGTGACAGCAAGGGCGCTGATGGCAGTACCGGAGCTCTTGAAAGTATCGAGCTTGGTCTTGGAGAAAGGGTCGTACTGCTTCCAGTGCTGGCTGCGAGCGAAGAAGCTTCGGAGCAGTCGGTAGAGGTAGCACTCGACAAAGAGCCATGGTGCGTTGAACCACGTCCACTTTTCCTTCTCAATGGTCGAGTCAAAGAGCTCAGTCGAGGGGCCATTGTCGGCATCCTGGCCAGCGACTACGCCAATGGGCTCGAGCGGGCGATCACGGCTCATGTCATGCTTGAGTGCAGCGATCTTTTCGATGATCTGCTTACCCTCCTCAATCTTGGCGGACTGGTTGGTACGTGAGTAGGAGAGCGCATAGTTGGCGCTGTAGATGCCATCGATGACTTGGGTGAGGATAGCTGGCCAGCGGTGAACGGTCGACTCGTAAGCGAAGCTGCAGTGTCACATCGATAATGACAGAGGTGAAAAGAGATTGTGAGCATTATGGATATCATCTCCGACAATGAGCACGCAGATATAATAACTTACCTCGACTTGTCCGTGGCCGAAGACGGCGCAACAGGAGGGGACCAGACCATCGTTTTAGGGCTCCCTTGAAGATGCGGTTGCTTTCGAAGGATCTACGGATGCGAATGCTACTGTCCTGATCTCGAGAGGCGAGCGATGCGGTGAAGTGATGAGAAGATGGTAGAGGCAGGTAAGAAGATGTACGTGCATGGAAGTCGACAGGAATCAAACGCAAATGATTGGCTGTGTGAACGCCGCACGGGGCATCAGCAGCAGTTGCAGAAGCAAGGTCACGGGTTCAGACAGCGAAGTTGCAGCGCACGGTCAACTTCTCAACGAACCTAACAATTGCTCTAAAAAGGTCGCTTTTTCGGTCAATTCCTTTCCTTCCAAAGTGGAGGAAAAGCACCGACTTTGGACCCTGAAAAGGCCCATCCGTGCACGGCACTTTTTGAGCTTACTTGAGCTCTTGCTCAGCTGTGCCCTTATGTTTCACGACCATAACACATGCCATCCTAGCGCTCGACACTATCCCCAAGATGACAAGGTAGAGTCAAACACCATCCTTCTCACGAATCAGTCGTCACCATGGCTTCCGCCGAGCCAAGTCAAAGCAAAGAGGCGAAGAAGAATGACACCGAAGGACGCCTCCGAACCATGTCGATTGCGCGCTTCATCCCACGCTTCACCAAGCCGCGTCTTTTGACTAGCAACATTCCGACCTACCGACATTCCTTCTCATTGCCTGTTCATGGGACCGGCAGCACAGAACATCCACCTGACGATGCCGAAACGCCTAGTGCCAAGGAAGTATCGAAGGTCGAAGACTCGGTCGAGGAGCCAGAACATCCCAGCAATGCATCTTACGTAGAATGGAACAAGCTCTTGCCGGCCCCGTCAAATCTTGTTGGCTCTTTCCAGTATCTTTTTGACAGGACACCGGAGCTACAGCGACCAGTATCAAAGGACTCAGAAGTAGCACAGGGCAGCAGCATAGCCTCTCCGCCACCACGGCTTGTCTTCTTCGGAGAGCAACATCACCAGCCGCAAGTGATGCGTGCTCAGCTGCAGACGCTACATGCTCTACATCAACAGTGTCAGCTCGCCTCTGATCCAATACAGCCTCAACCAGCTGAGGCAGCACCAATCTATCGCCTCCATCTCATCCTTGAGCACTTTTCAGTTCTGGATCAAGACATGCTCAACTCTTTCTCTAAGGGCCAGCTCGGACCCGATGAGCTGGCGGAGACATATCAGACCCAGAGCGAAGAATCATTCAACATCGGGCATTACATGCCTTTGCTGATGCTGGCAAAGGAGCTCAACGTTCCTATCTGGGGAGGCTTCCCTCCCAGGCAATGGGCTAGACAAGTATTCAGAGACGGAGTTGAAGCGGTCAAGCCGGATGAAGAGAGGCGGGTCTCTCTATCGAGCCGGAAGCCGGAGAACACAACGGCAACCCATCTTCCGTCGGATGGCAGTGTGGAAGCTTCGAAGCCTCTGGTACAGTCGCCCCTGTTCACATCGTGGAATGCGGTAATCAAGATCAGTGCCGCTCATCGCAGCTATCTCTCGGGCCTCATGCGCCCGGATCTGCCGCCCAGGTTTCCACACCTTCCAGATTCAGCAGCAGACGCAACACAGTCAACCAGCCGCAACTCCGACCAAAGTCTTAGTAATGCGGCGCGACATTCGCCAATGTACCCGACCTGGCTGCTCAAGCCGCACAATATCGAAACCAAAGGTTTTGGCCCAGCACAAGCACTCAAAGATTCCTACCTAGCCCATGTCACCGCATGGGCCTTGCGTGACGCTCCCAAAAACGCCGCAGACACAGACGCCTCGGGCGGATCATCCGATCTGAGCTCGAGTTTGGCTACGGCATCTCCAGCTTCTAGCTCACAGTCCTCAGCAGTCGAGGCAAGTGATGCAAGTCGACCTTTTGTCAATGTTGCATTGGTCGTGTGCGGTTTGGGTCACTGCGAATATGGCTTCGGAGCGCCCGAAAGAGTGGTCCAGCTTCTTTCTCAGCAAGCACCGTCGCACAGCGAAGGTCAAGCGCTGCTTCCGTACATCATAGCGAGCAAGCCGCTTGATTCTGGAATCTGGCTAGGATATGAACATCCCCTGCAGTCCGAAACGGAGCATGTTTCATCCATAAGTGATGCAGATATGGCAACAGATCTCAAGCTGGTTGAAGACTTGACCGAGAGGCCTCAATCAATGGAACAAAAACCAGTCACAGCCGATACAGTGCAACAATGGTTGAACGATCCTTCGGGCAGGAACTTGGCAGATGCAGTGTTGCTGTACGACTGGATCGATGATGAACCTGCCGACGAGGATAATGGCAATGTGAACGGGCGTCATCCCACAACGGAGCAGCCCAAGCAGAATAAGCAGAACGAACAGAGTGAATGATCCCTTATACCAGTAGTTTGTCAATGTAGATTACAGGAAGAGCATTACAATATAGAAGCAGGCTGTACCATTGCCCAACGCAGGGGTATATCTAGAGTGCGAACGGTCCAGTGGCGACTGACAATCCGACAGTGACTGCAAACACGACCATGAGCGCCGCGCAAACACGCACAGCAGAATCTGCTTTCATGCTCGACGTGGCGGCGTTGGAGGATCCTTTCCCTTTCGACAAGATGTTGCTTGTATTTGGTGGTACAGCCCCGTCTGCACCTAACGTACTGTAGTATGCTGGACAGCTCGCATCACCGCCACTGGGAGGTGGATTGTTCGGACAGCAAGCCGAAGATTCCTGACTCCAATCCGATCCTAGTGCAGCTTTATCCTTCCACCCAGCCCACTTTTCACACGGCACGGCAGCATAACTCACATTCCATGCACCATAATCCCTCGACCCTGGGAAGAAGTTCTTTGATATCGCCTTTGACGGCCAAGCCAGATCAAAGTGTACGTCGAATCCCAAACTGTTCCCTTCCACAGTACCGTTAGCGAGACTCGTAGCGTTGCACCAGGGTCCACCTGCTCCGGGACAAAGGTCGGTGATTTTCACGACAAGACTTGGCGTGGAACCTGATGAAACTTGTTCAGGGTTGTAGAAGATACCGTCACCCCAGGGATCGTTTGTGCCAGGTCGAGGTGGTGGACGTGCGAGAGGGGTAGAGACAAGACGCACCTCGAAGCAGGAACCACAGGACGGGCCGAAAGAGGTGTTAGAACCGTAGGCGTATCGGTTCAAGGCGGCAGTGGGGTACCAGGTGGATCGTCCAACACAGCCGCAGGATGCAACATAGTTTAGGGGAAGATCGTAGTGTGTCAATGAAGCGTAGCCTTGAGGTGCGAAATCTACTGCTGCAGAGACTAGGCCGAAACAGAGCACCAGAAGGAGCAGAAGAGTCGCTCGCATGTCCATTGTCGTTGCTTTCTTTTGCGTCAGTGTGTCTATCCAGTTCTAGCGTATCGTTGGTTCCGAGCAGGTTCTAGTTTATGATGTTGCTACAGAGACATCTTGGTGGAGGAGCGACCAAGCGGGGGGTATCTAGTGTGAGGCGAGAATGGTGGTGGGTGAAAGGCAAGTTCAGTTTTCTTCTATGTGTCCCTTTCATTGTCTCATACGAGGCAGAGGTGTGCAACTAATGCCGGAAGAGCGGGGCAGCTTCAACTGCAATTCTTTGACAAGCGCGAGACAGCGTTCCTATGTTCCCTCTGAAGCTTGCTTGCACACAGAGAAGAAGCGAGGCCTGTAAGGGTCCAAGCAAGCAGATGCCATTCGTGCCGTTGTTGTGCTGTCGGGAACAACTTCCACTCTGCTCTTTAGAGCTTTTTCCGGACTGACCAACCCTGATCTTTGTGTATAAAGCGAGCCTAACAAAAAAGGCGCATCATGGCAACGAGCCGATCACGAAGATCTGAAGACAGTCCGCTTTGTTCGTAGCATTTGTTTCCTCAACCTTCTTCTCTGCCCTGAGTGAGAGGGACATAACTGTTTCACAGCAACAAATCAATCTGTCCGCTCCGAACAGCCTTTCTACAGGATTGCGAGATAGCAACACATTGCGAAGGCGGAAGGGGTAGTCGATATAGAGCTGATCGGGAAGTAGCACAGAGAAAGTGATCTGAAGTGATTAAAGCTGAAAAGGCTTTGTGACAGCGGTAAGCGCTTCGAACAACTTTTGAATTGGCTCCGAGTCGTAAAGGCGATTTTGAATTGGCAGAAGTAACAAATTGGTTTCGTTGGATCGTCATTCTTTGAATCCAACTTCCTTTTTTGAATACAAAACCTCGACCCGCACAAAGCTGTGTGTGGTTACGCGCCAAACAGGCAGTCAGTGCACAACGCTGAGCCAAAGCCAAAGCCAAAGCCAAGGAGAGAGGCAGCCAGCCAGAGTCACACAAGACTCACACACACACACACACACAGAGAGAACGTTTGGCTGCGGACCTGTCAAAACGGATTGATTGAGCGAGCTTTGTGACTTTGACCAACGAACAGAGCAAGCAGCGAGAGCAACCAAAGCAGCTTCGTCGACAGCTCGACGTTTCCATTCGTTGCCGATCCACACCTTTCGACCTTCTTCCTGTCCCATCAAACCCCTCCTCCCCATCCTCATCCTCCTCTCACTCCCTCCATCTTTGCATCGTTCCTGGTCACGTCGCATCACATCTCCCTTTTTATACTTGGCGTTCGTTCGTCGGCCCGTCAGCATTGTCCAGCACACAGCGTTACGACATTCTCTTGGAATATTTGCTTATCATCGATTGCACCTTGCGATAGCATCTAGTTAGCTATTCGGCTCGTTGGAACTCGACTCGTCCCTTGCTCAGTATCCCATCTCAGGGCTGTCATCACGTCAAAACGCTTCAGCTCCAGCTGCTGACAGGCTTTGGTTCTGTGCACGGCAAAACGACTTAACGCTTGGTCCGTGACCTGGGATCGACTTTGGAACGACGAGATCGTAGCACGCACAAGCTCGAGCAAAAACCGAACATCCTCGCCTTCGTTCGACGTTCTCGGCACCAGCTGAAGTCGACCTGTAACACCAGAGAATCATCAGACCTCGATCACTGTCGCGTCTGACTCGTCGTACGCCTTAGCACGCGTTGCATCACTCGATCGTTTATCGCAGCATCAGCCTCTGCATCGACAATTCGCTGCTCGATCCTCTTTATCTCTTCCACCACCAGTGAGAAGGCATCAACCTCGCTTGCTGAAGAAGTACGACCTGGTCATTGTCATCCGGGGCGAGCGACAATCCCCCAGCCTCGCATCACTGCAGTAGCGTCAGCGTCCATTTCCGACCTCTTTCACCGCTTCTGACATCGCTGCAGCAAAGCGGGCCGTGCGCCAGGGCGGGCCCAACATGTTTAATGGCTCCGCTCCTCCCAACGGAGGCGGCGGCGATGCCAACAATCTAGCTTCCAATCCGGGCATCGTCAAGGTCGTCTTGGAGGCGCTGCAAAGCAATGGACCCAAACCGGTAGTCAGCCCTGAGCAGCATGCATTGCTCCTCGAGACACTGCTCTCCGATGCGGTCCCCAGCACTCCTGTCTTACATCCAGCACAGCGTCAGCGCCTCTTCAATGCTATCGCCGACAAGGTTGGTGCAGATGCTACCGCCGATGCCGTGCGTCAAACGCTGCCCAAGCTCAAGCTCAAGCCGGAGAAAAATGTCGCCGATCTGCTCATCGAGTTGGGCGTCAAGAGTCTCCCTACCGTTGACACTGCCCTTGCTGTTCTCCAGCGCTTCGGATTGACCGAAGCTAACCCACCAGACGAACGCATTGTCTCCGAGATCCTAGCCATCCTCCTATCGGTCGACCCCGCCATCTTCGAAAGCGATCGCGTCACCAATTTTGCCAACCTCGTCCGTGCACTCGGCTCCATCAAGCAGCAACTCTCTTGGCCACGCGTTGTTCGCGGCCTCGATGAGCTTGACGGTTTCAACCCTTCCTTCCACGGCCACATGGCTGGCATGGCCGAGGTCTTGATCCACGCGTCCATTCAAGGCCAGGAACAGGTCTCAGCTGTTTCGGGATTGTGGGGTCCTTGGATGCACCGCCTTCGACAGCTGCAGATCTTCCACGGTCTTCTTGCCCTCGGCTCCGACAAGTTCAGCTTCGCTTCGCTTCCAGGACGTCGCATTCTCGCCGCCGAGCAAGTCGTCGAGGCTCCCACCAGCGTTCGTGAAATCGCCAGCAACCAGCTTGTCCCAAGCTCGTACAACTCGCTCGACCTCATCGAGACGCTCATCGAGATCTCTGCCTCGGACGATCAGGGTGTTCGCTCAGCAGTCCAGGAGGTGCTCGAGCAGGCCGTCAAGTCGTGTCCCGAGCTCATCTTGCTCGGTCTCGTCCAGATTCCTCAGCCTTGGAACGCCATTCACGCCGAGCTCGCCTCGCAGCTGCTCACCTTGTTCATGACTCCACACAATAGCAGTCTTCTCGTCTTCCACCGCATTTGGAAGACGCAGGCCGAGTATCTCCTCAACGCCTTCCGCAACTTCTACCTCGAGAACCAGCTCAACCTCACCCGCATCGTCGACGTCGCTCAGAGCCTTGGCATCGTAGACGATCTGGTCGAAGCTCGACCTTTTGTATTCGCCCTCGATGTCGCTGCCCTGGCTTCTCGACGCGAGGCTATCGACCTCGACGCTTGGCTGCAGGACAACATCAACCGCCACGGAAGTGACTTCATCCGTGCCGTGCTCGAGTTCCTCGACATCAAGGCCAAGGATGACCTCGCTAAGCCAGACCCGCATGCCGAGCAGAGTTTCGTCCCACTCACCGTTCAAAACGTCGCCAGCTTCCTCAAGGCGCTTCGATCCAACGGCGAGAGCATGAGTGCTGAAGAGGTTGACTTCTTCAAGGGAGTCCGCAATGTCTGTCTTCAGCTCCACCCTCGTCTCATGAATCTTGCTCCCGGTGCCGAAGGTCAAGAGCCTGGATTGCAAGTCGTCACCTTCTCTCAGGACATTCACGAGGAAGCCGACTCGTGGTATCGACAGATGTACGAGGGCAAGATCAGCATCGAGGACATTGTCGTGCTCCTTCAGCGCACCAAGGCATCCGACAACGTTCGAGACCACCAGATCTTTGCTTGCATGGTTCACACTCTCTTTGACGAGTACCGCTGGTTTGAGATGTACTACCCTCCTCGCGAGCTCGAGATGACCGCCGTCGTATTCGGTTCGCTCATACAGTACCAGCTCATCGACTACATCCCTCTCGGTATTGCCATTCGCTACGTTCTCGACGCTCTTCGCAACCCTCCCGACTCCAACATGTTCAAGTTCGGTCTCCAAGCTCTGTTGCGTTTCCAGAACCGCTTGCCCGAATGGCCGCAGCTCTGTCAGGCGCTTCTGTCCATGCCTCACCTCCAGCAGTCGTACCCCTACATCATCCGCCTCGTCAAGATGGCCCTTGCCGGTCAGCTTACCGGTGCTGATGTTGGGATGCCCGGAGGCCAGTCGCTCGAGGACAAGAAGGCTCCCTTCCCTGCTATCCGCGCCGACCCGCTTCCTCAGGATGGTGAGCAGCGCGACCCAAGCGAAGAGGTTACCGACAAGGTTCTCTTCCTTGTCAACAACCTCTCGCCTACCAACCTCGACTCCAAGCTTGGAGACGCCCGTCGACTCATTACCGCCGACACCTATCGCTGGTTCTCCAACTACCTGGTCCTGCAGCGTATTAGCATCGAGCCCAACAACCATGGCCTCTATGCTCAGTTCCTCGACGGTCTGGACGCCAAAGGTCTCATGACCTACATCTTGCACGAGACTCTTTCAAAATGTCAGATGCTGCTCAACAGTGACAAGACGGTTCAATCGACGCAGGAGCGCAACCTGCTCAAGAACTTGGGTTCGTGGCTCGGCAGTCTCACTTTGGCCCGCGACAAGCCCATCCGTCACCGCAACATCGCATTCAAGGAGCTCCTCATCCAAGGCTACGATAGCAACCGACTCATTGTCGCCATTCCTTTCGTCTGCAAGGTGATGGAACAGTGTGCCAAGTCAAACGTCTTCAAGCCTCCCAACCCTTGGCTGATGGCGGTGCTGCGCCTGATGGTCGAGCTCTATCAATTTGCAGAGCTCAAGCTCAACCTCAAATTCGAGATCGAGGTGCTCTTCAAGGGTCTCAACGTCGAACTCAAGGATGTGCCTCCCACCACCATCCTGCGCAACCGACCCAGCGCCGAACTGTTGCAACAGCAACAGCAACAGCAACAGCAGTCCACGGGTCAACTTCAGCATCTCAGCCAGCAGCAACAGCAGCAGGCCGCAGCACAGATGCAGCTGCAACAGCAACGCCAACACCAGCAGCAGCTTTCGCAGCAGCCCGCCACCGGCATTGCCCAGGGTCTCGAGCGTCTCTCGCTTGCTGGCGGATACGGTGCCGCAGCCGATGGTCGCATGGGTCCTCAGTCGCAGAAAGCAAGCGCAGCCGCTGCCGCCGTAGCCGCAGCTGGCTCGGGTGCTCAACCTGGTCAGTCGGCTGCTGCCGCGGCCGCCTACACCGAGACACTCGTCTCCATGCTTCAGAGCTTGCCTCAGTACGTGGTCATCAACCCGCAGCTCACCATGTTCAGCAACAACGCAGCTCTCAAGAGGCTCATCTACGTCGCTATCGACCGTGCTATTCGCGAGATCATCGCACCCGTCGTCGAGCGATCCGTCACGATCGCTTCCATCTCGACCCGTGAACTGGTCACCAAGGATTTTGCCATGGAGGGCGACGAAGAGAAGGTGCGAACCTCGGCTCATCAGATGGCGCAGAACCTTGCTGGCAGCCTCGCCTCGGTCACCTGTAAGGAGCCTCTGCGCATCAGCATGGTCGCCAACGCCCGCACTTTGTTGCTCTCCAACGGCTTCACCGAGCAGAACTTGCCTGAGCAAGCGCTCATGGTGATCATGCAGGAGAACTTGGACCTGGCATGCTCCGTCATCGAGAAGGCAGCTATGGACAAGGCCGTGCCAGAGGTGGACGAAGGTCTCACCAACGCTTACTCGAGCCGACGCGAGCATCGTACTCGTGGTCGGGGCTACTACTGGGACAGTGCCGCTTTGGCCGCCTCGCAGTATGCTGCTACCCTCCCTGACATGCTCCGCCTGCGCCCTGACGGTCTCCTTCCAGCTCAGCTTCGTGTCTACGACAGCTTCAGTCGCCGCATGTCCCCTGGTGCCGATGCTGATCGTGGCACGCCTGCTTCGGTTCACGCGTCGTCTGTCTCTGGACGTTCAGAGGCTGGCTACCCTGAGACTCCTGCTTCCGCAGCTGGGATCGCTGGTGCAGGCGCAGGTGCCATGGGCGCAGCCGCTTTGCAGCAGGCAGGTGCTGGTGCCAACATTCCCGCCGGCTTGCTTCCCATGGCTGCAGGCGAAACTCTCAGCGCACAGCAGTCGCTCGAGAAGTTCTCGCAGGCCATGGCTGAACTCGAGCGATCGTTAGAAGCCGCTGATCAAGACGCTGGCCTTAGCGAGCTGCCTCAGGACCACGAGATCCGACACGCTCTTCGCCTCATCCCCATGGTTGCCGCTCAGTCTAGCAGCCGCGATGAGACCGCTCTTGCCTTCTCGCAGAAGGTCGTTCAGCTCCTGTTCAAGATCGAGTCGAAGCTCGGTCGTGAGGTCTACGTCGTCTTGCTCGACCGGCTTTGCGAGATCTCGCTCAAGGCGGCTCGCGAGGTGACCGCATGGCTCATTTACGCCGAGGACGAACGCAAGTTCAACGTCCCCGTCACCGTGTCGCTTGTGCGAGCGGGTCTGGTCAACATCGCCGAGCTCGACGTTCAGCTGGCCAAGCTGATTCTGCGCGACTTCCGTGGCAGCGTGATCGACTTTTCCGCCCAGCTTGCCCTCGAGTGTCTGCAGGAACCCGCATGTGCTACACGCCAGCAGCTCAGCAACACCGTCGAGGCTTTGCAGCGTGCTGAGCAGCGAGGCAAGGCGACCGATGCTTCCAAGCGATTCTTGCACGATCTCGAGAGCGGACTGCTCAAGAGCAAGGTCGATGTAGGCAACACGGCTCTGCGCGAGCAGCTTGCATACTGCTTTGCCGAATGGGCTCGACTCTTCCAGCATTCGCCCAACCCGGAGAAGTCGTTCATCGACTACGTCACCCAGCTGCAAACGCAAGGCATTCTCAAGGGCGAGGACATCTCGTCGATGTTCTTCCGCGTCTGCACTGAGGTCAGTGTCGACAGCTACATCAAGCAAAAGGCGGTCGGTGGCTCACCTGCCACTGGTATTTTCTCGCCGATTGATGCCTTTTCGCGTCTCATCGTGCTCATGATCAAGTACCACGCCGACCCGACTGGTGCCAACAACGAACAGGCCAAGGTGCATTACCTTACCAAGATCCTTTCGATTGTGGTGCTGGTGCTTGCACAGTCGCACGAAGAGCTCGGGATTCACTTCCAGCAGAAGCCCTTCTTCCGACTGTTCTCGAGCTTGCTGCACGACTTGCACGCTACCGAGTCAAGCTTGGGTCCCGCCTACGTACAGGCTCTTTTGGCTATCAGCAACACGCTCAACACGCTGCAACCTTCGTTCTTCCCGAGCTTTACTTTTTCGTGGATGTCGTTGGTCTCGCATCGCCTCTTCATGCCTAAGCTGCTCGAGGCGAACCAGCGTGAAGGTTGGGGAGCATTCCATCGTCTCTTTGCATCGTTGCTGCGATTCATGTCGCCACTGCTTCGCAATGCCGAGCTGCAAGATACTTCGCGACAGCTGTACCGCGGTACGCTGCGCATCTTGCTGATCTTGTTGCACGACTTCCCCGAGTTCTTGTGCGATTACCACCAGAGTCTCTGCGACTTGGTGCCTGCCTCGTGCATCCAGCTACGCAACTTGATCTTGAGCGCTTTCCCTCGCAACAGGCGCTTGCCTGATCCTTTCAGCCCCAACTTGCAGATGAGCTTGTTGCCTGAAGTTGGACAGGCACCTCACATTGCTTCGGACTATTTGGCTGCGCTTAACCAGATCGAGGGCCTACGAAGTGCCATTGATGCGCACTTTGAACAGGGACGGGGTAGCGAGTTGTCGGAGCAGCTAGTGAGCATACTCAAGCAGACCACGGCGTCCAACGGCAGCAACGGCAGCAAGGACGATTCGGCCACAGCAGCAGCAGGAACTAATGGCGCAGTCTCTGGAAGCGGTGTCAACGTAGGCGTGATCAACTCGATGGTCCTCTACGTTGGTGTGCGATCGATCGAGTCTCGACGCAGCAGTGGAAACGAGGATAGCGGAGCAGCCATCCTTCGCTGGCTCGTCACCGAGTCTGAGCCAGAAGCTCGATTCTTGATCCTCACCGCAGCAGCCAACCAGCTTCGATTCCCATCGAGCCACACTGCCTACTTCTCCTCTGCCATCCTCCAGCTCTTCGGCGAGAGCGAAGACGAGCTTGTTCGCGAACAAATCGTTCGTGTCTTGCTCGAAAGGCTTATCATCAACCGTCCTCATCCATGGGGATTGTTAGTGACGTTTATGGAGTTGATGAAGACTCAGCGTCATCGTATCCCACGTGCACCGGATGAGATTCAACTGTTGTTGAACAATATCTCGAATACTCTGACGGCGAGCAACAGTGGTAGTATGGCTGGTGGAGAGGACGGTGGACAACAGCATGCGCATATCAACGGTCATTTCTTTCCGACTCACTTGCAGCAACAGCAGGCGTAGTTTTTAGGTTTTTTTTTTCTTTTTTCTTTTCCTCTTAGTTTTCAACTTGTTTCGTAGTTCGCGGATTCCATACTCAACAATACTTGTACCATCATCACCAATCTCTTGTTCAATCAGTATCGCTATCGAATATTTCTTCTTGTGTGGATTGCGATTGTGGTTGTGTGTCTAGGAACGGACGGAGGAGATGTGATTTTAGGTTGGTGGCGTATGAAACAGATGCATGTTTATGCACGTCATGCAATGCAGTGGCCCCCTTTTCTTTGCTTCCTTCTTGGTCTGGTACAGCTGCAGTGAGCGCTATTCTGTCCGGGCTTGTGTTGGACTCGGCTGACAAAAGCTAAGGTACGCCAATCTGCACGAAGGTTTCCTCCTGGATACTCTTTCAAACGCAAGGCTGAGAGTACGGAGGCTATTGGATGAAGTGAAGAGGGGGTCGTGGCAGGACGGATCTCGTGCGTTGCAGGCGAGGGAGGTATGCGAGATTTGCTTCAACAATGGTGGGCAACTCTTTTAGTTCCCTTCAACTTAGGGTGGGTTGTTGGAACGAAACACCGATTGAGATATCAAGCGGGGCAGGGTATGGTTTTGCTCCCCCACTATCACACGACATGAGATGAACTCGTTCTTCAAAGCTTCCATATCATCTCTTTCAGATAGTGGCTTTCAACGTTGTCAGCTCACTACGCACCAATACTGGCCAGGTAGATATCGATGTAGCCGCCAAACTACCCCCATCCTTTTCTCCTCTGGTTCCAAGGACAGTTCCAGTCAGTGATGATGAACCCTTCGCAGCTATCCAACGACAATGGGGAGAAGGAGAGGGAGAAGGGAAAAACTCATGCAACAACTCCATCGATTGGTTCGAGTTTGTTCAGTTATCACACGGTTCAATCGTCCACCAACACACCTCGATTTGAAGTCACTCAGTTGTGTCAAAGCCTTTCTCTCACAGACCGGAAAGTAGCTGATTCACAGCAACTCAGCTCAGACTTTCCACAGCAAGGTGGAGAAGGATGTTCAACTCCAACTCCCGCATCGACTTTTGCGTTTGACGTCAATAGTCCAGCTACACACTTGTCTACACTTCCTACCAATGATGATACTCACACAGTGCAGGAGGAAGAAACGGAGAAAGACAAGAAAGAGGGAGAGGGAGTAGGCGAGGGACATGCAATCAAACCCTTACCCAATGGAATGATTTCTTTACCACCACCTTCTCCCAGTGCTCAATCTACATCTTTTGACTGCTCTTCACCCCTTTCACGCCGTCTCACGCTCCTATCCCTCCACCCAACAACCCAACACGAAACCAGCTCTGCTACCACCACCTCTACTCGACCCTCTACTACATCCTCTTACACCACCCGTTCTCCTTCTTTACACAAACCACACAAACCATACAGAAAGAATAGCGGAGTGGATAAGTGGGCATCTCAATTCTGGACCGTTATTCAAGACCCTAGTAACCCGAACAATGTTTTTTTCGCAAACCCTACCACAGGAGAGTGTAAATGGCTCTTACCACGAGGTTCTATCGTACTGCCGCCCAGAGAAGAGGGTGTGTGGTGGGAGTTATGGGAAACAGAGGGAGGAAGGGATTATTATTTCCATACAAAAACAAGGGAATGTCGTTGGGAAAGACCAGTGGAAGCAGAAGGAGTCGTGGTGCCTATGAGAGAAGTTCAGAGATTACATTTTGCTCCGTTGAAGGCTGGGAGGAGCGCTAGGGACGGTCAGAGCGTCAGCGACGGCAACAGGATGGCTGCGAGAGTGGATGTGAAAAGGGAGGATAGAAAAGAAGAGGATTTGGAAGAGGTGTATACTCCCCTCCGACCAAGGACTAAAAGTCTACCCAAATACCAAAAGCAAGCTAAACAATCTCCACGACACAAACCCATCAACACAGAGAAGGGCAGAGGTGGGGAGAACTCAGCTCTTGAAGCGAGAAGATCCATCTTGTTACGAGATGAACGTGCACTTGCCAATGCTAGGAATACTTCTGGTCCTCCTTTTCATCCCGAACCCACTCGAAGGAGGATTAGACCAAGTACTACGGGCACATCTAAGAATGTTGGACCGGAGATGAAAAGCGTTTCTACTAGCCGTACATATCCTTTTCTTGATTCATCGAAGAGTAGGTGTTGGGAACTAGAAGACGAACAAACCCAAAACAAGGATGAAGCAGAAACGAAGGGTGAAATTGGGCAGATAAAGAAAGTGGGTAAAGGTCTAGCCTATAATCCGTCAGCTACCTCTTCGGCAAAAAACAGCCGAGTGAGGGTGAGGGGGAAGAAGAGTCTACCTTTCCTAAAGGCGGGTGGAAGTGCGAGTGGGAGTGGACCAATAGAAAGGGAGAGAAAGGTGTTAGTTGGGTTGCCCGGTGATGTAGCTACTGCTTTGGTCAATATCAACCATCCATTGATTGCGCTTCATCTTCCAAACCAGACCTCACAAGGTAAAACGGAGAACAACAGCAAAGAAAAGGAGAATACAGATCCGAAGAGAGAAGGCAAACTGAACAAATTCATCACTTTTGTTCGATGTAAAGCTTTCACTAGCATTAGCAGCACTTCTACTGCTTCTTTTGACAATCTATAATCCACACACTCTTTTTCACTCTTGCTCCATCGTTATGTGTCAATGCTATGCATTCAATTTGCTACAATTGAGGTTCATAAGGAGGTTTTACAAAATCCACCTTGACCATTCCCGCCGCTGTTGCACTTAATAACAACCTAGATCTATTCAAATTCGGATTCCATTTGACCCCTGTAACCGCTAGAGAAGGATGCCATTGTGCAACCGCCCAATTCTTCGGCTCTGCATTGTTCCCCACTTCTGCCATTAGATGATGTTTGATCGTCAATTCTCCCGTGTTTCTATCCAGTACTTGTTGAAAGATGGGTACTTGGTTACGTTGACTTCGACGTAAAGTGCGGAAAATGTTTGCTGTCTTGACCTCGCCGTGTGCTGTTCCTGCTGCTATCATTGGATGGAACGAAGAGCAAGAGAGGGAGAGAACACGGGAGGGAGCGTAGGAAACGGAACGCGAACGAAGCATCTCTTCGGGTCGGAGGGAGTAGTGAGAGATGGATCCATCGGCGTTTTCGTGTACAAGTGAACCACCTGTGAAGTGAGAAAAAGAACAGGAATAATGGACTGCTCGAGAACGGTCGATTGATGTAGTGCTACCACGACGTAGATCGATGTATGCCGTCCAACCGTCGAGCGATACGCTGAAAAGTGTCAGGGGTGAAGAAGAAGGGAGAAGGTGACCGGAGGAAGAGATGGGAGGGACGAGGATGAATGTCAAATCCATAATTGCTGATCGGTGCGCACGCACAACATAATCAGGCGGCGGGGGTGGAGTTGTGGTAGATGAAGATGGTGGTGAAGGTGGAGAGGATTGGCGCAGGAGACGACCGATGTTCCATACTCCAATCCAGCCTTGAGATCCGCCAAAAGCAAGGAGTTCACCTCCTGCCCAAGAGAGGGAGGTAGCAGACTGTTGCGCGTGTTCAAGACGGAGAACCGGGTCAAGCTGGATGTGAATCGGTGCGTCTGCCGAAGCTTCTGCTTTGGATTTGGTCTGAAAAGAGCGTACGGAATCAGGATGCGGGATGGAGAAAATGGACAGACTGCCATCTGCAAAGCAACCTGCCAGCAATCCTAATCGGCGACATCTGCCTCCATGGCCTTCTTGCTCCTCCTTCCTGCCTCCAGCGACATAGTCATGCCCAACAGGGCAAAAAGCAAGCTTATGCGCCGCACCAGCTTCGTGACAAACCAACATATCTAACTTTGCCTCTCCTTTCTCCCCCTTCAACCCCTCAGCTGCCGGTGATGAGTCAGGAGAAACACTCCAGATCTGCAAACTTGCTGGCACAGGCCTCGGCTGCTTCTGCCCGATGAAAGTCGTCGGAGCCGTCGACCCAGCTGCCGAAACAACAAAATACTCCTTCCCCGTGTTCAAGTGCACAGGCACCGGAACCCAATCTACCGCATAAACATGCCCTCCAGCATTCATAACATGACCTTCATCTGGTACCACGCCCACACTATCCAGCCTTTTCGATGTTCCTTTCGTAATCTGCACCGGCTTCTCTTGCCCAGGCGCACCAATCGATACCTCCAGCACCTCGCCACACAATGGTCCCTTTTCCTCATACCCTAGGTTCGGAATGTTGGCAAATTTAGGATCTTCAAGATTGATCGGCTCTTGATTGGCATCGACAGCCGCGATTGCATTTTCGTCTTGGTCGGCGAACTCGTCGTCGGATCCTTCGGCTGCGTCGTTTGCATCTGCGTCGCCATCGTTGCGGGACTGCTTCTTGGGAGTCCTAGTTGTGTCGGAAGGAGCCGGCTTCCGAAGTCGACCACGCATCGAAAGTTCGGGAACGGTAAGCTTCATGACTGTTGTGGGATGACGAATCGCGGCTCGTTGGGGGGTTGATGAGTCTTGCAGAAAAGGTTGTGCACATTTGGCGGTGAGGATGGTGAGAGTGTGACGATGGGTGTCGAGCCAGGGTTGGACGAAGGGCCATCCTGCGCGATCTCCGCTCTGTAGCAAATGGTTAGCATTTGCGCCTTGACGAATTGCTTGTCTTGCATTCTGCGCCCAAACACCTCTCTCTTGATTCTCTCGATACCCTATCGCTTTCCCTGGATACCATTCCATGTCATAGACACCTTCGTTGGGGATCCATCCGACATAGCCGTTCCAGAACTTCATCAGACTCTTCTTGATCTTTGGGTACGCTTCCGAATCCAGCCACGTCTTCGCAAGTCCATCCTTCGGCCAAGGAAGTGCATCCTGCAGCGAACGATCGCCTCGAGCCGCATCCGGTTTCGCGTCCTCTTCCTCATCCTTGACATCCCGGACAAGATCCGATGTCGGCACGCCGAAGAATGTAGGATGACAAGGGCCCTGAAGCCAGAACTGACGCAAAGCCCTAGCTTTATTCGCCTTGAGTTGGTTCCTGTTCAGATCGCGTAATGGACCCTCTTGAGTGAAGATCTCAAGGTCGGGATCTTTGAAAGAACGTGTTTCGTCAGCGTCGTCGTCGTAGTCGTCATCTTCTAGTTGGGCTTTAGCTTTGCCTTTTGCGCTTTTCGACGGAGGTGGGGTCGCGAATGTTACCAGAGAAAGACTCGCGGAAGGCGTCATATCGACAGAAGTGGCGGCCGTCGGTGGCGGCAGAGTGGGAGTGGGAGTGGGAGTGGGAACGTAGACCTCATGATTGTCCGCTGGGAATGGTTCGGCGTAGCTTTTTGCTGCCTGCTGCGCTGAACGCTTCGATCTGCCTCGCGAAGGTGTTGAGGTCGATGCTGATGGCTCTGCCATTACTCCTTCATTCAGGTTCCGAGCATCTGGTGCGGCTGTAATGTTTGCATCATTGCTTGCAGTTGCGGAGTCGTGGTCGAGCTTGGCCTTCTTCCGCGCCGGCGTTGCTCTTTTGCCGGATGCTGCAGGCATCTTGAACGTTCCTTTTGAAGCCTGGATGGGCCAGTGAGTTGCGGCAGCAATTGGTTGAGCGCTTTGACAAAGGACCTGTTCAAAGAGACATGAAGTCGCAAGTGGCGATGTCGCGCCGACAAGGTGGGCTTGAGAGAATGACGCTCGGGCCTTCGGATGCGATGGTGTTGACAAGTCAAGAAGGTCGTGTTTGTTCTCCAAAATCCTAAATTCAGGGTCCAGCTGGATTGCCGTCACCTGCCAAGCTGAATTTATTCGCAAGCAGATAAAGTCAAGCAAAAAAGGAGGCACCAAAAATCAAGGACACCAGAACCTTCAACGTAAAGGCTCATATGGTCGGCTGCCAACTTGATGCTCTCGTTCCCAATATGAAAGCTGGGCGATATGCTTGGAAGGAAAACAACCAAGCCGCCACCTTCCAGAGAACGGTTGATGGCGGTTAGACGGGCTTTGATGAGCTCAGACATGTCTTTTGATCTCGGTGCGTGACTGGTTGTGTCTGTCACTATCTCTTGGGCTTACCCTGCCTATTGAGTGAGATGATGGAGAAGTTGTCGACTGGATGCGGTAACCTAGTGTGAAGATGCCGCGTGGCGCTTCCAAGCTTGTGGAAGACTTGAACAACCAATAGCTGCCAAGAAGATTGTAGAGCATTGCCCGCTGCTCCGCGTGTTGGAGCGAATTGCAGTGTAGTAGATTTGCACAGAGCGCAACAGCGGCGAGAAGCTTGTTCAACGCAAAGTCGATCCCCTATCAAAGTCCGACACAGCGGATGCTTGCGCTATTTGATTTGCCGCTTATATGCCGAGGTTATCAGCTCGGTCAAGTGGCAAAAAAAGGGACCACGCTTCTGAATCTTTGAAATGGATTCATCGCTCTGACTGAGGCCCACTACATCTCCAGGATCTGTGTTTGGCAGAATCGAAAGTCGCTGCGTTGAGTTTCAACCGGTGTGAACGAAGCATACGTCATGGCAGAACTAGCTTCCCGGCCAGCATGAGGATCCTCCCAAGGCATGGATCAGGAACATCGGGAGGCGTGACCTTTTGAACCAGATCATACCCGGCTGGCTCATTTGGCTGGCTCGAAATGTTCCCATGAATCTCGTGCGAGGTATTCTCCGATGGCAAGTTCTGAGTCGAGGCCTTGAGCCTTGCTATTGCTGCGTATGACGCGGTGGGAAGAGGTGTTTAGGGGCTTGCTGCATACGAACGACGCAATAATCTCACTTGCTTGAGCCTGAAGGCGGCTCATACCCTTTTTCTGGAGATGCCAAGATCGTGGTGTGCTGCCTTGCCTCAGTTGTGCATTTTGGATCAGGGGCAAATTGCCCACACATCGTGCTTCTTAGCCGAGGCTGTCAAAGAACTGCCAAAATATCCCATTTTTCATTCGTGTTCGACAACAATGATGAGTAATTTCGACATCATGATCAATAAAATGCATGAGTTGATCATGAGTGAGCATACTGTTCGATAACATCAAACGAGTTGTTTGACAACTCAACATCTGTTGTTTGACAACTTACCTTGCTTGTTTGTTAGCCTGTGCCACAGTCAATGTACTGTATACTAGCTCACAGTCATGGTCTGTATCAATGAAAAGAATGCAATTACTGTACAACAAGAGTGTGCAACTGTGCTACAATACAAGAGTGAGAAGACTAGATACCAAGATGCTGGATAGTGTTGGCAGCACTAGGGTCTTCTCCAATTGGATGACCAGCCTCTGCTACCACCAGCCATCAAGTGACCTCCCAAATCCATCCTTTGCAATCCTCTGCTGTGATTGTGCTGAGAGTGTGAGCAATAACATTGAGAAGCCCATTGTGGTTGTGTAGCTCCTGTTGGGACACAACAGGCTTGATCTTCCCAAAGACATTCTTGGTGATGTTGAGTTGCAGCAAGTATGGTGGCAAAAACTCTATCATGTGACCATGCTGGGCCACAAGGTTGCAAAAGTCAGTATTGTGATGGAAGTGAATGTTGTCCATGACAAATGTCGCATGCTGATGGTCCTGGAACAACAGGAACACCTTGTCCCTGAAGAAGTCAATGATCTTGGACAAGTTCCAAGCTCTGATGGTGGTTTTGTAGGCTCAAATGCCTGTACAGTCGACAGCAATGAGCAATGAAACATTTTTGCCCCTATCAGCAGGTCTGTGCTGCTGTTGAGCTCTCTGTCCACGATGAGAGCAACCTTGAGACCTTGTCATGTGTAGATTGAAGCCAGCTTTGTCAAAGAAGATACAGTCTGCATATGATCTTCCTTCAAGACAAAAGCAGCGAGTGTATTCTTGTCGGATGCATTTGGTGTTGTCACTGTTGTTGTGGTCATGCTCAAGGGACAGGCACTTGAGTGTCATATGTGCTCTGTCCTGCAGAGCACAACCAAGAGTTGTCAATGAAACAGATACATTGTTGTCCTGGAAGTGCTGTTTGAGCTCCTGCTTGAGCTCCTGGAGGGTAGTGCTGGGGTGGCGGTTCAGGACAGTGATGAGGAAGTTGATATGGTGCTCCTGCAGTTGTGGAGCTTGGTGTCCTCCTCCTCAATGGCCAGGAACAATATCTCCCATGTCTTCATACCATTTCCAGATGGAATAGACTGTTGAGTAAGGGAACTCAAAGCATTTGGCAATGCTGTTGAGGCTCTCTCCTCACAGAGCTGCCTCAACAATCTTCTCTTGGAACTCGAGTGATACAGGCTGATGGTGACAAGCTGGCATTACATATGATGATGGCAATGGTGGCAGTGATGGTGAGTGCTACATACAGGAAGAGATGGTATTGACAAGGACTCATGTATACTAGCACACACGTACACTTTGATGATCGAACAACAGATTCTTACTATATTGATCAATGCTGACTCACTGTTGATTGGCATAGCCAACAACAAACAACTGTGTCAAACTTTCACATGCATTATTGAACAAGCTGTCAAACTTTAACATTGCATTATCGAACACGAATGAAAAATGGTATAAGTTATCATGTCTGAAATGACCAAGGCTTGAGAGTCTCTGTTGCAAGCTGAGCTATGTAAAGCAAAGCTGTGCTCTCACTTACCAATGTCAACAAAGAGATCTCGGCAAAGAAACGAAGAACTTCATGATCTCTGGACTTTACGACGTTATTCCCTGACCCTACTGAATGGCTGATGGAGAGAACAGCGACGAAGAAGCCGGATTTGACGTACGGTTGTGTTTGCACACCATCAACAATGCTTACTTTTCGCTTGGACGCTGATCTAGATGTGGCTCGTCAACTGTAAATTAGTGTGCAGTGCATACGATGATCTTGCTCGGTTGTCTTTCGGGCTTAGAGGGCCTCCTCGCTGCTAGCTCGCTTTGGTGTGTGTGGGAACATTTCGGGCAAATATTTCGAGTTGCGAACTGAAAGACGCTGCGTTGGCCCCTATTCTCATGGTCCCGAGCCGAGATGGCGTCCCCAAAAGCTGCCAACCACCAAAGAGCCTCTAAGCATTGTGCTGATACGAGTGTCCGCTTAATGTGTGGTCGTCGTCATCTTCGATGAACGTGGTCGTTTCCATACTGGTCGTCGATGCTTCCTCTTCAGCATCGAGCATCATGGTTGCCATTGAAGCAGATCGATATGCTACCGTCGTCCCTTCCACGGTCGAATCATTGAGCTATACGCTTTGCTTTATTCGGCCGATCTGAAAGCTTGGCTGAGTCAATGCCGCTCAAGCCTCGAAATCATTGATTTGTGCCTTTGCGAAGGTCGGATGATCCGACAGCCTCTGTCACAATCTCCCATGCTCTCGGAATGGCCGATGCAAGCGCTGCGGGAATTGGTGAGCGTAGTGAAGCATTGCAATAGAATGGTTATGCCAACTGCAGGTCAATTGCTTCATCCTTATTTTTGGGCTGCTCGATCTGAGACAGAAGAGCTTCCCGCCCTTCACATGACCACTCCTTCTTGTCACTCCAGCGGCTTCGACCCTTGCGAAACGGACTGCTTTCCATCTCTCAGTCTAAGCCGACTTGTTTCAGCTGAAGCAGCGGCTCTTCCGGCCACATCCACTATCACCGCTTGAGGTTGGAGCTATCGCCAATGAGCGACCATTTCAAGTACAGACAGAGCTTAGAGGCTGCTAGAGCTGACAATAGAGCAAGGTATGCCCCTGCTCGGCTGTTAACCTCCTTGAAGGCTGTATGTGAAGGTTTAGAGTGTATAATTCGAAGCGGCCGAGTAGCGCTGAGAACAGAAGATACTGTGGATCATATGATCTGGACAAACCGAGGGCAGACGGAGTTATCATGACACATGACACATGATGAACTGCATCAAGGCTGGCTTGATTGTCCAGTGCAGGCACGTCTGATGGAGAGAAGACACAGTTTGCATCATGCTTTGACCTTGACAGGTGTGCCAGACATGCAAGGTGCTCGCTGCACAATGCATGTTGCTCCTCGAGATGCAACTTGCATCCCTGACAAGCTTCTGCTGTTAGTGATTCCTGCTCTATTCTACTGTACTGTACTGTAGGTAGATTGCAATCGTTTGCTAATATGATGAACTTGGCTGTTCCGTGCAAAGTTTGCAAGGTATGCTCCGGTTCTCTGACTCATGCTTCCAAACGGCCAACTTTGACATCATCCACTGAACGGCAAGCCTCAATCTGGTGCCTGCTAATTTGTCCCAGCGTGCGAAGATATCGAGATGGACAAACTCGACTTCACTGAGCTTGGAAGGGTCCTGCCCCTGCAGCAGTAGTAGCAGCAATAGCCATGCAAGGCTCTCGCTCTCTGTTAAATACTTGAAATAGTCCATCCTACGCTTGAAGAGGAAGGTGATGCAGCTCACACCTGTCAGAGAAACTGAGAACGGGACCAAGTATAATTTTGGCTGGCACTGACAGTCTGGCTCATGCTATAATGTGCCGGGCTGTTCTTGCCTTGCCGGCACAGGCTTACCAAGCTGCAGCTTCGACTTGACCCGATGCTTCCACCACTCAAGCTCCAGAGTCTGTGTTGCTGCTGCTGCATCCTGCACGTTAGATGTGCTGTGAACGGTTCCAGGAAAAAACAACACACGAAATTGAGCCCAAGTGCCCCTTTCCAGCGAAAAGGCGACTCAAATCTACGGAATAAATCTGGGAAAAAGAGAAAGGAGAAAGTTAAATTGGCCTGCTTCCCATGTAAGGCGCCTCAAGCCCAAGCCGTCAGCCCGCACTCGGTCTAGAACGAGGAATACAGTAATCTTGTTCTTACAAACAGGGGCGAGCTCAACTCGATGCAGCTGGACGATCCCTGCTTTCACTCTGCGTCATCGCGAATTATCCCCTTTTTACAGTATAATATTGTTTTATCTCTTTTCTTGCCTCATTTCCCTTTGTTTTGGCAAACAATGCTTTCTCATCACAGCAGCAGCAGCAGCCCTTCGCCTGATTGAGTTCGCTCCGCCCTTGCACTTCTATACCATTCAATCACTTCATCCTATCCTCCAGCTCAGCTTAGCCCGGCTCTCTAGACGTAGACTTTCGAACCAAACCCTGACTTGCACTGTTTCTTGGTACCGTTCGTCATCGTTAGTTCGACTTGAACCCCTCTTTGCTTGCTTGCTTGCTTGCTTGTTCCCTTCGACCCCTCTGCCCCGTTCGACGCTCTCCACCTCCTTCCCGCTTCTTCCTGGTATATTGTATCTCTTCGCCAGCCCTTCGCCCTCCATTGTTCCCCTTTCCCATCCTCGCTCCCGACACTAGGTTGCCTGTTGCGAATCTGCACCTCCCCGACGCACGCACACTGCGGTAAATCTATCCCGCTGCCAACACGAACGCGAACACCAACAGCACACAATCAGGTGCAGGTGCTAGTGCTTGCTCGATTGTTCTCTGCTCTCCCCAACCCACCAACCACACAATCCAAGCTCGCGTCGTCCGCGTTCATCAGCGGCTCAGCCCTTCGTCTCTCGTCTCCACCTCTTCACTCCCACCTCCATTTCACCAAACGCCCGGCTCCTGACTCTCACGATTCCCTTCACCTTCACCTTTGTCCTTTGTCGTCTTGCTCATCACCTCGCCCCCATCGTCAATCAGCCTCGCCTCGTCAACGACACTTTTACGATAGTATACGACTACACAACGCATTACGATACGGATACGATCCTTTACCTCGTTACGACATCTCCAGTGTGACCTCTGCATCTCATACGTAGATCCCCAAATCCTCATCGCTATCCTCTTTCTTTCGGATCGACATCTACCCACAATCAGCGCCGCCGAGTCCGGCCTATATCTTTCAAACAAGTCCGTGATTGTGCATAGATACCGTACTATGCCCTAAGGCTTGATCTCGCAGTCGACATTTCCCAGCGTTTTCCTTCCCCTTCACGACTAGACCACATCTGAGCAGCGATCGGCTCGCGTCTTGGGCCCTCATATATCTACCATGCCCAACCTTGCACTGCCCTCCAGATCACCCCTTCTTGGCCCACGAAAAGCGTTACGAGACACAAGTCCCTCCCCACCAACACGCACAAGCTCAGCAACTTGGCTTCCACCAGCAGCCGTCCCAGGACCAAGCAATCTCACCCGCTCACCCCCAAAGCCCATTGCTTCCGGCAAGGAACTCTCGGAACAGTATGAGCTGCTCGAAAAGATTGGTGCTGGTTCCTTCGGTACTGTCTACAAAGCCATCCATAAGCAGTCTCGTCAGATCGTAGCCATCAAGCAGGTCGACCTTGAAGACTCGGACGATGACATTAGCGAGATCCAGCAGGAGATTGCTCACCTGGCTCAGTGTGACAGCGAGTGGGTGACTCGATACTATGGCAGTTTCGTCAAAGGGTACAAGCTCTGGATCATCATGGAGTACCTGGCTGGTGGATCCTGTCTAGATTTGCTAAAGGCAGGTGCCTTTTCCGAAGCACACATTGCCATCATTTGTCGCGAGCTTCTTCTCGGCCTCGAATACCTGCACAACGAGGGCAAGATTCACCGTGACATCAAGGCTGCCAACGTTCTGCTTTCAGCAAGTGGCAAGGTCAAGCTCGCCGACTTTGGTGTGGCTGCACAGCTCTCCAACAACAAATCGAGGAGGAACACTTTTGTCGGCACCCCTTTCTGGATGGCACCCGAGGTCATTCGCCAGGCAGGTTACGACTACAAAGCTGACCTCTGGTCATTGGGTATCACTGCCATTGAAATGGCCAAAGGTGAACCACCACTGGCCGAGTACCATCCAATGCGCGTTCTCTTCCTGATTCCCAAGGCAAAGAGTCCCACTCTAGAAGGCAACTTTTCCTCGGCATTCAAAGACTTTGTCGATCTTTGTCTCATCAAAGACCCCAAACATCGTCCCTCGACCAAGGAGCTTCTTTCGCATCGATTCATCAAGTACGCCAAAAAGACGGTCTTGCTCACTGAGCTCATTGAAAAGCACCAAGAGTACAAGGCACGCGGCGCTACTAGGGGAGGTGCTATTGTTCGTGACCACCTGCGTGGCGTTGATGCATCCGAGTCCACCATCGGTGGTGGCAGTATCATGAGCGAGTGGCGGTTTGATACGATGCGCTCTCGTATGTCTGTAAATGACGATCCTGATGGTGACCATGACGAGCTTGTAGGCAGTCTCGATGTCTGGGCCAAACCTGGTCGAGGTCCACCCTCGACTGGCGAAGAGAGGGCGGGCTATGATACAGTGCGTGGCGGGACTCGCCCAGCTGGTCAGCTCATGGATGCCGTTGATAGCGCCCTTGACACACCTCGACGCAATCGCACCATCCGTGCCAACCACGCTGCCAGCGGTGGTGATCAGGATGACGTTTCGGATCTTTCGACAGAAGCATACACTAGCAGCGATGCTCTCAGCGGATCTTCGAGTACACCTGCCACTTCGACCGCTTCGGGCCCTACAACGCCGGCAGAGAAGAGTCGCGAGTCGATCCATGTCGATGCACTCTGTGCTTCGTTCCGAGGCATGCAGCCTTCCGATGCTCCCAACGGGTACATCTCAGGTGGCATTGGTCGTAACGCAGCTGCTGCATCTTCGACATCTCACCTAGCGCCACCTTCTGCGAGCGGTCTCGCTGAGAGCAGTGTTGATATTGCTACTGCAGCAGCCACCATGGCCTCATCTCACGCTGGCTCCACAGCCACTCAGCACATCCGATGTGCTCGCGACGGCAAGGCTTCTCCGAGTCATAGCAGGAACGGTTCAGCAGCCTCGTCTTCGCGCTCAACAGAGACGCGCATACGCCGAAGCAGCTGGAACGAGCGCAACAACATCAACGGCACCGTCCTCAAAGAAGGCGATGTCGCCAACGGACTCGAGACCCTCCGCCCCGTACGTCGCTTAGACGCAGGAGAATCCGCCAAGATCAGTCAACAGTACATCGGCAGCTGGCGTAGTGGTTCCGCCCCCTCCGGACTCGACAAAGTCGCCGCCGACGGGTCATCACCCCAACGACAGCTGCGACATTCTCGTTCCGCGCTCGCCAGCTCAAGCAGTACCGCCGCCGCCAAAGCCCACGCTACGGCGGGTGAAAACCTCGTCCGCGACGTCATCCTACCCGTCATGGATCGAGCGAAGGAAAAAGACCTCGATGCAGCCGAAGTTGAAGCGCTAGACATGATCTCGCGAGGATTCGAGGATCTAGCACTGCTCAATTCTCGCTTAGCCTATTCGACCATCGTTGATCTGCTGTTGAGTATGAACGAGAACGAACAGGCTCGTGAGAATCTTTCAACCACGTTTAGACAGAGGTTGACCGGTCCACAGATGGCAAAGTTACAAGCGACGCCTGCGGATGAAGCGCCGAGGTCGCCTATTGCCGATCTGTTGTATGGGAGGTGGTTGGAGGGATTAAGGACTAGGTGGATGGGTTATTAGTGGAGTTGATGGTGGTGGTGTTGTTGTTTGATACCCTGAAGGTGTTTTTTTTTTTTTTTTTTTTTTTGCATTCATTCTATTCTTTTCCGTTTGGAGTATCGCACTTTGTCATGGACACTATATCGCGACCTCAGTCTGTTCCAAGGTGAGCGAGTCGTCAAAGAGAAGGATATCGAATTCCATTGCACAAAACAGAACAAAACGGTTACAGAACGAAAAGAGATGGGCTCCAACCGTGGTTTAGGCCTGAGCAGGTAAGACCTGATCCAAATTATTACTCTCGTGTTCAGCTTCCTTGATGGTCTGTCTCAACTTTTCGATCTCGTCTTTATTCGGTACATGTTCATTTGTCCTTAACCTATTGATCAGTCTAATGCCATTGACTGCCTTTCTGAAGGTCCTCTTGGCATTGAAAGCGGTTTTAATATCTGGCAACAAATCCTTTTGCTCTTGGTCTCCGTCTTGTCTCTTTGGTGCGTTGGGAGCAGCAGCTTGTAACCAAGGATGTTGCAATGCGAGTTTTGCAGTTAGCCTCTTGGTTGGGTCGATTGTGAGTAATTGGTTGATAAAGTCTTTTGCGTTGTTGCTAACTTCTGACCAATACATGGTTGGTTCGAAACGATAATCTGCGTTGATGATGGCTTGCATTTCTTCCATAGTTGTATCTCTGTCGAAAGGTGTATAACCGCAAAGGAGGAAGTAGGTGATAACACCAATAGCCCACATGTCTACTGGTTTACCGTGACCTGTTTTCTTAAAGATCTCGGGAGCCATGTAACCAGGAGTACCGCAAGTGGTTGATAGAACCGTGATTTTTTCATCATCTACGACTCTTGAGAGACCAAAGTCTGCGATTAAGAGATCGGAATGTTCTGTTTTATCTCTGAAAAGGAGATTTTCAGGTTTAAGATCACGATGAACAATACCGTGGTCATGAAGATAGACGACAGCTTCTGTGATAGTTCGAACAATGTGTGCTGCATCGCTTTCGTAGTAATTTCCTTTCTCGCAGATTCGATCGAACAGTTCGCCGCCGACGCAAAGATCAGTAACGAGATAGAGGTTGTTGATGGTTTCGAAATAATCGACGAGTGTAACGATGGATGGATGACCTTGAGAGACACGTTTGAGTGCGGCGATTTCGTTTCGAACCATGTGCTCTCGACCTTGCATGAGTTTTTTGGAGATGACTTTGCAGGCGTAGTATTGACCAGTCTTGATGTGAACTGCTTCTTTGACGACTGCATAGGTGCCTTGGCCGAGTGTACGCCCTGTTTTGTAGGCGCAGGGGACGGTTTGTAGTTGTGCCATGTTGGAGAGCAGACGCGAGTAATTTGGCGAACAAGCGATGAGATGGATGAAGAAGAGGTGCGGTTTGGCGGTGTGATGAGCAAGACGTTGAAAAAGGAGAGAGAGAGAGAGAGAGAGAGAGAGAGAGGGCAAGGTGTTGAGGTGAATGGGAGAAGGGATGGATGATGCGTGTGATATTCGTTGACAGAGTGCAGCATCGATACGCACGAGAGAATCGACTTGCTTGTTCCGAAAGAGTCGTCTGACGCTCTGTTTGTGAATGCAGCTTTGTGCATATTCATTCTTCTCTCTGCGCTTCCACAAGTGGATCTTGTACTCCCACCATCATCACCACTGTTCCGCATCTTTATGTACTCTATCATCTCAAGACAACCCCACCATCTATAGACTCTAGTGCTGCTTCTGTATCAGGCATTATCCCCTTACACCAGCCAGATCCAGCATTCCGCTTCCTATTCCGCACACCAGGTCCACATCCGGCATTCACTCGTACTCACCCACCATATGTGTATTAACTCGTCATAAGAGCTCATTCCACTCGACCTCAACCCTGACACTTCCATCGCTCCGTCTTGCACGCAGTGCTCAACCCTGCCGTCATGATCAACTTCTTCGGCGGCAAAGCGCCACCAACTGCCAAATCCACTTGCACAACCAACGGCACACGCACCGCCTCCACCTCTACTGCCTCCTCCTCATCGCTCAACAAACCAAAACCATCCTCTTCAGCCGTCACAGTAGTAACCACAATCAAAAAGAAACTCGCCCCACCTCGCACCAAAACCCCCGAGCCTCGAGACCCTATTGCCGCACTCTCCGGATACAACTCCAAAAATGCACTTCCCGAAGAAAAGCGTCGACGGATCATTGAAGAACGCTTGGCTGCACGGAGGCAAAAATCGATCGAGACTAGTTTGGAAGCGCAATTGAGAGCACCGGTCAAGTCGAAATCCAAGAGATCTGCAGGGTCGACTTCCAGCAGCACAGCTAAACCGAAACCAAAGAGGTTGAACAACAAAGTGGTCGATTCGGATAGTGAGGATGACTTGGACGATCAAGCAGCATGGTCTAGGAGAGCAAGTAGTGCACCGGGTACACCCAGAGGATCCAAGAGGGGCAGTGTGGATCCGCATCCGAGTACGGATAGCTATCAGAAGGTGGGGAGGGAAGGCGTGTTGCCGAATTATAGTGTTCCGCGCGATATTACTGCTGTAACCTGTTCCACCTTCACTTCAACTACTACCCAGGATGCAAAGGAGAGGGAAGAGGGAGAAGAGAAGCAAATCCAGAAGCCGATCTCATCAGCAGACATCGTCACGAGCAACTTTAAATCCTATGGTCCCTATTTTCACGGCTTGGGTGATGCACCCCGAGCTACCCTCTTATACCCAGGTCAAGGCGCATCCGAAGAGTTTCTGCTATTAGTCCCCAAAGATGCGGATGAATACGATCCACTCATGGAACTCCTCGCTACAGTTAGAGCTATTGTTACTCATTATCTTACACCGGAGCAACGCAACATGTTTGGATCGTTGGATAGCTTGCAAGTATCCAATAATGCTGGAATGATCCTACCTGCTAGTACAGCTTCTGCCAGTAGTGCTTCCCACACTGCTGCTGCTCTGGCCGATCCCAACGTTGGCGTGAATCGAGTTGATCATGCAAGAGCAAAGTCGGCTGACTTACTCGATAGTCAAGGCTCAAAAGCTTCGCGTAGAGACCAACTTGTCGGATCATTCGAAAGTGGATCAAAAACACCGGAACCTCATGCGAACGGGATCGTTTCTCATACTGCTCCCGTTTCTCCTTCTCCCCACCACATCAATGGAGTTGGAAGCAACGGAACCAGCAATCCAAGCGCAAAATCCGCGGCTCTCCTTCGACTAGACTCTCCAGCACCAACCGAAACCTCGCTCACCTCTGATCATTCTTCCACCCCAAACCCGAACACCGACCCAGATTCAATCCTTCGCAGTTTCACCAAAGCACGCAACCGTCGTGATGGCCCCCTCTTCATGCGTACCCTCCACCGATTCAACTCTACGCTTCTCTCTCTCCGAACCGACTCTTGTCTCTCTTCCAACATTTCTTCACTTGTCCGTCACTCTGGTGTACCTGAAGGAATCTGGCGATTGATCCAAGACCAAGTTTACGCTCGCATCGTTGGTCCCCGCGTAGAGCAACTTGGTCGATACCAAGCATTTTCGGATAACGTCTATGGCGAGCTTCTACCTCGATTCATGTCGGAAATTGCTCAACTCACTTGCCTTGGTCCTGGCAAGGTCTTTGTCGATCTCGGGTCGGGTGTGGGGAATCTTTTGATTCAAACCAGTTTGCAAACAGGTGCGGAAGCATACGGGTGTGAAATGATGCCGATTCCTGCCTCTCTCGCTTCCTCGCAGATTGCTGAAGCTCGAAAAAGATGGAAAGCGTGGGGTTTGACTGGAGGCGAGAGGATTGAAGCATGGATGGGTGATTTTACCGAGCATGATGGTGTACGACAAGTTTTGAAACGTGCGGATGTGGTGTTGGTGAATAACTATGCGTTTTTACCGCGCACAAATGAGAATTTGTCTTTGTTGTTTTTGGATTTGAGAGACGGAGCAAAGGTGGTTAGTTTAAAACCGTTTGTTCCACCCGATTTTAGGTTGACACAAAGAACACTCAGTAGTCCATTGGCGATTTTGAGAGTGCAAGAAAGAAGCTATACAAGTGGATGTGTAAGTTGGGCGGATGGTGGAGGCAAGTATTATATTCAGCAGGTTGATAGAAGCTTGGTTCGCGATTTTTTGAGCGAGGTCGCGAGTGCAAGCCGGGAAAAAGCAAGTCAGGATCTAATGGTTGGTCAAGATGTTAGAAGGAAGCGGTGGAAAGCTGCTATTGAATCTGATGATGATGACGAGGAGCTCGTTTAGCCGCCCTTGGCTTGTTTTCCGCTCGATCTTCGATGTACTTTACAACACACTCTCGCTCTTGGGGATGTAGAGATATGGAGAATGGCCAGTGCGTAGTCTATGTGTGCATTGCAAAATGGTGTGTCTATGAAAGAGGGTATACAAACACAATCGTTCTCCCCTTCGCCTTAGACCCTCTCAGCGCCCATCATCCGCATCGCAGTTTCAAAAGCAAACAAAGCAGCAGCATTAGTCGGAAATGCTCTTAGCAAACAAGGAGCAAATCCAGTATACACTCGTCTAACTTTCCTCCACCATTTCAGCTCTTTGCCTGTTCCATTCCAAACACTGCTCCATGCTGATTGAATATCTTTGTATTTGGGATTGGTTATTCGGTCGGCCATCATTCGATTTTTGACTACGTCTGCTGGGAAAGCTGTTAACCAGAACACCTCAGCTCCTAGTCCGCCGGAAATCAAGGTGATGGTTCCTGGTGAGAGTTCCCAACTGGTTCCACGCCAGCAAGTAAAGAGACGTTGGAAATATTCGTAACTGCCAAACATGGCTGCGAAACTAGAACGGAACAGAAGGGTTGCGGGAAGAGCATGCCATAGACCGAGAATGCCACGCTGGGAAATGATTTGTTTGATAACGTCGAATGGACCGGTGAATGTTCGAATCGCTTCCTTCTCTGCTCCCGCCACCGCTGGTGTTGTAGTGGACTGACCTGCAAGGCGGAGGGTAACGCGTTGAGTTTGCATCTGCAACTTTGCTTTTACGAGTTCTACAGGTGTGGTGACAAGACTGTTTGTCCAACCAGCCATCAACCCTGCCAATGCATGATACTTTATATCCAACCCTCTTGCCCCTTGATCCTCTTCCTCTCCGTAATTGGGGTTGGCAAGACGTGCAAAAAACCGTCTGTAATTATGTAGACTTCCTAACAAAACCGAATCTGTGATTGCCCAACCCAGCGCAGGGGGGGTAGCACCCTTGTAGAGACCGAGCAGGGACTCGCGGCGTGCAAGTTGAAGGAAACAATCGAGTGGACCTGCGTAGGTGTTGGGAGGTGAGCATTGCATTCGAACTTTGATCGTGTCGAAAGGATGACCGACGAGCAGTTTGGTTAAACCGGAAACGGTGCCCCCGATGAAGCCTTTGATTGAGGCTCCGGTTTCAGCTGCTGCGGGGATGGTGGTGGAGGAGGAAGAGGGGGAAGAGGGCGGGAGGGTAGGGTGTGCGAGTGGTGTTGAGGGATTTGGTGGTGGATCTGGGTGAGTGTGTTGTAGTGATGCTATTGTTGAGTTCGAGGAGGGGAGAAGTGTGCCTCCCCAATTTGGGGTGAAGGTGGATATGTACATCCTTACCAAACCCTTCCTCGGACCACTGCACGATGCTACAATGGCGCTATTTCGCCAACTTTGGGACGTTGTTGATGGTGGTAGTGATCAAAGGACGACTGATAGAGGCAGAGAAGATGAACTAGGGTCCGATCCTTCGAACAGCATCATTAGTGCGGTTTTGGCCGCCACATTGATGTTGAGCTCGACATGTCCACATTGAGCTCGGCGGGTTTTTCATTAAGCGAGGTATTGCCAAGCTCAACACAGGCAAGCTCAACACAACCTTGTTGAAGGTCATTGGAGCGAGCTCAACATCACCGAATTGAGTTGAGCTCGTCATTGAGGTCTGTTTTTATGAGGAATGTAACATTTATATTGATTACAATGTATGACTAAGTGTATGGAGTGTGAAAGTATAGTGAGCAAGAGAGCCAAAATGTGATGCTTTGTCACCATTGAGGTATGGTGGTAGTACTACCACCATATAAACATTACCCTGCATTTGCCGAAACCTTATTTTTGGCGTTTGCTCTTGATTCTGACAAACAGCAGAGGTTCTACACGCTGTTATGCAGGCCGACTACATCGAAACCTCAGCATCTGAGTTTTATGTGGATGCTGTAACCTTAATTGCTGTCACACAGTGCCAGGCTCTGACAAACCTTAGGCCTCAGTCATTTGCTTTGCTCATCCAGGAGATGGACAATCTCCACTTCCATGCTGACACAGGCTATACATTGCAGCAATTCAAATCAATTCACCATGCTCTCATGCTTCCAGATCCCATGCAAACACATGAGCAAGACTGTGTTGACAGTAAGACAGCATTCTTCATGCTGTTTGCCTGGCTCAGGAACCAAAACCTTCGGTCTCTTGAAGGACAGTATGGTTGATCACACTCTCAGCTCAGCTGTGTTGTATGGCACATCAGCATGTGGATATACCAGCATTGGGGTCACTTGCTTGATGTTCAATCACCGTGGCATAGACTTGTTTGTCCCTGCAAGCTGGAACACTATGCAGCAGCAATCAAACAGAAGTTTAAGCTTCCCCACTTCTGGGGTGTGATTGATGGTACTGTCCATCCAATTGCAATGCCAATCATGCAGCAGGAGCTTGTCTATAATGGACACAAACATTTTCATGGTCTCAAGTATCAATTCATTTCAGTGCCTGATGGTTTGATCTTCTGCTCAGAGCTGTATCCAGGACATTGGCATGATGCATATGTGGTAACAGCAACAGGTCTTGTTGATTGGGCACATGAGCATGCAAGGAATGAAAGCGGGCAGCAGATGTATCTGTATGGTGACAAAGCATATGGCAACTCAGATGCTATAGTGACTGCTTTCTGTGGGAATATCATTAGCTCGATGCAGGACAACTTTAATCATATCATGAACAAGTTTAGAGTACAGGTGGAGTGGGCCATTGGCCATGTGCCCAACCAATGGCCCAGGTTCTCAGTTAAATGCCAACAACAGACAGGGGCAACACCAGTTGGACAGGATTGGCTTGTCAGAGTGCTTCTATGGAATGCAAAGACATGCTTGACAGGTAACCAGGTGAGCATATGCCTCGGATGCAACCCACCAACACTGGAGGAGTACTTCTCCAACTCATGGGTGATGAGTGTTACAGGCAAGGCAAAACCTAAGAAGTCAGCGGGGCAATACTCAGTCTCAACTGAAATTGAATAAGCCTTGCCCAGGATTCTCAGTTTCAAACAACAGTTGAGATTGCATGGGCAAAAGGTAAATTGCTCAGTTTCAATTGAGGCTGAACAAACTGGGCAACAGTTTCTCAGTTTTGGCACACAAGATCCAAGGATGCTGCAATGCCCAAGTACCACATCATATGGAGAGGCCAAAGACCTCGGGAGGGTTCAGTACTGTTGGGGATGGGGAAGAAGACCTCTGATGGTTAAAGGCTCCAGAGATGAAGTAGGGTGAGCTGTGGGATGAAGTAGGGCAGGCCAGTGGTGGGGTTGTCAAGGACTGAGAGGGGACACATGCAGGATAGGGGGAGCTCTGCTGGTGGAGCTCATCATGTATATATATGCTATTCCTTCCACCCAAGTGGACAAGTGGGGCTCATCCACTCTATTATACATTTCCACATTTGTTAGGTAGTATCTATTGCACTACTGCAGTGGCTTGGTGTATGTATTTGTCCTGGCGCTGCAATAACATACATTGCAGCTACCATCATTCCTGCTGGCAAAGACGTGTCTCAGTGTGACCCTGTTGTTAGGCCAGACCGGATATTCCTGTTGGCCCATGCACCCCATGCTACTTGGCCAAGTGGCACAGAGGACAGGTGTCGGGCCACCTCACATCACTCACTCGTTGTCCATGCCCCTTCAGAGATGTTGTCGAATGTATTACCTAGCTATCTCACCTTTCAGGAGTGTAGCTCAATACTAGTAGACCTCTCCATACCATCCCATGACTGTGCGCACTGCTCAAGCAAGCCCCAACACAGTCCCAGGCCGTAGAGACCTCTCTGTGGTGAACAGACCCCTTGGGACCCTCTAACACCTATCAGCACCTCCACTGACACTACAGCACCTCAACTGTAGGCGGAACTTCCACTGCAGTCCTGGAACCCACACCAGTACCAAATACCCAATCCATTGGCAAGGGAAGAGAACTCACCCATCACCATCAGTAGCCCTACTGAGCAGCTTCCCAGGACACCTGGGAGCTACCTCAGCATTGTCACCCCTGTTGGTGTGCCAGTCTACCTCTGTATGGGGTGTCCACAGGGGTTAGCTGACCTCGTATGATCTATTGACAGGCCTCTCAGTCTCACGCAAGATTGAGCAAACATCACTTTGGCCATCCTGCAGAGTGGTAATCCTTCACAGCCAATGGCAGACAATGAGGAAGAAGACAACCTTTGATTAAGTGCTTGTATATACATGATGTAATGAGAAATTGATTTGAAACCATGCTAGTGAGCTGTGTGCGATTGTGAGGTACTTTGCTGACTGTGGCGTCATGGTGTTGTTGGGTTAGCCAGTGTGTTGCAATGGCTATGGTGACTAGGAGATGCTGGTTCCTCAGCTGTTGTTGACAGTGTCAGCACAATGGAAGCATGTGGCTGCTGCATCGAGAATCCAGTGCTCTTGATGTGTCCTAGCATCCTGGATAGCATTGACTCCATCCTTGAGCTTGATTCCTGCATTCAACCCTTCAATGATGCAATCTTTGATACAAACTCCATCTGAATCCATGAAGTGAGCTCGACTTGTGACTTAGCAAGCTGTGTCTGAGCTGCAGTAGCCTCCCTCATGATCTCGAGATGCTGATCACATTGGCTGTGCTTGAGCTCTCAGTGTTTCTCAGTGCCTTTGAGAAACATAGCCACAAGGTCCTGCATTCCATTCCGAGATCACTTGTGTACCTGACTAGCATCAGTATCATCTCCTGACTTGTTCCGATCTGATATTCTTGTCATTGACCGAGTTGCTGGGTCATCAGAGACACCACCAGCAACTTTGGTGAAGTATTGTCAATCCTGCTCAACAAGAGGCACCCAATTCTTTGATTGCCAAGCCTTTGCTATTGCTTCTCCTACTCCTTCGGTTGAGATGTAGTCATCAATATGTTTCTCAATGTCAACTGTGTATTCCACACCACCAGATGATCGAGCATTCAAACCATCCTGTTTCTTCCACTTGTGCACAATGTCTCTCCACTTCTGCTCAACAGCATTGGCATTCCAAGCTGGAAGACCTTGTTGAGCTGATGCAATGTCAAACTCTTTTGCAATGTCATGCCATGTGCTGATTCTTTCTGAAGGAATGAGCAGATTAGGATTGTGTGCAAGAATGGCCTTGGAGAGTATATCAAGGGATCAATTATCCCAGTGAGCACTGCCACCAAGACATTGAGAAGGCACAGGCATTGACAGAGCTTGCGAAGAACTTGATTGCATTGCAGGAGAGACTTGTGTGCTAGATACAGGAAGTGCTTGTGATTGTACAGGAGTGAGTGGTGAACTGAGTAGCCAGGATGACTGCAAGACTATCTCTTCACCATCATCCTCATTGTCAGAGTCTTCTCCTTTGGAGTGGTCTGGCACAGCAATTGTTGCAAGCTGGCTGCTTCTTTGAAGCAATAGAACTGCCTCCTGCACATCAGGAGGCAGTGTATTGAGCTCAAATGGTCTGTGTTGGAGCCCATGTGACATTGTAGCAGCAAGAAGCAGGGTCAAGAAGGTTAAAAGAAGCCAGGGATGTGGGGTAAAGCTTAATAATAAACACCATTAACCTTAATCATATTGCAATTGCCAGACTGTGCCTGATCACAATGACAACTACTAACACCAACCCAAGCATCGAAAACTCACTCATATTGGCTCTGAGGGCTGTGGAATAGTGTACAAATGCTTATTTAATCACTTTGACACATGACACATGCAAAAAAAAATAATTCAATTTTGATTCCGTGAGCCGAGCTCAACATCAACAGCAAGCTCAACAGCTCTTGCTTCCGAACCACCACCATCTCCACCTTCTCGTTGGGCTCGGCTACGAGCTCAACACCAACAACAACGACGCGGCCGAAACCGCCCTATTACACAAATTCTCAGCTAACTTAACTGAAATTCCTCCATTTCCACTTCTCTCTCTCTCTCCGCGGAAATCATTTCCTTTGTGCACATACCATCATCGCTCCACTTGGCACGCCTTTCTGCTTGTACACCACCACCACCATCTCTGTTCCTTGGGAAGCTGGTCTTCCCCAGCCTTCTCTCTCCTTTTCTGCACCATGTCGTCCTCCACCAAGCTGACTTCATCCCCAACCTCTTCGCCAATACCTCTAACCCAACACATTCCCTATCTCCTCTTCTCCTCCCTCACCGTTCTCACCTCTCTCCTCATCAATCGAACCCAGTCAACTCCGTATATCGATGAAATCTTCCACATTCCTCAAGCTTTACGATTTTGCTCCGCCCTCGCCTCCTCTTCCTCCTCTTTCTCAATCATTGAGCTTTGGCAGAGGTTAAGGAATGTCGAATACGATCCGAAACTCACAACGCCACCTGGACTATACGCTATATCAATAGGCTTAGCAAAACTGCTCCCAGGATGGGAGTGTCGAGATACAGGATGGCTAAGAAGTACGAATTTGGTACTGCTGCTAACTCTACCGGGGTTAGTTGGGAGAGTGTTGCGACAGAAGGAGCAAGCTTCTCGCCTGCAGAATGAAGCTTTTTCCGCCAAGGAAACTAAGCCAGCAAAAGCAGAACCGATCCCAAGAGCAAAGATAAAAGCACTCCAGCAAAAAGCACAGTCCGAATTACCACCTACACCCTCCTCCGTTCACGATGAACCGCACCTCCCAACAGACATCCCCACGCTTTCCAGCGCTCCAGCTCGAGCTCGCCCAATGTCCAAGGCGACACATTTGCCAATCGGGGAAAAGAGGAGAGAACCAACAGTCTATACGATGGCTTTGGCGTGTACGATTTCTTTCCTACCCCCTTTATGGTTTTTTGGATTCTTATATTATACAGATGTTGCTTCTGTCTGGTTGGTCGTTGCTTGCTTATGCCTATTCAATCAGCTTAATACCCGGTCATCCTCCTCCTCCTTCTCCTCATCCAGATCTTCGGTATCGATCTGTATCCTACTCACTCTGGCTTCAGTGTTGGCTGTGGCAGTTAGGCAGACGAATTTAGTGTGGGTGATGTATTGCGCTGCACAATCCACTCTCTCCTCCCTAGACCGATTGGAACTGATGACAGACGGAGGAGCGTTGGTAGCAGAGGTGAAGGGTGTTTTTTACGCTGCAAAAACGAAGCAATTTGGGCGGGTGGCAGGGAGGAACCTAACTCCGCTTCTACCAATGCTCCTAGGTTGTGCTATCTCTATCAAGTGCAACGACGGCATTGTGTTGGGGGATAAAGCGAACCATCAAGCAGGGGCCCATTTTCCACAACTAGGCTATTTCTTACTCTTTGCGAGTTCTTTCGGCTTATTCCCCTTACTGTCCACCTTCCGACCCGCTTCCACCACCTTGAACGCTCCAAGTTTGGTTTGGAGGTCGGTGAAAACAGCGATAACCTCAATCCTGACTTGCGCCATCAGCACCCCGGCTCGATCAGCAGTGTTTACTGTATTATTCTCACTGGCGTGGGCTGCAGTGGATACATACACTATTGATCATCCTTTCTTACTTGCTGATAACAGACATTATATGTTTTATCTTTGGCGTATCTTCCGACGACCTTTGCGAATGGCGGGAATGGTAGTCGAGCCGAGATTTATAATGGTTCCCGTGTACGTACTTGCTCTGTACGCGTGGGTAATCGCACTGGCGAGAACAAGTACAGGCGGATTACAACTGCTTTTACTCGCAGGAGCAACAGTAGCGACGTTGGTTCCGACTCCGTTGGTTGAGATAAGATACTACTTGATTCCCTACGTTTTACTTCGGATTGGTGTTGCAGCGGAAGAAAAAGCGAGGGGAAAGGGAAAAGCCAAGTGGTTGTTTTTGGCTTTGGAGCTGGGAGTGTATGCACTAGTGAATGCAATAACCGTGATGTTGTTTGTGCGGAGGACTTTCGAGTGGCCTTCGGGTGCTGTTGATGTTTTGCGGGGGGAAGGGACAAGTATGCGGTTTATATGGTAAAGCTCAACTCGATTGTTGTTTGTACCTTTGCGCTTTTCGGGTACCAACTTGCACCACTTCAGACTTTGTCACTTGAATTCGATCTTTCACAGGCTGGGTTGATCTCACACGGGTGGAAATAGCACTCAGGGGTCAGCTTGAGCCGGTGGCAGAAGATTCTTGCTTCTCGCTCGACGAAAATGTCTTAACTCGAGTTTGAATTGGTGCACTATACTTCTGTGAAATGGTATGAACTGCTGTGTCGTTACGCGTCACCAAAAGTTTAAACCGCAGTTACACTCATCCCGTAGTGGAAGTATCCCTGATCCAAACCCTCGATACTCTCCTCGCTTCCTCCACCTTTGATCTGGATTTGTTTGGGCGAGTAGCCTCCGTTTCTATCCAGCATTTTGCTGGGAGCGATGGTCCAGACAGTAGCCATACCCATTTGTAAATGAAAAGCAAAGTGACAATGCAACAGAAACACACCTGCGTTTTTTGCATCGACTTTGTATCTTAACACGGCGAAACCGCCATCACTGGTGGGATTTGGGATGGTTTGGTTGAGAAAAGCTGCACCGGGCGAGGCGTATGCTATGGTTGTATCTCGAAGAACTGGGCGACGCCAGCCTGAATCCGTATCGGGGTTCGACGAGGGGAAGGGGGAGGTGAGGGTGGAATAGACGGATGAAAGACGCGAGAAAGAAAAAGTACCGGCCTGGATGGTGCGTGTCCAATGTTTATGACTATGCATATGCCAAGGGTGGATTTCTACATTGCTACTCAGCTGAGAAGGTTTATTGACCAGAACAATATCAATCACCTCTCCCTCCTCGGCGAAGTACATGTTCAACCCGACATCGTAACCTTGTGCCCACTTTCTTTCTTTTGCTGCGTGCTCTTCCTCTTTCCCACCTTCCACCAGGTGTTGTATCGTAGCATTCATCGGACTCATAGCGTACGTGGTAGGATTATACTTTGGGTTAGACAAAAGTTGGTCTGGACCGGGGAAATTGATGTCGCCCAGGAAAGTTCGAACTAAATAAGGAGTGGGGTTGGAAGGAGAGGGGGAGCTTTCG
The DNA here is from genome assembly GCA_928865425.1 of Ustilago cynodontis. Classification (NCBI taxonomy): domain Eukaryota; kingdom Fungi; phylum Basidiomycota; class Ustilaginomycetes; order Ustilaginales; family Ustilaginaceae; genus Ustilago; species Ustilago cynodontis. The sequence goes on along the minus strand of CAKMXY010000046.1, from coordinate 219,728 downwards.
TTAAACACCTCTCCGTTCTCTGCCCATTTGACGCCTTTACCAGAGGAAAGGAATTTGACCTGCTGTGTGTCAATAACAACAGTCCTTGTCACTTCAGCATCGCTTGGCATAGGAGCGGGATACCACCATTTTGGACCACCGCGAGTAGAGAGCGGTGAGAACTGCGATGTAACCCAAGCGAAAGATTCTTTGGGGAGAATTTGCGATTCTTTGCCCGTAACCGGGTCGAATTTTGCCGGAGGTTGTGAAGCAGTCTTACTCGGTTTAGACGGGGCGGGAGGGGGATAAAGGAGTTTGACCCACATAGTTGGACCCGTTCTCCATTTTGATTCTGCTCTAATCCAGTACACTCCGCCCGTACCATCCGTCTCTACTTGTTTACGAGTCTTGGAGCGAAGAAGAGTCGAGTATCGCTGTCCTGAAGTAAGTTCCACCCGATCCACTTCTAAAGGGTTCAAGTAGGTACCATCCGCCTCAATCAATTTCATCTTCTCCAGTTCCCCCCTGCTTCCGGGCTTGAGGATTCCAATAGAGACGTACATTAACGATGTAGCGCCGATGAATCTCAGCCTATACGTCTTGTCGTAGTCCACGTCTATCGTAGGGTAATCTTTGGCGGTTGTACAGCCGGAAGGTGCTTTGTTGCAAGAGGTGTTGATAAGGGAAGCTTTTGTTTGGTTACATCCCGGTTCGATCAACGTAGAGATGTTGGAAGGGGAGGAAACGCCGTTGAGTAGGAGTTTTGTAGCGCTACCCGGCCAGACGAACGGATCCGAGTTGAGTTGCGAAACGATACGTTCGGGGCTAGAGTAACTGAAGTAATCGCTGATGGCTAGGATTCTATCTTGGTCGTATTTATAAGGGCTTTCTGGTCCTGCTTTTCCTTTGGGATCCAACCCTTGTTCTCCCCAAACATGAACGTATTCTATCTCGTCTGCACCTGCCGGACCCTCAGGAGTACTGGTAGGATCGTAGAAGTCATCGCTTTTCGGATCCTCGATGACTAAGGCTCCGTATGCAGTCATAGCCTGTACTCCAACATGCGAATGATAAAAATAAGTTCCTTTATCTTCTTCGGTCAATCCAATCCTATAGTCAAAATACTTGCCCGGTAGGATCGGCCACTGACTAAGCATCGTGGTACCGTCCATGACCGGGTGCATTTTCACACTCAACCCATGAAAATGCATCGTTAAGTTTGTATCGGAGGACGAGGAGGGGAGAGAGTTGTACACTCGAACTTGCAAGATCTCGCCAGCTCGAGCACGAAGTGTCGGACCAGGAGAGGTAGAGTTGATAAGAGGGGTGGAAGAAAAGGGATCGCATGATTGAAACATGGTGCCTGAGGTGATGTCTAATGTGTAGTGACGGATTGTGATTCGGTGATGAGCGGGTGGGCTGGGGGCACGGGGCGAGAGGGAACGGGGGGATAAGGGGGGGAAGAAGGTGATCTCGCTTGGTTTGGCGGATGTAAGGGGGGTGGAAATGAGCAGGAGCGAGGTTGTGTACCATAGCAGCAGCAGAAGGCTGCGGCCAAGGGTGGAGCGCATGGTAGAAGCCACAGTTTTGGTTTGACAGTGTTTGTCTCGCAACGCAGTGATAAGCAGTGTCTCTCGGGAATGGGCGATTGAGGAGGAGGGCGGTATATATCATGCTTCTCCAGCTGTCAGTCATCGCAGCAAGACGCAAGATGCAGCGATGCACTACTGGCCCCACCGAAAACCTGCCGTTCACAATGCAAGCCACTCCCACTCTCCCGTCTCAGCCTGCAATTCAATCGTATGTCGCACCCCACCTGCACCTACCATCACTGCAGGTTCAGCTATTGTATCGTTCTCATCACAATCCCATCACCTGTATTGTGGTACCTGCATTACGTGCCCCCACCCGGACACACGTTTCCGTTTGCATTTGGTGGGTCACCTTGGCTCCACTTGGACACTCTCTTTCCGTATTGGTGTGCTGGTACGCCTGTCTTGTCGCTTCGCTTTTCCTCCGCTTTGTTCTGGGGTTCCGCTTGGTACCACTCGGTCCGAACTCCCTTTCTCTGCAGCTCTTCCAAATCAGGTCCCTTACTCCAGACGGGGCACAGTCTTGCGGGGTACACACACTACAAACTAGGGTTGACCGGCATACGATTCAAAATCTCCCGCTTGTCCAAAGCGAGTTCTCCCGCTCTTTCTGCTTCTCGAAAACACTTGCAGCGGTCCGGGAAAGAAGCATTATTTGACAGCCGAACGTATAAAAACTGGAAATAGTTCGTAACCATATCAGTAATGTCTTGTTGCGGCGGTCCGAATTGCCTCTGACCACGGTCCGGTGACACGTGCCAACGAAACAAGAGGACAGTGTGTAATGTGGCTGGCGATGGCATGCCCAGCGTGAGGATTGGTGTAGAAAACGCAAGCAACCGGCGTGAAATCGGTCGTTCCAGGGGCCCGCTCAACTCATCACACAGCATTTGTATTCAACACCACTGTTTCGCGGTGGGAGCCAAAGTTGTTTGGCAAAACCACAGCAAAAGATTTCATCACAAATGGACACCGCAGACAACCAATTTGGGTACGGAAAGTATAGAATTGAACAAAAAGCATACCAAAAGGCCATCAACTCCAAAGCTAATGAATCCCCAAGCTTGCCATATGTATATCCGTTTCCTTTCCGCACCAGAGAAGGGGGTGAAAGGGGAAGTTTTGGCATCATCGCTGAGAACATCGACACAACGCTAATCTATAGGTAAGGTGGATCCAAACCCACAGCTTGAACGCCATTTCGACATCATTACAACTCTGCGCTTTACATTTGCCGTCAAGAGAGAGGTGAGAGATTGAAGCTCAGAGAATTACCAAACCCGAGTCTCGAGCAACAAATCGCTTTCGGGAGCCAACCCAAGACAAGCCCTCATAAAGTTCGTACAAGCAGCTCTCTGTCTGTTCAACGAGTTAACCACATCAGTACCCGGCTTGACCACAGGAGCCTTCAACGAGTAGCTAAGAAGCGAAAGAACCGAGTACATCGAGTTCCATTCACCCTCCCCACCCGCTTTGTAAGTAATCCTGGTCATGAGCTCAGCAAGGATAGTCAAGTCGAGGAGCAAAGGCGAAGCGAGCAAAGAATCCTCGCAAAGGTTGGTGACGTAAAGACGGTTACGACCACCCATGCAAAGTTCGGAAGTGTAATCGTCCATGGCGACCTTTTGATCACCAACGGCGGGTTGGTACTTGATAACGATGCAGTGATCAGGGTGTTCACCCTTGTCACCTTTGCCGTCTGCGGTTTTCTTGCCAGGAACAGCAGGTTTGTAGAGCAAGTGGTTGGCAGCACAACAATCGTCAACGACGGAAGATTTGGAAATCTCCTTCGACTTGAATTGACGTTGAGAGCTCAAGTTGTAACCATCGTTGTTACCCAAGTGGTTGTACGAGGCGATGGACAAAGGCTTGATACCGGCATTGACCAAAAACTCGGCAAGAACCGACTTGACTTTGGTCTGACCCGTCTTCAAGTCATCACCACCAATAAAAGCCTTGTGCTTCTCGGCCAACTCGATACAACCAGGAACAAAGGTGTTCTGAGGAGCACCGTTAACGTAAGGAGCATTCTCGAGGATGCAAGCAATAGCGAAAATGGTAGAGGGCGAGACTTGGGCGTGGTTCTCGTTGACCGACTTGAGCAAGTTGTCAGCAGTATCGTTGACTCCAGGGATGATCTCGGAGTAACGCTCGGTGTTGGCGGTCCAGACAACAATGACCTGGTCAAGGTTGTTCTGACGCTTGAACTCGCGAATGTCGGCACGGATCTGGTCGACGTGAGCCGCCTTGGAGTCACCGGGGAGGGTGTTGTCGGCACGCTGCTCCTGGTTCTGAGCGATAAAATCAGGGTAGTAGACGGAAGCGAGAGGCTTCATCTCTGCCATGTAAGGAGCGACCTGACGCTGAAGGTCGTAGTCAAGCACCTTGGCACGGGTCATGGCCTGGTCCATGGGCATACCCGAGATATCCCAACCACCGAGAACGAGGTCGTTGGGGTGAACCATGGGCAGGACATTGGAGAAAGGAACCCAGACATCCTTGCCAGTAGCAGGGTCAGTGCCGAGACGGATGGTGGAAGCACGAACGAGCGATCCGTAGTAGTTGGGAAGCTGAAGACCGTCCTTGTTGTGCCAAGTGATGTTGTGCTTGTTGGCAAGGATAGTGGCGGTAATGGTGGTACCGTTGTTACCACCCCAACCGACCATCATGAGACCGGTACGAGGCACCTTGCGTTCGGTTTTGAACTGGTACTGACGCTGGATCGGGGTAGCGACATACTCGGTGGTACCATCGTCGTGGCTGACCTTTTCAACATGAGTGTTGAGGTACTCGTAGTTGGAAGTGATGGCCTCGGGAGTGTACTGGACCTTGTCCGAGTTGACACGGATAAACTCGTGCTGTTCGTGACGAGCGTTGGTGGGGTTGATGGGCACGTTGGCACGATTGGCATTGCCGTTGGCGGCGTTGTTTCCGTTAGCGACAGGAGCCATGTTTGGAAAAGCAGAGGAAAAGGGGGTTTAAAATGAGGTTGTGGTTGTTGGACAAGGATTTAATGCGCTGCGAGGAAGGCAGGGGCGGTGTGCTTGCTGCCCCTGTGAGAGTTGTGAGACGAGCAAAGCTGGTTGGAGAAAATGATGGGCAACAGTTGTAAAGTATTGCAAGTCCCCTTGTTCTTCTCTTGAGGACAGTGACTTGCAAAAGACGAACTGTGGGTGTTTTGTTTGGTTGAAGAGCTTGGAAAGTCGACGATGGACGATAAAGATACGCTATGCGATGGGGGAAGAGGGGAAGAAGCCTGGAACAAGTAGGAAAGTCCGGGTTTTAATAGGATGACAGCTGGAGCTGGAGCTGGAGCCGGAACACGTCCGAGGCATAAGAGCAGTCAAAAAGGGTCGACTAAATGGAAAATTGAAGAGAAAAGAAAGGGGAAGAGGCAGAATCCCCACCAAAAATGCATCGAAAATCAATGTGAAAGCAGCGACACTGCCTAATCGATCAAGCAATCAGAGATCGCTGGGCCGGCTGCAATACAGTCGTGTTCAGAGAGCCAAGCCGGAATCTCTACCCGCACGAATCAGCGCAGATGGACGAGCAAGTAGACAACAAAGCGCAACATCAAGTTCCAGAGAATCCTTCCTTGCAGACAACTACTTCCAAAGGTCGAGTTCGATAGCAACTCCAACCCACCACTTTCTGCTGTCTTGGATCGTGGCATGCAACGCAAGTCAAAGGTGTGCTCCGCACCCTGCGAATCACACGTATAATCACAAGAGATGTGGATGATATGTGTGTGTCGCCCTTCAGCACGGGTATACTACTGCCATTGACGGCAATTTTTCACTCAGATCACCTATCACCTTCGACTAGCAATCTGCAAAGTCGGATTCACCATTCTCCTTTGGTTAGCAAGCCAACTTCTCCCAGGAGCATTCAGACCGGTCAACCCACTTAGCGCCCGCACTCCGCCAGCCGCGTACGCAGCACTCCCACCTCCACCACTCCCACCGCTCGGGTTCCTCCCAGACTCGAGCTCAACCATGTACCTCCTCCCCAATTCTTGATATGCTGACATCATAAGTCTCTGTTCTCGTTCCAAGTTCCGCACCTGTTCTCGCAGCATCCTTGCCTCTCGCTCTAACGACTCGTTACCCGCACCGCTATCGAGACCGTTTCCAGCGCTCAGGAGACTGCCTGCAGCAGCAGCTGCTGCTGCAATGCTTCGATCCTTTTCCTTGATCATCTTGTCCTGTTGCTTGATGAATGTCTTAGCCTTGGCAAAGCGTTCTTGCAGCGCTCTGAGATCGCGTGTTGAACTCATCGCTTCATTCTGCAAACTGGCCACCATTCCCTCCACCTCTTTGGGCAATCCTTTGCCTTTGAGTCGTGTACGCAGCTCTCCCAGTGTACGTTCGCGTTTGAGTGCTTCATCTCTTTGCCCAATACCTTCTGCCTGAAGATCCACTTTCTCCATCAATAGCGCATTAACTTGAGCCATATACATGCGGTTCTGCTCGCTCACTGAAGCTAGTTCCGTCTTGAGCTTCTTGACGTTCGCCTCAAGCTCGTCCTTGTCTCCTTCCATCGATGCACGCAACGAGTGCAAAATATCGACTTGGTCCTTGTTGACAAGCGTTAAATCCGACTTTGCTACAGTGAGCTCGCGTGTCACTTGCTCGTTTTGCACCTCGAGCTCGGTCAGTCGACGTTTGGCTGCATCTAGTTCCTCAACCACTTCGTTGAGTCGCAATCGCAATGCATACGCTGCTTCAGTGCCATCACCTAGATCCGACTTTCCGCTGCGAATGGCCTCAAGCTGGTTCTGAAGTACCATTTTGTCTCGATGTTCTCGCAAGTAGTCTGCTTCGTATCTGGCCTTCATACGTTGTGCGTCTTCCAGCAGGTTCTCCAGAACGATCAGACGCGATTGATCCGCTTTGTTGGCCTTGGCTGCCTCGAGCTCGCGTGCCAGCTTGCGTACCTTGATCTTGAGATCCGTCATCGTAGTTCCGCTGAGTGCATCTTGGAGCTCGCCAGATCGATCCAAGATGTCGTCGTCTTCAACGTTGTCGTCTTCTTCTTCTGCACTAGCTCGGCTCGCGTCGGCTGCAACAAGGCCATCAACTCCATTGGCGGAAGCGTTCGAGTTTCGGCTGACGAGCTTCTTGCGCGTAGCACCGGCGGCATCGCCACCAAGCTCGAGCTCCTTGATACGTTCCTGGTACATCTCCGTCTCTTCCTTCTCGGTAGCACGTTGAGCTTCGGATGCCTTAAGCCGAGATAAGATCTGTTCTTGCTCATACTTGGACGTAGCAAGGTCGCGCTGCAAGTTGCAAGACTTGGACTCGAGATCGGCAATTTGCGTCTTGTACGAGTCCATGAGCGGTTTGAAAGCAGACACCCGCTTATACTCGTCTTCGAGCTTAGCGTTGCGATCGACCAACTCAGCATTCTGGTCTTCAAGCGACTTGAGCTGACGTCGAATATCTGCACCCTCCTCGAGCTTCTTCTTGTACTTCTCGATCGCGTTCTCAGCCTTTTGCAGACGATCAGCGGCGTGACGGTGCTCTTCGAGCTGATCTTTGAGTTTTGTCGACTCTTCTGCCCCCCTTTGGAGCTCCTCGATCTTGCGTTTGGATTCTTCGGCTGATTGGAGCAGCTTTTCGTTATCAGTCTCGAGTTCAGCAACAGCATCCTCACTACGACGAAGATCATTCTTGAGCTTTTCGATCTCCTGACGCATGAGCACATCAGCTTGCTCGTTTCGTTCTTCCTCTACGCGCTTCTTATAAGCTTCGTGTTTGGAGGCGAGCTCTTCCTTTTCTGTTTCAAGATCCTCAAACTGGTTCTGAACATCGCGATGGGTCTCGAGCAGTAGGAGGTAGGTCTTCTCGATGTCGTTCTTCTCCGCGCGAACAGATTCCAGCTCTGATGCAAGCTGAGCAGCAGACTTGTCTCCGTGCTTTGCTGCAGCGTCATGCTCGGCACCGGCTACGATAGATGATGAGATCGAGTCATCGGCTATGGCAGCTGTCTGCTCTTCTTCCTGACCCTGCTGGATGAAAGACATGATACGCTCGATGGACATCATCAGCTGATGCTGATGCGCTTGGTCGAGCGTCTGGATAGCAGCGATGTGGGTCTCGTTCTTTTCGCTCTGGACGGCAATACCGATGGCGAGTAGGCAGAGTTTGGCGAGTTCGATCGAGTCGGACGAGCGTGCGATAGCATTGAGATCTGGCGTAGGAAGTGCCGTTGGAGCGCATTGTAGGCTTTGGGAGTAGAACTGCATCATGAGCTTATAGAGGCGTTTGAGAGTGCCGATGGTAAGTACCCAGTTGTCCTTTGTGTCGCCAGCATGTGGATTGCGAAAGAGGTCGGGGTCGATATCGGAGAGGATCTGGAAAAGGGCAACACCATCTGACAGGTCTGCTGGTTTGCGAACTACCTTGTTGGCATCAGGAATGTCGGCGAGGACGGCTTGCGCCCACGCCAAGTAGGCGTCGATCTCTGCATCTGGTGTAGAAGCGGCCTTGATGGACGAAGGTGAGCCTCCGCCTACCAGAGGTGCTGGAGATGGTGGGTCCTGTGGCTCTGACATGGCGGCGGCGGCGGCAGACGTGCGATCCAACGACACCAGCTCTTACGCTGGATTCTGATGGAAGTGGTGCAGCTGTTCAGGAAAGCGTTGGATCCATAGCGATTCCGATGCGAGGTGATTAGCGTTTTGACACCTTCGATTGTGTTTCCGGTCAATTAGAGTGAGACTTTGTTCAGGGCGGGCTGTCCACTCGAGCGTGAGGAGATAATCGGCACGGCTGGCTCAGCGAGTTGCCGCTGTCTTGCTTGATGATCGATGGAAGGTAGGTTGTGTAGGAAAAGATAGGAAGGTGGAAAGCAAAGAAGAAGAGTGTCGCACAAAGTGGAGCAATATCGAGCTTTTGCTGCAACGAATGCGTGAAGCCACACACAGGCACATTGGCACACACAACAGAGAAGTGTTGGTCTCGAAAGGCACCCTTTTTGGCGATATTTCCATCACGTGAGAAGCACAGACACGCTTCTAACCCTAAACCAATCAATCCACTCTCGACGTTTTGACCACCATTTCAACCATCTCACATCGGCAGTCAGCATCATCGTCGTACCACCGGCATCGCTCGTCTGCATCAGCATTCTGTCCGAGAACACCACTTGCCGCTTGTGTTGAAGCAATCTAACATCCATCCTCTCACAGCGAGGCAACAACGGCTGATCGCATTTTCGATACCTGCTGCCAACACCGTGGGCTCCTCCTCACTTGGTACCTTTTGGAATCTCTGTTTGCGCAAGCTTTGACTACTGGATGGTCGTGCAGCGGCAGCAGTTGCAATAACCGCCAACCCCTCCCTTTGCGTTGCCCGTTCCTACCGCCGCCTCTGCTCCAACAGCAGCGGCCATAACATGACCATCATGGACGGCGATGATATGCAGAGGCTATGGTCTCTCATCGAAGACCTCACCAATCAACTTGAAGCCAATCGTCAACTCTGCGAATCCCTCCAACAACAAGCTGACCAACTCCGGGGTCAAGCCATCCACTCCGGCACCGGTTTCGCTCTTCGCCGCTTCAACACCGATCTTTCCAAAGAAAAGTTCGAATCCGAACTCGAAGCGCTCAATGCCCATCTTGTCAAAGAGAATCTCAGTCTTTCTCACGAAAACAAACAACAGGCGGTGTTGTTGCGCGAGTACGAAAACACGCTCGAGACGGTCATGGCCAAGTTTAGGAGCTTTTCGCATTCGACACAACAGCATACGTTGCAGTTGACACAACATTATGAGTCACTGTTGGCTCAGACGACGCATAATGCGGCGGAACAGACACTGGCTGCGGAGACGGCGTTTAGTGGTACATTGACACATTTGGGAGGACTGGTGAGGAGGGCGATGCAGTCACTGGATGGCGAGGTCAGTGATGAGGAGGAGGAGGAAGAGGCGGGGGAGCGAGAGGGTGGGCCGCCAACGAAACCGAGGCGTGGTTGGGTACAGGATCCGAAATGGTACGGTTCGGGAGGATATACTGGCAAGACGACGGATCCGGTTGCTTTGCGTGCTGATGAAGCACTTGAGCAGCTGACGGAGGAGGAGAGGTTAAGGCTGGAGAACGATACTTTGCGCGAGCTACTCGGATTAAAGGAGAAGAGCGATGCTTTCTTGTCGTCAGGCGATGCAGGTAGTGTTTCGCAGGTGGATACTACTTCATTATCAGCGCCAAAGCCCATGTCTCCAGCGGAACGACGTGCATCGCTCACAGTTGACGAAGCAGCTATTGCAGCAGAAGCTAGCGGACAACCACCCTACAAGGCGCTTTCAATATCATCCACCACTCGACCGGGCGAAGAGAACACTACCGACATCGCAGCCACTTGCTCACCTGCTCGTGCATCACCTAAGCTTACCGCTGCACTAGAGCGCAAAGATCAGATCATCGAAGAAGCTATTCTGGCGGACGAAGCAGACGATGCCGGCCGTGGACGTCAAGCTGACGAGTCTAGCCCAAACGTCGATGCGGAGGATGGCGCTTCAGGCACGGCTGCATTGCCTGTTGTGTTTGCAGCAGACGACGCAGAAGAGGCACCTTCTTCAATCGAGGAGTTGCGAGCTGCTACTGCAAAGCAGGCAGAGGCAGATGCTCAGATTCACGCTACCCTGCCCGAAGCAATCGCCGACTCTGCAAGTGGAGGCGATGCGGACGAAATCATACCTATCGACGAAGTAGGCCTGCCAAGCTCAGCTGAACCGGCATCAAGTGCGGAACCGAATTTGCTGGCTGAAGCAGCTCCACCTGCGTTAGTGTCGACGGGGATCGAGGAGAGCGATTCGAAGACTACGGTCACTTCAGCGTCTGGGATTGACGTTTCAGAGTCCAGCGTGGCTGCACCACCATCGTTTGCGGAGGAAGTAAAGTCGGAGGGTTCTTCGGTTTCAGACGGTTCACCTTTGCTTTCGAGCAGTGTGAGCGAGACTTGGACTTCGGCGACTGAAGGACTCAGCGCAGAGGCTGCCAAGGAAGAGACTGTCCCACCGGCAGAGAGTGCTAAAGGCGACTTTGCGCCGGTGGTCACGGATGCGGGAGTGACTTCAGATGACGCAAAAGAGCCAGCTATTCCTGCCGAGCCAGCCAAAGCAGACAATACGAGTGTTTCGCCGAAAGCAGCTGCAGCAGAGCCAGCGAGCGCAGGAGAGAATGCAAAGACAGAAGCTACAGCAACACCTGCGAAAGACACCAAAGCTCCAAACACACCAAACCCGGCAAACCAAGGTGGTGGTGGGGGAAAGAAGGATGGTTCGGCTTCACCAGCGAAGAAAGGTGGAAGAGGTCACAGGGGTAAAGGCAACAGACATAACAAGTCGAATTCCAATGCTTCGAATAAAGGCGGGTTCTGAGGCTCACTAGCTTTCTTCCTTTGCTGTTGTCATTGCAATTGTTATCATGATATCACGCTGTGATGGTGTTGCTTTCTATCTGTCCTCCGACTTGGCTTGTGAGTGTGGACCTTGAATGTGGAATAGTCGTTGAGAGGTCAAGGTGCGATAGATCGCGGAAGACGGAATTCCAAGCGCAATTTTGTGAACGCGCACGAGCCTTCGTTCCACACCCCTCCGCGACACTCTTCTCACCGTCCATCGACAATCTCAACCACAATCACTTTCCTTTCCCTGCACCACTCGGCTCAACCCTTCCGACCTCAACTAAACGATTAGAGTTGAAAGTGCTGAGAAAAGATGACATCTACACCACGTGTCTCGCAGCGATTCTCAGTTCAAACCACAGGTTCAACCTCTTCTACCTCTTCCTATCCCCAACTACCTCAGCAACTTCCAGATCCGTCTTCTGCTGCATCCTATTCCTTTGCACAACCAAATGGTGGTGTTCCGCCGCCTTTCAGTTCTCGTCGCACTTCGTCTAGTGTTCTTTCCTCGAGTGCTAATTCTGCCCAGCAAACGGCGTTGATCTCATCTTCGACCACTACCTCGAACTCTGCGCGATACTCTAATCCGCGGCAACCGTCAACCACAACTCCCGGTCTCGGTAGTCGATTTGCCTCGTTCACCTCGGCTGCTGATGATGCGAACACATCCTACTCTTCCTCCATTGCCGCTGGTCACACCGCTGTAGGGTCTGTGCCGGATATAGTAGAGCGACCCAGAGACAAAACTCGACCAGCCGAAGTTTCCCTATCCTCTCTCTCCTTCCTTTTCTCCGAAATCGTTAGCTATACCCAAAACAGAGTAACTGGTGTAACAGATCTCGAAAAAAGACTCAGCTTAATCGGATACACCATCGGTCAGCGAGTCTTGGCGTTGGCTATGCATAGACAGGAAACAACAACAAACCCAAAAAACCCCAAGAGAGAAACAAGATTACTATCAACATTACTTTGGATACATACGAGTTTTTGGAAAGCTGCTTTTGGAAAACCAGCAGATTCACTCGAAAGAAGTACGGAAACGGGACGTGGAGATGAGTGTAAGTTCCCCCCTAATCCACTCATGTTTTGTAAGAGAAAAGTAACTGACATTTGTGATGGATGCGAGGGTGTAGATATGATCTCGACCAATATCCCTACTTTTAGCAAAAGCATCTGTGTTCCCAATGATATGTCTCAACTCAGTGTAGAGGCTATTACAGCTGGAATGGTTGAAGCAGCACTAGATGGGTTAGGTTTCCCAGCTAGAGTTACTGCTCACACTGTGCCAACAGGACAGTTTCCAAATAGAACTACGATTTTGATCAAACTCAATGGGACGGTTATGGATCGTGAAGATGCCTTAGCTTCTTCCTAACACCCCACATCAAGCGATTCGCACACTTTTCATCCTCTCTCTCACTGTAACGTTACAGTCTAGTACGGGTTTGATTGCATGCTAAGACTGTGCGCTGCTTTGGGGTGGAACAATCCATTTTGCCTGAACAAACCTTCTCTGCATATTAACTTTGCTTCTTCTGTTTACCGCTGTTCTTCTTAATACTTCTACTTGGCCTTGCAAGCCTATTTGGGTTGCAAGTTGTTCGAGTTGTTCTTTACGGAAAAAGTAGTTGAATGTGTTGTCTCCACGACGGTACCAATTATGTTGCGGATCTTGGCTTAGGAGGCTTGGTTCTGCCCAAGCGGCGTCGTTTTTAGTGTGATATCGTACCTGGGATAGATCGCCGTATGCATAATCTCTGAATAAAATGTGACCTCCGTTTGGCAGTAGGTCTGCTAGAGATTTGAGTACTGCTGCGTGAAGATGTGGTGGGATGGCGGAGAGTACGAAGATCAACGAAATCGTTGTGATCTCCGGCCAAGTGTTATACGGTGGAGTAGTAAGAAAGCTAGAGAGAGGGGGAGAAGAGGAAGTAAGGTCAAAGACAAAAGCATTAACCCTACCCTCATCATACTTCGGATGAGACTTGACCATGTCCACTGCTCTAGACGAGAAGTCACAACAATGAACCTTTAGCTTCTCATCAGCTTCCAAAAGAGGATAGAGCATGTTTCCCACTCCACAACCTACTTCTAACAATACACCACCTGCAGAAGTAGAAGAGGAAACAAGTGCTGTTTCTTCCTCCCTACCATCATCGTTTCCCTTTCCAGCCTCCAATACTTTCCGCTCCGAAGTAGGAGTAGAGGTGGAAGTAGACGGAAGTTGAGAGGAAAACTCTCGAGAAGTCCAATGACGATCTTTAAAAAATTTATCTTGATGATTTTTATAAAACTTGTCCCAATTTTTGGCTGCTTCATTCGAGTGTTTTGACACAAGGAAGGAGGTGGCGGTGCGACGATTGGTGGCGATGATGGATGAGATTGTGGTTTCGATTTCTGGTTGGATGGGGAGAGATTCGTGCGGGGCAGGAATCGGGGTTGGGGTTGGGGTGGGAGATTGGGGTTGGTCTGTCATTGTTTTGATTGATTCCCTGACGGATCGCTGTGTGTGCTATGCAAGCTTCTTTGCGGTAATATGTCGGCTTATACACGAGTCAGGTATGGGCGGAGCAGAGACAAGATCGTCGAAAGGTAAAGATACGATGGTGGTCTAATCGGAAGAAGAGGAGGATTAAGAAAAAAAAAAAAAAGTTGGAACAGTTCGGCGACTTTTTTTTGCTTCGCTCTCGGGATATGGAGCTTGTTTTTGTCTGTGTGGAGGAACAGTTACCGGGCGCGTGCCTGAATCATGACCAAGCAACACGATAACCACACAGCAAGCTGGCCTTGACTCCAAACGCCTGTTGTGAGATGCATTTTCGTGTTGATAAAGATAGCTTTAGAAGGGAAGATCGCAAGTGAGAGTGAGTTAGCATGCATGCAGCCGATATAGGCCGAGAAGATAGCTCCAATAGAAGCAAGCAAGCAAGCAAGACATAACTGGTCAATCAAGAATCGGACCGAAGAAGAGGCCAAACTGCCAAATGTGAATGTCCGAAAATGTCGCGAGTATAGGTACAAAGTAGATCTGAGGTCGTATGGAGGTATTCTTGGCGTAAAGGAGACGGTCTGCAGATTCGCATCCAAGAGACTCCATCTTGGAAACTATGCTTCGATGCTCCTGTTTAATTCCAACCAGCTCGACATCTCACCCCTTCGCTCCCAAAACACCAGCCAACCAATCCAAACCCTCTGTCAAACCCCTTCCTGTCAAAGCACTACAGCCAAAAATCTGCCAGGTTCTTTCCCTAAACGCTGTCAAAGCCAAACTTTCCGATATCTCGGCAGGTGTCATTGCACCTTTGATATCCTGTTTATTCGCCCAAACCAATATTGGAGCTTTGGTAACTTGTTCATCCTGTGCTATTCTGTGAAGTTCTTCTCGTGCGAGCGAGACTCGTTCGCGGTCGTTGGAATCGAGGACGAAGATGACAGCGTCGGTGCAAGTGAGGTAAGAGGTCCAGGAGGTACGGAGCGATGTTTGACCGCCAACGTCCCACAAGGTGAATTTGAGGTTTTTGTATTCGAAATTTTCTATCAAAGCATGAGGAAAGGAGAAGGTTGGGTGGTGAGTATCAAAGAAGGAAGTCGGAGAGAAGGAGAGGACAGAGGGGGGTGGAAGGAGGATGGGCTTACCAGTATTGGAACCAACTGTGGGAGCGGTAGATACGACTGATCCGAGTGTCATTTTGTACATTAGGGTTGTTTTGCCTGCGTTGTCCAGCCTACGTACCATCATCAAGAGCAGAGGAGACGAGGAGGAGGTCGGCATTAGTGTGAGTATACTAGCGGGAGGAGAGGGTGAGGAGATGCATACCCAAGAATACAAATCTTAAGCTCCTTCGACCCGAAAAGGGAGGACCAAAGTGAGCTGAAGGCCACTCCCATGGCGGCTACTCCTCTCGAACCCGATGCTTTGCGCGTTGAAACAATGTCCGCAACTATGTCGTCGTCCAGATCGGTGCGGGAGGTGGTGAACGCGGTGGTTGAGAGCCAAAGTGCGTGTGTTGGTGAGTGAGTGTGGGCATTGTGTGTTGCAAAAAGCGGGGGAGCACAGACCAAGTAATTCCTCCACCTTGAAAATGCACGCACCGCTCAACAGCAACCAACACCTTGACCTTGACCACCATCACTGAAGACAAAGCTATGCTGAAGCGACGAGCTGGCTCGTGCCAGCCCCCTCTTCCACCATCTCAGGCTGAGCCTGTCAAAAAGCCCAGCAACGCTGTCACAACACTAGCCGAGCTCGCAGCATCGCAATCAAGAATTCTCAAACTCTCACTCCTGGTAAGGTTCCTATCGATTCCTCTCCTCATCCTCACTTGTTCTGCTCAACAATCTTTCGACACCTCTCACGAACTCGTCTCATACTCGCTCGATCCGCAAACCTCTCACGGACTATCTTCAGGATCCTTCCATTGGCTTTTGACATTCGTTCGATGGGATACGATCTACTTCCTTTCCTCTGCCTCACCCTCTACCACACCTCAGCATGCAGGAGGATATCAGTGGGAGCAAACGCTCGCATTTCAACCCGGCATCATCTCCATCTTACGCGCTACAGGATACGTTACGCCGAGCTTAGATGGGACTTGGAGCCCAACCGCGGCTTTGCTCTTGACAACGGTGCTGGCGAACCTAGCTACGCTGGTGGGGCCTGTGCTACTGTTCAGGTTGGGATGGAGGGTTGTGAGGGATATAAAACTGGCTGAAACAGCAGCGTTGTTGAGCGTCTTTGCGCCGTCTAGTGGAACGACGTTGACTAGCCCCACACCCGAACCTTTTTTCAGTTTGGCGTGCTTGATGGGTATGCTTGCACTCCAGAACACCAACCAACAGGGCAGTGTAGGGTGGGGGCAGATGATGATTGCTTCGATCAGCTTTGCGATTGCAACCAGCTTCCGAGCAAATGGAGTCCTTTTGGTCGGATATATTGTTTTCGCGCTTCTCAAAGGGGTCCGGAGAGATCATCATGTAGTGCTGCTGTTAAAGCTGGTTCTGGGAGGAACGATTTGCATTGCTCCAAACGTATTGTTTCAAACCTGGGCATATACAAGATTCTGCCTCACAGACAATGCCCGACCGTGGTGCGAAAGTAGGTGGCCGAGCATATACAGCTTCGTCCAGTCTCATTACTGGGATGTCGGCTTGTTGCGATATTGGGAGGTGGCACAGATACCAAACTTCATACTTGCTTCTCCGGTGCTACTCATGGTAGGGTATGCTGGTTGGGTGTTCTATCGCGACTCGACTGCTGGCCAGACACTAGCATCTTTTATCCCCTTCTCGAGCCACGGAACAGAAGAAAGCAGGGGAAAGGAGAGGGGAGGGTTTGAATTGAACTCATCTCCTGAAGCCACACCTTACATCGTACACGGTATAGTGCTAGGCCTAATCCTGTTGTTCGCATCACATGTTCAAATCGCGTTAAGGCTAGCTACTCCAGGAGGAATGCCAATGGTTTGGTGGGGAGCAGCACATGCCGTTCTCCATTGCGAGCGGCTGAGGAAGGTCGTGCTGGGATATTTGTCGATTCAGTATGTGGTTGCTATTGTGCTTTATGCTGGGTTCTACCCTCCAGCCTAACTCCTGACCTTAATGTAATGGAGCAGTGTATGACAAAGACGGGTATTCGAGATGTGATGTTTGCGATCATGTGTGTGATTGGTGCGGTTTGGGACAACGGAATTGTCGGCCAACCCATAGCGTCGAGAGTACGGCTCTTTCCGCACTTGACACGGACTGAGTCCACGCGACCTTTCTCGACCATTCACACCATTCTGTAGGAACGTTCGGAAGTGTCGGTATCGAGTATAGGTGTTGATCGCGATCAATCTCGTTTGACACGTGAGCAGATGGAACAGCGTTCTGTTGTGTAAAGCTGTGCAGGCTGACAGGGAACAGCGTTGGCTGGGACCACAGGGCAAGAACATGAGGGCGGTAAGGAGGGTTGCTGCTATGTGCGCTCTCGTGTGTGGAGAGCCAATGCTTCCAAATTCCTCTCTAAAGAATCAACTCGAGTCTTACCCCGCTTGCACCCGACCCTTAGTTTCGGCTTTCTCCATTCCTCATCCTTTGCGTTTCCATCCGATCTCCTTCCCTACCTACCATCATCGCACGTCAACACACACTGTCCACTCCCTCTTACCCCTCCTCAAAACGCTCACGAACTAAATAAAGCAATGTCTCAACAACTTCAACACCAGCTCTCAAGCGCCGGAATGGCCGAAGATTCAGCCTACTACGTTGGACGATACACCATTCAAGGTCTTCAATATGGTTGTCTTGCCGCCACACCCCTCTACTTGCTTCAAGCAGCTCGAGGTCGTGGGTTCTCTCTGCGTGGATTAGCTCGTTACAACTGGCTTTTGCCTTTAACCGGTGCTGGAGCAGGTTCTGTTGCTGGTTATGCCGCTGCTTCTCAGCTCGATCATCCCTCTCTTAGTGCTAGAACTTCAACTTTGAGATTGGACGCTCAAAGGGTGAGACAGGATGATTTACATTTGATCGGAAGTGTATTGGGCGCTTTGGTGCTGCCTGCCATTTTCTTAAAGAGGACAGGGTTGGTCAATGGTCTGCTGGGTGGAGCGGGGTTGGGTGGAGCAGCGGGAATGGTGGTCCATCAAGTGCAGAGGTTGGGAGGTAGTGCAAATGCAGTACAGAAGGCGGAGGGAGAGGTGAACGAGGCGATCGAGAAAGGCAAAGCAAAGTTGGACGAGGTAAAGGGTGAGGTACAGAAGAGACTTTAAACTTCCCCCGCCCCGGCCAGAACAGTGATACTGTCCAAAGCTGAGGTTGGCGAAGCATAGTTGGAACAAACGCGTAGGATTCAACAAACGCAATCGTTGCCAGCCGTACGCATAGGCCGAGAGCGGGATGCAAGTCAGACCGTAGTGTTGCACAACAGACAATCTTGTTCAATGCACCAACAAAGGTCGTGAATTTTGTTCCCTACTTCACATGACAAACATTCTCAACAAGGCATCGTCTGAGCGAAGCACAGAGCGAAGCCACCAAGAGTTGAGGAAGCAGAATGAATCAGACACTCACTCGACTGATAAACAAAAAGGATCATGTGTCAATGACGAAACAAAGAGATTGACTTCGACCAGCAATATAACTGCAACTGATGATTCATGAGGTATACAAAAAGAGACCAGCTTAGTGTGTGAGGGTTGGGGGGGTAGCTCATCCCATCCTCATAGGTCCCGTATTACCTCCATTCGGTCTTGGCCCTCCTCTTCCTCTTCCACCTCTATATCCACCACCTCTTCCACCTCTTCCTCTACCTCTTCCTCCTCCCATACCTCCCCCTACACTTGCACCTGTATCGCCAAAAGTCTGCATATTCTTCATCTCTTCCGCCATCCTAATCGCTTTTCCCCTTCCCCTGCCTCCCCCGCCTCGACCACCACGACCTCGTCCACCAGGAGCATCAAAGAAGCTGCCGCTGCCGTTTGCTCCTTCCCCTTCATGCGCTGCGGGGGTGTTCCTTTCATACCTGTCCTTTACTTCAGAAGAAATGTTATCAAAGAACCCGCTTTTCTTGTCGTAAAAGTTGCCCGGGCTTTCGCTGGAAGGTGGTGGGATGGCGTCTAACAGTCCACCTGCCCCGCTGTTATCCGGAACAGAAGAGGAGGACGCATCAGCATGTTTCTGGAACTTAGCGTTGGCCTGTTCGAAATCAAACTCTTTGTTGGGCATTGAAGGTCCACCCACATCCTGACGTGGGTGTCGAGGCCCACGTCCAGCTCTACCGCCTGTGCGTCGATCGGATTGAGCAGCTGCCTTTGCGGCAGCAGCAGCGGCATGTGGGATCGCAGGAAGATGGTGCGCTGCAGGTGGAAGCGACGATGGTGAAGCGGAAGGTTGAGTATTGGAGTCGGGCTTAGAGACGGAGAGCTTGGCCATTTCTTCGAGCACCTTGTCTGCGCTAGACTTTTCTGCAGGTTTGTCAGCGGCAGGAGAAGGAGATGGCTTGTTTGCTGTTTTGCTCGAGCTGGATGCTGTTGAAGATGCTACAGCTGCTGCGTTCGGGGAAGGAGGGATGGGGGATTGCTTGGGAGGTGCACCGCCGTTGAAGTTGGGAGGAGGAGGTCCACCGAGACCGGGAGCACCAAAGGGTGGTGGAGGCATGCCGTACATTCCTCCCGGTGGTGGGGGTTGGAAGCCACCAGGACCTGGTGCCGAAGACTATTGCAATAGAAGCCAATGGAGAGAAGAGAAGCAAATCATCGAGTTAGCAACGGTGCTCTCCTGTAACACTTGGCGATAGGCCTTGCAAGTGGCTTCCCGAGGTCAGGAAAGGACTTTCGGATCAGTAGGAAGGCAACGGAGAAATCCACACGGTTTTGCGCTCTCGGACAATGACAAGTCCTGGAGGACTGTTTTACATCCGTACATGGTTCATCACATAAAAGTCTTTTTTTTTTTTTTTTTTTTTTTTTTCCTTCCCTCGGCAGCCCAGGGAGCATGGATGATATATAGAACTTACCTTGAGAATGGCAGGGTCATTCAGTGCAGGCTGAGGCGGCGCCGGTTGCTGCTTTGGTGGGTTCGGGTCGTCAATTTTGAGATCCTTGACATCGGCAGCACGGAACATGATGTATTCATAGACATGGTCGCTAGGAGGAATCTCCTCTTGAGGACGACCCTGAGCAGAGACACGACCTTCGGTACCCCATGATCGAACTTTTTCAAGCGCAATGGTGGCTTGTTCAGGGTTGATCGATGCGAGGAGACCTTGGTATCGGATGTCGGATTTAGAGATGAGCGAGATAAGCGCTCCGATGTATTCGGCGGTAGCCATGTTTACGTGGCGGAGCGTAGCCGATCTGATTTTTGTGAACTTGGGATGTCGTTAAGACTGAGAAAGATTCTGAAGTCGACTCCGCTTGGGACTTGTGTAGAAGTGTCGAGGTCGCAAGAGACGATTTTGGTTGCGACGACGTATGTTTGTGGCGAGCGGCAAAGTGTGGAACGAGGAAACGTCGACGATGCGAGGTGCTAGAATATATAACTTTTGATGCCGAGCAGATGAAAGATGGGACCAGGTGTGTGACGTTGGGAATCTTAACGAGGCTGAAGTAGCAGACGTGGGTCGCAAGGGGGTATGCACAGTGAAGTTGAAAGATAGAGAAAGGGAGATGAAGAGAGGGAATAGAGAGATAGGAACGAGGACCAGGGTATTAGGTGTATGTTGTGTAGATGTGAAGAAGGTGAGATGAGGAGAGAAGACCTGTCTCAGACATGGTTCTTGTCGGCAGACACAGATCCTCGCTGATTTTCAGTTGGCCTTTGCGCTTCCAGCCAAAAAAAGAGCGAAATCGAAAAGGAATCGACTTGAACAAGTCGACCTTTTTCTTCTCTGCCATTTCCATGCAGTGATCGAGCATGTTACGTAATCAACCTTGCGATAAGCATTGCTTCGAGCTATCATGTTTGCTATTCGCACAACTTCTTCTGACTCACAACAGATTCAGCACAGCGGTACATCCAGAAGTGATGCCAAGATACACAAATACAATAGAATTAACAGATGCAAGGTGTGATGCGAGGGAGTGTCAAACCAATAAAGGGTGAGGGGAAGCGACACGAGAGGGGGAAGTGAATCCGAAGCGGGAATGGACCCGAAGAAGGATGCGGTATCATCCAGAATGCAAGTGCAGGAAAGCTATGAATCGCGTCCAAGTGTGTGAGTGTATACAGATGAGAGAGGTGTCTAGATGCGGGAGTATCCATTGGGATGCGAACGTCGAGGGCATGTAATGGAAACGATATGCTAGTGAGGAAGGAGGCACTACGACAAATAGTGGGACAGGTTGAGCTGGCTCCCATCGCCTCCGCCATAGTGGTTCGAGAACTCTGCCAGTGCTTCGGCTGTCTTTTGCGGGTCATCGCCCCACTCGTTGCCGTTGTACCAGCCTTGGTTCTGATTCATGACCGGAGTGAGGGCTTCGTCGGTGCTGCCGTTGCTGCTGGCCGTCGGCATGCCAGGACCACCGGCACCAATCGCACTACCGCCAACAATGCCTCCAAATCCAGGTCGCATCAACGGCGAGTTGCGTGCACTCGGTGCAAGGAAGTCGTACATGCCCGAAGCGTGAGGGACATACGGCGACGAGCCAGACAGCATGGCACGCGGCGTCGAGCTGCCGTTGGCCGAGCTGCTTGGTTGCAATGGCTGAGAGACAGTCACGCGATTGCCGTTGCGCAGGTGCTGGTCTGCAGTGGCATCGCCACTGCCGTTGCGCATAGCGGCTTGGTGGTAAAGGTAGTCGAGCGTGTGATTGCGCAGGTGTGCTTGCTGAGGTGCGTAGAAGCCATTCTTGTGCAAGTCATGCTGCAGTGGCAGATCGAGTGGCGCGGCAGCGTACCAGTTGACCTGTCCACCTGGCTGATCGGCGAACAGGTCTCGTGTTTCTTGGGGTAGTGCTGCGTAGAAGCCCTCGCCGCGTTGTGCGCGGGTCAGATCGACTACGCCGATCGTCGGTGGCTGCTCTGCAGGCTGAGCACCTTGCTGCTGTGCTTGCTGCTGCTCGGCAAAGTTGGATGAGACCACCTTGTCAAGACCGGCAGAAACGACACCAGCTGCAACGGCGGCATTGCGAAGCTCTGTGAGCAGGTTGACGTCAACGCCTCCGAGTTCGTTACTGACCTGTGCCATATCAAGCGATGCTGCTTGTGGTGTGGAAAGGAGCTGCTGCAGGCGTAGATACTGGTCTGAAGTAACGCGAGCAGCGATGAGCGAAGCAAGTCGTGTGAAAGCTTCATTTGGTGCTTCGCCACCGGATCCGTCGGCACCGCGACCCTTCTTTTTCGGCCGTAAGTCATCGGCGGCGTCCTTGAACAGATCCGGGAACTCGGCGACCTCGCCACTTGCAGCATCTTCATCTCGCAAAGCACCAGGACCCTGAACGCCGCGGAGGAACGGCGACTCCTCCTTCGGGGGAGGCGCAATCGCCTTTTCGAAATAGTTCATCGGCGTCTCGACCTTGCGGATCTCCTCGGGCACGCAGCTGGCCCAACTCTTGATCTTGTGGAAGACGCGCTGCTGCTCGTTGTACCTCGACTCGGTAACATAGAGAGGACTGCGTGGATCCCAGTATTCGGGCTTGGGACGACCTCGAATGTACTTGGTGTAGAACATGACCATGATCTTCTCGAGAATATCCTCAATGTGATGATCTGCAAAGTATCCGGTCTTGACCACCTCGTCCTTGAAGAACTTCTTGGATGCTGGGTGGAAGGTCTGCTCGGGTCGATAGTACCAGCAGACAGTGACCCAGCCTTGATCGGGGTCATCGTCTTCGCGACGAAGCACCTTGAAGATCTGGGCCACAATGGGCTTGGTCGGGTCAGATGGGTTGATGAGGTGAATCCAGTCACCAACGCGGAACGCTTTGCCTTTGAGGTTGAGGTGCTCGTAGTAGGTCTTAGACTTGCTGCTGATGCGTGTCGTCAGATCACCGTGCGAGCCCGCACTGGCGTACAGAGGTCCGTGTGGGATGGATGAGAAGTGTCGACTGGCATCAGCGTTTGCGGCCGCTGCGCGCACAGCCTCTGCAGTGATAGGCTCGCGTCTTGACGGCTTTGCCTTGGTGACCTCGTGATAGAGACGCTGAAGCACCACGGCATCTCCATAGGTCTGTGTGCCGATCGGATGCATTCGACGTGCGTTCTCGAAGAGTTGAAGCATATCCATCTCAAAGTCGGTCGCCTTGAGATATTCGCCCTCGGCGATGCGTTGCGAGATGGCAGACAACGATGTTGGCTTCTCCACCTGTTCGTAGTAGTCTGGATCTGCTTCGGGGTCGGGACACTCTTCAAGCGGCTCAGCCAGCCTTCGTCCATGCATGTCGGTGTGGTTGCGGATGCACTCGACAATGGCGGCATAAGCGCGCTGCGCCTCAGAAGCGTTGGCGGGTTCAGTCATCCAGCCGGCATCGTGCGGCTCGGGCAGTTTGAGGTCAGGCTCGGTGGCGTCCGACTTGCGCCGTGTGCGACTTGCGGGAGATGCACCAGCGTTGCCAACAGCCTGGCCGAGACCAGCACCTATCGAACCACCAGCTGCAGTCATGATGGTACCTCCTTCTGTTGTGCCGCCTGCTGCTGATGTGGAAGGCTGAGTCGCCGATGAGGAAGCTGGTGACGTTGTTAGAGCAGTTGCACCTTGGACGCTCTCTCTGCGAGCATTAGATCCTCTTGCCTGTTGAGCTTCTCGGATACTCTGCTGGCTTTGCTGTTGCTGCAGCTCTTGCTGGCGCTGGAAGGTGGGTATCGCTGGGAATGAGGGCACGTTGTGAGGCGAAGGCTGCATACTTGTCGGAACGGGCTGGTAGAAGACGTTCTGTTGTTCGGGGATGCCCGGACCTAGACTATGTGATGGGTAGCCGGTAGGTGGCGGTGGCTGGAAGGGTGAGCCTGTTGCAGAGTATGATGTTGGCTGTGCTGCTCGAAGACGTGGTGAGGTGATGTGGGAGGTGCGTGGCTGCGGTGTTGGCTTGGGCGGCGGTGGCGGGGCGGGCTTGGGAGGTGGTGCGTTGGGATCACGGTTCTTTGGTGGTCGACCACGCCCACGCTTGATGGGCACTGGTGTGCCAAGAGGCGAGTTGCTACCAGATGCCATAGCCTGTTGCTGCTGTTGCAGCTGATATGGATTTGACATGGTGTCGATGGAAAGCCTCTCCTGAGCAAAATGGACGTCGATAAGGAGGATCCGGTCTGACAAAGGCTCGGAGAGCGGCTCTCGCAGTTTGGCGAATAGACAGGCTGTTGACTGTGACAGATGCTGAAGTGTGCGCTGGCTACGTTGTAGACAATCCGCTGAAGCTAGAAGCCGCTCGTATGACAACTACGACGGATACGGAGTGTGCTGATTAACGCCGAAATTCGGACGCGTGATGCTGCTGCCAATTCCGTTCGACTCAGCTTGGGTGGCGTATGTGAAGCGACTCGTGAATGCGGTTGAGCCGTTGAGCCGTGAGAGAATGCGGATGAGAGGTAGGGTATGGTGTATGTGGCGTGTGTGAGGATGCGATGTTAGACGGAAGTAGAGTAGCGAAACCGGACTCGACCTGGACAGTGAGAAGAAAGAAGCTTCAAGTAGCGTGCTATACAGTATACAGGATGGCGAAAATGCAAAGGGTCCGCAGGTGTCGGATGGTGAACGAGAGCCGAGGCGTATGTTATGCGGAACGAGGGTCGAGATGGAACGAGCAGATGATGGTGATGATGGTGACAGACACCTTTGCAGGAGAAAGGGTGAGGATGGGGTTAAGGCTAGGATAGCGGAGGGTGGCGAAAGGGAGAGACTTTGGCGGTGAGAGTCTGACCGTTCAGTGAGCATTCCGTCACACACTCAATCGCACAGCTTGGCCAAGGCGACATAGGCAACCAAAGGCTTCGTTCGGTGTGGCCTAAGCAAATGTCCCAGAGATCGCATTCAATCAAAGAGACGTGCCTGCACGCCAGTCTCTTGCTCAATGCGACTGAGTCACAGTCGCGTCTCATCAACGAAACGATGAGTTGCGGTGTGTAGGATTGCTATCTGATGGTGGTACTGGATACAGGTGTGTGTGTGGAAAATATTTTCCTTGAATTTCAACTCCCTCCTGAAATTCCAATTTCCAGGCGGTAGCCAGGCCCGCCTGGTCTCTCCACTTCTCAGGCGGTAGTCAGACCCACCTGCCTCAACTCGATGGCTTCGCAACACGCTGTGTCGACGCGGAACTCAGCTTTTTCTCTCGTTCATTTTTGTGATGGAATTTCTGATGATTTTCGAAAATCAAGCCTTCAGACAACGGCCGACGTCCTTTCCCAGCCTAAACTCGATTAGCCGCTTCTGACAACGCCGCCGCCGCCATGCACTTCCGAGGGAAGCCATCAACCAAGCTCGACCTGTCAAAAAGGCCCGTTATCTCTCCGACCGTGTCAAGGCCTAACCTTCTCGCCACCCACACTAGAATCACCCTTGGCGTACAGCATCGAGGCCATAGTTCGGTGCAGAGGCGTGTGTTCAATCTGTGAGCTTTCTCGCCAAAGGCTCGATACTCGTGGGGAAACAATGTTGATCAACTCATAGGATGAGTAGAGGAAGGGTCTGACATCTGTACCAAGTTTCGAGGCAAAATCCAGGCCAAGATGCGTCGACCTTAAGTTGCCTGTACTGTACTTTATA
Organism: Ustilago cynodontis; assembly: GCA_928865425.1. Taxonomy (NCBI): domain Eukaryota; kingdom Fungi; phylum Basidiomycota; class Ustilaginomycetes; order Ustilaginales; family Ustilaginaceae; genus Ustilago; species Ustilago cynodontis. The sequence continues at coordinate 194,565 of CAKMXY010000046.1, read as the reverse complement.
CTGTATGTATGCGGGCTGTGCTGGAAACAAGGCCGGGGGAGCTCACCTGGAGATCTCACTTCTCGTCTATCATCGCGAGGCTTGTGCGTACGATTGTGGTGGTTCCCAAGCATTTTGCCGCTCTGCTCTCTCTTGGCAAGCGATTCACTCGCTTCCACGCTATCCAACTTGTCCTTCCTCTCTCCCAAAAGTTTGCTCACGCTTCATCTCAACATCCATCTTCGCAAGCGTCGCTGTTGCCCATGGTGGTTTGCTCGGCAATTCACCCCGCTCTCTCTGTCCCCATATTCTGCATATGAAGTTTGCCCTCGTGTGGCCATGGAGTCGATCTCGGCCCGGGAATGCATTTTCGTGAGCTCAAGCGTTGGTGGAGACCCTCTTACCTGCTCGCTTATGCATTGCATTCTTAAATAAATTCCCCTATGCTCCTTAGGCTGCTTTCGCTGCTGTTCACTGCGCCTCTCTTCTCCGCCTTGCTTGACCCTGACGTCAAGAAACACAGTCAGCATCCTCGCAGCGGCAACTTTCACCTTGGACTTTTCGCATCATCGTCTTGACTCGACTTCGAGCCGTTCCGATTCTATTGACAGTTTCGAATGCAGACCGTGATTAGTCGTTTCCATCTGCAGTCTCATTTGTCCGTTTTGCTGTTTCTAAGACAAGGCCGCAAGAGGCAAAACAGCAGACAGATGCGATGAAGATTCTTCTACAAATGACATTCGGGAAACATCTGTACATACATACAATACAAGATAGGAACAATAGTATACGAGCACAAAGAGCAGTCGAAGCAGAGATAGGGTTGAGTGCATAGAGAGAAAGAGTTAGACGGAAACAGGTACGAGCGAGCAGATTAGGCAGTTTTCACGACCAGAGTAGACGTGAATGTGTAGGGTGAGGACAAAGAGAAGAAAAGGGGACGACATCTACAATCGAGAGTCCTCCATCTCGTGCATGAGCCGGCGACCTTCACGAATACCCTCGTGCTCTTGACTGTATCCGTTGGCCTCGAAAGCGAGCGCTGCATTCTCGAACAGCTTGTTGCCAAACGCTGCCTCCATCGCCTCCCACACCGTCTTTACGTACTTGATCTCGAGCTCGTCGCGCACCTTCTTAGGCAGGTCTGCCTCCACATCCTTACGGTTGCGATGAGGCAGCAGCACCTTCTTGATACCGGCACGCGAAGCCGCTGTGAGCTTCTCTCGAATACCACCGACGGGCATCACGACACCTCGCAGTGTCACTTCACCCGTCATGGCAAGGTAAGGAGAGATGGGCGTTTTGGTGAACAAACTGACCAAGGCACACGTCATGGCGACACCCGCTGAAGGACCGTCCTTCGGGATGGCACCCGATGGCAAGTGCAGGTGGATGTCATTCTTCGGGAACTCCGAATCGCGTGTGTGAACAATGCCAAGCTGGAAGGCATTGCCCTTGACCCAAGACAATGCCAACTCTGCCGACTCGCGAATCACATCACCCAGCGAGCCCGTGAGCTTGAGATAGCCACTGCCAGGTGGAAGAAGCAGTGATTCGATGTGCAAGATACCACCAGAGCCAGAACCCTGGTACGCCAAACCCGTCGAGACACCTGGTCGAGCGTTGGCTTCGGCCACCTCGGGTTCGTATGTGTCGGGTCCAAGATACTTTTCGAGATCCTCTTCTCGAACGACAGGATCATACTCCTTGGGGATGCCCTGCTCGTCCTTGAGAGTGCCCTTTTTGGACTGCGAGTATTCGACCGCCTTGGCTCGTGCCAGTGCGCCGATCTCGCGTTCCAGTGTACGAACACCGGCTTCACGCGTGTAGCCCATAGCCACCTTGAGCAAAACCTCATCCGAGACGACGAGCTGATCCGGAGAAAGACCCTGCGCCTTGATCTGCTTGGGAAGCAAGTACTGACGTGCAATGGCTGTCTTCTCATCGTGAGTGTAGCCCGAGATATGGATGACCTCGGTACGGTCTAGCAAAGGTGGCGAGATCGTGTCGAGCGAGTTGGCAGTAGCAATGAAGAGTACACGGCTCAAGTCGATGGGCACGTTGATGTAGTGGTCGCTGAAGGTGTGGTTCTGTTCAGGGTCAAGCACCTCGAGCATGGCAGCCATGGGGTCACCGTGCAAGCCGTTACCGCTACCAAGCTTGTCGACCTCATCGAGCAAGATAACCGGGTCCGAGACGCCAACCTTTCGGAGAGATGAGACGATCGAGCCAGGCATGGCGCCGACGTAAGTTCGACGATGACCTCGAATCTCGGCTTCGTCACGAACGCCACCGAGCGACATTCGTGTGAAGGGACGCTGGAGGGCCGATGCAAGCGACTTGGCAATCGAAGTCTTACCGGTACCTGGAGGACCGACGAGCAGCAAAATGGGACCTTTGTCACCAACACGCAGCTTCTCGTTGCGACGACGACGCTTCTCCTCTTCGATCTCCTCTTTAGAGATGCCCTGCTCGCGTGCCACCAGATCTTCTCCCTCTCCGAGTTCGGCAGACAGGGAGGCGTCCTCGTCGTCGCCAGCAGTCGCCGCCTCGTCAGTGGAGGCAGAAGGAATCGCCTTGCGTCGTTCTGCGGTGGTCTTGCGCTCTTCGGCCTCCTCAGCTTCGAAGCGCTCCTTGGCCTGGTTGGTCTTGAGTTCAAGCACGGCAAGGTACTCGATGAGACGCTTCTTGACCTTCTCGAGGCCATAGTGGTCTGCGTCAAGGATGCGACAAGCACGATCGACAATGCCCTCTTCTTGAGCAGGTGCGCTGTTGCTCTTCTCGTGCAACACAACGGCCTTGTCGTTGGGATCGCGAGATGGCTCTACATCGGAACTGATCTTCTCCCAGGGAAGCTCAGCCATGATCTCAAGGTAGGTAATCACGACACCTCGCTCGACACTCTGTTGCGGAATGCGTGAGAGTCGCTTGAGCTCCTTGTCGCAAGCCTTGCGAGCTTCAGGACTGAGACGGGCTTGCTCGAGCTTCTTGGCAAGCTCGGCAACTTCGTCCTCGTCATCGTCTCCGCCGCCAGCACCAGGTAAGCCACCTCCGGGCATGCCCTTGATACCAGGCTTGGAACCACGGCGGCCGCCAAGGGGACCAGTGATGATGGGACCACTGCCGTTCTCGTTATTGGAGTTGTTGCGAGAAGAAGGCGCGCGGATGATGATGCCTCCGCCGACCTTGCTATCGTCCTTGTCACCAGTGTTCGAGGTGATAGCCGAGATGCGTGCAGCAACGCCCTGGTTGAGGGCAGCAAGCTGGTTGAGCAAAGCTTCGAGCTGCGAGCGGATGACAGTTTCCTTGTTGCTTGGGTTCAGTGGTGACGAGAGAGCGGCCAGTAGCTCGCGAGCAAGCTTGACACGCTTGGTACCGTTCTGAATGACGTCGACCGAGTGACGAACACGTTCGCGCTGGTCCCAATCACCGAGGATGGCTACACGCTCGGACCACTCACAAGCACCGCCGAGGGTACCAACAACAATGTCGGCAAGAAGTGCAGCCTGCGACTCTCGGCAATCTTGCATAAAACCACGCAGCTTCTTGAGCAGACTGGCTGGAAGCAACGGAAGTGCGGGACCGACGATAGGGGAAGGTGTGTTGGTGGTGCCGTCGCTTGGAGGGTGAAGCTGAGCGATGGCATCGATGAGCTCGGCAGAAACCTTCTTGAGCTTGACGACGAGATCAATGTCGCCTGGAGAAGCTTCGGGGAAGGTAGGCCATGACTCTTCGTCGACAAAGGCAGTGGCAGTAGCGAGTGGGATAGGCACATCAGGGATGGCGAGGTTGCTCTTGGGATCGATGGTGGTTGCAGTGAGAGGAGCACGGATCGAGAGCCAACGGTCGATGCGGACACGTGTGAGACCGGAGACAAGCAAGGTGCAAGTCTGTGTCTGTGGGTTGCGAACGAGTCGCATCAAGCGTGCCGCGCATCCCCAGTCGTAGAGGTCGTTGATGCGAATGCGGGTGTCGTTGTCTTCGGCAGTAGTGACGCTGCGTGCGTTGGGGTCAGTGGGGAGCGCCGGATTGGTGGCGCGCAATGCTGGCTTATCTGCCGATGCCGTGCCCCTAGGTGCCTTGAGTGTGGGGACGCAAGCGATGATGATGGGCTTGTTAGAGTCTAGACGAGATCTGCCGTTCTGTCGAGATCGTTGAGAAGCATCGTTGTTGGACTCGATGCCGTCCTTGAGAGCAGAGTACTGAAGAGCAGCCTTGAGAAGACTGAGTGAGTGTGCATAAGAGATGTTAATGGAAAGAAGGAGGTTGGGATGCAGAACAAGCGGATACGGAAGCGGCAAGACCGGAAGACGGTCAGGGATCGAGATGCTGGGGTTCATGTTGAGAAGTCAAGTCGAGTCTGCTTGCTGCCTGAGCGAGGCTCTGCACCAGGCAGGATCGTTGTATGTCTCTAGATGTGATGAGAGAGGTAGATGCAGATGCAAATGCAGACGGTGTGAGCAGTGAGATTGGTGGGGAGATGGTGGTCTGATGGCGATCAGTAGATGTGCTGGTGTGGAGGATAGGTCGAAGTGTTTGGCGTCAATTGAGAGTTAATTGAGATGATGATGAGCAAAGGGAAAGATGAAAGAGTGATGAAGCTCAGAGCAAGGCGAGGGCAGAGGTCAAGCTGACACACACACACACACACACACGCAAGCAGACAAGAGCCAGAGCCAGAGCCAGATACTGTAGTGCGGGGTGATGGCTTGAGAGAGCGAGAGAGCAGAGGTGATTCACGGCATCCGGGGCAATTTCCGACCGGTGGCTGGCTGGCTGGCTGGCTGCACGCTCACACGCGCACAGAGGTCGAATACGTAAGCTGAAAGCTCCTTTAGCGTGTGGAGTAACTTGGCTCGGGAACCTGCCAGAAAAAGCGCGCGCTCTCTTCTCACACCGAGCTTGCCTTTGCCCTCGCACCGTGCGTTGCGAGCGTCTCTTCTGAATCCTATCTCCACGCCTAGCGACTGTCTGCCATCGCCGCCATCATCATCATCGTCAAGTCTGCTACTGTACCCACTCTCTTTCATTTCTTTTAACTTCCGAATCGTGGCAGGGCGAGTGTGACGCAAAAGCGGCAACGGCGGCAACCGCAACTGCCGTTCATCTGTCTGTCTTCCTCTCATCACCACCTTGCTCTGAAACCTGAGTAACTTTGAGAGGCCAAAGCTTAGGCTGAATTAGCTCCACAATGTGAGAGCTATCGTGTATGAACATTTTCAGGCAGGAATCGCCGATGATGTTACCGATACTGTAGGAAGATGCTGACGTTGCCTTTCTTCGTCTTTTTTAGGGCGCGGCCGCAATTTTGAGAATTTTTTTTTTTGGCTTGCAGGCGACCAGCAGGCTCGAGCAGATGCTGGGTCGTTCGAGCCAAGAGATGAACTGTTGCCAAATCGGCTCTTTTTTGGCATTCTTGGTGGGGCTGCAGCTCGAGCTGTTTGCCGACATCGTTTGTTCAACGGTCGGCCTCCTTCATCTTTTCTCCTCTTGCCAACCACGTCTTCACTTTGCATACACTTGCAAGCAACGCCTTTCAGCTCCGCAACACACACCACTGCATCTTCGACCATACCGCTCATAGCATCGCATCGAGCTGCTGCCGCTTTCGCCGCCCTCAAACGCTTTGTCTCGCTTAACTTTAGCTTCTCTGTACCAACCACAACTCGTGCAACCGGCCTCAGCTTTTAGCTCCTCAGCATCACCGCCTCGTCTCGAGCGCTTCTTATCAGCAATCACTACCTTGTCGCCATCTATTCGGGCTACTTCAGACAACCGTAGTTTTTATGTCTCTCTTGTTCTCCACCATAACTCGTCCATCTGTCAATTCGCCTTTCGCTCGTAGACAAAAGCCGCCTTATTCGGTTTTGCATTGTAGCTGTACTTGATATACATCTACGACTTCCTTCTTCTTGTGAATCACCCCCCCCAAATTCGACCTGTCGTTGTCGAGTTTCTTCTGCTACACCCTAAGCTACTACCGCCATCATGTCCGTAGTCAACATTCGTCGCGATGTCGACGACAAGTTCTACCGTTATCGCATGCCTCTCCTTACCACCAAAATTGAAGGCAAGGGCAATGGTATCAAGACCGTCATCCCCAACATGGCCGACATCGCTCGTTCGCTCAGCCGTCCTCCCACCTACCCAACCAAGTACTTTGGTTGTGAGCTCGGTGCCCAGACCTCGTTCGACGAGAAGAACGACCGATACATTGTCAACGGCGCTCACGACGCCGACCGTCTCCGCGAGCTGCTCGACGGCTTCATCGACAAGTTCGTCCTCTGCGGTGACTGCAAGAATCCCGAGACCGATCTCAAGATTCTCAAGGATGGTGACGTTCTCCGTAACTGCAAGGCCTGCGGTAAGCGTACCGGCGTGGACATGAAGCACAAGCTTACTACCTTCATCGTCAAGCACCCACCTCCCAAGCGTGTCAAGGGAGCCAAAGGAGCTGGAAAATCTGCCGGTCAGGATGCTGGTGATGCTGGCTCTGATGACGAGCTCACCAAGCGTATCAAGGCTGAAGCTGCCGAGATCCCTACCGCCGAGCAGGCCGGCAACGTCGACGATGACTGGTCCGTCGACACTTCTGCAGCTGCTGTCGCTGCCCGTGTCAAGGCACTTGAAGGCGGTATAAAGTCGTCCCTCGTGCTTGGCGAAGACGATGATGACGAGGAGGAGGACAGCCCTTACTCGCAGTTCGGCCAGTGGCTTATGGCCAACCGTAAGGGCGGTGAGGAGGGTCGCGTGTGCACCCCCGCCGAGGTCTACAAGAAGGCACAGGAGTTTGGTATCGAGAAGAAGCACAAGACTGTCCAGGTCCTCGCTCAGGCTCTCTTCACCGAAGACGCTCCCAAGGAGATTGAAAAGTACGGTGCCGTCCTCGCCAAGATGGTCGGTGACTCCGAGAAGCACCAGAAGGCGATGCTTGGTGGCTTTGAGCGTCTTGCTGGTATCCAGTACCCTTCGCTCGTCCCCAACGGCGTTCCCAAGATCCTCATGGCTCTGTACCAGATCGACCTTCTCGATGAGGACTTTGTCAAGAACTGGGGAACGCACGTGAGCAAGAAGTACGTCGACAAGGACACTTCCAAGAAGGTCCGCCGTGCTGCTGCTCCTTTCCTCGAGTGGCTCGATCAGGCTGACTCCGAGTCGGAGGAGGACTCGGATGATGAGGATGACAAGGACGACGATGAGGAAGAGGAAGAAGCTCCCATGGCCAAGGCAAACGGCAAAGGCGCCAAAAAGGTTGCCGCCCCAGCTACTCCTGATGAGGATGAGGAGGATGATTCGGACCTCGATAACCTCTAGAAGCGTCGCATTCAGACGTTCATTGATAGCGTGTCAGATTGCACGGTGCATCCCGATGTGTTCACTCAGTTCCGTGGATTCCTTCAGTCTTGTTTGTTATCATTTCAATTCACCTCTCTGTTCCCAACGTTTTCGCGCAATACGTCTCAGAATGCCCTCGGAATCACTCATTTGTGCTTGAGCGCGGTCTTGCGTTGATTCGGCCTTGCCGGTTGAGGATGCCACCATGTCTCAGCATCGAAATTCGTGTCTTCGGAGGAACGAATCAAGATTCCCACGGTCGCTTGCTCATCACACACTCAGTCTTGTTCTTGCGGAACCGCTTCTCCTTGTCAGTAATGTACTGTACGTATATTGCAATCGTGAGCAATCTTGGTTCATTCCCTTCCTCAATTCCATGTCTAGCATCCTTGATCTTCCGTAGCGTACTTGAGCAAGTAAGACGCGAGCAAACCTTTTAAATCCAGCTGAACCCACGGCGCGGTCGCATGCACAAAGCTCGCCACCCATGCTGACAGGCCAGGATAGTACACCGCTCTCGGATGGTAGCTCGTCAATGCGCATCTTATTGCCTCGAAGAGCGGAGTTGGATCTTGATGCGTAAGCTCGCTTGGGTAGGTTCTGGCGACTCGTACAGCTGATCCGTCGCTAGGTTTGACATTGAGCATGGTGTATGCTGGACCAGAGGAAGCGGTGGAGAATGGGAAATCGGGCGTTTCGATTTCGTCTGATGCTTCGTCGTGCAGACCTGTGAACAGCATGGATGATTTGGGGTGATATCTGCTGCCAAATGCGTTAGGGTGGGAGGAGGAGCGTAGGAACGTCAGATTGGAAGACTGAGAAGACTGAGACGAAGAAGCGGTTGCATGGTTGGAAGAAACGGTGTAAGGGTGTAGAAGAGATTGAGAAGGACCTGGTGTTGGAGGGTAAGACGAGCCTAGCGCGACAGGATAGCTGACTGCTGCAACGTGTTCTGCCAAGTCGTCCCATGGTACGGAACACAGCTCAATCCAGCGGAATACTCGGACCAACCTTCTCAGTGCTCTCACCATCATAGGTGCGGAAGATCCACTCTCTACTTCTGCGCTAGCATCTTCTCTGGACCCGGCTTCACTGACAGGTCGCGTCCAGCCCCGCAAGAAAGGCCTCAGTTCGACCGGAATGTAAATCTCATACCTTCCACTATCTCGTCTTGCTGTCGCTTCTCCCTGCTCACCTGTCGCCGATCCACTCAGCCTACCAAATCTCCCCACAAACGGCAGCCTGTCCAATACGCCTGCCAAACTAAACCAATCCTGCACTCTCCACCACCTTCGCTTCCTACCATGATGCGCAAAGTACCGGACCGACTCGTTCCACTTCACCACCTTCTTCAATCGTGTCTGTGGCAACTTGATCAAAGCATTGGTTTCGATCATAGATACGTGGACTTGCTTGGCACCACCGCCTCGTCGACGATATTCGAGTTCAAGCTCGCGGTATTGTGTACGGAGAGCTTCGCGCACAGTATTGACTACCGGGCTTGGCCAGGTGCGGAGGATTGGCGCTGGATCTGCCTGAGTGCTCGTACGTTGTGGCTGATCGTTGGACGATGAGGAGGAGAGAGAGCGGTCGCGTGACTTGCCACTGCCGCCACGGGTCGGCATGGATTGGAGAGAGAGCGTGTCTGGATCCTGTGGAAGATCTGGGCCGTGTCCACAGGGAACGAAACCGAGGATGCGGCCTTTATCGCGCTTCAAAGCTGGGAAAAGAACATTGATCAGTGCTTTCGACTGTACCACATCGGTAGCAAGTGCGCTGTGCAGTGCCGCCTGCTCGCCGTCTTGCGTCCTCACTATGCGTGCACTGGACGGTGACAGCGGCGGAGACGCATGTGCATTGAACAATGAAGAGGAAAACGACTCCATCGAGGCCCCAAAATCATTGCTTGCCTCCCTGAATGGCGGAGCCAATCCAAAAGGATCTCTCGGTGCAACATGCCCACTTCCTCCGCTGTTGCTACCCTTGCCCGCAGAAGAAGGCCTAAGCTCGCCCCACACGTCCCTGTTGCAAAGCGTGAAAGGATCAATATCGCTATAGGCGGTACTGGGCGTCTTGGGGATCTCCATACGCGATGCTAGTGCAGCGGCGCTTCTCGTGAGCGGGACATTTCGAGGGCACAACACCGATGGGATCAGGATGATACCGCTCAGCAGCAAATCATGCGAACTGCAGTAGGCCGAGATGGTCGAGTTGATCATCGCCAAACCGTCAGCTGTCTGTACATCAGCCATGATCGGGATGATGGTTCCCGATGGTGGAGTCTTGGGCCCGGTCTGACCAGGCATCCAGCCTTTGAGCATGTCTACTCCGTATCCGAATAAGTCAGGTGTTGCCCATGAGGACCAGCTGCGAGAGCGTCGTCGCGATTTGCTGCTGATCTGAATGGGTGGTGGTCGTGAACGTTGTCTGTTGGGTCGTGGTGTTTCGTCGCCACGATTACCATTGTTTCTCGCTTGGACCGTTGAAGAGGTCGCATCGGGTGATGAAGGGTCTGATCCATGCTCGCTGTGATCTGGCACCGATTCCGCTTCGTGAGTGTTCGCGGTAGATGTAGGCGAGGAAGGTCCACTCGAGTTGGAAGAAGCTGAGGACTTTGCACCAGCTCTCTGTCTGAGGAGCGCTTTCTCCATGCGAGCCTTCTTTGCAGCCCATTGCGCGACAGTGATCGAAAACTGGTCCGGATCAGCGTGTAGTACGAAGCAGGTGTACGGCACACGAGGATTTTGTTTGGTTGGTCCAACGTCCTTGAGTGCAAAGCTGGATGGCGAACCGGAAGAGAGGCGAAGAGCGACGTAGCGTGCGACTGCATCGTTGTGCGGTGCGTAGACGACAACGGCTGAGCCTTTGGAAGAGTCCCACCAGGCGCGTGAGGCTGGCTGATACGTATGGAAGAAGAGCAAGTAGAAGAATGTATGGAGGCTGCATAGAAAGGACTCGATGTAGACGGAGATGGTGGTGCAGATGGCGCGGATCCGACGAACAGTGGGCGATGGGGCTAGAGAGCCCCGAAAGCAGACCATCTTGGCGTGTCCTGGCGGGGTCTGGGCGAGTTCTAGCAGGGCAGTGTCTACAATTATAGCGCCGAGTGATGATAGATCAGACGCTTCTATCTCGTGGAATGGCCAAGTGGGTGCGGTTCGGGCAGTAGAGTGCGGGAAGCTGGGCGTTGCGCTAGCAATGGTCGTTGCCATTGAAGAGTGGAGTGGATTTGCCCTAGTCTGATGAGATACGGAGGGAGGTACAAGATTCCTGTGAGCAGCGGAAGGGCTCTGTGGAAGGTCAGGTCGTCATCTGAGTGGGATGTTCCGGGTGATTACGGAGAGAAAGAGCAGGATGGTGCTGAAGTCTATCGTCTATGGAATCCGTCCATCCACGGTGGTCTCGCCCTGTGCTAGCGATGCAACGTTCTGTGGGAGGTGCGGAAAGGAAAGGATCGATGTTGATGATAAGCAAGCAAGAAGAGAGGATCGTGATGAAGCGGGAACGTCAGTGGCTGCCACCGGAAGTGAAACCTTCAGATCATCCTCTCTCGCTCGCACACACACGCTCGCTGCACTGTGCACAACCGGGTGCACAAAGGTGAGAGGTGAGAGGTGAGAGGCTTGGCATTTTGATGCAGATGCAGGGTCCAAAAATCCCGTCTGACTGGTCAGCTAGCGCACGACAACATAGCATAACATATATATTGCAGGTGAGAGACCCGTGAGGCTTTCAAGCTCGATGGAGGCTCCCAGCCCGCCGTACAAAAAGGGGGGGGGGGAATTACAGGGTGGGAAGCAAAGATGAACAGCCAAGAGGTGTCGTACACTGGCTTGGCTGGGAGGATGATGGAGAAGAAAGAGGAGAGGCGAGAGTGCGGATAAGCGGGTTGACACGACATTTCGGCTTGCTGTTCAGCTCAGCCCAGACGCGCACGCCATCTTTTCCAAGACCACGTGATGCATACCCCCGGCACATTACACACGAGCCGTGTTCGGTGCTATGCCAGCAAGTGCTGCTGCTGCTGCTCTCCCGTGTCAAGCTGTCTGTCGAACAAAGCAGCCACCAGGTAGCGCACGGTTACACAAGAATGAGCAAAGCCTTTCGATGTCGAGCTCACATCAATGGTCTTCGGTCCCGTGTTGACGATATGTATCGTAGCTCCTGCTCTGGAGACTGCTCATGTCAGAGACAGAGTCCGCTCCCTGGCGACAATGAAGCAAGCCTTGTTTGGCGTAACGCTTGGCGGAAGGCTTAGAGTTTAGCTGTTTGATGTGTCCAAGACCTCATCAGCTGTCAAAGCGTCTCCCGCAAAGCCGTGAAAGATGTTCGAGTAGCTCCTCTCCTTCTCGGAACCGATCGGCAGCCAAAACCACACGTCATTTCAGCCATTTCTGTGCATCCGGCCATGCTTTCTTCTCAGTTTCACCAAATCGGGGACAACGCTCCATGACATCAAGGGCTGTCGCACATGCGACTCTTGACAGCTCCAATAAGTTCTTCGAAGCTTGGTCATTCGAGTTTCGCACCGAGGCTTCCACGTTGTCCCTCTTTGTCGTCGTCATCACTTTCTCCCTCCTCACCTCTCTTCTCCATCATCATCCACCGATACCGTCGCCTTCCTTCCGCATCGCATCTCTCCAGCAACGTATCCATTATCATGTCGAAAAGCATCGCTCTCCCTGCGCTCACCGCCTCCATTCTGGCTTTTTACCACTTGCTCGCTCCCAAACCCGAGACCGTTCAGGGGCTGTTCCTTCCCATCGGTTACGGCTATGTTGTGTCCTGCGTCGTATCCGCCATCTGGGTGACTTTCTTGATGGGTGTCAAGGTGGGAAGCGCTCGTAAGGCCGTTCAGATCCCTTACCCTTATCAGTACGCAGAAAAGGCTGTTGCGGAGAAGAACCGGGATGCCCATTTGTTCAAGTATGTTTACCCTCATCCTTGCCTTGTCCTTCCCAGTTTCGTATTCTTACTATGATTACTGACAACGTTCATTCTCGCTTGTGATGGATCATGTAGCTGCACCCAGCGTGTTCATCAAAACACCCTCGAGAAGCTCACCTCCTTCATCTTCCTCACCCTGTTCAATGGACTCTTCTTCCCTCGCATCACTGCTGCTATCTCGGCAACGTGGGTGGTTTCGAGGATTCCCTATGCGATCGGCTACTACTCCGGTACCCCAAGCAACAGGGCTTTCGGCGCTATCTGTAGCGAATTGAGCTTCCTTGGTACGTTCCTCCTCTCTTTTCATATACTCAGATCTCTTGAAGGCTGTGATACTGAACTCTTTAACCTTGATGTCACGTTGAACATACAGGTCTCTTGATCGTAGCAACATACGCTTGCTTCAATGTTTTGGGAGCTGCCAACTTCGAGATCTGAACCTACCCCTAAACTCCAGCGTCGCACGTTCAGCACAGACCATCTCGTCTCACATCATCCGCGTGCTAGCACTCCCATCATCTCAGTTCGCCAATTGCCTCGCATCATCTTTTGAAGGCTCTCTAGTCAATCTCAAATATCTGTTCAAGCAATCACGGGGGCATGTGTATGAATGGGTAACTGAATTGTTCAATTAGACGAAACAAATAAGAGTTTGGCAAACGACGGCATCCGCTCTTGCGGGAGGATTGATGCGAAAGCGAAAAGAGTGGAAAGGGTTGAGGCATCTTGGTGCATGTTCATGCATGATCATTTGCATGGAGCCTCACGAACCCTTGAATGAAGTGCGAAAGTGTACTACTACGGACTACCAACACTCAATAGTGTGAGTGGTTTACTGCTGAGAGTAGATCTGAGCAGCCTGCTCCGCAGAGAGAGGGATGTCGATAACAGCGGGGCCGGCAACGATGTTGTCATCGGCGATCGAGTCACCGACCTTGGAAACAACGGCGTAGATCCTGCCGTATCCGACATCCTGAGGAACAGTAACGGTGTTACCATCACCGATCTGGGCGTAGTAAACGTTGAGACCAGCAAGGAAAGCAGCGTACTGACCGGGCTGAACCCCCTCACCGGAGATGGTAACCTGCTTACCACCGCACACGTCGCCGGAAACCTTAGCCGCGGGGAAAGCCTTGACGGGGAGAGCGGGGTTGGTGTCAGGGCAGCTGGTGATGAGGGGAGCAGCGAGCGAGTAGGTCTGGTTGAAGTTGAGAGGAGTGCTGGTGTCACGAGGGAAGCCGTCGCCCTGGAGAACCGAGGAAGAAACCCAACCTGTTGTAGCGAGATGAAGTCAAAGCGGAAGGGTGGGAGAAAGGCAGACGGAAAAGAAAAAGATAAAATGAAGTCAGTAAATCTGGGCATATTACTCCACAGAAACGTCGCGGATGTCTAAAGACACTCTTTCGTCCATATCTTTGTCGTTTGCGATCCGTTTTCGGTTCAGACAACAGATATGGATAGCTTAGGACATGGAGATGATGCTCACTTTTATGGCGGGACTCGACCGTCAGGATTGAGCCTGCCGCAGAAATTGTGGATGGGTTGGTGATGTTCTGGGCGGCGCCAAGGTAAGCGGACTCTCCGATACCCTCGAGGAGGACGGAGGTGGCAACGAAGGACTTAACGTCGGTAACACCGAAGTTGTAAGTGCACTCCTTGGTGGCCTGGTCACCAAGAGCCTTGGTCAAGAAGTCGACGTGAGCCTTCTCGTGACCGCCGATCTCGATGAATCGCTGGCGAACCCAGTCAGGGTAACCAGCGGCGCGGAAAGCACCAGCATCGTAGGTGGCAAGCGAGTCACGGTAGAAGGCGTTCTCAAGGTGCTCAAGAGTAAGAGCGTAGTTGAGGATGACAACGTCAATGTCGGCCTGGCCAGCAGCGGCGCGCTTCTCAACAACGGGAGCAGCGGTGACGGCGGCGGCGGCAGTGGCGGCGAGGACAGCGTACTTGGTAAGCATTTTGAAAGAAAGCGAGTGGGGGGGTGAAGGTAAGGTGTTGTTGGGATAAGGTGTGGGAAAGAAGGTTTGGATGGGGAGACCGAAATCTTGGTTTCGAAGAACGGGTTCCTTTAAGTATGTGTTCGGAAAGTGGATGGCGGAGCTTGCCTCAGGGATCTATCGTATAGCTACGGCAGCAAGGGAGGGGGAGGGGGAGGACGAGGAGGACGAGGAGAGAAGCTAGCCGAGACAGAACGGGACAACGCTGCTCACCGAAGCAAGTGCAAGCCTCGTCTCCTCCCAAGATTTGTAGCGAGGACCCTCTGGTGATTGACCGCTGACTGCTTCTTGCGCAAAAGCTTAGATGAACAAAACACATGACATTGGGCCTTCCTTCATGCGAACAAAGTCCAGATGCCGGTCGATCTTTCTTTTGCCTTCCTGAGCTTTTCTCTCCACATAATGCTATCTCCATTCTCGTCACAAAACGATCTGTCACTACCGGTCACAAGACGCACTTGACTGCGAATCTTGCTTTAGTTTGCTTCTCATCTTTCGGACATGTTGGAATTTATTCTGCCCTTCCAGCACTATCGAGCAGGGCTGGAGTCGGGGAGAGAGTCGCCGGAGTGCGCATTTGACAAGTATAATGAGATCATGCGTGGGGCCCAAGTTGAGGAGGTGCTTGGAGGAGACGTTGGCGAAGCATCTCACGGCGACTCGATTGCAGCCTGTCAATGCATGCAGAAGGAGCAAGTATCCTCAACTGCCCGGATGCACACCCTCCGTCTCACACGCCCAGAGAACAGTCCCCATCCGCCTGTCTCCGTTCTCGCAATGATCTGCCAAGCTAACGCAAGCAGCTAGGCAAACGAGAAGCGAGCGACCATCCATCGAAACTTTGCGGAAGTCGGTATGGAAGTGGTGCATGTGTTTAGCAGCTCAATGAATCTGAAATAGGCGCTTGGAGTGAGATCAACGGAGCCCGGTGTACGAAAGATGGGACCTGCATTGCGCGAAAGAAGGGAAGGAGGAAGGAAGCAGAGTTCTTGGGAGAAGCAGACTTTCGGATGAGAGCAGGCGGAGTATCGAATAGAAGCTTAGCCGAACTGGTCAACAGAGAGAAGAGAAAGAACTAGGATTGCGAATTTGAGTTTGTGCGAGATGTTCGGTCCGATTAAGGAGCGAAGGTGAGAACGTGGGTTTAATGTGGGTGCTAGTGTAGCTACGATGGGGGAGGAGTTCCATAAGCATTGACGTTACGAGAAAAGGGTCAGGTTTCCGTAGGAAAAAGAAACAAGGGTCGCTATGTCGATCAGCTGAGTTGGCAGAATTGGAAAGGTCGATCGACAGTTCGAGGCAAGGGCCGTGCGGGATGTCGAAACATCACCTGAGTTTGAACGACGGATGAAGGCAAGAGTAAGAACACCCCACCTTGCCTTGAAGAAGAGCATAAGCCGGCAGACAACATCCCCTCACGAAGCAGTGAGCGCTTAAGCGAGATCCCCGCTTTCCCTCCTTCACCATCAGCTTGCACCGGGCATCTTGGCCCAAAATGTTCTTTCCTTCTTTGTGATATGCGTTCGCATCTTGGTTTCGGCCACGCTAACGTAGGAGCCGGAAATATAATCTTGCGCAAACAAGCAGCAGCAAAAGGAACATGCCTCACCTTGTCTTGAGCTGTCTCACTAGACCGGCCAAGCCACGACCTTCGTCCGCAAACTCGGTCTGTTTCGGCATCCTCACGCCATGAGCTTCATCCTTGCATTGGGTTGGCTTTGCTTGCTTGTTCTAGCCGAAATACTGTATGCATGTGTGCCGTGTATGATGTTTGGCGACTCGCTTTGCCGGATCGCGTTCAAATCAAATTGTGCAAGTAACGGATTTTCTTTCACCTTATGCAGAGAAATGAACCCGGAAAGCAAGCAGCGGCTGCAATCTTTACATACACGGCTCGCAACGCACTTAGACCATCATCTCGTCTCCAGCTTTCGAAGCGAGCTGTGGACGGGGCCGGCGACGGCACTGCGTGTTGTCCAAAATCATGCCATGTCTCTTTTCGATGCTGTCTGACGATGTCATGGGAAAATTGCAAACGCTGGGCGGGGAGGGAAGAGATCTACAAGCGAGCGGAGTAGCGACGATCTCAGCTCCCTTGAATAGCGGCTAAGCGAGCTGAAAGCGGGCAAGCTCTTTCTTTGATGGGATACTGTAGGAAGCAGAGGAAGAGACGGGGAATGGCAAAAGGACCCCGCATACTCTGCAGCTGTGCGGGGTTCAACCTCCGACCAACTGTGATCTGAGATCAGCAAGCAGCAAGCGGCAGGCTGCAATCTTCGACCAGTAGAGAGAGAACTGAGAGATGGGTTGACACTCCGACACGCGCGGGTGTCGGAGAGATGGGATCGACAGGCTGCGCAGAAGGCAGCAAACCTGCCCATCGAGGAAAGTCAAGACAAAAGAGAAGAAGATGAACTGCAAAATGCACGCCCGCGGAGCTAAAAGGTGAACGTGGAGAGCTGCAGCTTCATTCGCCGGCACCTGTCCAAACCAAGAAGACCGAGGCAACAAAACAACATGAGCTTGCTCCCCTTTCCTCCTCTTTCTAAGCTTGCATTTCCTTGCTTCGAGTTGGGCTTTCTGGCGCCTCTTGTTCTGGCTGCTTCCAGATTGTTTGCCTGGCCTAGACACGAGGTGGACTGCTGCTCTTGTTGGGTCTGCCTGATGCACAGCGGTTGTATGCAGTCTTCCTTCCGCAGTAACGCTGTAGACAACAACACGCGCCTTGTTCCACCATCCTTCTGCTTCTCTCAGATATCCGCTTTGCAGACTCTTCACGGGCAGAGATCTAGCAATGCACAAAGTGCAAGTCTACGGACTGACAAGTAGAGCCACGTCTCTCAAGGGCTCAAATCATGCCATTCTGGATAGGTAGCTATTTACGACCCGCAATCACACCTCGCTTAGAGAATAGGTGATCCACGGCCTTCGCTCTTTCGTGCCTGGTTTTCAGTGCATTTTCCTATCGAATACGGGCCCAAGAGCAGTGTCCGAGAAATTAATGCAGAAATGCAAGATGCGGCGAACCCTTTTTTCGACACCTCACACACGCACCTCGGCTACTTGGGCATCTGCTTTCTTTCTCTCTCTCTTCAGCTTTCCCCTTCTGTGGGAGCGGCGGGGTCACGCCATACTCTCAACAACAAGAGCAGAGGAGACAAGACAAGACATGATGCGAAAGGCGCTTATACAACCGCTCACCTCAACTTCTTGGGTCCAGCTGTGGATTGTGATACAGACCATTGCATTACCCTCTAAGCATGATCGGATCTAAGTGCGCCGCACGAGGATGAGGTCCGATCTGGTCGTCGTCGGGCGGCTCACCATCGACTTTCGGGTTGTCGAAATCGGTCGTTTATAGTAGGGCTCCTTACCCGGTAAGATCAGGTAACATCCTCCTTCGAGGCCAGTTGGACCTTTGCCCCGAGTATCAGACGGTAATCGATAGGCATGAAGCGTTGAGATTGCAATCCAGTCGACGAGCATTCTCCAGCCTCTCTCTCAAGCAAGGTAGCGATAAACGCCCCTCTGACCCTCCACCCTCTCCATATACTCCTTCTCAATCAAGATCTCAAACACCTTCTTGATCTCTGCCACATCGACCGTAAACCGACTCTTGATCTGATCTACCACCTCCGTAATCAGCTCGGAATGCTTGATCGTCTTGCGCGCCTTCAACACACGCACCGCGGCAGCCTGCAGAATGAGTTCTCGATCCAAGAACACGCGCTGTTCGGTCGACTTTTGCTCTTCAGCTGTCTCCTTCAACTGAATCTGGTTGATGCGGATCCTGAGACGTTCGTTCTTAAAGTTGTCGTTGAAGATGAATTCGTCCTCGTCATTGACATCTTTGCCCTGTGGAAGCTTGCGCAGCACACGAGTGGGGATCTGACCACAGGCCAGACTCTGCAGCGTTCGCTTGAGCTCTTGATCGTCCAGCCCAGTCTGCGCTCGGATGTCGACATAGCTCAACTTCTGACCGGGAGCAAGCGTGTTGAACAGCATCAACACCACAGCTTGGAAAGTACTGACGTGAAGCTCCTTTGTACCCGCCTTCTCAAAGTGCGTAGTGATCGAGAGTGTGCCGAGCGAGTGCTGCCAGTGCAGTCGACGGCCGCTGTTGCGATTCTTGTAGAACGCTTCAAAGCGCTCAGCAGCGGCAGAGAGCTCAGCAGCCAGCGCAACCTCGATATTCGGATACGTCGGCCAGTGAGCCTGGGTGAGCACGCTGACACTGAGATCAAAGTCGTCCTTGGGCGATGCCTCATCCTTGCGCTGCTTAGCTGCAAAGCGATCATACTCGTCCATCAGATCCTTCGACACCTCGACGTCCTTGATCATGGTCTCGAGTTTGGCGGTAAACTCAGGACCACACTCTTCCTTGAGCTTGAGTAGCATACTGCGTTCCGCATCCGAGGAAGCAGAGCGGTTGAGCAGCAGACGTTTGGCAAAGTGTCGCTTGTAGAACTCCTCAAACATATCCTTGGCGTGAGTATAGCGGAAGAGGATGAGCGCTGCGTCAAGTGTATGCTCGAGCTCTTGATCCGTCATAGTCTTGTTTCCACTACGAAGCTTGGCATCGAGGAACTTGGCGATAAGCTCGGCTGGCTTGTTCTCTCGCTTGTTGACAAACACCTCGAAGCTATCCTTCTGAGCATTGATGAAATCGCCATCGCGTTGGAAGCCAGTCAAGACGACAGCGTCGACGAAAGCCTTGAACTCGAGCAGACGATCGATCATATCTTCGTCCCTCTCGCGGTCGTTGACAATCGAGGCGCCGTGTGTCTTGATGTACTCGGCGAAAGCCTTACGTAGGTCAGCAAGACGATCGATGCTCTTGATCAGCTGGTAAACCTTAGCAAGTCGATCAAGCTCCTTGGCAGTGATGAGATCAGGCAAACCTGCCAGAATCCTGTCGGCGTGCTTGGTAACAAGTCGTTTGCGGGCAGCGGCCACATTGTCAAGACGGCCTTGGTCGGTGAGCAAGCACCATTCACTGCGCTGCTGCTCCTGCTGAATGCGACGATCAGCATACTCGACGTAGTCCATAGGCGAGAGATTACCAACAGAAGCCTTGGACTCGGACTTGTAGAAAGCGTTGGTCGCAGCTGTGATCGCATCGTCGAGCATTTTTTCGAACTTGAGCTGGCGGAACATGTCGGCAATGGAGGTGTGTAGCTCTCGATAGGAGATCTCCTCTTTGCGCTCAAGATCAATGGCTGCAATGATACGGGAGAGGGTCATCTGGGCAAGAGTGTCGTCTTTCAAGATGCGGTGACCAAAGATATCAAGTCCGAGATCCCAGATGGACAGGCGAGCACGCTCAGAGTCATTTGGTTCTCCGTTAGTCGCAGACGAAGGAGCACTTGCGGTAGTACTCGACTGTAGGAAGTGGCGGTCGAGTGGGAGGAGAACATCTCGAACAAGGCCTAGATTCTCGCACCAGTTGGACCAGATGGACTGAAGCTGGTTCAGCCAGCTGATCTTGCCGGCTGCAGACTCTTCATTGGAGGACGAGCTGTTGAGAGCAGTTGCATAGCTTCCAGCAGCGCGTTCAATTTCGATCTTGAGGGTGTCGTAGAGGTCGTCGAGGGTAGCTGGTGTTGAGTAGGTGACAAGGTTGTGCGTGACGGCGTAAAGATACTGGAGAGAGGGTAGAGAGGCTGGTGCGTTCGAGGAACCAGACGAGTTGGAGGACAAGAGCATGCGCACCGAGCGCACGAGCTGTGTGGTGGCCTGAGAAGCATAATTGGCAGGTGGGGCTGTCTTGTTTGGATCCAAAGAGGCGATCTTGATAGGAGCAGGTGCAGCTTTATCGGCATTGGTGGTCTTGTTCGATTTGGCTAGGAAGGCAGCCAGTCCTCCGGTTGAGGCGCCCTGCGCTGCTGAGCCGCCATCGAAAACGGCCGAGCTGGAAGCCTGAGCTCGCGAGAGCAAAGCATCTGCCAGCGACATGATTGTTGTCCCAGCGATTGGTGATGTTCGATAATGTTGAAGATGGAGCCGGGGCGTATAAAAGGATACTGTAGCTCTGATTGACAAAGTGACCCGTGCGAGGCGCTGAGTAAAAATGCACACAGATGTCGCGCTCAGCAGTCACAAAGTTACTGTAATCGTCAATTTCGGCTTCTTCCCGCTCCACTTTCTGAAATTTCATGTGATTTTACAGAGAGCTTAGAAAAAGAGGCATCGAAATGAAGTGCGCGCATGGGAAGAAACAAAAATGGGGTTGCAGAGCGCAGTGTCAAGAAAAGTGGAGCATCAAGCGTGATCGACCTGAAAATCGGAAGTCGGTTTTCTGCCTTTAGAGAGAGAAGAGAAAAGTGAGTGAGCTCTTTGACCCTGTGCAGAGCTGCGTGTTGTTGCTGCTGAGCTTTTGAGCTTCAGTAGACTGAAAGCGTTCGAGGTCTCACTTCTTCATTTCCTTTCGCTCTCTCTCTCTCGACAACGACAACGCTGGTTGCTCCCTTGCCCCGACGATCGCAACACTATCGCAGGGATCAAGGATCGTCAGTACGACGATCACGCTCCTTACGACATCGACTGGCACGACCCAGCATCCAACACGCAGCCCACAATCACATCATTGCTGCGTATCTAGCCCAACTCGCCCTATATCAATACGAAGCAAACAACTTGCCACTCCGTCAAGGCTTCGTAGCTTTCGTCTAGAGGTGCGGCGTCTGTCCGCTAGACGCAGCAGCTGTCAATATCGCCGCCGCTTCCGCCGCTCTCCTCCTTTTCTCTGCTTCTCACAATGAAGATAACAAAGTCACCAAAGCGTCTGGTGCCAGCTGTAAGTACTCAACAGCGACCGACTCCTTCTCCTAGAACGACATACTGACGACCAATCCTCTTTATATCCTTTCCGCGTCGAATACTAACAGGCACCCGAGGTGCTGGCACTCCAAGATCGCATCCTCAAGTCTTCTGATGACGAGCTCCCCGAGGTTCTCGGCAGCATTTCGGAATGGTGCTGGCCGCGAGGTGACCTTTACTACTGGACTGGCGTGCTGAATCGCTTCGACACCATCCTCGAGGACGTCTGCCGTGACTACGAGCTCTCCAAGATCCAGGCCAATGACTTCACACCTCTCACGAAGCATCTCATTTTCAGCATCTTGCGCTTCTCTCGATTGCTCATCGAGAACTGCACCAACCGCAAGCTCTACAACTCCTTCGAGCATCTCAATGAGCTCCTCTATACTCGCGACCTTGACATCCTCGAAGCTGCTCTCCGTCTCGTTCTCAGAGCAGCTCAGCAGCACAGCAGTCACGGCCCTCGACACGAGTTCCAGATCTCCAAAGATCGCCTCACCACCCTGGCTATGATCTGGACACCGAGAGATCGCGGTCTTTCGCTCGTCGACATTGCTCAGCCCGACACTCCATTGCCATCGGATCTCTCGCATGTTCGCTTCCAATTCTTCAAACGCAGTGGAGCTGCATCGCAGGTCGCTTCCAGCTCGTCGCAGCCCGTTGCATCCTCATCAACTCAATCTACCAACGAGCCTTCACAAGCCGCCCGTCATGCTGTATCACCTCATCAACCTCGCCAACATCATCAGCAGCAGCAACACGATCAGTCCACGTCTACACCCACACGCTCGCGGCACCGCGACAACCGTCCTGCTATGCTCCCAGCTCTGTCCACCGGTGCGCTCCCTGCAACCCCAACACGCACAGATGACCGGAACGAAAGCGGTAGCAGCGCAGTCCAATCGGGTTCGGTCTCCACCTCAGCTCGCCGTGAGGGACTAGTCACCGTCGATCTGGGCAAAATCAACACTGCGAGCGGCGACCCGGCTGATCTGCTCGCTCGGGCAGTCGAGACGTACGAGATCCCACCTGAGGAGCGCTTCGAGCTCTTTCAACGCATCCGCTTGGCGCTCAGCTTCCCCGACCAGCACGAACGCAAACAGCTCCTCATCTGCCGTCTCCTTGCTATCGCATGTTACGGCCTTGTCATCGGTGAATCCGTCGCCAACACACAGCTCTTCCTATATGAGCCAGATCTCGTGCAGCGTATAGCTGCGCTCGTCGACCCTGTGCAGAAGCTTGACATGGGTGTTCAGAGCAGCGCCTTCTACGCCCTGGACAGTCTCGGACGCTACCGCAACAAGGTCAGCGTAGTGCTCAACTCTGTCAACGCTTCAGTAAACCATGGCATCATCCTCAGTGTTCTGCGGAACCTCATCCAGGACCTGCGTACAGACCAGCCTACCTCGAGCGATCACTATGTCGACTCTGTGCTCAGCTTCATCGCTTTCATCGCTAGCACATCGGTTGGTAGCCACATGATTGTCGGTGCGGGACTCATCCCGCTGCTTATCGAGCTCGTCAACATCCCCACTCCCGACCGGTACATGGTCCAACGCACCATCTCGCGTGCTACTGGTCTCATCGACAGTCTCGCGTATTCCGTACCTCAGGCATTTGATCTCTTCTGCAACGCTCGTGGTCTGGATGTCATGGTCGAGCGAATCGAGGCAGAGGTCCAGCGTGACATCGATGATGGCTCGGCAGATCGCATGAGCGACCGCGTCTTTGGAGAACCGGGTCCGGATAATCTCTATGGTCGTCTCGCTTTCGGTCGTGCTTCCCTTCTCCGTGCCATGTTCAAGTCGATCACTCAGATGATGTCTTCCACTGGCACCGGCGACGGTCTTCGCAACCTCATCAACACTTCGCTGCCGACCTCCCTCAAGCGCATCATCGAGCACCGATCCATTTTTGGTCCTCAGGTCTTTGCTCTGGCCATCAGCATCATGGCTACCTTCATCCACAACGAGCCCACCTCGCTAGCGATTCTGCAAGAAGCGAAGATCCCCGAAGCTTTCTTCGACGCTATCGAGGCGGACATCGAGGCGCACTGGGATGTGATCTACTCGGTTCCGAACGCCATTGGAGCCATCTGTCTCAATCAGGCAGGTCTCGATCTCTTCAATGCTCGCCCTATCATCCCCAAGCTCTTTTCGCTCTTCACCTCGGAGCGTCACAGCAAGGTCTTCCAGGACCGTGACAATGCCAACGCTTTTGGTGCAGCCATCGACGAGCTCATGCGTCACCAGCCCAGCGTCAAGACGGTCGTCATGGATTCGATCATGCGCTCACTCGAAGAGATCAGGGAAATGGGTCGCACCTTTGAGCTCCCACAGGACCTCAAGGCGCGTGCCGCTTACGGTCTGCTTCCTGTCGGCGATGCTGCGGCAGACGAAGCAGCTGCAGCAGCATCCGGTGGTTCTACGAGCAGTCGTTCTGTTGCTTTGGCGGACGTCATTACTGATGAGCCTGATCCGATCCGCAAAGAGGACAGCACCAAGCTCGAGACGAACCCGGTCATCGCATCCATCGATGTTGTTGCCCGCTTCCTGGAGGGCCTCTTCCAGACTGTATCCCACTGCAAGGACTTCATCAAGCTTGACGGTCTCGACAAGCTGCTCGGCTTCTACTCTTTGCCATGCCTTCCGTACGACTTCCCGCAATCGCTTCTTGCCGACTCACTTGTCACCTTGATTCGCTTCATGGCCGAGATCAGCCCAAGCACTGTCTTGATCGCTATGCTGCGCGATGTCAAGAATGCCTCGGAAAAAGTGGCAGAGCTCTTTGGTGTACCCGACAAGTCGTTCGCTTCGATTACGTACGGCAACACCACCTCGCGACTTCTCTGGATGGCCACGCCACGTGACGACGCTGAAGCCGAGCGCGCCAACTTGGCTTTCCGCAAGCTCGTTGGTCTATGCTCACGCAGTCATCTTTTCACTGACGTCTGCTCGATCAGCTACGTGGGTCACAAGCTGCCTTCGATCTTCCTGCAGACCTTGGTCTCGAGCGCATCGTCCGGTACTATGAGCATCGCAGAGCTCGGCGCAATCCACCGTGCTTGCGCTTGGGAGAACATGCTCCTCAAGACTTCCCTACCTCCACCGCCCCCGACGTCCGCATCAACAACCGCCTCTGATGCAAGCAAAACCAGTGAATCTTCGCAGGTTGAATCGCAAAGCTCGGAGGGGCAGCCCTCGTCTTCAAATGCTGCTGGCCAGACTACTGCAACCTCCTCAAGTACGAGCGCTGCAACAGGGTCATCTGCGCAAGCGGCTCAGGTACAACGTCCCTCTCAGCATGGTGTTCCCAATGATCTCTTGCAGGATCTCGCAGGCACGGTGGAGCAAGCTCGACCCACAGGCGTTCAGCAGCCCCAGGAAGAAGATCCTAGACAGAAGAACGCGGCCGCGCTTCGATATGTCGCATCGCAAATCCCCTCCTCGCTCACTTCGCTCTTCGAGGAGACCGTTCGATACTTGGCACCACGTCGCAGTGTTGACACGGCTCACAAGGCTGCAGCTTACACCGCCTCGGTCGAGATCGCCAAATTCCTCAAAGAGCATCTGACATGGCGTGAGTCGAGCAACGGCATTAACAGCTTCGCCTTTGCCACGCTCATGATCTGCCAAACAAGTTGCCTTCTCTTTGATGAGCGTCCGAGCTCGCCCGTGGTCTACCCGGCCATCTTGCGGGCCTTCGACAAGCAAGGTGGTCTGGAAGCGCTCTTTGAACTCTTCCGTCGCTATGTTGCTGAGATCGATCACTTCTACAACGGACACGGCAACCGCATCGACCCTTCGGCGGCTGACTTTGATGAGGCCGGGATCAAGCTCGGACACACCTGTGGTGGTCTCAAAGTCATCTTGGGCTTGCTACTCAAGCTCGTACACTGCAAGGGCCTCATCGACTCAGCTCAGACCCTACAGCTTATCCGCGAAGGAGGCAAAGATGTCTTTGAACCGCATGCCTACTTGGTCAAGATCCGCTCTCAAGTGCTCTCGCTGCTCCTATCTGTTTGGGATAAGCCCTGGCTTCCTTCGTTGCCAGCTTCAGTCAATCGTCTGATGCTGCAGAACTTGCTCACCATTCTCAAAGCTCAGAATGAAACCGCGCCTGCCCCCAAGAAGACAACTGCACCAGGCTCTTCGTCCGCAGCCACGACGCTTGAGTCCGGTCTGCAAGGGCTCATCAACATGCGCAACCCCTTCGCCTTTGGCAGTGCGCCGCGCACGGTCCCTGCACCCGTTCGAAGGGCACCCAACGAGGACCGCGTCCGCACCATGGTTGATATGGGCTTCCCTGAGAATGCAGCGCGCCACGCCCTATCTCGCTGTCAGAACAATCTCAACGCTGCCACCGAATACCTGCTCATGCACGACGATCTCGTCGTTCAGTACCGTGACAACCCGAACCGACCCTGGAACGACGAGGGCGCCACTGGCCCAGCTGAACCACAGAACGGAGCTCGTCCTGCTGCTGAGTCGAATGCAACAAGCTCTAACACAACTGGAGAAGTGGCTGCACCAGCTGCGGAGACTGCCACTGCGGACGGCGCTGCCGACGAGTGGGAGGACCAAATGACAGACGCTGACGCTTCTGCACCGGCAGCAACTGCAGGAGCAGCAGCGGCGGCGACGACTGACACTTCGGGCGAAGTTCGGGATGCAGCGATGACCGACGCCGCAGACAGGTCCAACTCCGCAGATTCACCAAGCGGCTCCGACAAGGATGATACCATGGATTCCGAAAAGGTGGCCAAGATGAAGGCCGAGCTGGAGCAGCAGCGCGCCGCACTTCGTTCCTCGCTCGTCGAGCGCGGTCTTGAGCTTGCCGATCACCATCCAGCCTTGGTCTTTGAGGTGAAGTCTGCCATCCTACTCGAGGCTTCGGACCGCGTCAAGACAATGAAGTATATCGAGACTCTTGTCAAACTCATCGATTCGGAGGCATCTGGTGCTTTCGGCATCAAAGCAGACTTTGTGGCTTTGCGCATGCAGCTGCTCGCCCTCGTTTTGCACGACGAGCAGATCTTCAAGCAGCTCGATCGCGATGTCTCCACCACGGTGCTCCGAGCTCTGGAGGGCCTGGTCCAGCTCTACGGTAACCGCTGGCAAAGTGACGAGACCAAGGACGACCCCTCGGCCACCCTGACCCCTGCAACGCCCAAATGGCTTGCCTCTCTTATCCTGGCCCTAGTTGGCATTCTTGGCTTCTCGGAGGACATCGTCGAAGTCAAGGCTGACGACGCTTTCTTGGATGTGCCTGTCGAAGCTGAGTCGACAAGCCCCAGCGGAAGTGGCGAGTCCAGTGCGAAAACGCAAGAGGCTGCAGCTGGAGCTGAAGGCGCGACATCAACTAGCTCATCCTCAGAGAAGCCTACACTGCCCTGTGTTCGTGTTGGTTCAGTGCCCATCTCGGATGCGCTCTTCCACTTCACTGTGCAGATCTTCCGCGAGGCGACAACGCTCGAGCGTAACGATCTCCTGGCTGCTTTCCGTCTCCTGACAGTCTTGACTCGCAATCACTCGTACGCAGCTCGCTTCGCTCGTGAGGGTGGCGTGCGCCTGATCTTCGAGCCCTTCAGAGTGTTGGAGCCCAAGCACGTATCTGGCTGCCAGCCGTTCGTGGCCATTGTCCTTCGTCACATTGTCGAGGACTCCCAGACGCTGGCTACGGTGATGACGCAAGAGATCCACAGTCTTGTCGCCCAGTCTCGCAACAAGACCAGCGACACTTCAACGCTCGTTCGCCAGCTCGACTGCGCCGTGCTCCGAGATCCCGATGTCTTCCTCGAATCGGCTGTGGCCAAGGTTGAGATGACCGAGTACTCGCCGACCAAAGGCAGTGGTCACATTAAGCTCTTGCAGGACCCCAGTGCCACCGAAGGCGGTCCCAAAGAGTCGCCATCAGATCTCGCTGGCAACGGACAGGCTAGCTTGGCCAGTCTCCGTCTCGGTGATGATCCGATGGAGGCCGCGGCTGATGGCAGCAACGGAAAGGCTCCCGAAGAGCCCGCTTTCTTCAAGTCGACCACGCAAGCAAGTGCCACAACAGCGCCGTCTGAAGAGGTGGATGGCTTGATGGGCTTCTTGCTTGCAGAGCTGCTCAAGACCACAAGCAGGAAGCCTCAGCAGCCTGCTAATGCCGCTCCAAACGGCAGCAAGGATGTCTCTGAGGTTCCAGCCAATGGTACCGTTGCCAATGCTTCGGACGCTACTTCTACGGCTGCTGAGCCTGCTTCTTCGGCCACGCCTGCAGCCCCTGAGAAGGAGAAGCAAGACGACATCGCTTTCTTCTACTCATCTTTCCTCATGCAGTGTCTCACTGAGTTGCTTTCTTCTTACTCCACCTGCAAGACTTCCTTCACCAACTTCAGCAAGAAGCGTCTCTTCGCTGCTGCTGCAGGCACCATTGCTACCCCGGTCGCTACGCCTGCCGCTGCGCCTTTGGGCTCTGTCACCTGGGCTCCCGGGACTCCAGGAGCCAAAGAGACCGGAAGATCACGCGCAGGCATCCTTGGCACTTTCCTGACAGATCTGGTGCCGGCCGGCTTCCTCAGCTCGTATGGTAGTACCGAATTGCGCAGGAAGATGACACTCTCCAATTGGGCCATGTCGGTGCTCGTCGCTCTTACAGCCGACGTAACGGTGCACATCGACGTCAAAGAAGCGCCTGCCGATCTCATTGCTGTGCGCAAGACTGTTCTCGATGCAATTGCTCGAGCCATCAAGGAGGCTGCCTCCTCTTCTGAGCCGATCGAGGTAAGGTACGGCCGTCTCTATGCTCTCAGCGACCTGTGCTACCGACTGCTGATCGCTCGGCCCAACAGCACCGGTGGCAAGCAGACCGAGGACCTCACCCTTCACATGGCCAAGACCATGTTGGAGAAGAACTACGTCACCGTGCTCACCAGCGCCATTGCCGATGTCGATCTCAACCTGCCTACTGTCAAGTCGTTGCTTGAGGCCATCTTGCGACCACTTGAGCATTTGACAAAGGTCGCGATCAAAATGGGCAAAGCAAAAGACAAGAACGCCTCTCGTGCTGTTGTCGACGAGTCTGAGGAAGAGACGGACTTCTCCTCGGACTACGACATGGAGGACGAGTTTGATGACGAGGATGACGAGGTCGAGGACATCGAACGAGGAGAGACGCCCGACTTCTACCGCAACTCCTCGCTCGGCATGCACACGGGAGAGATGGAGACTGGGTACGACGATGACGAGATGTCGGACGAGGACATGGACGATGACGAGGATATGGACATGGAGGACTTCGACACTGAGACTGGTAGTGAGCTGTCCAGCGATGAAGAGCTCGAAGGCGAAGACGGTGACAACCCTCGCGTCATCGAGATCACTGACTCCGACACCGACATGGATGACTCGAGCGACGAGGATTCTGACTCGGATGACGACGGACACACTCACTCTCATGGTCATGGCAGCCACGGTGACGACATCAGCATTGATGGGGAGGAGGACGAATGGACGGATGAGGATGACGAGGACGAAGATGGTGACGATCTGGAAGACGAGGACGGAGAGCCGCTCGACTTTGAAGAAGCGCTCGACTTTGTCTTCGAGGACGGCGAGGAAGGGATGCCTCCCATCCCAGAAGAGTACGAGCCTGGAGACGAATCCGTTGGTTTCGACGGCGCTGACCCGCTCATGGACGAAGAGGAAGAGATCGAGATGCTCGAGGAAGACTCGATGGACGGTGGCATGGACGGAGACGAGCTGTCGCAGCTCGAACTCGCTGAAGAGTATGCCGCTCCTGTCGACGACCGCTTCGGAGCCAACTGGGGCTGGACCGCTGTTCCCGATCCACGCACTGCAAGCTCTGGTGTACCCGGCGATCGACCTCGCAGCGCAGGTGTGTTCCCACCCAACTTCTTCCTTCCTAACGCTATCGCAAACATGGCTGGAGGCACGGGCGGTCACCGTCGACGTGGTCTGCTCGACTTGGATTCGATGATGGGTCCTCGTCGTGCAGCACCTCCTTCCGATGAGATCTCCACTCATCCTTTGCTCGTCGATCAGTCGGACGTCGATGCTAGCCGTCACGCTGGCCGAGCTACACGAGGTGGATCCGGCGGTGGACAACCGCCTTCTGGCTACACTGACTGGGCACAGTCTGTAGAGGATTTTGTTGGAGAAGGTGCTCTGCAGTTCCTTGAGAACCTTCTCAGTCGAGGTGGCGCCAATCAGGGAATCCGCATCGAGGTCGGTGACGGCGGACGAATGCGAATTGACGGTGTCAATGTTAACGGACCTCTGGGACGCGCTCGTCACCACCACCACCACCACCATCATCACAGTCACACGCATCATGGTCAGGCCGTGCTGGGAGGTGACGGTCAACGAGCTTCCAACAGCCGACAAGCTGCTGCTATGAGCGATCCTGTGGTACTTGCGCAGTCGTTCACTCCCATGCCCACGATCACCAGATGGTCTGAAGAGGCGCTCATCCTACTCCCATCCTCTCCCGTTTCCAGCGAGAGAACATCCAAGATGCGAGCTCACCTCATCAATGCGCTCATGCCAGGCTTCAAAAAGAACCGTCTCGCGTCCCGTCGAAAGCTCGAGGAAGACCGCAAGAAGCTCGAGGAGGCTAAGCAGACACGAGAGCAAGCCGAGACTGAACTCAAGCGTTTGCGCGAAAGCAAGGATCGCACCGAGAAGGAGCTTGAAGAGGCACGCGAGAGACTCCGTGAAGGCATCGATGCAGCCAGGCGAATGGTGACTGAGAACGGCTCTGCCCCCGATGCGCGAGCAGCCGACTCAGCCAGCGCCGACTCCGCTGCCAATCAACAACAAGCACAATCTGCCGCAGAGAGCTCCTCGACTTCTGCATCCGCTGCAGATGCTGTCGCGACGCCTGCTCCCGCCGCTGATGATGTTGAGATGACCGATGCTGAGCCTGCTCAGACTTCGTCTACCGGTGGCGCTGCTGGTAGCACAGAGGCTAGCTCCGCCTCGGCACAGCCCGCAGATGCGCTCGCCGCCACCTCGAGCGCTGCAGCAGACGCTCGAGCCACTGAGCGTGCCACGATCACCATTAACGGCGAAGAGATCGACATCACCGACACCGGCATCGATCCCAGCTTCCTTGAGGCTCTTCCGGACGATCTTCGAGAAGAGGTGCTCAACCAGCACTTCCGAGAGCGACGAGCTGCTGAAGCCACCAGCAACCTTCCTCAACCCACGAGTATCGCACCCGAGTTCCTCGACGCCTTGCCACCTGAGCTGCGTGCCGAAGTCATCCAACAGGAGGCCATCGAGACTTCACGTCGCAGAATCCGCGAGCAGATGGCAGCCCAGGGTAGCGGCGACCGATCCAACCAAGGTGCTGAACGATCAGCCACCGAAGGTCCTTCGGCCATGTCGTCTTCGCGACCCACTGGACCAGGTGCCGGCTCTGCCGGTCAAGGTGGTGACTCTAGAGGCTTCCATTTCGGCGACAATGCCATCGAGGAAATGCTGCGGGACGACGAACAGCTTCTCGACATCTTGCCTATGGGAGGCAGCTTGGGTGGTGAGAATGCCGATGGCAGACAGCGACAGCACCGCCGCTTCGATGAGGAGGAAGATAGCCAGGATGCGTCCAGTGGAACCATTCGTGCATTGCCGGCTTCCGCAGCAGCGCGTCGATTGAGCAATTTGCCCATCCGCGTGATGGATGTTACCGGTGGCTCGCGTCTCGGTGCACCAAATGGCGGAGGGGATGCTGCCAACACGGATCCGTCTAAGAAGCCAGGACCTCGCGACGCTATCCAGTTGCTTGACAAGTCTGGTGTGGCCACGCTGGTGCGTCTACTGTTCTTCCCACAAATGAACGCCAAGCAGACAGCTCTGCACAAGGTGCTTGCCAACCTGTCCGAGAACGCAAAGACGCGATCAGAGCTACTCAACCTCCTCCTGATGGTTCTGTCGGAGGGATCGGTGGATTCACATGCTGTTGACCGTTCATTTGTGTCGATGAGCAACCGCGCCAACCGAATGCACTCGACACCTTCCAGACCGACCCCCAAGCGAGCCAACTCGGGCCCTGCCAGCGCTTTCCATGGACATGCTTTGACTCCTGGCGGTCAAGGTGCTTCGAGCTCGACTGCACCGCTTTCCAAGACGGGTGACGAGGCTCCCTTCCTGATCGCTTCGCGCAGCATCGACACGCTGCTCCACTTGACTGCGGTCAACACTCAGGCAGCACTATACTTCTTGCGAGACGACCCACGCCCGCCCAAGCGATCCAAGGGCAAGGAGAAAGAGAAGGAGAAGGACGCATCCGAACGGGGTGCAGCGCCGGTCAACGTTTTGCTCGGACTCTTGTCCAAGGAGACGATACTTGGCAACAGCCAGCTGGTGGACTCTCTGCTAGCGCTGTTGAGCACAGTGACCAAGCCTTTGCTCGCGGTTGCCCCCAAGCCGGAGGATGTCAAGCGAGCAAGCAACGCATCGGAGCCAACAAACGCTGAGGCAGCCACCAGCACAGAGATGGTTCGAAGCGATGGTCCTGGTCCCGCGGTTGTCGGTCCTGGAGAAAGTGCTGGCGCCGAAGCAGTGTCGGCCTCGGCACCAGCACCAGCACCGGCCGTAGCAGGTAGCAGCACTGCAACTGGCAACGAAGTTCCATCCACCTCCAAAGCAACAGAGGCGGCAACAGCTGCAGCTGCAGCCGACGGATCCCTTTCAGCCATGCCTCTGGTACCTGCGGAACGACTCTGCAACATCGTCAAGCCTTTGGCTACAGCGGTATCGAGCAAGGGCTTCCAGCAAACCTTGGCGGTGGCGTCACATTTGTCGGCGATTGACGGAGCTCGGGACACAATCTGCGGAGCATTGCAGGCTCTAGCCATCGAGGCTTCTAAAACCCTGGTGACAGACCTGGATGCTTTGCTCGCAACGCTTCCTGAGCGCGTGGAGGAAGATGAGGAGGAAGATGCGGAGAAGAAGGGAGGCTCAGGAGTAGCGGAGACGGAGACATCCTCGGTTGCTGCTGCCGCAACAGCAGCGGCGGCGGCAGCTTCAGCTGGTGTCACACAGTCTGGTATTGTGATTAGCGGCCCAACGGTGACGGACCGACTGTCTGCGATGAGCGGAGCACAGCGTATTGAGTCGAAGGCATTGGCGACGTTGGCAAGCCCAGCAAACGCACAAGCGGTTTTGCTGCGAAGTCTTCGTGCGCTCGACTACATCATGACTGGACGTTGAGACGTCCTAAGAGCAAAAAGTACAAGCATCATTTTTACATCTGTAACTAACAACTCACACATTGCAATTCGGTTTCTGACTTTCATTTGCCGGTGTCAGCTGGCTTGAGCTGGCTTTATATGTGTGAGGCGTGCGTGCGGGACGGCGGGACGGCATACTTGAGCGATAAGAGCTGTCCATAGGTCAAGGCTGCCGGGAGGATCTGAGCGTCATCAGAGATTGGACTTGGAAGGCGGTGGCGCAGTGTCTCAGCAGAGTCAGGGAAGCCACATAGCACGCTGTGGCACTCGTCTCTTTCCGTCTTTCTTTCGATCAGATTGTGATCGAGATAGGACGATGAAAGCCTTGCAGCCCTCACTCCTCAAGAAGAAAGAGAGAAAGTGAGTAGGATGACATCTATATGTGGATGCCGCAGTCCGATTGGACGTGTGTTTTTGCTGCGAGTTGGTTGTCTGTATTCCGAAAAAGCAAGACAACATGACGATGTTTGCATCTCACGCAACCGTACCTGCAGGTCTTTCACAACGAGGAGCCTTTTCCATGTGAAGGTTGTCACATCGAATGAGTCTGTTGCATGGTAACAAGTGCAGATCGGATCCGAAGATGATGAAAGGTTATATGTTCGCATCGTCCGTGCGCTTGAGCAGGTGCGACTCAAAACAGAGAATTTGCGGAGCGCGCTTCTGATTTGCTCGCGTGCTTCGAGAGAAGGGCTAGACCCTCGCTCTCTCGGTTAGGCCACTCCGCTCAGATGCAGGAAATCGGACTGCAGCAATCATCAAGTGTACCGAAGCTATGTTGACCTCGATGAGCGACGTCTCGTGTTGTGCAGTGCCAAAGAGGCAGCAGATCGTCTCTCACGATGCTGTGCACCGTGTACAAATGTATTCGGGTTCCCTCTGTGTGGCCTCCTGTTTTGCAATTGGATGAAGAAGAGGAGCAAAGGCAGCAGCCAGCCACGCGCAAGTCACTTTAACTCTGAGAGCGTCAAAATGGCTCGCTTATGAGTTCGCCTAAGGATACGCCGCTGCGAAGCTGCGTAACAGTCCGACCGACAGGCGCACGAAGCAGAGACAGGAGAGCAAGCACCAAGAAAGGGAAAAGGCAAGGCACTGTGTTCGCGTGCCTTTGCCGCTTTCCGCTCTTTTTGTGTGTGTGCGTGAGTGGTGACTGATTGGCAGCTCGGTTCATCCGCATCAAGCAATTTAGCAATTTACGCTCGACTGCCGTTGCCGCTCGCGTTCCCTCCTCCGCCTTGCGCCTCGCTCCCTGGCTCACTCTGGCCGCTCAGCAATCTGTGGTCCAGAACCCTTTTGGCCGGTCGCATTCTGCAACACTCCAACTCCGTCCGTTGACTCGTCTGCTCTGCAACCAAAACCCTTTTTGATGGCTCACAACGGTACAGCCTTGACTTTGATCGCAACAGCCGCCGTCGCTCTTTCCTGTTTTCGCGAATCTGGCTTTGGCGCTTCATCGTTGCCATCTCGCCCTATCAACGTCAAGTCGCCTTTGCGACCATCTTCCGATCTCCGTCTCTGCCACCAGCAACTTCTTCGACCCGATCCGCATTCGTGAGAGCTGCTGTCAATCAATCACATCGGTTTCTGTCACCACCCTGATAGCAGCATTCTTTGACACAGCCAATTCTCGGCCTTTTGTGCGGTTGTTTTGTCGTTCCTACATTAGGCAATCCCACCTCAGCCTTGGCTCGTGGCATTGTCAGCATTCTTCCAGAGTTCACCCGAAATGAACTCGTGCTGAATTCGCTCTTTCGGCTTCTTCCGACATCACCACCATCACCCACCCGGTTCCCACGCTCTCTCGCTCTCTCTATACCTTCTCTGCTGCAGTGGAAGCACTTTCTCACAGGATTTTGCTGGCTCAATTCAGCTTCAGCTTTAGGCAGGTCCGAGTCATTGTCATTTGACAAACCCCACTGGCTAAGATCCGCGCAGCGCCAAGAACTCTCACCCTCGAAACGCAACAACCGACCATCCTCATTTCTGTCGATACAGTATCAAGCGCACTGGAACGAGTCAGCGACTCAAGGCATTCCCGCATTCCGACTTGGAGACCTGACGGCTTCTTCCTAGCTCCATTGCATCACTGCCGCGCAAGAGCATTCATTGACATCTTCTGACAATCCCACTCACACCACTTGGCACCACCTGGACGATCTATATCAACATTCCGGCTCGTCGTCCACCATCTACATCACGCGCCTTCAAAGTCGTTGATCATTGGACTAGCAGGTTGTCAGCAGACGAGTCGTCTTCATATCGACTACTGTACCCAGCCGCAAAGCCGCAAGCTGCACATCGCTTTCACTTTCCGAGGTGGGCAAACGCAACGTGCTCACATACACAACACCTCTGAACACGCACGGACACTTCACCCGTTTACCAACAT
The DNA here is from genome assembly GCA_928865425.1 of Ustilago cynodontis. Classification (NCBI taxonomy): domain Eukaryota; kingdom Fungi; phylum Basidiomycota; class Ustilaginomycetes; order Ustilaginales; family Ustilaginaceae; genus Ustilago; species Ustilago cynodontis. The sequence goes on along the minus strand of CAKMXY010000046.1, from coordinate 159,860 downwards.
CTTTATATAAGTCACAGAGAATAGTACCACAATGACGACATCTCCTTCCTCCTCCTCTCGGCAGGATGCTTTGCAACCACCGGCTTCATCATCTCAGCAGCCAGCCGCAGTCGCGACCCTTGCTACCGCTGGCAGCAGCGCTAGTCGAAGCAGTAGTCGTCTGGACCAGCGCAGAGGCTCCGCATACTCGGATCAGTCGTTCTACTCGGCTCCTGACTACCGAAGACGCAAACAGCCTCGTGTCGCCCTGCACCCTCAAGATCAACCTGCTTCCTTCAGCTTTGTCTGTCTCGGTACCGGTGGTGGTCCGCTGGAGGGTGATTGCTCGTGCTACTTGCTCAAACCTGCTGATGCCGGTTGGCAGGATGGATCGATCGTAGTTGAAGGTGGTTCTTGGCTCGGTGCTCTTACCGATGTCCTTGAGCAACATGGTCCTGACTCGGCTTTCCACGACTTCGAGTTCCCGGCCACCACACCTTCTGCCTACCTCCGTGCCGGTCTCATGGCATCCTTCTCTCGGGCCTTCTTGATATCCCACGCCCATCTCGACCATATCCTCGGTCTGGTGCTTGGATCCGCATCATTGCCTGGCAAGAGAGCTGTCTTCGGACTCAAGCCTACGCTCGAAAATATCCTCGACATGTTCAACGGAAAGATCTGGCCAAAGCTAGCATCGTGGAAGGAAGACGAACCGCATACCATGTATCACATGCGCAGTCTCGACAACCAGCGACCCTTTTCGGTCAGCGACACTTTGAGTGTGTTGCCATTCGCGCTGTCACACGGTCTCAACCCATCAGAACCACCAGCACCGCCGACACCGACCTATGCGCCAGCCCAACTCAATCAGAGCTATTTCAGTAAAAGAATGTCGTTACCCATCAGCACGCAGATGGCATCTTTCTCACTGTCGCGTGGATCGGACCGCACACTCGAAAGCATCTCGCAGGCAGGCGAATCCAATGTGGCTGCTCTTCGTCGCCCGTCGTTCAACAACAGTCCTTTCTTTGCAAACAACAACACTAGCGGCAACCACAACAGGGCATCCAACGGCTCTTTGAATCCACTCGATGTGTCAGGTTTCAAGCCTGGAGAGCCAGTTTCTCCTCGAGCTTCGCCTGCTACAGCAGCAGCAGCTGGTGGCAATACGACTTCAACCTCTTCTTCGTCCGGGTCGTTGTCGTCAGTGGCAATGCTGCCTTCGACAAGCGGTGGACCGGGCATCCTTACTCGCACCGGTCTGGCACTCGGCAACGATGCGCAGCAGTCATCGATGCAGCAGCAGCAACAAAAGCAACAACAATCAGCGAACAGGCTACCCGAACGACCCATGAAAGCTCGTCGACCACGTACAGCTCAAGGCTCCGAACGACGTTCCTCCCCACCCTCGGCTTGGTGTCCACCCGCCTCCTCATCTGGTACCAGCAGTGGCAACAATCTCTCCCCTTCCTCTTCCCACGCCACACCTGGTTCAACGCGTCAACCACCTCGTCGAGTGTCTATCGACCGATCACCACCTCCTCTCGACTCCACCGCGTTTTTCATCACTCACAAGGGTCATGACAAAGACGTTCTGTTCTTTGGCGATGTTGAGCCGGACTGCGTTTCGAAAAGTCCTCGCAATCGCCAAGTGTGGTCTCACGCAGCAGAGCGATTTGCGGAAGGCAAATTGCATGCTATCTTCTTAGAGTGCAGTTTTCCCAAGAATCATCCCACGGAATTCTTGTATGGGCATTTGTCGGTGGAGCATCTGTTTGATGAACTTAGGGTGCTTGCGCAGATGGTTAAGAGGTATAGAGAAAAGATGAGAAGGGGGTCGAATGCTAGTTCTCGTTCGAATAACGGGGGGTCCAGTACCGGTGGGGGAGTAGGGGGAAAGACGAATGGTGATGCTAGGTTCAGTCATCCTCATCTAGCGCCTTCTCCTTTGGGGACTGCTGCGGTTTCTGCGCAGTCCGAAGCCGAGATGATGGGTGGGAATGTTTATGATCAGGATTCTGAACTTAGAGGTCAATTGACTGGGTTAGGGGTGATTGTCATACATGTAAAGCCGGCACTCTTTCCCATGTTCGTACAGGAAACCCAAGATGTTCCGGGGACGCCTACTTCTGCGACTTCGAGTACTAATGCTGCTACTCACGGTGACACTCTCGGAGGCGATGAGGAGGAGGAGCAAGTGCAGGTAGAACCAAAGTTAGACCTTCGAACAGCGCCTCAGAAGATCCTGGATGAACTGTGTCAGGAAGAGGAAAGTGCAGGATTGGGAGTGCGGTTTGTGATGGCTGAGAAGGGGATGCGGATCGAATGTTAGCTTTCTCGCCTTCTTTTTGAGAGGGTGACTTTGTGCTTTTGTTCAGGACGATGTTATAGCTGTATTTTGTTCTTGGAGTTGTGTTTGACAATCTGTACAACTTTTTTTTTTTTTTTTTTTTTTTTTTTTTGGATAGCATTTGTGTCTTGATCATTCCAGAGAGCGTGGGTGTGTTTGTGAGAGCGGAGAAGGTTGAAGCTGGCTGTCTTTGGCTCAACTTTCACCAAAAGAGACAAGAGCGCCAACACTGGAGGTCTGCAACTCGACTCAGCTGCCAGAATTTGAGCTCTCATCTCTTGCTTACGGTCACGCATACGCAGAATGAAGCTTGAGATCCCAACGAGAGTTTGCTCCAAATGCAACGGCAGCACAAACATGACAGTCTAGTAATGAGGAGTGCTTCCAAATCCGCCTTGAGGAGTCTTTTTGAGCGCATACCCGCTCATATCATACGTATTCGTCGCCACCTGGTTCCCCCACCAATTCAACTGCAAACTACCATTCTTCGGCAGTAGTAGAGCAAAGAAGATGACTATCGTACTAATAATCGTACCCGAATCAAGAGCGGCAGCAAGGACAAAATTGTACTTACTCCACCAACGGAAGTTATACTTCCTAACCAAGTATTGGAAGATGAATGCAACGCAGAACCAGGATGCGTAATTGAGTCCTGAAGCGGGAGGGATGTAACTGATACCAGCAAAGATAACCGGCCAGGAGATAAATCGAACCCAAGAACGAGGAAATCGCCGAGCGAGTAACCAGAAAGGAACTGGAATCAGCGCTCCGAATAACATAGCCCAATACATAGGCCTATAGATGCTATCAGATCCGAACATCCTAGCCGGTCCAATTGCTCCCCAAACCAAACTTGCGGTGTAGAAGACATTAATATGTGGACAAGTAAAGCTATCCGGCTGATTAGGACTACATAAACCTTCAATATTACTAAACATCCAACTCTTTACCCCCAACTGAACGAAACAAGCCACCACAACCCCCGTCAATTGCGCAATAAACGTCAATCTGGGTGGAATCTTCATGTAATGTCCCAATTTCAGATCCGAGGTGAATTGCAATCCTCCAATCAAACCTTGCAGCGCGAAAGCTTTAAAGATCATATTGGGCAAAGGCTTGCCGGGGAGCATGTAACCAACGATGAGTTCACCGATGAGGTTGGTGCCGATGGCTTGACCTGTCATGGCGTAGACGAAGCCTGTAGGGAGGATGTAGATGGCTGGGATGAGGACGGCAATGATAAGACCCCAAATGGGGAGACCAGTGTCGTAGACTTCTACCATTGTGACGCCAAAGACGAGGGCAACGAGGAAGACGCAGGCATACCACCAATCTGGAGTTTCAGGGTAGTGACGCATAAATTTGGCGTGAACGTCGTCTTCTTCTGTCCTAATCCGCTGGAGACCTTTCTTGAGTGCTTTGCCGTGGTACAGCGCCGTATGAGTCAAGACTGAGGTCAACATAGCGAATCCAGTGGTGTAAACCAATGCCAAAGTGGTGCTGAGGTACAGCGGCGAATACGCTTCGTACGCCTCCTTATCGAGGTCCGAACCGTTCGGAATAACACGGGAAATGTTGTAAGGCCGTCCGAATCGATCCCAACTGGCCGAGCTGTTGAAAGGCAGGTACGACTGATACCAGACATTCTTAAAGTACATGATCGGCGCAATGATCCAAAAGAATCCAACGAAACCGGCAAAGATATTACACTCAGCCCACCAAGGCGTTACCAATGGAGAGCCGATGTAAATAATCTGGGTCCAGTCGAATGTGATCACCGACAAGCCGAGACCTCGAGCGGTACCAAAGACAAGGTTGACTGGGATCGACCTGGGCCAGATCCAGCAGACCCAGTTGAAGAATGACAGAGCGGTGAAAAGATAGCCGGGAACAAAGTAGAAGAAGAAAGCACCGATCGAAACAATGCTGAAGAATCGGAATCGAGTCATGCTTCCATCTGTCCCATCTTCTTCTGCGTGTAGAGTGTTGAGGATGGTGGCTTGGACCAAGTTCTGAGGCCAGATCATGCTTGCCGGCCACACCAGGAAACGACGACACATTCCAGCGAGACCGAAACCAATGGTTTGAGCACTGAGCACAAACAGGATCTCGAAACCGACGGGGCGAGGCTCGCCATAGAATCTTGGAGAATCTTGGACGATGATGACGTTGAAAGAGTACGCGGTGAAGACGGCGATACTGGCCATGATCGAAGTCAAAGCATGTTCTTTGATGTTGTAGATACCGGGGTTGAGCGAAAACTCTGCGCCTCCCAGCCATCTTGGCAGGGTCCAGACGCGGATAGGCATGGTTGCCGCTAAGAGCTTTCCAATAGGATACGCTGTCAGAAGTACAATGGTACTGGTAAAAGTGGGCGCAGGGTATCGCAACGAAAAGAACATATTGGCACCAGACGCCAAGGTGGTCAACAAGAACGAAATGAACCACATCCTGACCGTATTGACCGGCATCTCGGTATCGTCGATATTCGAAACCGAAGCACGCACTTCGGGGTAAGGTGAATCTTCTTCCATCTCCATCTCCAACTCGACCATCCTCACGCCGCGAGACCCAACTTGGGCAGACTCGATCGCGGGGTGGACCAAGCCTTGGCCTTGACCGAGGTCGTTAAAGTTGACCATGTGGAACTCGTCCTTGTAGGCATCCTCGTAGGTGTAGTCGGCTGCGTCGAGCGGGTATTTGATTTCGTCGGATTGGGGACTGCGACGAAGTTCGGGGACGGAGGAGGCGTAGGTATCGATCTGTGCGGATTGACGTTTACCCTGAGCGGGGATGGATTGATCAAGCGAGATGCCGCCACTGGCGGTGGTGCCAATATCACGTGTGCCATGAGGGAGAGCAGCACGCATGTCGGAATTGCCACTGCGACTTGCGGGAAGAGAGTCGACTTCGGGTAAAGCTTCCATGGAGGGGAAGGCGGCATAGGAGCGGGCATGGTTGAGGGGCTGTGCCGAAGGGTCGCGAGTGAAAGTGCTGGCGGAATCGTAGGAGCGGTTGTCGGTGGACCCTCTTGGCTTGAGCGACTGGGAGAGATCGACTGAGCGGTGAGCGTTGGCGGCATCGTTCATGGTGATTTCGGAGGCAGGGGACGCACTCGGATCAGCGTCACTGTGTTGCAGGTCACGAACTTGAGAATGCAGAGGTGCGTCTTGTTGTGCCAAGTTCTGAGCCGAGACGTCGACAAGACGACCTTGCGAGTCATAGACAGCGCCGGTAGCTTCATCGTAATAGTAAGTCTCGTTCTCGCCTGCAACAGCAGGGGGGGCGGCAGCAGCACCAGCCGCGTGGTGTTGTGTTGGATACGGTTGAGATTGAGGTTGCTGCTGACGGTTCTGGTTGTCTATGGAAGGGTCGAGAGGGTTGTGCTGGAGATCGGGGGCGGGACCAAGATCGGGAGGAACGAAAGCAAAGACATGTTCATCGTCGTCGGATTCGTAGTCTTGCTCGTTCCATTCCTCTTGGATGTACTGATCATGCTGTGGTTGAGGTTGTTGGGTGAAAGCGCCTTGTGCTTGTGTAGGTGGACGGGCTGCAGCGGTGCCACCACGTGTGCCGGGACGACCGGTTGTAGGTCTACCGGTCATAGGACGGCCTGTGGTGGGGCGACCGGTGGTGGGTCTACGCGATAAGGGGTTCATGTTGGTGGTGACAGAGCTACAATGAGTGAGCCGAAGAGACGAGGCGGATGTGCAAGCACGAGATGTGGGTGGTGATGGGCGAGATGAAGATCAGATGCGTGTGGCACTGCAGATGAAATCCGGTGAGAGAGGTGAGATGGTGGCAGGATGCGGGGGATTCAATAAGATGCTGATGATGTCCGGGGAAGATGAAGTCGAACAAAGTGGATCCTGTAGAAGAGGAGAGTGGAAGCCGGAAGGTGTGGCGATGCAAGACGATAGTGTGTAGTTGAGTTGGAAAGGTGAATGACAACCAAGTGCTTCGTACAGACGCGAAATTGAAGAAGGTGATGATGGGAAGAGAGGATGAAGACGCGGGAGAGATGGCAGGACAAGACAGGACAGAGCAGAGCGAGGCAAGTCAAAAGGAGAGAGAAAAAGAAGAAGAAAAAAAAGTATTGTCGCACAGGGCGAGCGGCAAAAGCAGCAGCAGCAGCCTGGAGCGGCGGCAAGCAAAAGAGAGCGAGAGAGAGAGAGAGGGAGAGGGAGAAGTGAGGCTTGTGCTCAACCGACAGGCGGGACAGGGACACAAGGGACACCAACAGGGACCGACGCACGCACACACGCACACAGTCCCTGTGTCCCTCAACTACAGTATGCTTGTGGTTATGCTGCGTTGTGCTGTACCGAACTGTACCTTGGCATCTTTGTTCAACTGCAAGCAATAAAGCAAATGGAGCAAGGCGCGCATGCACAGTTTTGTCGCATGAGACGTTGCAATTTGTAGCAATTTAGCAGAGCGGCTCCCGTTGCTCTGCCAGATTTCCTTCTGCGTCTCTACTGTATTGTGCTTCGAAAGTCGGCTTCGGAAAAGAATCAATTTTGACAACCACTTGACGTGCCCTGGTACAGTTACAGGCCAGAGACCGCAGCAAACGTGCTAGGAACCATCGAGCACTTCGCACACTTTTGGTGTGACTGTTCAGTCTCACATTGTGTTAGCGGTTCCTGCCTAGTCAGCAGAATGAGAATGAGGCCAAGCGAAACAACCAAGATACGAAACGAGAAAAGCACTCGACATACGCCGGTTCCCGCTTCTCTCTGCCACACAGAAGAAAGCGGCAAGTGTGGCCCTTCCTTGCTCTCCCTCTTTCTATTTCTCCCAAAACCTTTGGCTTTTCGCACATCAGGCGAACAGAAAACAGCAAGGAGAAAAGGGCGGAGAGGGCGCAATAAGGGGACCGTGTGAGCATCGCGATCAAGACCCATCGCTCTTCTGCCGTAAGGGGGTATGTGTCAACGTCCCTGACGACCAGCCAAAAGCCAGCCAAACCAAGCGAGATAAGGAGAGGCAGAGAACAGCACTCGGAACCAGAAGAGTGGATAAAGAGGCGAGTGCCAGTTGACTTGTCAGATCAGATCAGATGAGCGGCGTTGGCTGGCAGATTCAGCACCTCGAGGAGCGATTTCAACCGCATGCAAGGAGAACAAAGACAAAAAAGCATAAAGTTCTCGTCCCTTTGGATCTCACCTGTCAGCCGCCAAAATGCCTTTCTTGTTGCCTTTCTCCGCCTTGAACCCACCATGCTTCGTTTTGGCTCAGGGTCCCTCTCTCTCTTCTTAACCTGCGCAGCGACGCATCGTAGAGGTTCGTGTCCTCCTGTAGATTCATATTTGTCCATTTTGTGTCGTTGATCCTCCGTACCTTTCTGCTTTCCGTTGTCATTCTTCTCTCACAAACAATGCAGCCACAGCTCATGATCACACATTTACACCGGTGATACCGTAAAAATCAGGATCCGATGATCGGCAATGTGCTGCCAGGCCTAGAATACATATCAGAATCCGAGACAGAAATCTTTGCTGACGAGGTCATGCATGCCTACACCTGAACAAAGTCCTCTTCGCCACCAGCTTCGCCCTCTGATGCTTTCTCGCCGTCGCCGTCTTGGCTTGGGCTCTGCTGCTCCTTATCGCCTCGAAGCTGCGACCAATCACCCCAAGACTTGGACAGATAGCGTGGACCCATCATCTCGTCATCGCCATTCGGGCTTTCAAGCTCTTCTCCATCCTCGCTGCCATCCTCGCCTTGAGGTGCAGCTGTGCCATTGGAAAGACGAGATCGCTTGCTTGCACCAAATCGAGCCTCGCGCCCGCTTAGATCCAAATGCAGCTTGGAGAGATCTTGCGATCGACGTCCTGCGACGAAAGCCAGAAACGGATCAGAAGCTTTGCCTTGACCTGCGCCTGCCACGTTGCAAGAGCTTGGTCGACTAGGACTCTCGCATGAAGTATCGCCTTCACTACCGCAAACGACAACTCCTTCCAATCCGCGTTGAGGTGATGAGAGCGTGAGGCCGTGACCCGAGTCAGCTTCCTCCATGCTCTGGTCCGCTGTCTGCTGCGATTCCTGATCCTTTTCTTTCGCCTCTGTGTCCACTGCTTTGGCTTCGCTCTCGCTCCCATGCGTCTGACCGTCTTCATTGAGCGATGCGTGTTCGATCAACTCACCAGATCCACTCGAGTCCCGATCCACATTGAGCAGGTGGTGAGGCTCCTCGTCCAATCCATCCTCATCTTCGATCTCGTCATCGTCATCCTTGTCGCCGTAATCGAAGAATCCAGGTCCGTTGGCATTGACCCAGTCAGAGCCAAAGTCGAGATCCGTCTGTCGTTTGGCTCCACCAAAGATGTCGGCTCGAGACATTTCGAGATGCTGTGCTGACTCCGCTTGCGTGACGCGTCCAGACGAGTTCGAGTCGCTTTCCACACCGGATTGGCTCTGTTCGTCATCGCGCTGCCTATCCATCAAAGCTTCCCCGCCCGTGCTGCTGTCGTCATCCATGTGAAACACCTGGATGTCGCTGTCATCGCCATCCGCATCCACAAAACTGTTGGTGAATCCGCCTTCGCCTTCTGGGCGATGAGGTCCGCCATCCGCAGGCCCGAGCACAAGCTTACGTGCAGCTCCGCCTGATGCTCCCTCAGCTCTCGGCAGCGTTGCATATCGGCCAAGCTCCGACTCCGACAAGATGCCCGTCAACGGTTGTCGCACCTCGTCAGCTTCGTCGTGCGCCAGCTTGGCGATCAGCTTGTTCAGCTCGTCCGACCTCGACTGCGCAAGCGCATAAAGTTCGTCTTTCCGGCACATTTGGCCCAATGTACGCGATAGAGCGATGCGAACATCCACCACATTGTCATCGCCCATCTGGTTGAGTCGGCTGAGCAGAAGCAGCTCGCAAGATGATCTCTGGATGCCCGACTCCACCAGTGCACCGATGCAGAGCAAGCAAGCTACGCGCAGTCGGTAGCCCGGACTGTCACCGAGATCACTCATCATGCCCAAGAATCCATCGGCAATTACCTGATCGTGCTCGGCAAATGCTTTGTATAGATTCGGTACGCAGTGAATACCAGCATCACGTACGGCGCTGATGGGATCGGCGAGAGCGAGTTGCATCAACGACACCAGGTTGCCGTCTTCATCGTTCAGCAAGAATTGCTTGGCCATACTTGGGATGTGCAGCGCCAGACGTTCTCGCAGACGCCAGTCTTTCAACGAGCCTGAAGACCATTGTGAAAGAAGCTGCCAGAGCATCTTTTCTGCGCCAGCCTGGGGCAAACACGAGAGGAAAACATCGATGTTGTCAAACATGGCTGTACGCACTTCGGCATAGTCGTCGCTAATGAACCGCGTTGCAGCCGGCAGTAGATCGTCCCGCGTCGCCTCCTGACCGATGATCTTGGCGATCTCATGCAATGATGCCGCCAGGCTCTTCCTGACTTTAGGGTTGTCGCTTTGACTCAGCTCGGCATGTGCAAGCTTGAGACGGCTCCACTGATCTGCGCCCAACGTCAACACGACCGCAGGAAGGTTGTAAGCAACCACCAGTGGGCGTTCGGCGTCAAAGTTGTTGACGCGGAAGTTGGTATCCCAAGGTGCAGTATCCATCATCGAGCTCTCGTTACCACCGTAGCCGAAGCTGGCCAAGAGTGAGTCCTGATCTTCGCGCAGAGAAGAAGGCATGCCCAGATCCATATCGCCGTCCATCATCATGGCACTTTCTTCCTCGAACAGCGCTTCCGTTCCTGTCTGGTCGCTGGTCTTGTCAAATGTCAACGACGCATCGCCTTGCTGCGGTGGACCATCGAAAGGCTCGCCTAAGAAGAATCGAATCAGCTCCTCGGGCACACCGACTTCGGTGTTGTGGAACATATAGATGACCTCACCGATGATTTCGAGAGCGGCCATTCTCAGCTGACGCGAGACATCATTGACCAGCGCTCGCATAAAGACTAGAGTCTGCTCGCGACGCAGCTTCTCGTTGAGCCTACCAAGGATGGCAGGGATTGAGAAGCACGCGGCTTGACGGACATGCCAATTGCGATCATGGATCGCCTTGTTGAGAGCTGGGAGCACGGTGTTCTCGATAGCCTCGACTGTCATGTTGCGTGACAAAGGACCAAGCGAGCTGGCAACCTCTTTGCGTACATAGAAGGCACCATCATCGATGAGTTTGAGCACCTCGGGGGCGAAGCGATTGAGAAGCGTGTCTTGCGGGATGAGCTCATCTGCAGCTAGAGCGGCAAGAAGGCTGACCGAGGCCATGCGACCAACAGCTGACTCTTCATCCTCGTCAATCTGTACGTCACTTTCCGAGCCACCGCTTTGGTGACCGAACATGCTGTTGCCACCTTGACCCCATGAGTTTGCCTCTTCCAGGTCTTGCTCCTCGTCCATTGCGTCTGTAGTGTTCGACTGGGTCTCCGACGAGGCTTTCGCTTCAGATTCGGACTTGTTCTTCTCCGTGCCGTCCGCAGCGTCTTCCTCCATGGCCTGATCTTCTGCCGTCGAAGAATGCGCTTGAGTCTGTCCTTCCACCTCGCCAGAGATAGGCTCAGAGGTGGCATTGCTGTGCTCTCCATTTTGCTCGCCTTGCTCTGCACCACTGCGTCCATGGTTGAGCTGTGCCAGAGCAAGTGCCACATTCTCAAGAAGCTCGCTCTTGACAGCCAGCCTGGCATTGTCGTCAAAGTGGTAGTCTTCGTGAGGCACGGGTTGGCCATCTCTGCCAGAAGCATGTGTGACGTAGCTCTCGAGATCTTGCTCTTGTTGACGTGCCTGAACCTCTTCCTGACTCTTTTCGGCAAGCTCCTCCTTTGAATATTCCAGGTCTCGTCGATCGAGGCGGTAGAAGAGGTGAACAAGGGACTGCTGTGTGGCACCGGCGATGATCGTATTTTGATTGAGCAGCAGAGCGCACAGCAATGTGGTGAAAGCTGTAAGGCTAATCTTGGGTCGCGACGCCCGTTCTGGCTCCCCGTCGTCTGCAGTGTGCATCTCGCTCGACTCGTCGGCAAGCTCGGCGATAGGGCAGTTGCGGAAGAAGAACCACATGACACGACCGATCTCGGGTGCAAAGGCTGCGCACACATCGAGCTCGTCGGTAGCTAGGCCGTTAAGCAACGGGATGATGTACTCGACCGCATCGTTGAGCTCCACTTCACGAATCCATTCTGGCAGAGACTGTGACACCAACACTCTGTGGTAAGCCTGATCGCTCTTGGCAAAGAGGAAGATGCGCTCAAGCGTGTTGAGACTCTCTTCGGCAGTTTCAAGTCCACCGAAACCCTGCTCGTCATCATCCTCATCGTCCTCGTCTACATCGATGCCATTGCCACCTTTCTCCATCATGGCATCAAGAGGCTGTGCTTCGCCGGCGTCGAGACCGAGCGCTGAGGGCATGACGGCATCTCCTACCTGAGCATCGCGGGCGAGACCAAGCTGCTGCGTCTCCTGCGAGCTAGGCTCGTCGCGGAAGAAGTTGAGCATGGCACTGCCTGTAGACCCTTTCTGCGCAGCAAGAGCTCGGGCGGAGTTTTCAGCTTGTGCTAGGGGGTCCAAGGGGCCGCGCAGGTGGTCAACGACGGTGATGGGAGGTGGAACCACGCCGGAGCGGGTCAGACTTGGTCGTTTCGGTAGCGTGGGACGCTCTGGCGCTGCTGTTTCGCCGGATTGCGACGATTGCTCTTGTAGCGATGTGGCGTCGTCTTGACTCTGCGAGCCATCCTGTTCCTGGGTGTCGTTGGACGAATCTCTTTCACCGTCTGCTGGAATCTCGCGACGCTCGCCATCGTCTTGCGCCTCATGATCATCATGATCGTGGTCCATGGCGTCGCCTTCATCAGCGGCATCTTCGTCATCGTACTCTGAGCCTTCTAAATCCCCATCATTAGTGCCCACGCTTTCCCTCTCGGAGTTAGACCCATCCTCCTCGGAGCCGACATCGTCGGGATCGTCACTGAGTTCGTAACCCGATCGAGGCGGCATGGCGATGAAGCTGCGTGTCTTGGGCGGACTTTCGCTGAGACCCAGGCTGGGACCGTTGGGACCAGCCGAGGAAGCCGAGAGCTCGAGGAAGGGAGAACGGGGAGAAGTAGGCGAGATCTTGGGCGATGGCGTTCTCGCTGGGAGTGGCAGCGCGTGAGGAACAGGCACTGAGGTGCTTCGTTTCCTTGGATCTGCGGCCGCGAAAGTCGCTGAAGGAGACTCGGCACGTTCTGGCAACCAAGACGATCCCGAGCCGCTGGAGCGATGTGAGACGAGCGCAGTGGCTGCATCAACGTGGGGTGTTGCTTCCGTTGCAGGTGACAGCACTCGACTTGCTGGGCTCTGAGAAGCGATGGCAGCGCCGGCACTGGACGGTCTGGACGTCTCTCCGGGTGTTCCTGGTGCGGACGGCGGCGGAGTGAAACCGATCCTGAGGATGGGTTCTGTTTTCGCGGCCTCAAGACTTCTGCGAGGGCTCTTGGTCGGGTCGTGAGTGTCACGGAGGCCGTTGGCGCTCATGCGCAAGATGGGTGATGAGGATGAGCCGCGCAGCTCATGTGGTCGCCTTGCCTTGGGTCTGCCGAGAACAGTGTTGGAAAAACCCGCAGGAGAGCTCGAATCAAACGAGGTTGATGGAGACCTGGAGAGATTCATCGAATCCGACAACGCGGATGGTGAAGCGCGCCCAGGCGATCCAGCTACAGGAGAGCTGGAGCCCATTCGACGCAGCTGATCAGCGCGATCTGGAGTCGAAGAGCGTGGCCAGATGGAATCCCAGCTGTGTTGCGGATCTGGATTTGTCGGTCCGGTGGGTGGAGACGCCGATGGCAGGAAGATGGGCGAAGGAGCACGGAAAGGAGCTTGAGTGAGATCGGCACTAGTGCGACGGACATGTGCGAGGCCAGCGTGCGCCGTGATGGTAGATTGCAAGCGTGGCGAGATAGGAGTACCAGCAAAACTGCGAGCAGGCGAGGCGGTGCGTCTGTTGCTGCCTTCGGAGAGGTGGTGTGAAGCCCCATTGGGCTGATATCGATCTGTTGTGCGACCACCGGATCGCCGTAATTCGGAGGAGAAGCTTGCATCGGGAGAAGCGCCGCCGGTACTGCTGCTGCTCGAGCTAGAGCCGGCGCTAACTTTGCGTACCGATGATGGATACAGGTTAGGTGAAGAGGAGGCGGACAGATTGATGGCAGATGTAGGCTTGGATCGCGAGTAGTCACCGTTGACAGCACGGGATGGATCCAGTGATGCCGTATCAGAGGAAGGACTGTGCTGATCTGTGCCTCCCAAGTCGGCAACACTCCAAGATCGATCAGAGGATTGCAATGGACCGAAACCTAAGATGAGGCTGGTGCGGTCTTTTGTGTCGATCGAGTGGTTGCGATTATGGTGATGATGTCTTCCTCGTAAAGCTGAGCCCATGGGCCGTGAGGGAGGCTGGTCGAGCCGAGGCGACCAGCTGAAGTTGGCGTTGATGCCATCTTCCGAGACCTTGATCTCCGGCTCCTTGGGACGTTCGTCGGCCATGCTGAATAAGTGTGGGCGAGCAAGTCGAGAGTTGTCGCTCGTTGCAGTTGTGTGCTTCTAGTCCAACCGGATGAGAGACTCCAGGATCAGTCGATCCAGATATCAGATAGATCAACGATGCGACCCAACAAAGTGCTCTCGTCTGGAAAAAGTCCGAGATGGCCAACGGTTCAGATGCGAGGCATGATATTGGATGCGATGTCGGAAGATGCTGGTGCTGGAGTCGGATGCTATGTGAGAGCAGTCGAAGGTATCGTTGAATCGAGAACTGATTGAAAAGACGCCGCCAAACTCGCCAGAAGTGTGGCCGCTGCAGGTCGAGGTTCGTGCTGCGCCTTGGTCGCGCTCCGCAACTTTTTGGGGGTGATGTTTCGGGAAAGAGAAGGACAAAGTCGGAGGAGGAGAAGACGGCGACGATGTCGTATGGCACGCACTCGTGACGTTAGGCCTTTTAATGCTGTTGTGCCCGGAGTGGCCCCCAAAGCTGGAGAGATGATGTGCTCGTCCCTTTTGGTTGGATGTCCAGGACGAAAGATCTTCAAGGCGAACGAGCGAGCGAGCGAGCAAGCAGAGGTCTGCAGATCAACCAATCATCCATTTTCCGCCTTTCCGCCGCGCTCAAGTCGCCATGTTCACCTCCAACGCTCTTTCTCGACAAAAAGAAAACAGAAAACACGGAAAAAAGGTGAAAAATGCAAAAATGCTGAAAAGTCGGATCTCGAGAGGGCATAACCGGACGAGTCGAGTGTCAACAACGCTAACGAGAGAAGGGTTCAGCGCCAAAGCTGCTTCTGCACAGTATCGCGCTGTGCAGTGTCGATCTTTGCAGTCCAGTCCGCTCCGCCCTTGTTTGTCGACTTGTGTGAACCCTTCCGGCACGCCCGCCAAACCAACGCCATACGGCGGTCCGAGCGACGAGACAAACAGATCGAGACAGCCTGCATGAGCCACTTGAGTTACTGTTGCGAAAAAGAGAAGCTTCGGGTGCTCCTCAGTATCATTTTCAACGCCGCAGTCGTCAAGGGATAGCCACATGAGAGCGTGGCATGGAATGCCGTAGGTCAACGGAAGAAGTGACTTCATGTCTACAGCGAGATGCTTCACTTCATCTGATCAACGGACCTTCATCTTTTCATAGTTGACTCAGCGACGCTTGCCGGCGGAAGCAGAGTCTGACCAGGCAACCATGTGCAAGGTATTGTTGTTGATGATCGATAGCAAAACAGAGCTGAAGCGAATGGAACGTAGATTACAAACAGAACGGAACGGGAGATAGCATGCGAGAACGAGTAAATAGGACGCTTGGAGGAATTGCGGGTCAGAGACGGAAGGCGTAGTTCGGTAGACTGGAATCAAGGCGTGTTGATTGGAAGAGAGTTTCAACCATAGATCCAACGAGCAAATCGGCCACTTATGACTTGTGTGGATTGCGTTTGAAGGGTCGTAGCGACCCCAATGTCCTCAGCTGCAGTCAAGTGGTACCTGGGCGTCAAGTGTATGATCGGATCGAGGCCTGAGAGCAGAATCGGAGTCCTCAACGGACGGATCCGGCCCGCTTCACTAGCGATCGATTGGTTTATTCGTTGCATTGTCGCTCTAGTCGCCAGGCGGAAGGATACGAGCGATTGGGACTTAAAGACTGCCGAAGGTGTTCTCGCCGGAGTAAGAGACGTACAAGAAGCCATCCTCGTCCTTGTGCTCTTCGTAGATGGCCGACATGAGTGCTGCTGTGGCAGGGAGAACCTCATCGACAAAGATGAAGATGGCCTTCTCGGGTGCAAGCTTGATACGCTTGCGGATGACGTAGACGAACTGACCAACAGTCAGATCCGATGGTACGAGGTACTTCTTCTTGTCGATTGTGGGGATATCGGTGCGGTCTGCTTTTTCGCAGATGACGGGGATGCGATCCGGATACTTTTGGCGGATGCGTTCCGCCTCGGCCTTGCGCTTCTCAAACGTGTGCTCGTTCTTGAATGCTGAACGCATCTTGAACGCTACTGACGATTCGCGTGTGCAAGCTGCAAGGGTTGGGAGGACTTGTGGATGGGATGCGCAGTATTTGAAGCTCGTCGCTGCTGATTCGCTCGAGGAGTCAAGCTCGTTAGTGCTCTGAGGCGATGCTGCCAGTGATGCAGAGAAAGAAGCTTGCAGACTTGTTAGGGTCAGAGGGAACCGGGCTGTGCGATCTGATTCTGCTTTCAGTCGGGAACGCGTTCGAGACCGACTTGTTATCGAGGGAGGAGCGAGATGATGAAGATGGCTGGGCCAAGTCTACGTTGTATACGATGTTGCTGGCGGATGACGGGGCCTTAGGCTACGCGGAGAAAGGTGGTCAGATCGACGTAAGGATGCAGACGATGCATTCGACGGTGGTTGTGGTGTTGAAGATAGCAACAATGGTATGGAGATAGGGATAACGACAGCTGCGCCTTGTGTGGAGGAGGAGGAGCGAGGGAGACTGAGCGTGCTCCATCCGCACACTCTGTGACCTGCGCTGCTCCTGAATCGAGCAAGACAGAGAGAGATCACTCCCCGCTGCTGGCTGAACACACGCGCGCAGTGCAACAACGCACGCTCCGCATCCAAGCTGAGCTCTCCCTCTTCCCTCGCCTGCTGACCATTCACGGACCACTTGTCGCGCCTCGCCAGGACCCTTTCCCTTTTTTTTTTTTTTTTTTCCCCAGAGCGCTGAACCCTTGCTGTGTTGCTTTTACTGTAGCGAAGTTGAAACCATATCGTGATTTTCAGCGCTGCTCTCGTGCGTCTGCGCATCTCGAGCCAGCGGAGGCTCAAATCTGTGCAGTCCTCCGCTTTTTGACTGCTCAAGTGCCTAATCTATTCGTCACCTCCACAAGCAGTGACTCTCGTTTTCTGTTAGACTTAGTCTGCGCATCACCGATACGTGGTGAAAATCGGGCTGTACGACCAATTCTCTGTTCAGCCAAGACGCGCTCTTCTGGAAGAAATGCGACACGCTCCCACTTTGGCAGAGAACAAGGGCGCACTTTTGCTGTTTCCCAAACGTCTGCGCAGTCTGTCACTCTGCCACCAAGCCGCACAAGCCGCTTCGTGTAGAGAGAACACACACACAAGGTCAACTCTGCGCAAAACCTTGACTCAGCCTCATCACTTACGACCTCCTTCTCCATCATACGCACAAGCTACTTCGTCCGTGACTTTCGAAGCGACAGAGTCGATTGAATCCCTTTACGAGTCAACACGAAGGACTTAGATCACTCGAGCAGCGGATCCTGACCAACCCCCTGGCTCTCTAGCAGATCGTGTAAAAACGCTCGCTTTGTGCCCAGAAGAGGCAACACAAGCTCCTTCGCGGATCGGATCGCAGACCAAGCTGCGCAACAAGCTAGCAGTCGATCAACATGTCGGAGCAGATTCAGATCGATGCTGGCGCCTTCCAGCGCAGGGTCAACAAGCTTCTTTCCGCCTGGAAAGATGGCTGCGGCGACTTTGAACAGCTTGGGGAGATTGACTCGCTTCTTGTCGTTATGGGAGGCCAGAACGACGACCTGGTCTATTCCAAAACAACCGCCATTCACTCCTGGCTACTTGGGTACGAGTTCCCCTCTACCGTCATTCTCTTCACAAAAAAGGCCGTCACCTTTGTCACCAGTGCGTCAAAGGCCGTCCACCTCGAAGCGCTCAACAAGGGTGGCGCTTCTTTCGACATCAACATCTTGAAGCGATCCAAGGACGAGGCTAGCAACCGTGCCATTTGGGATGATCTCATCTCTCGCATCGATGCCGAGGGCAGCAAGGTCGGATGCTTCCCCAAGGACAAGCCTGTTGGCAAGTTCGCCGATGAGTGGCAGGGCGTATTCGAGAAGTACCAGAATAGCAAAAACATCAAGACCGTCGACGTTAGTGCCTCGGTCAGCGCCGTATGGGCTGCCAAGGATGAGGATGAAGTCAAGGCTATCAAGTACGCTTCCAGAATGAGCTCGGCTGTCATGTCCGGCTACTTTGAAAACGAAATGTCCACCATCCTCGATGAGGGCAAGAAGGTCACACACGAGCAACTCTCCGAACGGATCGAGGGCAAGCTCGACGACAGCAAGATGTGGAAGAAGGTCAAGGGTCTCGAAGGCGCCGACCTCTCGCTTGCGGACTGGTGCTACACTCCCATCGTCCAGTCAGGCGGCGAGTACGATCTCAAGACATCCGCAGTCTCCACCAACAAGCGTCTCCAAGGTGCCGACGGCAACGGTGGTGTCGTCATTGCCAGCATGGGTATTAAGTACCGCAACTACTGCTCCAACATCGGCAGAACCTACCTCATCGACCCTCACAGCAGCCAGCAGAAGATGTACGCCTTTTTGCACGAGCTTCAGACCGAGCTTGCCGACAAGCACCTTCGTGCAGGAGCTACATGCAAGGATATCTACGCAAAGGCGGTCGAGATCGTCCGTGCCAAGGACGAAAAGCTCGTTCAGTCCTTTGTCAAGAACGTTGGTTTCGGAATCGGCCTCGAGTTCCGTGACAGCGCTTATGTGCTTTCGGGCAAGAACAACCGCACGCTCAAGCGCGACATGGTCGTCAACCTCTCTCTTGGATTCCAGGACCTCGACGATCCCAATCACAAGGGCCAGGTCTACTCGCTCCTGCTCATCGACACCCTCCGCATCAACGAGGACGATGCGGCTGCTTTCCTCACAGATCGGGTTCGTGGCACCAACGATATGGCTTTCTTCTTCAAAGATGACGAGGAGGAAGAGGAAGTCGAGGAACGCAGGAGCCCCGTCAAGACGGATGGCAAGGTGACACCAGGAGGAAAGGTGCTCAGGAACAAGAACCGCGGCACCATCGACGACACAGCTGCAGAAAAGATGAAGGCGCATCAAAAAGAGCTCGCAAAGCAGAAGCAGGAGGATGGCCTGGCACGCTTCGCTGGCGAGGATGGCGAGGGCAACGCTGCTAACGAGAAGGTGTTCAAGAAGTTTGAGAGTTACAAACGAGAGAACTTGCTACCAAGCAAAGTGGCAGATCTCAAGATCATGGTGGATCACCGAGCTCAGTCAATCATTCTGCCCGTTTACGGCTACGCGGTGCCATTCCACATCAACACTCTCAAGAACGTCAGCAAGAGCGATGAGGGCGAGTACACCTATCTGCGACTCAACTTTGTCACCCCCGGTCAAATCGCTGGTAAGAAGGAGGATGTGCCTTTCGATGACCCTGATGCAACTTTTGTGCGTAGCATGAGCTACCGCTCGACCGACTCACAACGCTTCTCAGAGCTGTACCGCGAGATTACTGAGTTGCGAAAATCGGCGACCAAGCGTGAAGCAGAGGAGAAGGAGCTTGCTGATGTCGTCGAGCAGGACAAGCTTATTCTCTCTAAGTCGCGCACCTACACGTTGCCCGAAGTCTTCCCACGACCTGCCATGGAAGGCAAGCGTGTTCCCGGTGACCTAACCATCCATCAGAATGGTCTTCGCTTCTCTTCACCACTACGACCGGATCAGAAGATCGATTTGCTATTCTCCAACATGAAGCACCTCTTCTTCCAGCCATGCGACAAGGAGCTTATCGTCATCGTACACATTCACCTCAAATCGCCCATCATGATCGGCAAGCGAAAGGCCAAGGATATTCAGTTCTACCGTGAGGCTTCCGATGTTCAGTTCGACGAGACCGGGAACCGAAAGCGCAAGTACCGATCAGGAGACGAGGATGAGATCGAGCTCGAGCAGGAGGAGCGTCGACGCAGGTCACAGCTCAACAAGGAGTTCAAGGTGTTTGCCGAACGCATTGCTGAGGCTTCCGAGGGTCGTGTCAGTGTTGATGTTCCTTACCGCGAGCTTGGATTCAGTGGTGTGCCCTTCCGTACCAACGTGCTTTTGCAGCCTACTACAGACTGCTTGGTGCACCTTACGGACCCGCCTTTCCTGGTCATCACTTTGACGGATGTCGAGATTGTGCATCTGGAACGTGTGCAGTTTGGTCTGCAGTCGTTCGATATGGTGTTTGTCTTCTCCGACTTCTCGCGGGCACCGATGCATATCACATCGATTCCGACCACCTCGCTAGATGACGTCAAGCAGTGGTTGGACTCGGTCGACATCTGTGTGACGGAAGGTGCGGTCAACCTCAACTGGGGTGCTATCATGAAGACGGTCAACGAAGACCCATACGACTTCTTTGTCGAAGGTGGTTGGACCTTCTTGCAGGCCGATTCGGATGACGAGGGATCAGACGAGAGCGAGTCTGGATCCGAATTCGGCAGTGACATGGATGATGGACAGGAGGAGACCGATGAAGAGTCAGATTCGGGTAGCGACTTTGGTGACTCGGCAGAGGACGAGAGTGGGTCAGAAAGTTTCGAGGATGAGAGTGAGGAGGGTGAGGATTGGGATGAGCTGGAGAGGAAGGCTGCTCGTGCGGATGAGAAGAAGCGTCGTCAGCAGGGAGGATCGGATGATGAAGATGGCGGATCTAAGAAGAAGCGTCGTTGAGCGGTCAAGGCTTTTCTTTGGTGATCGTAAGAGTGTGCTCAAAACCATTTGCAATTTGATATCTCTTAAAAGCAATGCAATGAACCGTGCAGACTTGACCAAAGTGAGGAGATTGAGACCATTTTGATGTGCCGTCGGTGTCGGCGGGTATAGAATTGCAACACAGCGAATGACAGTGAGTGGACACCTCCTTCCGAACGGGGCTTGCTATTCATCGTCGGTTAGCTCGCTCAACTCTGAATCCGAATCTGGACTTTGCTGTATCCTCTCCCCTCTCTGCGTATCCCTCTCACCCTCATCGTCTACATCATCATATCCCTCTAGATGCACTTCATCGGGAAACCACCCGAATCTAGCCATATTCACCTTATACTTTGCATTTGGATTTGCATGACCAAAATCAATCGTCACACCTTCTCCCCTTCCATGAATGACGGCTACTCCTTCTTGCTGTAGTCTTTGTGCTTGGCGGGCTGCTGCTTCCCCACCATCGCCTCTGTCAGCTATTGCGCCGGAAGAACTGATTACGCGATGCCAGGGTACGGTGGGGTCTTGGAGGAATTTCAAAGCTGAACCGACCAAACGAGAGTGAGAAGGGTGACCGGTGAGTTTGGCGATGTGACCGTAGGATGTGACTCGACCGTGAGGGATGAGGCGGGTGATGTCGTAGACTTTGGCTGAAGTGAGAGAGGAGAGGAGGAAAGTCAGGGAGGAGAGGTTGGGATACGTGAGAGGGTGAGGGGAGAAGGCTTACCATGGAAGATCTCGGGGTTGACTTGTGGCATGCTGGGCGAGGAGCGTCCTGCTGCCGTCAACGTAGGAGGATATGTCAAGATATGGTGCTGAGTCGATGTACTTGAGAAGAATGAGGGAAGTTCAGGGTCTCACGGGGCGGAAGTCGGTGATCTGTGCACAACAAACAGAGACGCTGTTGCCCGCGGCTTTCCCCACACGCGCTACATTTTGATGCGTGATACTGTATCCGGCCAGAGCACTGATAGCACAACCCCCTTCCATTCTTCGCGCTCTTCCTTACACCACCATCTCATCACCATTACCATCGAGACGACAGCAACTGCCATTCAAAGATGCTCGCACAAGCGCTCGCCCCTCTGGCCAGCGTCAACGCGCGTCTATCCCAACCTGTCCACCCCACACTCTACCCCTTTCCTCTCGCAACCACCCTTCATGCTCTCCGTGTAGCCATTGCCTACCGAGGCATCTGTACCGCTTTCCTCTCACGACGACGAGCCGAAGGTCGCGCATCACCTGCTGATCTCCACGTTTCTTGGCTTCGCGATGCCTCAGGTTTCCTCGTCATGGCTTGGGGCGGTGGATTCATTGCAAACTACGTCCTCTGCCAGATCCCCGGTCAACTTCTCACCATTTGGCCTTGGATCAACTACCTTTCTGTATACCTAGCCACCACTTTTGTAGTCACCAACTTCGGCGCTCCTTCCGCCAAGCTCCTCGACCTAGCTTTGCCGGTGTTGGACGGCGCGACCCGAACTGCAGCTACTTATGGAGGAATCAACATGGTTTTGAACCACGCCAACCCTGTTGCTCGATCGAGTTTGTTATTGCAGATCATCATTGGTACTATCTCGGCTTGTGGTGGCGGCATCAGTGCTTTTACGCTGAACGTGTTCGATCCTTTAGGTTGGAGTTTCGGGACCCCGCCGTTTTTGAAGGCAAAGTCGTTGGTGGAGTTTACGGATATTGTAGCGCCTGCGTTGGCAAGTGCAGTGTTTGGAGTGTTGACTTTGAGTCACCCTGGTTACGGTGGGATGTTGGCGTATGTTCATGGTAAGCCGGCGGGGTTGTTGAGTCAGGAGGGAGGTAAGGCGATCATCTCGTTGGTGATTGGGTCTTGCTTCTTCTTGAGAGCGATTTGGTTGCACGTGCTTGCGCCGAAGGCTCCTGCTCCTAGACCCATTACGGGCAACAAAGCAGTGCGTGGAGGAGTGACTGCTAAGAAAGTCTGAGTCGGTGCAGAAGGAGCACATCAACTCATGAACGAAAGAAGAGGAAGGAAAGCCGGAACAGATCATGTCACACTCATTCTGAGAAAGAAAAGGCGTCAAGAGCAAATGCGGTTGTAACTTTACTATTCCTGATTCCGATCAAACAAAGTGCTATGTTCGAGGCAGTGTATGCGTGTATGAGTGTAGGTAATTAACGACGTTAAGGAAAGAGAAGAGAAGAAAAGAGGCATCCGGTCCTTTTTCTGGCTACTTATGCGCCTTTCTCTACAGCAGTATTGCCTTCAGCGATAACCTTCTCCAAGATCTCATTGACCTTATCCGCAATCTGGTTGCCCAGAGCATGGCCAGCATTCTCGAACTTGTGATACTCCGCTTTGGTTAACTTCTTGCTCAAATACTCCGAGTTGCGAGGATCCACCAAGTAGTCGGTGTCGCCTGTGAGAATGCAGATCTTAGGTACGGAACGATTGATGCGCTCAAGATCAGCGTCGGGAATGAAATGTGTAAGCGCGGCCTTCATTTGGCTGACGGCTCCGTGGAGGGATTGTCGAGTAGTGAAGGCATAACGCCATTTGAACATGTCGTAGAGGACTTCCTGGTTTGTGCGATTGCGTGAGGTGTCTTTGGGCGATTTTTCGGCGAGCCAAGGTTCAGGAAAGAGTGTAGTGATGAGGCGGTTGAGTCGGTATTGTTCGCTGTCGAAGCCTAGAGTTCGGCCGGCGAGAACGCGGGTGAGGGAGGTGAGTCCATAGGTTGGGGTGCGGAAACGTCGACCGGGAGCTGTGGAGATGAGGGAGAGCGAAATGATGACTTCGGGTCGCTGACGAGCCATTTCTAATCCAATCATACCGCCCATGGAAACACCAGCGACATGAACACTGCGCTTGCCTGGTTGGATCCATCCGAGGTATTCGAGAAGGTCGAATGCATCCTTTGCCATGTCGGAGGTCTTGTACCATCCAGCAGGAGTCTCCGAATTGCTGACACCTCGATTGTCGAGTACCAAGCAGGAGTAGCGTTCATCCTTGCAAAGATGCTCAACTTGAGGCAACCAGCCAAAGCAAGAGTTGTTGAGGCCCATGACAAAGATTACTTTGATAGGGCCCTTGCCGTGCACCTCGTAGTAGATCTGGAAGCCATCTTTGGGACCATTCTTGGTGAGAGAAGCGCGACCCTGTGCGACAACAGCACGGCCTTTCTTGTGGACAGTGGCAGGGTTGAAGACGGTAGGGAAGTAGTCGTTTCCTGCTTCGGCTTTGGCACGATCGAGATCGGTCTGGGTGGTGCCCGAGTAGGCTGCGCCGATGGGAAGGAGGGCTTCTGTGGCCATTTTGAGATGAAATGCTTTGGTATGGAGTCTATGGGAGAGTTAGAAGAGAGTTAGAGGTGAGAATTCTTCCGTTCGAGGTCCAGGAAGGGAAGAGTGTATGCGCGCGAGGGATGGCTCTATGAGGATCGGGTTGTTCGAGGAGCCTTCCTAGGGATCAGGTCTAAGGAGTTGAAGGGGAATGTCTCTCGCAAAAGCGACGATACCCAGGGATGTTCGAGGTGAGGAAGATGTCGGTGGTGTCCTTCAGAAAGATCATCTCCAGAAGAGGGTACCACAGCCTTATATTCGGTGGTACCGAAGGGTCGTTCGCGCGTGCATATAGTACACCGGCCGGTCCAGCTTGTGTAACTGAGGCTTGTGCAGAGTGACGACTTTCACGCGCGGCCAAGCCTCCACACCGTCCCTGTGCCTGTGCCTGACATCTCGCCTTTACTATTTCGACTTGTTGATTTTTTGACAGATTTTCGAGACCCTGATTTTCCGACCCTGATTGGCTTTCCTCTTTTTTTCTTCATACCTTCCACAAAGCCACGACAACCTCCTCACTCCGCACCCGGCTTCGTTGGATGCAATAAACGACGCCCGGCACTTCCATATTCACTTAGACGAACCAAAGGAGTCAGGCTGCAAGTACTGAGTTATCAGAAGCAGATTTGGGATGCCTCACCGTCGAAGCGGCAAGCAAAAAGAAAAAGGTTGACGTTGGTGACTTGGTATCGTACTAGTACAAGAGGTAATACAAGTGCGCCGACGGAATCAAATCTGCTTGAATCGATCTGCTGATCCTCGCAGAAATGCTCTAGATCTCGGTGCTGTTGGCCTCGTTGCTCCCATTTGATGTACTCCGCTGTTCGCCTTTGATCTCTTGCAATGCCTTCCCCATCGCCTCCAACCACAGCTCGCAGTCCACTGGAGCCTCTGCCATGCCGATATGATGCGCGTGCGCCAGCACTGGCAGCCGCCTCAAGGATCGTCCCGAGAGCCCCTTGGATCCGTATGCAATATTGAGCAGCTGAAGGCCCGCCAAACCTGAAGCACTCACTTCTGTCTCGTGTGTGCAATTGTGAATTGCTTGACGCTGGCTTAGCGCGTATTCGTAGGAAGGCAGCTCGATTGGTACAATGAGACCAACGCGAATCAACTCCCGAAGACAGCTCTCCAGGATCCAGTAGATGGCTTTTGGTGGTGGGAGTCCGACGTATTGCTTGATGTCTGCGCGGTCGATGAAGGCAGTATCGATGGATTCCGTCATGTTGGATGTGGTCA
Organism: Ustilago cynodontis; assembly: GCA_928865425.1. Lineage (NCBI taxonomy): Eukaryota > Fungi > Basidiomycota > Ustilaginomycetes > Ustilaginales > Ustilaginaceae > Ustilago > Ustilago cynodontis. The sequence continues at coordinate 134,978 of CAKMXY010000046.1, read as the reverse complement.
TAATCAGCACATTTTTGCGGTGCTTGAGCTTGTCGAGCTGTGTTAGAAGCGCATTGACAACACGGATCGAGTCGGTTGGTTCCGTGCCCGAAGCAGCAGCGCTACGCGCAGCGGTGAGCGACTCCACTTCATCGATCAGTACAACGACAAAGGCGTCTTCATCTTCGACCATTTCAGTAATCATGCTGAAGAGCCGTTGAACCAGCTTGCCGGACTCGGAGAACCATTTGGAAAACAAAGAGTGACTGTTGATTTCGACGAGTTTGCCGTGAGAGTATCGGTCTGAGAGGCGGATTGCAAGCTTCTGTGCTAATGCTTTGCAAAGACTTGTCTTACCCGTGCCGGGTGGACCGTGAAGAAGGACGACGCGATTCCATGAGACGAGGTTGAAGTCGACATTGGCGTCGGAGAAAAGCAGGGTCGTGTATATGTAGTTGAGCAGCCTCGACTTGATGTTGTCCTCGTAGACCAGAGTGTCCCATACGCCGTCGAGGCTGCGATTTGGGAGCTCGGCTACGCTTGCGGCGGTCGTCTCGTCTCCTTCGTCTGCGTTTGGATCTGCGGCCGAGAACTCGTCGACGATATCGGTTGAGGACGGCTGATATACATGTATTTCGAGCTTGACATCAGTGATGTTCACGGGTGCGTGACCTCGTACCGATGTTATCTCGCCGATTCGTATCCTGTCGACATTGGCTGCGAGGAATGGCGAGGCTGTCAAGTCCATCACTTCAGTCTCGCCTTGTATTGTTTCGTCGGCTGTCAAGAAAGCTACGACTTCCGCTCGGACTTGGTCATTGCTCGCTGTCGAATTGGGTCGTATTCTGACCTCAACGTGCACAGCTACCTTGCTTCCGCTCCGTGTTGAGCTTCGAGCTGGGATGGACGGTAGCGCCTTGGATTCGGCCTGCATTGTTCTTCTCCTCGTTGGTGGTGCTTCTCTCGTATGCTGGTGGTGTCCTAGCTTAGAACCGGCAGGAATGTACTGTAATTGAGAAGCAGCTGATGCTCGAGCGATGCTGCAGTGTAAGTTGCTGTTGAAGGAAAGCGTCTCCTTCCTTGTCTTGGGTCGTACTGTACCGACAAGTCGAAGTCGTCACCGTCGGTCAATTCCGAAGACGCAACCAACACCAACACTTTTCACTTTAGCGCGGACCATGGTCACGTGCTTTCATTGTTCAATTGAGGGAGTTCTGACATTCGAATCGCCGATATACAGATTGTTACTGCCGCCCGGCATCGAGCAGCAATGTCAGACCACAACTTTGTCCCGTCTGCGCTCTTCAGATCGTCAGAAGCAGAAGTAGAATCAGCGACACCAGCAGCAGCAAAAACCTAGTCCTCAGCCCGGACTTGCATGGCCCTTTGTCGCCACGCTATTCTGATGTTGTGGCATTGTGGCGATGCTGATAAGATCCAGCATATGCCTCCAAAGGAATTACGGCATGCCTCGGCGAAGTCGATTCGGTGAAGTTGACCTCATGATGTTTGAATAGTGACTAACTAGCTCAGCCGGCTCATATATCCGAGCGGTCAATGTCGAATGTCTTCGACCGCAATACTAGAGTAGTTGCTGGCCGGCACGCAGGAGCTTGTCGCAGCAGAGGCAACGGCCGGAGGACGGCGCAGTGCAGCATGCGACATGCTGTGTGCTGTGAGCTTGTTCACTCGGAGCTGTGCTGGAGATAACTAGCCGTGGCCAAGCAGCAACGACAACGTCATGAACACGGAGGTTGAGGATGCCACGAGGCGCACCCAAGATTGCTTGAGCTCGCACTTACAGTACAGCTCTAGTGACGAACTATTTTGTTATTCAGTGCAGTGAAATTTGCTAGCCTCTACACAAAAAGAGGGCCGGCCCGGCGTCTCACATGCTTGGCACGAGCTAGTAGTATGAGGCGAGAGGGCACCATTGGAAGCGACATTGGCGAGGTTCGCATAGGGTTGTTAAAACTCGAGCTAAGTCAACTGAAAAGACTGCGTCACTTTGTTGTTTAGGCACGGTAGTTCAGCTTCTGATGACGCCCTTTTGGTCTTGTCAGCGTTTCGCGCTGGTATCATTAGATCTCGGCACTGCCTTCCCGTTGGCTTCGGCTGTGCGCGCGGGCTGCGTTACACGAGGCTTGGAAGTCACCGTTACCTCCTTGGGGTCCATGCAACCGTCCCGCCCTTGAGTGCTCGTCGTCTCGTAGCTCACTCGATGCTTGAATCGTTTGTTAGCGAATGCGACGACCACACGCCAACCCCGAAGGCGGAGATAAAAGCAACCACAGGACAAGGTAGCGAGCGAAACGTATGAGTGTGATAGCAAGAGGGTCCAACGGATCTGTCTGTCTCGGCTTCTAGAGCTCGCTCCTGCATGCTCAAATCCGCATTGTTTTGCTGCTGTTGTATGGCCGGCTAATCTGAGTTGACTGTCGCTTGCGAATCGCTTGGGCTCAGAAACAATATCATTGTGCTTTCGTTGCAATGGTTCGCCCCGAGGCTTCGACGATGGTTCTCGACGGCATCTGTGCTCTGGGAGTGCTGATACCACAGACGCCTGACGAGAGTGGCGAGCGACTCAGAGAGCAAGGTGAGGGTGCAAGGGCTGATCTGCGTCCTTTGAGCCTCAAAAAGCTTGCGATACAGCACTGTACCGCTTGCGGTCCAACGAGAGACGTGGCAGATTCTGCAGGCGCCTTTGGTACTGACTTCCAACGACCTGTCGCACATGGTGTTGCATTCTTCTGCTCGTGCTACGAACTCGTTAGAAAGCTGCAGTGTCGGCTTCCCTATTGGCGTAAGTCGTGTCTCCTTGCACGGCAGGTATGCCAGGACAAAGCACAGGGCCGGCAGGAAGCACCCCTATCGCCCCTCACTTTCAGACGCTTCAAAGGAAAACAGGCGCGGGACGCTAGAAGGTATCGGCGTGGGTGTTTGGCTCGTCGACTGCAGTGTGTTCAGTGTGCGAGCTTTTGTCGTCGCAACCGAGAAGAATGGGAGCCACCAGGACGCTAGGCAAGCCACAAGACATACGAGGCCAGGAGCGACGTTCTCGCGATCGCCGGCTTTCGAAAATGCATTCACACCAAGGCCATTCTCTGGCTTTACGTTATGCAGTTAGGATCCTTTGCGGGGCAAGCAATCTGGTCAACGAAGGCAATCCCGAACAGCGCAGTCGGCGAGGTAAAGACAAGGCAAGTTGTAAGGTGACCGATGGCTAGGACTAAGGAAGTGAGCGGTGAGCCGAATGGATCTTCCATTGAGTCTCGGATCAGGCACAGGGGTGAACAGCCAGGAAGGCATGCGGCGACGAGGCCTTCAAACAGATCAGCCGCCTTGGAAAGCGACAAATGGGCATGCGGGAGGCATTGTTTTGGCGGTACCATCCGATGGTTTGTCCGTCTGTAAGACAGTACTTTATTCGGGTCGAGGAAAGTGAGGACAAGGCAACGAGACAGTCTAAACTGATCAGCGGGCAAGCTGAGACGGCGACTGGATACAGTAAGGAGGGGCGGACGCTGAAAAGTAGAGGAGATCTATCATCGATATGTTGTGGACAGAGAGAGGTGGTGTTCTGAGAGAGACGCAGCTTTCAAGGTGTCGAGAACGGCGGCGGACATGCTAGACTGGATCGATGACGCAGCAAAGTTTGCAGTTCAGCCGATAGAGTGGTGATGAGCGGTGCAACTTGATGGTGGGGACTTGCGGTCTAAGAACTAAGAGTGGGGAGCTTCGAAACGCTTCGAAACTCAGTCTCGAGACCGTCTGCGAGGTTGGGCAGCAACGATGCAGATCTGAGATATTGGTGTGGCCGGCAAGGTCACTAATGGTAACTAACATCAAGGCAAGAATGATCAAATGAAGGCAGTGGCACAGGCAGAGGGCGAGAGGCAAGCGAAAAGGGTGGCACATCACAATCAATGACTAGAGGCAAGGAGGGACGCCGCTAGCTACCCTATTGTTTTGGCGAGGCTTGAGACGAGTCGAGTCAAGTCGAGGTCCGGCGAGGAGACAGAGCATATCGTAGAGGCAAAGCGGAGCTCGAAAAGCGATGCCAAATTGCGGCTGGCTGGGTTGCGTGCTCCTGAACGGAGAACTGACTGCTGACAGGTCATCTTTGCACGAGCAGAAGGGCCTTTCAGATGCTCGCTACTGTGCTGTGCTGTTCAGTAACTGTATCAAACCAGCGTCTTAGAAGCAAACTAACGCAGAGTTGTGGCAGTCGGAGCTTTGGGACCTGCAGGCAAGAAGCCTCGTGCGGCGACCCGATCTCGGCTATTGCTGTCACACTTCCTCACCTTGACCTCGAACTCCATCTCCCCTGGTCCTCGCAAGCCTCCTTTTGTTTCGGTGGTCTCCTCCCCCCCTAACCCTGCTGGACGATCCTTTGCCGTTAGCTTGCTGTTGTGGTCTTCGACGAGTTCTTGCTCTATAGGTGTCGGTACTGAAGTCGTATGCATCTGACAATCTGTATCGGCTTGGGATCGACCGCTGATGTTACTGTAGCAGGCGAGCCAAGGCGCTTGGCAATACCGTTTGGCCAGAACTTCATCACTCTACTTCACATGCTCCTTCTGTCGGAAATTCCGTCTTCCAAGATTGTGATCTCTCACAATCTGGTGTGGTTTCTTTGTGATCATATCGAACAAAACAACAGCACATGTTACCGATTTGTTTGCTTTTGATCGGCTCAAGCTCGACCAAGCACCAGAGTGGATGGCTCAAACCCGTCAGGGTGAGGAAGTGGGTCGCACAATCTTGTTGAAAGAAAATTCTACCGCGTCCGAGAGGCGTACAGGAAGCGTCAGACAGCAACAGCAAACAGCAGGAGCCACCAAGCAGAGGAAGCAGGTCAAGACGGGATCTGGAACCGACAACTGAAATGCAGCGCTGCAGCGGTGCTCCGCCAATTCGGACTTGGTTCCGTAGATTGAAGCAGCAAGTCTAAATCTTAATTTGCTGCTGCGCTGCACCTGTGTTCCCGCTGGCCCCTGAGCGTCCCATGACATCTCTAACGCTTATGAGCTGAGCAACGTCAAACAAGATATGATGATGTTTTTGCAACCGTCGGATGTCAGGCGAGGTCGTACAAGATGGCGCATCACGGCAACGGCAATGATGGTGCCCGGCGAATTCGTGGTTGCACGAGACCTCGATTTCGCCTGCACGTACGCCACTTCGTCTCAGTCAGGAAAAGGCAGAAAAATCGACCATCGACCACGCTAAGAGCAACTTTGATCAGAGACCTCTTGTCGCTCGCTTAACAGGGACGGGAATGCCAAATGCCAAATCCCAACTTGTTGAGGATAACTTGAGCGACTCCGCCAGTTTCATATGGTTCCGCTCAACACTCGTCCCAGTGCGCTGTGGGATATCACATAGATGGGACGTCTTTCACTTGGCAATGGCTTCCGGTGGCAACAGACTCGCTGCAACTGAGCTATCTCTGCAAGTCTGTGGTGTAACTCCATAAGTTTTTGACCAAACACCACCCAGACTTGATACTGTATTGCAGAACACTGTCAGAATGTAATGCAAAGGAACAAACGTTAACGTTGAAGATTCGCTCGCTTCCCGTTGTACCCCTCTCGCGATCGGCAACCAAAGTCGAATTCTCTTTCGCCACCATGCAAGAGCACGAGCGATCCCGTTGATCTTCATTGCCATCGCGTACAGTACAAAGTGCAGTCTCCGAAGCAGAGACCGATTCGAGAGAGAGAGAGAGAGAAGAGCGAATGCGATGGTGGTCGACTCCCCGCGCCATGTAACTCTTCTGATCGAGATTGGGCGTCGACCGACGAGCGGCATCTAAAATGGCCACAACAATGCGATGCGAATGTGCGACTCGTGCTGTTGTATCTTAGTCTCTGCTTCTCTCTTTTAATTGACCTGAACTCAGACAGCTGCCGAATTGTGCCTCAGTACGCATCCGATTGCAAACCCCTTCTTTTCTCTGTACGGTTGGGACGGCCTCACGCCAGCCAGTGCCAATGATCACTGTGAGAACTTTCTACTTGAGAAAGCAACCCAGTGCGCCGTCTCAGAGACTAGCCAGAGGTTGTCGCATTTCACACGCTTGATTCTGGGCTTGTGGGGAATGTGATTGCGTTCTAACATTACAGTCAGTGGGCGGCGAGCGCCATTTTGACACAAGGTGATGACCCTAAGATGGTGCAGGGGCTCGCTTCAACGAGACTGGCAAAAGTGTTGTGTGCGATCTCTTCGAGGCTCGATTGAGCGTCGCTGTAAATTCGATGTCAAGGGGCTTACAGGCAGCAACACCCTCTTTTTGCTTCGCTTCTCAACGTTCATTCTCATTCATGCTCGGCTGTGGCCGCGAACGCTCTCTCACTCTACGTAGATTGGGAATCAAAGCATGCGAGGCGGCCTCATTCTTACCGTGACAGGTGAGGCCAAGACGACGGTCGGCCCTCCAGTCCTTTCATCTCCGAAAAGGTCGCTTTGCGGATACGTGGTTGCCATCAAGGTGAATCTGTAGGCCTCTTTGTTTGCTCTGGGCCCCCCTGGTTATCTCTTGCATTTGACATTGGAGTTCAGACCTGTGGGCTCAAAGAACAAAGCAGCCGAATTGTGTGGGCTAGTTCTGCCCTCTGATCTGCTAGATGGAGACAGCATCCCACCACAAGCATGGCACGGTTCTCTGTTTGTGTCATTCATCAGCAAGACCAATTCACAGGATAGAAAAAGAAGCACAAAGCATCACTTCTGTCACCGAAATACAGTAGCAGGATTTGGCATGTCATGTCCATGACCGGCGTCGGATCGCTCCCTTGCGGATTGACCCTGCGGCGGTGAACGAAGTGCAGGACGACGCAGCGTCAAAGGAAACCGCCAAGGCGAACCGGCCATGCAGGAACGAAGGATTGCGTTACGAGGATTGTTTATGAGCCGCCAATCAGTCGATGACAAGGAAGCAGGCAAGCAAGCAAACTGCGCTAAGTTAAGAGAAGCTTGGCTGCTGGCCCTGAATGGACGATTGCGTCACTGTCGAGCTTAGCATACCGGCGATCCAATAATCGACATTGACACATCAGAAGCGAGCGAAGCGAGAGCAGACGCAAGTAAGTGGCTGGCTGGCTGCTTTCACCCTTCCTGTTCTTCAGCGCGGCTTGAGTGCGTGCCTATGGAAAGTCTCGCTCGCCGCTGTTCAGACTTCCAATTAAGCGAAGGCGAAGGCGAGGGCGAGGGCGAGGCGAGGCAAGGCTACCCATAGACACTCGAACTCCGCGTCAGAAGCTTGGCCCTTTCTTACTTTCTTTGTTTCGCAGCTCGGACACAGGGTGCCGCTGCTTTGCGTCGGCAGATCCTATCCAGTCTCCTGTAACGTACAGTGCAAGTTGCCGTCATCCACGCAGCTCTCTAACTCGCTCGCTTGAGCCATGCAGGGTGAGAGCGAGTGCGGAGTTCCGCTCTCGCTCTTGCTTGCCGTTCTTCGGCTTTCCCGCTTACATTTGTACATGCTTCGCTTGTTCCTCCCCTTTCGATCTCTCATATGAAAAGCGATTGAGCTTCGAGCTAGCTTGGGCCGCCGGACGAGGTTCGACTCGTGTTGCCCCAGAAAGTCCCTGGGACGTCTCTAAAGTGAAGTCAGGTTTCAACGGATACGGTGGGTCGATCGCTATCCTTTCCAGTGTGAAGCTTCCTACGAGAAACAATGGCTGGAGCTAGGTTAGTTGTGTACGCTCAGGCTGCAGATGCGCGGCAGCAGCAAGAGGTGCATCCAGCAACTGTGCAGAATTAAAGACAGTTTACACACACATACAGTACAAAGAAGGTGCAGCTGAAAGGAAGCACAAGTATGTGAGGGTTCCGCCCGCGTGGTCGAACACCGCCCTGAATGATGCTGTACAGTACATACAGTACCTGTAGCTCGAGGCTTGGCTCTTTGTTCTCTCGCCTCATCTCTCTCTCTCGCATGGTCGTTACGCTGCCCGCTTCTTAGGGACTTGCCGATGGTGAATTTTTGTTTATGCTCCGCCCTGGAACTGCAATTTCCGCTTGTCCGTGGACTTGTATCGCTTTATTGCTTTGCTGCTCCGACTCCGGGGCGCGGCTCTCGCCTCTCGACGGTCCAGAGAGACAGAACACAAAAAGCTGTTCGCGTCTTGCCCCTGTAAACTGTGCCGCAACGGTGCCTTGCCTGTCCCCTTGTCATGCCACGCTTCGATATGTTCGGTTTGCATGCGTTTTCCTTTCTCCATACGCTCTCTGCAATGCACCGCTTCCGTTGTCCGAGCTGAGCCGTAAGCAGAGCTTGGTCTCGATGATGTTTCTTGTTCATCTGAAGCCCAGATGTCGCTCACTCCGTCGGTTTCAGTTGAGGACTCAACTCAACTCCAACGTCGATTCTGAATCTAATCTGTCCCGTCCTCTCTTGTTACTTCGTTGCCCTGCTGCTCTGTTGGAGTATCATCAGCATGGGAAAAAGTACCACTCAAGCTTGAAGCAATCAATCTGGAAGGGAAAAGCCTCTTCCGTTTTGGACACTTTGGACACAGAATACGCCGAAATTGCACCTTTTTAGCTTTCCGCAACTAAACTTGGACAGTATGATTAGAGTTCGGGATTCGCTTCAACGAAGAGAACCTGCTGACAGGGAGGCTTGCCTTGCCTGGGTTAACAATATCTTTTAGTCTCGTGTAAATTCTTTCTTGCGCTTCTTGCGCTTTGAGGAGTGACGGACGGAATGAAAGCAGCCGCCTCCGCCTCTGCAGACGCAAATCAAGCCCACCTTTGGTTTTGCATCACACAGCGCAGCAAACGGCAGCCAAGCTCTGTACCTCTTGCAGATGGGATTTGATCGTGCAGCAGCAGCAGCTTGGAGGCTGCGGATCCCAAGCTCTGCCTGTCTCTGCCCTTTCCGGCAGCACGATGGCGGTCGATAATGCTGCTGCCAGCTTCCAAGCCTCCTTTTGAACTGGCCCGCCCGTCCACTTTCCTTTCGCTTCCAAAATTCCTTTCCCTCTTGCTGAGGATGACAGTCTCGTTGCGTTCAAGAGCTAGTATTGATACCGTGTGGGTCCATCCCAAGACAAAGGGCTTTGAGAACATGAAAGTGTGTTCGATCGAGGCTCGCTTGTCGGATGTGACTGGCTGACACTTTGACGGACGAACACTCGTATGCAAAGTTGCACAATAGCAAAGAGGCGTACAGCGGACACTTATTCTGCTAAGATGAAGCGGCCGTTGCTTTCTGTACCGAGGATAGCGTGTGCATTATTGCCTAGGCCACAAAGAGGAAGCATTGCGGCATGCATACCTTGCAGCAGGGGCCCACGCTTGCGGGTCGGCAGCTATTCCGCTTGTTGACTTCTCCCACTGTTTTGCTTTGCCTTCCGCGATGTTTGGTTTGTACTGTACAGTGTAGAACGCTTAGAGATGTGTGTGTGTATGGGTGTATATCTATGTTGATTTTTTTTTTTTAAGTGAATTCCACTTTTTCTCGCTCCGCCTGCTTGAGATCAAAGGGCAGGAGACCAAGCAACAGCGTGTGTGTTAATTGTGTGTATGCTTTTCTGGATTGAGGCGCCGCTTTTCACCCAGATTCGTCTCAATGAATGACTGGCTGACTGGCTCGCGTACTGTAGACTATTTCGCCGCTCAAGTCCCTTGCTCACACTGTCACTCAGCCTTCTGAAACTATTTGAGTTGACCTGAACCCAAGCTTGGAGCGCATAATTGCGGAACAGCCGAGCTTTCTCACACCTCACACTCGTCGTCAGCCGTTCGCCTTCCTTTGGCTCCCCAGTCTCGCTTTCTGCTGACTTCCCTTTCCGCTGAGCCTCGTTCGTTTCTCCGCCTCCACCAACGAATAAGCCCACCAAATCCCATCACACCTTTTCCTGGGTTTGTTGGTGATGGATTGACTTTCCGCACTTTTCTGGCTGTGCCTGTCCATCGGCGCAGCTGTTGAGTCGAGTCTACGTACTGTACTGTACGCTGTGACTTCTGGTAGCTCGCCCTGTTTCTGTTGCTCTTGTTCCGCTAATATTGCACTTCCGCTTGCTGTGGCCTTTCAATGCTTCGGAGACTTCCTGATCCTCCTCATCCTCATCCTACGGTATTCCTCTTCCTTTGCCCTCCCTCTTCCTTCTCTCATACTCGCAAGTCCCTAACCACCACACACTTCCGCAATTAGTTGGCTGGTCCTTGCTCTTGGTTCTTCTCCTTCTACACCTTCCATCTTTCCTAGCCAACACTTCCTTTACCCGTCTTGTTACGCTTCCAGGTCTCGGCTCGTAGCTCCTTGAAGGTTGCTTGCTTGCTTGCTTGCTTGCGTTCTTGCGACTTCATCTTCTATCTTCACCATCACCGCCTTTTCCATCTTCACGATTCTCATCCTCATTCTTCAGCATCTCCTAGTCCGTCACCGTCACCGTCACTGTCATCGCCACTCTTCGCTCTCCTAGCCTCTGCCTTCCCCACTGCTCGCCCAAAGCCATTACTCTTTGCACCGAGCACCTCTCTCTTCCCGACCGTTCGCATCGAGACTCAACCCCATCAGCGCTGGTCTAGGATAGTTTCTACTCCGTCACGGCGCTCACCGCAGCACTCACCTCACATACACGAATCCACAGCTGCGCCTTGCTCGACATCACCACCATCCGGCAATCTATCAATAGCTCTGTAGGGTATCTGCGACAAATACACCGGCCCTTCCTGTCTTGTATTCCTTGTACATGCTGACATTCCCAACTTCGGCTTGAATCCAGCATTCACCAACAGAGAAACCATTCTTTGTCCTTTGCAGAACATCAGAAGCAGCTCCGGTAGCTGATCCGACCCGACCTCTTTCCCACAACACAGTGCCCATTATGGTCTATGTCGCACAGCCTCAGTCCGCCCTTCCCATCACGGGCGGCTTCCGCAAGGACCTTCCATGCGATGCCGCTTACTTTGGCAAGGAGAACTGGCCACGATCCCACAAGCAGTCCTCAGCGAAACAGCAACCAACAGAATGCGCTGCTTCTCTTGCGCCCATCCCCTTCCCAACAACATCGGACTCGGACGCAGAGGTTGAAGCAGCTACTGCTCCAGTACCTGCCAAGACCTCGTCGGTGGACGATGCCGATCTAAAGTCGTCCACTTCGGTAAGCGACTGGTGCGCTCAGATGGTCTGCTACATCTGGTTCAGCGGCATCGACAGCCACGAGCCGAGTCACTCGCTCTCCGCCGCTTCGAGCCCGGTCTCCCGTCCTGGACGCCTCTCGATTGCCAGCTCGCCCACCACACGTACCAAGCGTCACTCCAAGAAGCTCAGCCTTGGCAGCCTCTCTGAGGCCGTCTCCTTCTCAGTTCGTGACCTTCACAATGCCGTTGAGGCACATGCCCGCTCCGCTGTCGACTCGAGTCGATCACGCCCCAGCGCCAGCGAGCGATCCAACGACCCACGCACACTTCGACTCTTCCCTCGACGCCGCTTCACCGACTTTGTGCGCAACATGCTCAACACCACCCAAGTCTCCAAGTCGGTCATCATCCTTGCTTTGCTCTACATCCACAGGCTCAAGTCAAAGAACCCCGGCCTTCGTGGTCAGGACGGCAGCGAGTTCCGCCTCTTCGTCACGGCCCTCATGCTTGCGAACAAGTTCCTTGATGACCACACCTACACCAACAAGACCTGGTCTGAGCTCTCCGGGCTCAAGCTCAAGGACGTCACGAAGATGGAAATCGAGTTCTGGCTTGGCCTTTCGTCCAACATCCACGCCTCGGACGCCGACTTCCGCAGCTGGATCGGCACGCTCGAGATTCTCGCCGAGCGACGTCAGCTGGCCCTCAGCGCACATGAGGCCGAGAAGGCTCGTCAAGCTGCTCTTCGCCAGCATGGTCTTGTTCATCACCACCAGTCGGCACGACCACTCCAGCCAACGTTGTTGCACCCGCACTCAGCACCTGGTCTCACCGCCATCTACGACGCACCTCGCCGCATTGCCGCCAACTCGCGTGCCAGTCAGTCTCGTTCTTGGTCGCCAGAGCAACTTGCCTTCGACTCTCGTCCTCGCTCATCACCAGCTGCTGCTACTAGCCACTTGAGCCACGTATACGCATCTACACCTGCATCTGCCGCTCCTCTACCAAGGTTCGATGTGGATGCCGCTAGCGTTCAGGCCATCATGAACAGCGCTGACTACCCGACACCTGCTTCGTCGTCGGCTGACTCGAGGCTACTCCAGCTCGCTCCCGAGGTTTGCAACGCAGGCGCCAAGAGGACCTACGCTCAGCACGACTCGACCAGCCCACTCAGCGAGACGCATTGCTTCCACACACCATCACCCGATCGTGGCAGCAACAAGCGACGTGCCGTTGCCAGCGGTGATGAGCGCGATCGAGCTCTTCACGCCTTCACTTCGGGTTCTCGCAACTATGGCTTGAGCCCTCCTTTCGCTCAGCCTTGCCCTAGGTCGGTGTTTGAGCCCTTGGTCTCGACACCCAACACTCTGCTAGCTCCCTACGTCATGCAGCAGCAGGCAGGAGAAGGTGCAGGGATGCAGGCCAAGCACCACCCTTTGGCTTACTGGCAGCTTGCTGCTGGGTACGACCGAGGTATTTTGGGTGTTCACATGCCGACACCGATCGCATGTCAGAGCGACTACTTCCACTGGCAACCACCGCATGGAGAGCACCAGCAGCAGCAAGTGGACGGTGAAAGCGCTTCGATGATCCGCAAGCCCTTAGCTACGACTACACCTTACCCGACTCCTCCCATCGACGCCTTCTCGCCCTTCCACTACCAGCCTCACCACCACCACTATGCTGGCAAGCAACACCACGCTTACAGCACCTACCCCTCATTCTCGGGTGTCAACCACGCCCCCCACGCGCCTTTCAACAACGCGGAAGCACACTATGTCGATCCCCTCTTCATTCGATACTAATTTCCTTCCCCCCCCCCCCTTTATTTGCATTCACTCATAGCATTGACACAAAAAAGTCTCAACGACTCCACACATCTTCCGGTCTCTCTCTCTCTGTTCTCATTACCAAGCAAACCCGCACAATCTGTACTTTTAAGCATCTCTCCAGTTTAGCGTTCGTCTAGTTCTCGTATCACATTGTAAGAGAAAAATTATCGTTTTAGCATCTGCATTTTTGACGACTTCAATACATTTGTCACACCACACGAAACACTTCAGTCTGGCTTGATGAAGCGGGAGCATTGGAGCGGGTCAGAATGGTATGCTATGGTATTACTGTGAGAGCTAAAGAAGGGTAGCGTGAGAACAAGAGAGTCTGGTATCGTTTACGTTGTATTTAGCAATGACTTTTTCGGTTGAGACAAAGATGGATTCTCCATCTGGATCCCAGCATAGACCTGAGATGTTTGTAGAACTGGAGGAAGAGGGAGAATCGGAAGTGGAGGAAGGTCTGTAACCACTTCTGGCTTGTGTGAGGGCTGCTGTGAGAAAGTCTTCCCTTCTACGGATGTCGGATTCGACTGAAGTGGAGGACGTAGGGTTGGTGATCCATTCTGGGAAGTAGTTTGAGCCTCGACTGCCGCTAGTACTCGTGCTAGTGGTGTTGGAGGTGGTGGTGGAAGGGTTTGTGGAAGCAACACCATCTGGACCTCTATCGACTAGGTTGATTGCTCGATTCCATTCGCGCATAAAAGTGGCATGGATCATAGATCTCCTCTCTCTATCTCTTGCAATGGTTTCTTCCACACCTGCTCCACCTGTTAAGAGTCTGAATCGATCTTCTACACTTCCTGCTCGACTAATGCTGCTCCATGCTTCACTAGGTGCAGGTGGGGGTTGAGGAGCTGCAACCCTCTGCGTCTCTTCGAACGTGACTGTATCCGTTATGCCCCAATAGTTGCGATGTTCTGTGAACGCCAAGAATCTGCCACAGGGTGAAAACTTGGCCACGCGAGCAGCTCCGCTTCCACTTGCTACATTCGCTTGACTCGTGCTCACGGCTGCTAATCTTCGAGAACTCCTAACATCCCATACTGAGACAATGCCGTCTTGACTAGCAACAGCAAATTTGGAGCCGTCGGGAGACCAGGTTGTACTAAAACATGCGTCGCTACTCGCACTATATGTCGCCACTTTGACATGCTCTCCCGATCGTGAAATACTGTGGATGAAGACGTCGGGAGTATCTCCTACTGCGATAAGCGTGCGTTGGTCAGGGCTGAGAGATGAGTGATTGATGGCGGTTGGGAAGTGGAGAGTGGTGTTGCGCGAGAGACCAGGTAGACCAGATTCGATGCGATTGTTGGTGCTGTGTTGGTGATGCTTTGGGGGACGAAGCTTGTAGAGCTTGATGGATTGATCGTTGTTTGAAACCATGACTTTGATTGGAGCTGTGTCGGGAGTGAAGGCTGGCTGTGAGGTGGAATTGTACGATGAGGACGAGGATGAGGAGGCAGCAGCGGCAGCGGCAGCGCGAGATGCAGGAGAGCTGCGCCAACGAGAGCTGCGATTGACGTTGGAGGGATCAAAACCATAGGCAGCTGCTAACTCTTCAAAGACGCTTTGGGATAGCTCGGACTCCATTTCCTCATCGCCGAAGAGAAGACCGGGTCTGGCGACATTGCTGGAAGAGGGCTCGTCTCTGGCCCGGTGGTAGCGAGAGGAAGAGTCGAAGGAAGGAGATGTATCGACAACGTCTGCTTTGGACGGACTTGTCGATGCGAAGGCTGAGGTGGAAGCAGAAGAGGTGCGAGAGCTGGACGGATGGTTCAGATCAGGTTGGATGGTGATGGCGTTGTTGATCGAACCTCCAGTGGGCGTGCGTAGCAGCCATGGTGCAGGGGGACGTTCGCTTCCTCCGAGAGATGGGTCAAGCTGGAGATGTGGTGCTGATGATATGGGTGAATGAAGCGGACGCAAGGCAAGCTCACCATGCTGACCACCTGCAGCAAGAAGACCGCATCCCGTGGTGAGACAGTTGGGTTGAAAGTCAAGCGTGCAGTACGTGGAAGGCGGCTTGAGGGTGGTAAAGTCAGCTTGCTCGACTTGGAGACGACTGACAAACAGGACTTTGTCTTTGATACCGGTTGGTTGAAGAAGGTCTCGGAGTTGGAGATGGTGGATATTGACACGAGCAGGGATGATGTCCGGGTCCGGACTGATGTGCTCCACTCCACGAGTCATCTTGGGTGATGGATAAGGAGTGTATAGAGAGAGCTCTCGAGCACACTGGATGTGCTGAGGAGAAGATGATGATGTTAAGAATGGTTCATGAATGAGATGGTGGTCGAAGACCGATATGCGACTTGCTTTGAAGGATGGTGGTGGTGGGAGTGATACAGTAGGGTCGATTGTGTCTTTGAAAAGAAGATTGTCGAATGTGATCCGATGAGAAGGGGTTCGAAAGCGTTAATCGATACAATACGTTCTGAGCATGTGATACTGTCACACACTCTTGCGCAGCGTTGTGTGAGTGTGTGTGACAAGTGCGCAGTTGTGGAGAGTGGAGCCAGAAAAAGAGAGGCACGTCAGCGCAATCGACGCAATGCATGCACGCATCTGCACGCTCTCAGACCCTCTCTTTCTCTTTCTCCTATTTGTGAGGCGCTTAAGCAGAGGAAAGCTGTGCTTGCTCCACATTTTGTGATTTTCGGGTCCAGCACGCTAGCTTTGAGCTCCGACAATGCTGCTTAGAGCACACTCAAGCTTCTTGTCTGGTGTGCAAGACGGAAGCCAACAATGCTGGCCCTGGAGGAAATATTGGAAACGTGAAGCTGTCCTAGTGGATGTCTATTGAGTCAGAGATCGGTGTGCGGCAAGGTGTGTGCCGCCCTCAGATGGTGGCCGTTTGTGTAGCCGAGACACTTCAAGATCTGTCACTGAAAATTGGCGCTGTTAGCACGTAGCTGCTAACATGAATATTTTTCCACCCGGTGTGCCTGTAAGGCCATTGTCAGACCTCAATGCTACACCACTTCCATCGACGCTCTCCTGTCCGGACTTCGTCGACCTTTCCTTCATCATTCGATAACCAACCTAGCTTCTGAATCGGCCCCTCAACGTCACTTGAAAAGCCTCGGTCTCCTGCTCTTGAGATGTGGCCGTCGAGACCCTGATCTAGAAATCGCCGCACACTGCAATGCGGTCTCTGGCCTTCTGCCTGTTGTCAAAAATCACACAGGCAACGCCGCCAAGCGAGGCGGAAAAAAAAAAAAAAAAAAAAAAAAAAAAAAATGTCCACCACCGCCAGATCTACACTCGCGAGCATATGCGCCATCCATCTCAGCGCTGCCTCCATACTGCCGTCCTACAGACACAGCATCGATGCATGTCATTACAGGCATTTGTTCAGCTTTAAGCTGCTAGGACATTCGGATTCAGGCATTCAGCAAGCTCGAAAGCGATGAAAAGCAGGTGCTGGACGAAAGAGAGAGTGTCAAGGGGGAGGGGCCGATTTAATGAGCGCGTGTCCATCCTTGGCCGCTCGATCACGGCTTTGCCCGTATACATCGCCTTCGCATCCATAGAGACTGCTCTGATGGTGCACACATAGTCCTAATCACCTGCAAAGACATGACAGTGAGTCTTCGCTTGACGGTACCGCGCTGACTGCGATGAAGATGAACTACTTCGTGTCACGTGCCTACAGGCTGGTTGAGATTATCGTACCTACGCTACGACGTCTTGAGACGATCAGCATCATCACAAGCAGCCTCTCAAGCCATATTCTGACGCTACTGGACTGCAACAGGTCAGCCATCAGGCGATATGGGCCAAGCTCGAAGAATCTAGGGACTCTGTGACTTTGAGAATACAGCTGTAGTCGATGCCATGTCTTCCTACTCTGCTCTCTGCTTGTATCGGGCGTCTTCTGAGATTCCACTCCGGGACGATATTAACGGGCCCTTACATAGCTTGCATGACTTCGATGTAGCCTCAACCATCTGCTAAACGTTGCGCGCTCAATGGAGACAGGACAGCCTGACTGCGCTCGTATGGATCGGACCCTGTCATTTCCATCCAACACCTTCCTGGCCAGCGTCGATCGTCTGTTGCCAGAGACAGCGAAGGCAGCGATGTAAGGTACTGAGGATTTCCGCCTGCCATCTGCGAGAGCTCGTGCGACACTCCTGATACGGTACAACGGAGCGGATGCTGAGTAGATTCTTGCTGCAATGACGACCAATCCCCTAATTCTGCAGCGGGGCCTGTTTGCAGGAAAAGCGTGTCAAAATTTCCGCTGCTGCCATTTCGGTTGTGTGCGAATGTGCCGCGTGTCGGGTTCGTCTGTCTCTTCTGTCTGCGTCTGTGTCAATCAATAAAAATGTCTCTTCAAACAAGGCAAACCACAAAGCGGCGGCAGTGGCAGTAACAGCAGTCAAGTCAAGCAAAGCAAAGCAAAGCAAAGCAGAGCAAAGCAGAGCAAAGCAAAGCAAAGCAAAAAGGGTTCGGTCCCCACTGTGTTCTACTTCCTACGCAGACAACACACAACCAAAAGACGAGCTCTTCCGGCCACGCCCACTCTCTCCAAACCTTGCCTCTGTCCCTCCCTTGACACAACTTCTTACGTCTGCTTGCTTCAAGCCGTACTTGGCTCTCCCTTGTCTTGACCGTTGACATTTGCTTTTCACTTTCCACTCCGTCTACATCTCTCACGGATCGTAGCTTCTTGACCATCAATCGCCATCTTCTACGTATCTTGGAACCACATTCACCCCTCACCGCGCTCGATCAAGGTATGTTTGATTCTTGATCCCAGTCTCGTCCAGTACCCCGTCCGTTCTCGTGCTTGTCGTATCGTCCGCACTCCGCATGTGTAGGGCTTGTTCTTCGTCCCTTCCAATCATGTTCCCCCAGTCTGCCTGCTACTTCCTCCTCGCCTCTGCCACCCTGTTTGGGTTGTCTCCCTCTTCGTCTCTCCCCTTCTTGCGAGCTGGGACAGCCCCTCGACCGGCGCAGACAAGGCTTGTTCCTTGTCCCTGCCTAGCTCAGCTCCGGTGTGGATGGCGTAACCCACGCTCAGCTGATCAAGTTGACACGTCGAGAAGGTCATACTGGCTTGTCTCAGGTTCTCTTCCCCCTTGTACTACCCAGGATGAGCATCCGGGCGTGCTGAAGAGGCGCTTGACTACGAATTTGTCTGTGCTAGAGCTCATCATCACCATCTGAGATAAGCGCCGCCTCTACGGCACCCCACTTGCTTTCTCTCATCACGTCCTGGCTCCTTCTCGATCAGATTGTCTGGTGGCAATTGAGTGCCATCGCATCTGCTCCGCGATCTCACCCACTTCTCATCCCTTCATCGCCCGTTTCTTGTATTGCGCCCTTCCTTAGTCATGGCTTCTGGCGGCGATCTGCTCCTTTGACAGCATCCATCGTCCTCGCCCCGTTCGCTCGCTCAGTCTTGGACTTTCCCGGCCACCCTCACCTCGTCGTCCCTCCCTTTCCAGACAGACTCTTGCTTGTCTGTCTCTGCCATGCTGGCTTCTTTCTTGATCGACTACTTATCTTTCAGACCTGCGCATTTTGTAACATGAAGCTGACGTTTTTTCTCCATCTCTGCGCTTCTCTGACCGCTCCCGCCAACGCCGCCGTTGTTCTACCTCTTACGTTTTATTTTTTTTTATTCCCTGATTCGGCCTGCTTTGTTACTGCATCCATTTTGGCGGGTCGGACCTAACTTTCTCAACGTCGAACCCCTCATCATCCTTCTTGGATCCTTCTTGGATCTTGCTCAACCCTACCCGCTCGTTCGGTTTGGTGTTGCTCCCTTTCACTCGTGCCTTCCTTCACCACTTCCCTTTTCTCCCTCACCAACTGTCGTGGTCATCATCGACCACCTCACTTGCACATTTCGCATTTCTTTCCCTCTTCCTTTTCTTCCAATGTCGTTCCATTAGCGCATGGGTCGACTTTGCTTTCGGTGGTCGCACTCGTCACAATTTTGCTCGACCTTCCCTCAGCTTTCCGCCATCGCTTTTTCTTCGACTCCCACCTTTGCCCTCCTTCTGCATCTCTTTCACCACACCACATCTTCAAGCCATTCTCTCCCTGCTCCTCTCCTTGACCCATTCTGCTAGCAGGATTTCTGGCGAGCACGAGGAACGCACGGCAGCTCGTTGTCAGCTTCCGTGTTCGTACCGCTACTTGATCCTGCTCGGCACATATACCCTGTAGCCTTTCATCCTTTTACGCCTCCTTCTCACACCTCTGCCCTCACATCACTCTGGAGCGCTCAGCGCGTTCTGCTCCCGTCCCCCTCTCCCCTTTCTCTGCAAACCTAGAGCTACCGTTGACACGCAGCAGGTGCTCCTCCGGACACTTGGCTGCGTTTACATGTTAGTGAAGGAAACATCCTTTCTTCATCTCGTAGCACTGCTTTAAGGCTCTTGTTACGGAGCTCTGTACAACTTTCATCATGGCTACCTCATCACTAGCTGCCACCGGCTTGACCGCCTCCAAATCTGGCTTGCAGCAGCAACAGCAACAGCAGGCCCTTCTCGATGCCACCGCTCCTTCCACCTCTGCTGCCAAATCGGCCGCGCCCGTCACCAGGGTTGCGATCCAGGATGGCAAGATGATCGGAATCAACGACCACATCTACCTTTCGCCAGCATGGGCACCTGGAGCAGGTGAGCCGTACATGATTGCTAGAGTCATGGAGTTTGTCACTGCCGCATCTTCTCGCAGCGGTGCTGCTGCGCTTGCGAGCTCTTCCGGAACGTTGCAAGTGCGAGCCAATGTGTTCCTGCGAATGCGTGACATCAGCCTTCGCAGCACCAACGACCCTCGCCTTCTTGTAGCCACCATGCATTCCGACGTTTTCAGCCTCGAGAATGTGCGCGGTATCTGCGAGGTCCGCCACCGCGACCTGATAGGCTCTGGAACAGCACCCGATGTCAGTCAATGGAAGAAGAAGGAGGACCACTTCTATTACTACCAGCTCTACGACCGCTATATTCATCGATTCTACGACGTCATCCCAACCGAAAAGGTCCAGAATGCGCCTCCAGAAGTTCTCACCACATTGCGCAGTCGGTACTCTTTCATTGTTGCCGAAGCCGGTATGATCAACGATCTCACCGATGCGCTTCGAGGATGTGCTGTCTGCCATCGATGGGCTTCCGGCCCGGAATCCGTGCGTTGCGACACCTGCAAAAAGTTCTTTCACATGAAGTGTCTCAACCCACCTCTTGCCTCCAAACCCGCAAAGGGCTACAGCTGGACTTGTGCCCCATGCTCCCGTCGACACGAACAAGACGTCGAGCTAACACTTCAAACAGGAGGTCAGCTTTCTTCCACCTCTGCCTCATCCGGCACAAACGGTACCACTTCCAACCCACCTAGACATCAGATCACCGCTGCCGTCAGCAGAGGTCGTGGTGCACAGCGCGGCAGAGGCGGTCGTCAGTCGTATTCGAGAAGAGGCGCGGCAGGCAGAGGCGACGACATTGCCTCGGCCAGCAACACTCCCGATGGAAGCCCAGCTCCGGAAAAGACGACAGACGACGTTCGAGGAACGCGCTGTTTCATGCGCTGGCCATACCGATACTTTGGTCAACACACCAATGCAATGGACGTGCTCGATCCGCACGACTCGGTCTATCCGATCGCCACAACTCGTCTGGGTCCCAAGTATCAGGCTTCGTTGCCAACTTGGGACGAGCAGAAGGAAGCGGGTCTCGGTGTCCACTGCCGGGTAAAAGAGAAAGCCAAAGAAGAGGATGGCGCCAACGGCGGCACTGGTGACGATGCTGCAGCTGCATTAGCCTCAGCCGGCCAATCGACCGCGACCACATCTCACAAGAAGAAAGGTCGCCCCTTCAAGCGCAAACGAGAAGCTGCTGAAAGATCCGACACCCCTACGACAGGAACCAGCACGCCAGCCGCGACACATCCGCTGCTGCCTTCCGAACCACCTGAGTTTGAACGAGGTGGCGATCAGAGCGTCGAGCCTATCTTCCTGCCCACTGTTTCGCAGGATGAGCAGGTGCTCGAAGCGTACCTGCAAGCAGTACGAGCTCACTTCAAGACAGTCCCCCCGCACCATGTCGATCTGATCGATCGTGCGCTCATGACTTTCACACAGAAGGAAGGAGATCCGGTTCAAGCGCTCATGGCCATGTCGGCCAGCACTACTAAGCAGCTTCGCATCAGCCACTGGACATCAAAGGAGGCTAAGCAATTCGAAGCGGGCATTGCACAAGTCAACTCCGACATGAAGCAGCTTAAGAAGTTCATACCCACAAAGAAGGTTTCTGAGATTGTACGATACTTTGTCGTCTGGAAGATGCAGCGAATCAAGGCCGATCTTGAGGCTACACAGGCGAGCAAACCTGCCCAGGCACCATCGGGCAAGAAGGGCGCCGCGAACGGGGCCAACGGTACCACAACGTCGACGAATCCAGCACCAACCCCAAAGCCAACAACCTCACGAGCTGTGTCGCCTTCGCTCTCTGTATACGGAGATGGCCCGCCGGCCGGTCCTACAACATCTTGCGCCATGTGCTCGACCACCTCGAGCCGCATCTGGTACAAGGGTCCGGCCTCGCTCGCAAATCGCGTGTTGTGCGTCCACTGCGGTATCTACTGGCGCAAGTATGCCGCCGAAACCTTCAACCCGGATCTCGTCTCGGTCAACACTCGCAACAAGTCAGGCACCGCTGCTGCAGCTGTCGCTGCCCCTGGCGTCTCTGAAGACGGTCTTGGTGTTGCACCTCCCTCGAAGCTTTCCAGGACGTCTCGCGTTGGAAAAGGCTCGACGCCAGCGGCTTCACCTGCCCCTGTGGCGCCTCCTCCCGTGCCCAAACCAGAACCACTCAAGTGTGTCATGTGTAAGCGTATTGAGCCCAAGAAGAAGCTTGCTCAATGCCGACAGTGCTCTCTCAGCGTGCACCAAGGCTGCTATGGATTGACCGAGGAAGAGATCGAGATGGACATGTGGTACTGCGATCCATGCGCAAACGAACAAACGCAAGAATCGGCGCTGCTACCACGATGCATCCTCTGCTCTCCTCAGGCGCAAGAGGATGCAGCGGCCAATTCGGCCAAGTACGCTGCCAGTGCTGCCGGTGGTGGAGAGGGTAAAGCGCGTGGTAGGCCGAAGAGTATCGTCGTCGCAGCCAATGCAGGCGAGGACGGTACCAAAAAGGAAGCAGGTACAGTATCTCCAGCCGTGCTCAAAGCACCTTTGGGAGCGCTGGATGCATTCAAACCGACCGAGTGCAACAACTGGACGCACGTTCTGTGTGCAGTCTTCATTCCCGAGGTTGTCTTCTCCGACACCACTCGTCTGAAGACCGTCGAAAGTTGTGGCAACTTGCCGACATGGAGATACGAAGCCGAATGTTGCATCTGCCACACGCCCAAAGGAGCTTGCGTCACATGCTCGGAACCGACCTGTCGCAAGACCTTTCACGTTTCGTGCGCGCACAACCAACTTCCCGGCTTCACACTCGCATTCGAGATTCTACCCGTCAAGAGCACAAGGCGCGAAGTCATCTCCACAATTACGTTCAAGGGAGAGACAGGACACATGGTGCCACAAATTTGGTGCAAGGATCACAAGGAGATCGCCAAGTCGAAAAAGCTTTACGACCTGGCCGAGGTGGATCAGAAAACCGGCCAGACGAGTCTTCAAATGTTTGCGCGGGCGAACAAGCACTTGTCTGTTCCAGCGGCACAGGTCGGTACACTGGTCGGTGAAACCAGCTATGCGCTGTTGAGGAGAGCCAAGAGATTCGACTCGTTGCTAGTGAATGGGTTGCTCACTGGAAGTGCCACTCCCGCTCCCTCCGCAACTCCCGCTCCATCACTGAGGAACACTTCAGCAACAGGTGCAGGGACGATGGGAGTCAAACAATGTTCGAGCTGCAAGACTCGATTCTCGCCATACTGGTGGCATCTTCCATCGAACGGAGAAGGAGGATGTGTCAAGGCGGAAGAAGGCATTGACGGCGGATTGTGCTGTAACTTTTGCAAAGAGACTCGGTTCAAAGGGTCTATGCTCACTGCTTAGGACCGCAAATGGCCTGCTGAAATCAGACAATTCTCACATCACAGTTCAAAGATCGAAGCATGCAGAAACAGATCAAGGTGCACTGAGAATTGATTGACCGTGACAGCCGAGATTAGAAGCGAACACAGGAGTTAAGACCTCCAAAAGAGGCTACTGTGCGGAAGCAGTCCCCGTCATGCTTGATGTAGTAGAGGAAACAGGTGGTAGTGATACTCCACCGGCGTTCTCCACTGCACTTGTTGGCGCAGGAACACTCTTACCCTCGCTACCAGCACTCGTGGTAGCAGGAGGAGTGTTAATCTCCGACCCCACCTCTTCACCTTGCTGCTGCTGTTGCTGCTGGGGCTGCGTTTCCCTCCCTGCCTCTCCCCCTCCCGCACTCCCCTCACCTTGCGCCGCCGCCGCCGCCGCAGCAGCCACCGCACTCAACGAATCCAAACTCTGTCCTCCTCCTCCTCCAATTCCTCCCGCACTCCCACTCCCACCTCCCAACGCACTCGATCCTTGCCCACCGACCGTACCCAAAACCTCCTCCTCTTCCTGCGTTGTCAACATCGGAATCTCTGGCAACTCAGCCGCCAATTCATCCGCCTTCATCACCGGTCCTGGCCCCGCATTGCCTCCACTCCCACTCAACGCCGCCAAAGCCACCCTTAGCGTATGGTTATCCTGTCTCAGACCATCGATTGTCTGTAACGCCTCGACGTATCTCCTCTTACACTCGGTTGCGACGCGGATAGCCGTTTCCAGCCTCGTAGCTTTCGATTCTAGGACTTTGACGTACTTATCGCGACGTTCGCGGAACGCACGCTGAGCAGCTCGATTCTGCGCCGCTCGTTTGGAAGTGGATAGCTGACGAGTGGGTTTGAAACCCGATCCCGCCTGAGATTGATCTTCATGCGAGGGTGAAGCAGAGGTCGAAGGTGGAGATTGTTGGTGGTGTTGGGCGAGATTTGCTTGGGCTTGAGCGAGGTGTTGTTGGTAAGCTTTTTGGATTTCTGCTGGAATATTGCCTTCCGACCAACTATCGGGGAAGGGAAGCGAGTTATCTCCTGTAGCAGCTGCTGCTGCAGCGGCGGCGGCGGCAGCAGCAGCAGCGGCTGAAGACAAATCTGACTCTTCTTCTTGCCTCGCTGCTTTACTTGCTCTCCTACCTCCAACTCCGGCGCCGCTTTGGGATGAACGACGTTTTTCACCACGCTTACCACCGGTACTTTCGTCAGCGTTGTTGACGGGAAGCGACTCGTGATGGACCTCCGGGTTCTCGAGATGAGCGTGTTGCTCGTGTTGGTGCTGTTCGGAGTCGTACTGTTGTTGGGAAGCTGCTTGGGCTAGTTGCATGACTGCTTCCATTGCGTGGGTGTGATCGACGGCGGAAGGTTCGGATTGGGAGGCATCTTGAGGTTGAGCCTCCTGCTGCTGTTGATGAGTGGAAGAGGCAGGGTTCGATTGGTCATTGGAGTCAATGGTCGGGTCGAGGTTGCTGTGCGTGTACTCAGAGGCTGTTTCGTACCGTGAGAACGGGGAGAAGAATGTGGTGTCAGTAAAAGGTGTGAGAGGATTGAATGTGGATTATGTCATGCGCAGTCATATCCGACTTGGCGCATTGACAGCAAAGAAGGGTCAACTCACAGTTGTAGTCCGCATCTGCGTCCTGCACGTGTTGGTCTTTGGTTTGAGTATCCATGGTCGTTGTGGTACTTGTGTGTGCTGGATTTCAGGGACACCGAAGGGAGATTGTGTCGAGATAATCTCGAGTTTTGGCTGGGAGATGTCAAAGAGTGCGATAAATATCCGGCTTGCTAGACGCGTTTGTAACGCGATACTTGACGTGGATGGACGGCTTCAAGGCCAGCAAAGCACGCTTGTGATGATGGTAGTCGCAGAGACAAGGCCTATTAAATGCTGTGTGCGATAGTATGGGTGGCCAACGATGCTGGAAGCCAATTGCTTAAGGCCAGGTTGATGAATGGAAAAGTGGAGCTGAAGGTGATGGTAGTGAAGGAACGAGGTGTTGCTGAGTCAGGATCACGCATCCTTGAGTCAGAGTCAGAAGAGCACGCGTTTTTGAGAGAAAAATCGAGAATTTCGCCGGATCGGGGATTGTTTTCGGCTGCTGCTCTGCCGATTTAGCAAGAACCTCTTCCTTGAGCTGCAAGAGTTATGCATCGATGCAGCACAAGATTACGCTTCACTCCTCTGAAAGATCATATTCCAGTGAAAGGGGCTACAGTATACACATTGTAGAGTACCAGCCTCAGCCGGTGAGGCGCGACCGGAGGAATAAGCAGTCAGATACAGTACTGTACAGTACTGTATGGCCATACATGAGTGCTTGACCGAGAGCACAGCCGCGTAAATAACTTACAGTAGCTGCTCGCACCCCGCAAATAAGGATGAATACAGAGCAGCAGCAGAACGGCAGTCCGATTGTGCCCCTTGAATCAAAGGAGACTGCTCTAACGCCTTTTCCGAAATTACTGTACGATTTGGCTCAGGGCTATCTGACAAAGGCACAGATCGCAGCAGCACAACATCACACACTCACACCGACTCAACTGCTGCCAAACTGCATCCTTACGCACTCCACTCACCGTCACCCTCTCGATACACTCTCGACACTCATCGCCATCACTTGTTTCTTCGTCTTATTCGATACCTACACACCATCATCTTTGCTTTTGGCCGTCTCAGCTTTACCGTTCTTCCATTGTCTGCCTCTCTCGCTCAGGACTCACAATTCGACTTCAGTAGCGTCGTCTTCATTCATTATCGCCCACTGTGTATCCTCCAGCCCTTCCAGCTCGACTGCCATCTCGACCAACTTCGACCCGTCAATCTCGCATCGCATCGACTCGGACGGCTACACTGATCGTGCATCTGGGCATGGCGGTGTTCAATCTTTAAACGTCAGCTAGCTTACAGCAGCTATTGTCAGTATCCCTACGTTCCTGTCTTCACAGCATTCGCAAACATGCAAGTTCCAAGCAGGGACAAGGCGTCTTCCTCCTCCTCATCTCCAGTAGTCGCTCCGAAGCCACCATCATCCGGCTCTTTTGCCTCATCTTCTCGATCGAGAATAGGCGTCAAAGCAGGTACAGCTGACCGATTTGCTTTTCGGAAATCAGTACTCGACATGGATGCTCTCCTCACTTTCACCGCCAACGACAATGTTGACATTGATTCTGGCGACATCTTCGACTTTGCTGTGTCGCCGACCAAGCCTCGCTTCAAGCGTCCATTTGGCACTGCCGGCGAACGCATGTTCAACCAGCAGCCCGTCAAGCCGATTGGACATGCACAACATCCAAGTCCCACAGTAAAGCCTCTCGACATTATCAACATCCCAGATGAGCCCGTCTATCAGCGTCCACCTTCTGCAGATGATACCCTCGCTCTTCTTCTGCCACTGCTCATCCTGCTCTCGACGCTTCTCTTCCTGCTTCTGCTCTTCATCATCCTCGTGATCATCGTTCGACGCAGGGCCCGCATCTCTCTAGGTGATTCCGATGGCCCGCTCGACGTTGGTCGTGAAGAAGAGCTCGAGGGTACGGGAGGTCTGGACGGCATCGAGCAGCGATGGTTGGAGACCGTCGACGAGCCTACACAGCGCGGCTATCGTCGTGCAAAGGATTGGACTCTTGCCTATCCACCAGGCACTCAATCCACCGACATCACTCTCAGCCAATTTCTCAGTATCCAAGAGAAGGGTGTCAGCGCATGGTCTTTCGATCCAGACTACGAGAGCAATCCTTCCGTCTTTGTCGAGGCGCGCACAGAGATCACTTTCATCGCAGACGGTGAAGGCATGGCTCCTCAAGAAGGCGGCGGCGTCTGTGTGCAGAGCAACCTGCCCTTGCCCAAGATCAACGAAGTTTACTATTGGGAGGTCAAGATGTTCAACAAGCCCGATACGACTAATGTTGCTGTTGGGTTGACGACCAAGCCCTATCCTCAATTTAGGTTGCCAGGATGGAGCAAGTATTCGATCGGATACTTTTCGGGTGATGGATTCAAGTGTCATAATTATCCGTTTGCTGCACAGTCGTATGGTCCTGCGTATGGCCAAGGTGATGTGATTGGTATTGGATATCGGCCAAGAACCGGTACTGTCTTCTTCACCAGGAATGGAAAGAGGTTGGAAGACGCCTTTATTGGATTGAACAGGTATAACTTGTTCCCCACTGTTGGCGCTGATGGAGCTTGCGAAATTCATGTCAATCTTGGCCAAGCTGGGTTTGTCTTCATCGAGGCTAATGTGAAGAAGTGGGGTTTGGCACCCATGGTTGGAACGTTGGCTCCTCCACCTGCGTATGGACAGGAGAGGGGGACCATCTTGATGGAGAGTGGACAGGGTAGTTCGACCGATCCAGCAAGGGGTGGTTCTGCTCAAGGGTTACAACTGGGGATGGGAGGAACAGAGTCACCGCCGCCACCGATTTCGCCTTACGAGGAGAGATCACCATCTTCTTCGCATAATAGATTGACGAGTCAGGGTGCGACGACCAACTCTCCCGCGCCCGCTAGGACATCGTCCTTGCGTCCTCCGCCAAATGGTCAGCCTAGGGGGACGTCAGCTGCGATCAACACCTCGAGACCTACCAGCAGACCTATGGAGTTGGAAGATTCATCCGACAGCAGTCCACCTAATCCTCCTACACCGCATCGTCTCGATATTTCGCTGCATTCGCTTTCCGATTCATCCAACAGAACAAGTGGGGCAGAAGACTCTTATTTCCCCACCACTCCTCCTTCCCCTGCTGACTCTCTTCCACCTCCCGCTGATGCATCGCGAGGCACCAACTCGCCACCCTCGTACGCCACCGCAGTGCAACACGGTGCTTTGGGCGGCACATCCGCCTCCCACCACCAAGCACGTCGTGGATCCGGTCGTACACATCAACTTGCCAACGCCGTCCTAGGTATGCTTAGCGACAGAGGCTTGCTTCAGCCGCTTAACCATAGTAATCCCTCCCCGCAACCTAGTCCCAGCATCGGGGCCAGTGGGTATGGTGGTTACGGAAGCGGATACGGTGGTGGACTGAGCGAAGCAGAGTACGAGAGGATGTTGAGGCACAATACTGCGCGAAACAGCGCAAGTGGGACTGCGGGTGGAACAGGAGGTAGTGGTGATTATAGTCTGGCTGGTTGGGCTAGTTGGTTGGGGCTCAGGACTGCGACTGGAAGCACGAGATCGAGTACGTCCAGTTCGACCGCTACACAGACTCCGGCGTTGAGCGGGGCAGGTACGAGGACAAACAGCAGTAGCAGCAGTAGCAGTGGTGGTTCTAGTCGTCGTACTTGATTCAGCGATGGCTCATATATGGTCGCTGTGGAATTTTGGTGTTGCAATTGCATATCTTGATCACGATTTTGGTCGATGATCCGATCTGTGTGCTGCTGACTGTGAGCTGTTTGAACGGTTCCAGTCTAAGCAACTCTGTCTTTTGTGTAGACCGAGGGATCGAGAACAGGATCAGCAGGCCCGATCGAAGCAGATCGTGTCGTGATGGGCAGATGGGGTATTGGATGAGATTCAAAGTCGGAGACCAAAAGTTATGAACAGAAATGGAAGGAGCTGTGTGGCTAGCGAGTAATATGAGCCGCTCTTGAGTGTGTGTAGGACTGCGGTAAGACATGCTGGCAAGGAACGGTTGACTAGCTCTTGGTACTAGACACATTCTGACTCAACCAGCTCAATCCCTCGTACAGCCCTTCTCCACTCGTTGCGCAACTAGGATGAACAAACCAACTCCTATCCCTCATTCTATGCAATCCCAATTTCTCCGTTACCTCTGCTGGACTCATCGCTCCTGGCAAATCCTGTTTATTCGCAAACACCAACAACAAACAGTCTCTCATCTCTCTATCTCCAATGATCCTATGCAACTCTTGTCTTGCTTCATCAATTCGATCCCTATCCTGACTGTCCACTACAAAAACCAACCCTTGAGTTCCTGTGTAGTAATGACGCCAAAGAGGACGAATCTTGTCTTGTCCTCCAACATCCCAGACGTTGAATTTGACGTTTTTGTATTGGACCGTTTCAACGTTGAATCCTACCGTGGGGATGGTGGTTACGGATTGGTTGAGTTTGAGTTTGTAGAGGATGGTGGTTTTGCCTGCTGCATCGAGACCAAGCATGAGAATACGCATTTCTTTGTTGCCAAAGATTTTGCCCATGGCTTTGCTGAAGGATGAACCCATCTTTGCGGACTGAGCGGGTGGCGGAATGTGCTACAAAGAGTTTCAAGGCGGGGCAGGGGAAGGAGGGAGAGAAGTCGATACACGTTGAGAATGAGCGTGCGAGATTGCTGCGATACTAGGTTCGAGTGCAAGACTTCGACGATCGAGTTGGAATATTCCTTCGCCGGAAGGTGTGAATATTGGATGCTATGAAGCCGGTCGCAATCGCAATCGAGTGTTGTTGCTTGGGTATGAAGGTCTGCTGGTCCAAAGTCTGCGTAGTGCTGCCAGTAAAGTAGTAAAGAGCGTGTGTAAGATCCTCTCTTTCGCTGTGAGAACCAATCGGACCTATTCGAGGAAGAAAACGGGAAGATGGAAGTAGGGAGCTGAGAATGGTAAGGAGGGATGGAGAGAGAGATGCAAGACGGGATCAGCGTTGTCAAAACGGTGTGTCGCTTAGAGAGATGGGCTGAGATTTGTCGGTGTGTGTGTGTTGGAGCGGGGCGTTATTTTGAATCCAGCGAGCAAGCAGACAGACAGGCGTGTGCGTGCGCGTGAGTGTTCCAGACCGCAGTGTCCGCAACACGCGACCTGGAGAAAAGGGGCGTATCACTGCTGGAAATAGGCGAACTCAAGCTCCAGGCGACCAAAATTCACAGCAGCAGCGTGTCAATTTGTCTTTTCACTCTTCTGCCAGGCTTCTTTTTGACGAAGAAAAATCAATCAAAAATGCGCTAAAATGGGGACGAAAAAGGCAGCCTAAAATGGCTTTCTTCTCTGAGCGACCTCTACGGAAGGGGCTTAAGTTACTCGCGATACACTAGCGGCATCTCACAGCCCCCATCGGATGCTTTGACATGCAAGTTGAAGAGCATAAGAAGAAAAGTACAGAATGCAGCAGAAACAACGAAAACGAGACAAGAGAGGTATAAGTGACAGTCGACACCAGACAGTCTTAGCTAGCAAGCTGTCAAAAGCAGCTTGTTGAGAAGCCGGATAGATATGATAGTCGCAAATTTTTCGATTCTGATAATTTATCGTTCCTTTACACAGAGCCAGATAGACCAGGGGCAGGACCAGTCTGACCACCGGGAATGCTGCCCTTGACACCCGAAGTCTTCTCGAAAGCCTGAGCAAAGTCAGCCTTGATGTCCTCGATCCACTCGTAACCAACGCTGACACGGATCAAATCCTTAGTGACACCCGACGAAAGCTGGTCCTCGTCCGAAAGCTGCTGGTGTGTGGTCGAGGCGGGGTGAATGATGAGCGTCTTGGCGTCACCGACGTTGGCCAAGTTGGTAGCGAGCTTGAGGCTGTCGACAAAAGCACTGCCGGTAGCGGCGTCACCCTTGATACCGAAGGAAAGAACACCACCGAAACCGCGCTTGAGGTACTTCTTGGCAACCTCGTGAGAAGGGTGGCTGGCAAGACCCGGGTACGAGACCCACGAAACCTGAGGGTGAGCCTCAAGCCACTGAGCGAGTGCAAGGGCGTTCTCGACAATGCGGCCGACACGGAGCGAAAGAGTCTCGAGACCCTGAAGCAAGAGGAAAGAGCCGAAGGGGTTCTGGCAAGGTCCCAAGTCACGAAGGATAACAACTCGGAGGTAGATGGCAAAAGTGATGGGCCCGAAAGTGTCCCAGAACTTGAGACCGTGATAACCGGCCGAAGGCTCAGTGAACTGGGGGAACTTGCCGCTCTTGCTCCAGTCGAACTTTCCGCTGTCGACAATAACACCACCGATGGTAGTACCGTGTCCACCGATCCACTTGGTGGCAGAGTGAACAACGACATCGGCACCGTGCTCAATGGGACGGACAAGGTATCCACCGGCACCGAAAGTGTTGTCGACAATCAAGGGAATGCCGGCATCGTGGGCAACCTTGGCAATAGCAGCAATGTCGTGAACGAGGTACTTGGGGTTGGCAATCGACTCGATGTAGATGGCCTTGGTCTTGGCGTCGATAGCAGCCGCGTAGTCCTCGGGCTTCTCGGACTTGACAAACTTGGTGGTAATGCCAAGACGAGGGAAGAGGTTGGCCCAGGCGTTGTAGGTACCACCGTAAAGGTACGAAGAGGAGACGATGTTGTCACCAGTACCGCAGAGACCCATGACGACCATACCCTGCGCAGCCTGACCGGACGAGGTAGCGAGAGCGGCGGCACCACCCTCAAGAACAGCGATACGCTTCTCGAAGACATCGTTGGTGGGGTTCATAAGACGCGAGTAACTGTCAACATCAGAAGCAGAGCAAGAATCAGCAAAAGCGTTGTCAGCAATTGCTGCTACACAGAAATCGTGTCATCGTTTTCCGCCTCGAGAGCATTCGAGACCTTCTCTTCCGCATATAGAGCAGCAAGGAACGAAGAGCCAAGCCTCGAAACAGGCTGCGAAGAAATAGGTGGTACTCACATGTTACCGAACTTGCGGAGACCGAAAAGGTCAGCACCATGAGCCGAGTCATTAAAGGCAAAAGACGAGTTGGCGTAAATGGGCACGGCAAGAGCGTTGGTGGCAGGGTCGACCTCTTGACCAGCGTGCAACTGGAGGGTATCGAAGTTGGAAGCGTACTGCGACATTTTGAGGTATCGAGTCTTCTACGACGTAGAGGAAGAGGATCGAGGGAAAGGGAAGAATGGAAGCAAAATGGTGGTAGTGCGAGACGAAGGAGCCGACGACAAGCGATGTTTGTATATATTGGTCCGTGAACAGAGGGGCGAAGAGGGGGCCAATGAGTCGGTGGATCGAGTTGCTATTGGCTACTCTGATTCTCTCTGTGTCTCCTTTCAGGACGATGGTGACGTCGGCTCTTTTTTCACTTTAGTTGATTCGATGGAGCACACTTGACGGGCACATATACCGACGCTCTGGCACGGCGGCAGGGAGCCGTCTCTTCTCACAAGAGCAGAAAACAGACAACGTGCTCCTCCTCGACCCAGCTCCTAACGAGACTCTTTTTCCTTCTTGCCGAACCACGATTGAAGGGCCAGCAGCGAAAAGAATGCTAAAGTGGTGCAGTGTTGCGTGCTCAGTGAGGGTCCCATAGATAGCCAGCACACCAGCCAGACAAAATGCAAAGCCGACAACATTCTCTAGCTCGGCTGCAGGCTTGAACTGGGCTGGATAACACCTTGTCTCGGGCAAATAGCGCGAGTGTGCCGTTCAACGTTCGTGGGAAGGGCAATTCTTCTTGGAATTGGTCTGTGCTTCAGAGTTTAGGGTCGAGTTTGCACTGAGAGATGAGAGGCAAGCGGGGCCAGCCAAAGACAGACGAGCACGAGGGAACAAGAATGCACAGAGCTGCAGCTTGTACTTTTGTCAGTTTCTCGATTGGCAGAAGGCTTTTGTCGACACCATCACGACGGAGAATGGCGTGCTTGATCTTGCGCGCAATCTCGCATGCGTCAACAAAAAGGATCACGAGGCAGCAGCAGCAGCACAGCGTGGGGGAAAATCGAGAAGGCGCCGGTCAAATAACGCCAATATCAAAATCAACCCGAGCATGTTGCCTATTATAGCCTAACAGCTTTTTCTTAATGGATCTACAGAATCGGCGTATCGGTCACCGATTCAAGCCTTCGCACGGTCCACGGATTCACAGCCTGTCAGCCATCACGCTTGCACAGAGGTGGAGTTCGGCTTGACCTCTCATGCAGGCCGAGAAACCAACACCATCTGATCCAGCCGCTCATCCTCACCTGCTACTCACGCATTTATCTGACCGAACCCGGCGATCCATCCGATCTCCTAGCCAGTGAGGCAGTGCTCATCATGACGGACCCGCTCGATCTTTCACTCGACCTGTTGCGTCGTTTGCCGCCATCCAAAGTGGAACAGAACCTTGAATCAATCGTCAAGCTCATCCCTTCGTATGCCGATGACCTCTACTCGTCGGTCGATCAACCTCTCAAGGTCAAGCTCGATGATTCTAAGCAAGGTGCAGGGCGTGAATTCCTCTGCTGCGACTACAACAAGGATGGCGACAGTTGGCGATCTTGGATTTCGGACACCTATCACCCTCCCATTACCCCGGATGCCGATGATACTGCAGATGGAGAGCCAGGGACAAGACCCAGCGCGCCCTTGCGATCACTCGAATTGAAGGCCAACGATGCCTTTGAGACATACGCCAAGCTCTACTACGACAATGCGCTGTCCAGCGTCTACCTTTGGGATCTTGATAGTGATCCAAGCTCGCTGCCAAATGCGACCGTGGGTGGTGCTCAGGCGCCTTCTACCTTTGCCGGCGTCGTTCTTCTTAAGAAGTGTAAGTCGGAACCAGACGTAACTACGTCATATGAGCTTTCGTTGCCCGATGCTGACCTCTACATCGGTACCTGTACCTTCTGTACCGAACTCACAGCCATAGGTCAAGACAGCGGAAACGGCATCTCTGGCGCCTGGGACTCAATCCACGTCTTTGAAGCAACAGAACGTGCCAGCGGTGGCTCGAAATCTTCTTCCACAGGCTCTGGTGCGAGTGCCAGCTACAAGCTCACATCGACCGTCATGCTCAGCCTCATCCGTCGCGATCAAGGCGAAGAAGGCCCTACCGACCCTCAGCCCTCTTCCACCAAAGTCGGCACTGTGGAGATTGCCGGCAGTCTTACACGGCAGTCCGAAGCTGATTATGCCTTGCCCGACTTTGTCACTCATGTTTCGAATGTAGGTCGCATGATCGAGGACATGGAGGCTAAGATGCGTAACCAGCTGCAAGAGGTCTACTTTGGCAAGACGAGAGATGTTGTCAGTCACTTGCGTAGCACGCAGAGTTTGGAGAAGGAGAGGAAGGCGAGAGATCTGCAAAAGGAGCTGATGGGATTGTGGAAGAAGTGAAGTTCAAGCCCAAGCCCAAGCGCAAGGATCGTAGATGGATTGTTTCCGTTGCAATGTATACAAGTAACATAGTCTTTCTCACATCACGCCTACTCTGATTGTGCGGAGCAACTGGAATCGTCCTTCGTTGAGGCGAAGACGTCCAACGCAATCTAGGAGAGGAGGTCCTGGCTTTGACCTTGAGCAGACGCAGAAGGGTGGAGCGTCTTGTGTGTTGCTCATAGGCAAGAATGCTGGGCCCCTATCTCGCCAAGGCCTAACATCTTGATGATTTTTGGCACAATAAGAAGAAGGCCCTTTGCGCGCGCTGCAAAGACATGCAGGGTTCTCTTTGAGTTGAGCAACCCAAAAAAGTGGAGAGGCGCAAGCTCCACTTTGCACACTGCCTTCCTCTGCCTTGACCCTGCTGTTGCTGCTCAGTTATTCGGCAAAGAGAACCCTTCCCCGCACCTGCGCAACCTTTCTGACTTTCAGAATCTGCTCAGCTTCTACGCTACCCAGATCATACCTCAAGCAACCACCTGACCACATCAGACATTCAGTCTGGATCCAGCAAGCAGCGCAAAACAGGATTCGAGGTTGAAGTAGGGACGTTGATGGCGTTGAAGTAGGAACACTACAGTTGGCCGCCCCATCCCTTAAATAACAGCCCCTGACACATCACGACTTGGCGGCAGCTACGACACAACAAGCATCCTCGTCAGCGAATCCCACAAACGAATCAGCCAGCATGGTGCATCCACTGGTGATCACAGCAGCCGCCACAGCAGGTATCGGCGCAGCAGTAGCTTTCGAAGTCGCCGTCTTTCGACCTTGGCGAGACGAGAATTGGCCACAAGGCTTCGGTCATGGCGTACGTAACGAATTCCTCAAACTTCGTCGAGAAGTAGAACAAGCCGTCAACGAGATTCAAGATGACTTCCGCACGCTTCGAGACGGTCGTCGACGCCACAGCGGGAGTAGGCAGCACCATCGTCGACTGAGCGATGACGAGTTGCAGGACTTCCGCAGAGGTGTAGGGGAAGAGGCGAGTCGGGAAAGTGTTCAGCACGAGTTCGAGATGCACGAGCGTCAAGCTTCTGCTTATAGAGACCGATTGAGAGCTTCTATGAGCGAGATTTTTGCTGGTGGGTCCGAACAGCAGAATCGCGGGCTGAGGCAACGTCGGCCAGCCAATAACAGCAACAACGATGAAGAGGGGAGGAAGGGTGGGACTAGTAGGATAGTATCAGTGGTCTATGTAAGAGGACCGTCATCGCCGGAGCTACCGCATCATAGGCTAGGTGATGCTTCACCTAGTGTCGGCGATGCCGCTTCTTTGTCGCCTGACTCACGCTTCAACTCGGTCAGAAGTCTTGGTGGCATCGCAAAGTCGCCAGACTCGCTTCAAAACGATGCAATGAAGGCAGACAACTACAGCATTGCAGCTGACACTGATTTGCTCGGTCTTGAGTTTGACCAGCAGGAACCTTCATCCTCAACGTCAGACTCGCACGTTGTCAAAGAGCAACATCAAGAAGCGACCGCCGCCAAAGACCCCTTTGCCAATATCGTTGACGGAACCGCTTCATCCTGGCATGCCGTCTTTAGCGACCGCGAATCGATCTCGCCCAACAACGACACTGATGAAGGTCATGTTGTTCTCGACACCAATGGCCTCTCTCAAACCCTTTCAGATCAGCACCAATCCTTCCACGATCTTCACCAAGATATCCACAGCGCTAACGCTTCTATCGCACCTGACTCACCGTATCGCTCCAACCGTGCATTGCATTCACCACCTCAGACGGCTCCATCGACCGGCACTCGTTCCGGCCGCGCCGAGAGCGAGCCTGACTTTGAGGTGCTCAGCGACACCGCGGAGTCCGAAGGCAGATGGAGTCACTTGCACGCACCACCGAGCCCAACCATCTCAAGTGGAAGCGATGCAGCAGCTGCACGTGGGCTCGAGGTGTCCTCGGTGACGAGTGATGGAGAGGATAGCTGGGCTGAGCTGAGCGAAGCTGGTTCTGATGCCGAGGGTGGACGTGTGATGAGGGGTTGATGCAGGGACAGTTTCTTTGCTTCCGGGTTCTCTTGTCTCATGTGTTTCTTTGCATTGGATTTCGGATCTTGATTGATGTTTGCTTGATTGTTTTGGTTCTATGCAATGTTGATGCCTGAGGGCCATACACGAAGCCTCTTCCACTCGCACTGACGATGATATCCCAGAATGTGGTGCTCGGTAGGGAAGTTGCAAATAGCGAGGAAGACAGGAGGAGGCATCTGATCTGATCGGATCGTACTAGGGTGGCCATCGGAATAGATCCGGACAATGTTGACAGGGCCGACGTCGCCGACTCGCACAGAATGAGACCGTCTCTCGCTTGCGGGATGACTTCGTTCCATCAGCCCTACACTGCTTGTCGCGACCAAGCCAGTCAGCCACAGCATCAAAACGGCAAGTAGGGTGGTTGCTTGCTATGCGAGACAATGTTCGTAGTTTCTCGTCTTGCTTTTTGCTTGGCTGTGAGTGCCACTTCCATCATCCTCGCAGCTCGCTCATTATATGATGATGAGGCGTTTGACAGCCTCAATACAGAAGCGAGGCATTCTGTGATTCAGAGCGGGAAGACGTCTTTCTGCGGCATCTACGTATCGTTGCCCCCTTGTTCTCTCTTTGCTGAAGCCTCTCAACTATTCCTTTGGCTGAACAAGCTTTGACACAAAGCAAGTACGAAGACACGTTCCTTGCTACTCTGGTTACGATCTGCGCCGAAGCCGGAAGCAAAGGCAAGCTAGCAAGCTAGTTTCAGCAGCACAAATCTGATCCAGGTCGCCGGCGAGATCAAGTCAAAAGCGTGCGCGGGGATGATTTGTGTGGTGCATGAGCAACGCAGTCCCTGCGCATCGGCCGCGACATTTCGAAACGCTGTCCCCCGATAGACGGCCAATCCCGGAGAGAAGAAAAACGTGTACTTTTCCAAGGTGACAGGAGACCGAACAACATGAACCCGTGAAGAAGGAGGGAGCGGCGAGAACGACGAGGATGCGGACCGAATCGCTTCCGGTGTTCGAGATGCTGGTATCGATTACTACGTTCGAATTCTGGAGAAGAGAGATTTGCGCCACGCGATGCCTTGCCCGCCCTTCTTTCCCCGATTTCGAACTTCACGCTTGGGGTCTAGGCGAAATCGATCCGCCTTTCCGCTTCCAAATATCTCGCCTGTCTTCGAATCGAACGAACTCAAGACTCAATGTGATACAGATTTGAAGCGCTGATCGGCGGGATGAGTATTTGCGATGCCATTATACAATCACGGTGATGCAGGACTGAGCTGTGATTGGATGGTAAGGTGTGCGGAGGATCTGCTCTACACAGCGTTACTTAGGTGACCGGCAACAGCAGAGGCCAAAGCGCAGAAGGTGAACACCATAGAAGCGCACGCGCTGTGCTGCTGTGTGTGTGTGCGCCACTGTTCGAGATGAGAGAGAGAGAGTCTAGGAATTCCTTCTCAAATTTCCAAAATTTCAGGAAACAGGCAGCGGCACTTGAGCAGTGTTGACGGTGTGGCTCACTTTTCCGAAAGCGTTGTGCTGCGTTCTGTCACTATGTCACTCTGTGACTTTTGGTAGAGAAGAGCCGGCTTGAGTGTTATTCTCCGTTTGACTGAGGCGAAAGGCCAAGCGAGAGACAGAGAGTGTGAGTTGCGTCCGTGCTTGTCCCCGGCTGCTTTTGGAAATCGGGCACTTGCAGCAGCAGCAGCAGAAAGCAACGGCGATTCGAATTTGGCCAATGCACACGCGCACAGGAGAGCAACACACACTTCCATCAAAGAGAAGTTCGCTCTGGCCACCTTTTTTTGGGAAGAGGGGCGCACAGCAGGAGGACAAGCACTAGACCCTCCCCTCGAACTTGAGTAAACAGGCGCTGATTCGGTGCATCGGCTTCCACCTTTGCTTCGCTTCGCATCGCATCACAACGCATCGCCACACACACATCCTTCTCTCGTTCATGAATATATCCTAATCTCATCTCTATCTTCGATCCGTCCTTTCCTTCCTTCCTCCTTCCTTCCTATCCTTCCTTCCTTCCTCACCAACCGTCACACTCGTTCTTCTCTTCTTTCCTCACATTGTCCTTCGATTGGATCCACTCGCAAGGATGTCCTCGAACGCTACCCTCTCCACGCCTAACAATGGCGCCCAGATCAAGGCCTCCCGCACTCGCGGTGCCTCTCACATCGTAAGTTGTCGTCAATGGCACTCTGCAGCCAAGGCCATAGCGGCAAACCTCGCTCCTGAGCTGCATCGCAAAGCGATCCGCTATGGTGCTCTGGCTCCGTTTGCCGAAATCGTCTTGGTGCGCTTAGTAATGCATAGAGCTGTTCTGGTGCTTGGCTCACTAGCGAACCCTCAGAAACAGCTCTGCTGTAGTCCTTCAACAGCATCGCTGTGCTGCTCTGCCGCTCATAGGAGCTTCTACTGACCATTGCATCTTCCCCATTTTCGCCTCGTTTCCGCCCAATAGGACTTCAAGTCGGCCACTACCGGTGTAGCCGCCAAGGCTATGCGCAACGAGCTCAACGGCCTCGTTGCCGGTATCGAAGACCCTGCTGTTCGCAAGGTACGTATCCATTACCTCCAGAGGGTAACCTTCCCTTCCCTGTGAAGCTGCAATCCGCTGCGACAGCGATGGAGTAGCGAGACCAGCGCTGGCTGTTTTGTGCTGTTCGCTAGCTGCTCAAAACGCAGAAGCAAGAAGCAGCCAGCTTTCCCAGCTAAGCTCTGCACAGTGATGGCAGTGCAAGTGCTGCTTCGGCTCGCTTTGGCGCCTGCAAGCTGCTTTTTCGGTGGTGCATGACTCCGGAGCTTGTCGGTTTTGCTGTACAGCCGCCACCGCGATCATGGAGAGAAGAAAATGCTCTGGCAACTCATCTCGTTCTCGCTCGAACGCTGATTTTGAACGTTTTGCTGACATTCTTCTCGTCTCGTCGAATCTCGCACTACCCGCACACAGGCTTTTGAGGCTGAGATGTCCAACTTCTTCAACCTCTTCAACCGATACCTTTCCGAGAAGGCCAAGGGCGAGAAGCTCGTTTGGGACAAGATCCAGCCCCCATCTCCCGAGCAGATCACTCCTTACGCCGAGCTCCGCAAGGCTACCGACCCTTCCGTCCTCAACAAGCTTGCCGTTCTCAAGCTCAACGGTGGTCTCGGTACCACCATGGGTTGCACTGGTCCCAAGTCCGTCATCGAGGTTCGTGACGGCATGACCTTCCTCGACCTTTCCGTTCGTCAGATCGAGCACCTCAACAGCAGCCACAACGTCAACGTTCCATTCATCCTCATGAACTCGTTCAACACTGATGACGACACCGCCCGTGTCATCCAAAAATACGCCAACCACAATGTCGAGATCCTCACCTTCAACCAGTCCCGATACCCGCGTGTCAACAAGGAGTCGCTCCTCCCCTGCCCCCGCAACGCTACCGACAACAAGAACCTCTGGTATCCTCCCGGTCACGGTGACTTGTTCGATGCTATGAACAACTCTGGCTTGCTCGACCGCTTGATCGCTGCCGGCAAGGAGTACCTTTTCGTCTCCAACGTCGACAACTTGGGTGCCGATGTCGACCTTAACATCTACCAGCACATGATTGACACTCAAGCCGAGTTCATCTCCGAGGTCACTGATAAGACCAAGGCCGATGTTAAGGGTGGTACTCTGATCGACTACGAAGGTACCATTCGTCTTCTCGAAATCGCTCAGGTCCCCTCGGAGCACGTCGAGGACTTCAAGTCGGTCAAGAAGTTCAAGATCTTCAACACCAACAACCTTTGGCTCAACTTGCGTGCTGTTAAGCGCGTTTTGGACAACGAAGAGCTCGACCTCGAGATCATTGTCAACAACAAGGCTCTCGAGTCTGGCGAAGCTGTCATTCAGCTCGAGACCGCTGTCGGTGCTGCTATCAAGCACTTCCGTGGTGCCAAGGGTGTCAATGTGCCACGATCGCGTTTCTTGCCCGTCAAGTCTTGCTCTGATTTGCTCCTGATCACTTCGGATCTTTACTCGTTGGAGCACGGAAAGCTTGTTATGAACCCAGGAAGGATGTTCTCCCAGACACCCGTTGTCAAGTTGGGTGATACATTCAAGAAGGTAGCCCAGTTCCAGAAGAGGTTCAAGAGCATCCCGGAGATGATCGAGTTGGATCACTTGACTGTTCAGGGGGACGTTGTTTTCGGCAGGAACATCACGCTTAGGGGTACCGTTATTATTGTGGCTAATGAGGGTAACAAGATCGAGATCCCAGAGGGAAGTGTGCTGGAGAACAAGTTGATTTCGGGTAACTTGGCTATCATTGATCACTAGACGGAGCGTCAGATGGGGGATTATGTTTCGCTGTTTTGCAATTGGTAACGTTTTTTGCTTTGATGTTCAAGATTTGGGTGTGCGGTTGACTCGGCTTCTGTGATGAGTTCGTGATGAGGACGGGGTGATGCGAACAAGCCTTTGTGAACAGAATCTCAAAAGCCTAGAGTCGGGACCGAGTTCGGATCACAAGCGTTTCAATCGGATGCTCTGATTGTTCCGGTGTGTTCTCCACAATCACATGCGCTTTCTCTCATGAGCTGAACTGATCCCATTGCATACTCTGTGAAGGTCTATGATTCGATGCTTAACTCGAGCTTATAAGTTGGATCGATCTGGACACCTTCCAGTGCTGCTTTTGCGTTGTTTGCACTTTCCTCGTCCTTGAATTTGATGTATGCTGTCCAACTCTCTCCCTCATTCTCTTGTTTCGTCCTTTCTTCCAGACCTGAGTAGCCTTGTTGACGGGAGAAAAGTGCAGAGATGACCTCCTCTTCAATACTCTTCGGAATGTTCACAGCTCTAATCACCAACCCCTCCTCCTCTTCTTGTGTTTCGCGCTTGACACGTTTTCTACCATCCTCTTCCTCATCCTCATCATTCTCAATGGAGGCAATGTTGCCACGTTTTTCACCACGTTTACTTTCAGTAGTCCTACTCTTTTCCAAATCCATCTCTTGCACTGCTTCATCGCCAAGTTCTCTCCGAAGTAAAGCTTTGGATTTTGATCCGGTGGAGTAAGAGATGTCGAGGGGTTTACCGTAGAATGAGAAGCCCGAGAGACCGCGTTTGGCGGAGGAAGCGAAAGTGACTGATTCAAAGACGATGAATGCTTGTCCGCGCATAGAGGGTGCTCGTGTTGCAACGACGTCAAGAATGCGACCGTAGGTGGAGAATAGGGAATGTAGCTGTCTCCTCAACTCTGTCAAGGTTGAAGAAGGAGGATTAAAGAAGGTTTGAGAATAAGTAAGAGGAAGCGAAGAATGGAGCAGGGGGTGGTGGGGAGAGGGGGAAGACTTACCAGGCTTCTTAACTTTGCCTTCGATATTCTTCACATAGAGCGTGGGTGAGGGAGCTGCGGATGAAGAGCTCGCCTCTGCTCCGCCGTTGGTCTTTGATGATGACTCCGACGGCATGATGATCTCCTTTCTGTCGTGGTACTGAACGATCTTCTGGTGAGCCAGGGATTCTGCGGGCTTTGTGTGAAGCTGTCGTTTGTGGACTTTGCTGAGAGTTCGAGCGACAAAAAACTTTCCAAATCGCGTGGCGAGAAAGAAGTCGGCGTACTTGATCGAATTGAGCAACTGGATATAGCAACGAGGGCGCCGAGGCGATGAGAAGAGATGGTTGGCATGCAGAAGTGTGTGTGTGTGTGAGAGGATGTCAAAGCGTCAGGAAGGTGTTTGGAAAGCAACATTCTCGACAGCTCGAAATTTCGGATTTCGGGACAAGCCTGCTTTTGTGTCAAGTACCGGCCTAACAGATACGGACATGACATTGCACCGACGACGCGGCAACGAGGATCTGAAGTTGATCTATCTTCACTACTCTTCGGCACTATTAGCATGACAATGCTATACAGACGACATACTGCAGAGCGACATTGACATATCGAACTCTCAAAGAGCTGACGGAGATCACGGACTGATCACACATAGTTGGAGAAAAAGCCAAATTCTTTACCGCAGAAATAGATGCAGGACCGCCTAGTTATCAGCCACAAGTCGGATATCGTACCGGACTTCTGTATCGACCTTGTTGCTTTTCGCCTCTTCACTGCTCGGCTGAGCAAAATCGACCGTCAGCGCGCTCTTATCAGCAAACACAGCATCGGCTCCAATATACTCGCACTTGCTATCAAAGATCTGCGTCACCAACTGCTTGTACCCTTTCGCCTCGATCAAAATGTGAATGTGAGCCGGTCGCATAGGACTTCGATCCAACAGCTTCAACATGTCACCCGCACCTCCATCATACGGAATAGGATAAGCTGTAGGGCGCAAGCAGCGCAACG
This sequence comes from Ustilago cynodontis, assembly GCA_928865425.1. NCBI lineage: Eukaryota > Fungi > Basidiomycota > Ustilaginomycetes > Ustilaginales > Ustilaginaceae > Ustilago > Ustilago cynodontis. Next base: position 92,651 of record CAKMXY010000046.1, on the reverse strand, counting down.
AATATTTGCCATCAGAGTCGGTGGTGAATTTACCGCGATAATTGAAGTCGGGTTGTGCTGGGTCTTGTTGTTCATAGAGACCGTTTGGACCTGTATGCCAGATGTCGATTTTGGCTCCGACTACAGGTTCTCCAGTGGCAGCGTCGGTGACAGTTCCGTGCATGAAGCATGTTTCGCCCGTCTTGCCTTCGGAGGATTTGATGCTGTGGTCAAGGACAATGTCGGATCCGTTGGGATATTCGGGTGCTCCAGTGCGGTAGAATGGTCCCAAGATCGCAGACTGGGTTGCTTCGACTCCACTATTGGCTTTAGCAGCAGAGGAAGAGGCGGCTGCTTGTTCGTAAGCGATCGAGTCGACAAGAGATTCAAGGCCGAGAACGTCAGAGATGAGGATGAGTTCGTTTCGACGATCGTCCGACATTTTGCCGGAGCGGATGAGGAGATCGCAGGCTGCAAGCCATTCGTCGTTGGTGAGGGAGACTTCGCGGGCGAAGGCATGGAGATGCTTCATGAGCGAGTCGAGGACCAACTTGGCTCGAGGATGGGCGTTGGGTCCAGAGACATCTTGGCAGGATTTGGTGTAGGGGTCTAGGGGTGCGGAGGAGTGGCCGTTGGTGGCTGTCATGTTAGGCGAGAGAGTGTGTGGGGGGTCGTAGGGGCTGTCCTGTTCAAAGTCTTGGGTGAGGGTCCGAGGCAGGTGAGAGCTCTTATGGTTGGACAGGGCCAGGGAGGTGTGAGTTTGGGAAGAAGCGATGTTGTACAAAGGCGTCTATATGTATCCGAGCGGACAAAGCACAACAGCGTGGGGATAGCAAATGTCGCTGACAATCTCGCACTTTGTCATGGGACGAACAACCCCGCTTTGCCGTGTGTGTGTGTGGGACAGGCAACCTACAGCGCCACTTGCGATTCAGGGTCTCTTTGTGTTCACGGGTATCGCGGTGTGGTCTGTGTGCGCTGCTGCCCAAATTGTGGGGAAGAAGAGACAAAATAAAGGCTAAAATCCAAGGCCGAGGACAATGTCCGTCCGCACTCTCTCACAGCTGCTTTCCTTTCTGTGTTGCCCGTAGATGGCATGCTTGGCAAATGAAAGCTTTGTGATTCGTGCACAGCACTGTGGGACCTTCTTGAATTCGACCTTATCAGCCAGTTGGAACGGATCAGATCCGAGTGTCGTCCCCACCCGATACACACGCCTTTCGTCTTCACACCACCAAAATGGGTGGTCTTGATCCCTCGTTGCAGGCCCACCATCTCGATGCTGTTGAAAAGGCGTTGCTTGACATATGGGAACGGTGGCGGGTTCGGCTGTACAAACTTTGTGGGGAGGTGGTTGTCGTGTGATTTTGTTTGTTTCCACGCCGCCAAAGTGGTGAGCTTGAGGTTGTGCTTTTTACTTGTTGACGGTCGCTTTCAGTGGGAAACGATGTCCAGCTGAATCCGAAGCAGCAACCATGGAGTCGCCGTTGACTTTGCGCCCATAGGCAACATTACGGCAACGATACCGAGCGGAGAAGGAAGGTATAGTATCAGATTCAATGATGGGATCGGGAGAGGTGGCCAGAAATCGGAGACGCCAACGCCAACGCTGGTCGGCGTTGGCGTCGGCTATACTCCCGTTGCCGAGACCAGCGGCAGACCTGCATAGGCTCTTGCACATTCAATTCTTGGATCTGTCCTTCTCACTCAGCAATAGAGGCAGCGCTTCCCCGCATGGGAAGCACAAGCCTCGCTTTTACCGACACCATACTTCACACTGCTTCCATCACCTCGGAACGACATCGTCCCTTCTTCAATCGATCCTGGAGCTAATTGCAAGCTTTTTCTCTACAATGCCAGTCTGCGCGCTTCACCTGATGCAGTTGCACGAGGCGTCATCCACCAGCATCGATGCTTTTCTGCACAAGCTCTTCAACGCCGCCACCGCCGACTTCAGCGTAGTTACGGTCAGCAAAGTACAATCGCCCATCATCAGACCCACTCTTGTCGACCATAGCATCCTCAACGATACCCCTTGGACTCTGCTTCTTGTCGTCGCAGGCGCTCAATCCCACATTCTCCCTGTAAGCCTTGCTTCCTCCATCTCAACGCAATACTCGGTCATCTCTGGCATTCCTTCCAAAATTGTCAACAACTACACTTTGATCTCTGAGAACCTCTGCAGCAAAGCGTCTGCAACTCCCTTGCTCGAAGTCAAACTCGACAGCAGCGGGGATGTGATCCCACCCTCCAAGCCTTCCTCGTCCCTAGCACCGACAAGAGAAGACGGACAAGATCTTAGCTTTTCCCCTGCTCTCCTTGGTCTTGCCAAGCGACTGAATCATGAAGTCAAACACCATGGGCCGGTGTCGATGCTCAACTTGCTCCATTTTCAAACGGATTCCGGGGCGGTAGAGTCTTATCATGAGTACGGAAGACGGTTCGCAACTGTTGCTGGCAAACGTGGTGGAAATGCCAAGTTAGTGGGAGTCGTGATCAGTCCCCTGAAGGACGGGCAGAAGGATTCGAGGGGCAAGGCGGATAAGAAGGAAGAATGGTGGAATGAATGCACGCTGGTTCATTATCCCAGTATCAACCACTTTATCGACATGTCGGTTGATGAAGAGTACCAGTTCATCAATAAAGAGTATCGGTTGAAGGCGATCAAGGATACTGCGTTGATCTGTACGACCGAGGTTGATTTGAAGCCTTACCGTGGGTCACAGTCAAAGTTGTAGCACGTTCACACTGGTAGAACGGAGAACATGCATGCGATCAGATTTGCAAAACGAGAAAGAGTGAAGAATGCGTCTATGTTGAGGTATCAGTCTCTACGATCTGCCGCTGTTGCTGCTGCTGCTGCTGCTTCTGAATCCTTCTCCGCGCCAAGCCTTTGAGTGCCCAAGAAACGTTCTCGTACACCACAAAGGTTACGCAAGTTCCTGGCAGGATTCTGACCAGATTCGGCACCAATCCCTTATAGAAGGCTCGCAACCCCTCCTGCGTATACGTCAACCTAATACAAGTGCTGATATTAGGATAGATATGGGACGTTGCATGGTTTTGAATCCTCGACCTGACAACCTGATACGGATAGGTCAACAGAATAGCCGCTACCTTTGATACGCCTGACATGATAACGTACTCTGCATTCGAGAGTTTGATCATCGACGTATCCACAGCCCCCGCACTTCCTTCTGAAGAAGATGACCGGGTGAGCTTGCGAACAGCAACATTAGTACGCCACTTCTTGAGCTCTTCATACGCCATGAACTGAATGGCGCCGTTGGAGACCCCGAACAAAGCCAGACCTGCACCCTTGTACAGTCCACGGACGCCTTCCGTGCGGTAGATCGAGACAAGACCGTGCCAAAGTCCGCGGTATACTTCTGGTGGAGCTCTTGCATGTCCTCCTACTGTCGATGTGGCAGAAGCTAGTGAGCGCGGAGTGGTGAACATTCGAGTTTTGACCACCCAAATCGGGTTCGTCATAAGCGCTGTAATCGCACCACTTTCTGAAGCAGCGAGCAAGTGTTGTCCGGCAGAAAGCTTTTTCGGTCCACCTGTTGCTGGGTCCTGATTGCTGTCGCTGGCTGACATACGCTCTTTGATCATGGTATACCACAAGAAGTACAATCCCCAGGATGCGGAGTTCCCAGCAACATTGGGACTGAGACCGCGGTAGAGCCCTTTCCAGCCATCAGCTTTGACAATGTCGTTGAGGGCGCCAATCATGTCGTTTCCAATCCTGCCTCCTGTTGCGTAGTACTTCCACCCGTGTCGGACAGCAACATTGCGAACTGCGCCGCTGGCGAAAGCAGGATCAACTGCTCGAGCTTTGCCTTTGATATCAGCCGAAGCGGTTGTAGCATCGGAAGCGAGAGCGGCAGCACGTTGTCGGAAACTGAGTGGACGTGGCTTGGAGGTATCGACTTGATATTTGGTCTTGATGAGGTCGAGAGGGTTCATGCAGATAGTGGCTGCGGCGCCTGCTGCGATACCTCCAAAGGCATGATCGAGTGCTGGTGCGGGAAAGAAAGATGGGGTCGTAGGTGGGACGGCAGAGGTGGAAGCAACAGCTTGAGATGCTCCTTCACCGTCACCTGTGCTATTTGCCACGTCAGTGCTGCCTAGCTTGACTCGAGTGGTGTCAGCGCCAGTGAAAGTGGACCGCGAGGGACCCGCCTCTGCATTTGTTGTGTGCGACATGGTCAATGGAGTCCTACGTGCAGGCTATGACAAGCTGCAGATCGAAGAGGATGAGGGGGGATCGACTATTTCCTTATCGCAGCGTGTGCATGACGTTGAGCCCGCTGCAGTTCGACACTAAAGAAGGAGACGTGTTCTGTGGCTGATGAATAGCGCAATTCGTGGCTGTCGTTGTGATCGTTGGCTGCAGTATTAATGTTACAAAGGAACGGAATGTGGCAATGCTCGTCGGTTGAGAGCGCACTGTAGTCAGCTGTTCATGTGGAGAGATATTGTGTGATATGACTCCTTTACAGTTAGGTGAGAGCCTTCTGGCCGTGGAAGTGTCGAAATCTTCCGAAGAAAACGCAAAATCCTTCGGCTTTGCCGAGCAGACAGAAAGGTTCGGTCATTGCCACGGTCTCAATATGTTAGTGAAACATCGGGCTAACACTGCAGTAGAAAATAGCCGGATTCGGACTCAGGGCGCACCATTACACAAAAAAAAAAAAAAAAAAAAAAAAAAAAAAAAGAGTCGAGATCGACACTTTGCAGTCTGCTGCAAAGAACATGCTCAGCATCGATATCGCTCTCTAGTCTCTGCATCTCATACCTAACAGGCACAGTACCCAGCGTATACAGCCAGGCACGATCCAAGCTGCTGGACACTTACTTCAACACTAACGATCCTAGTCTCCTAGCAGGCACATCGCATCCTACATTGAACAGCTTTCGCAAGACCAACTTTTCATCAGATATATCGACATGCCGTCCACCACTCTTCTCTTACAAAAGCTCGCCCGACGTGCGAGCGAAACGGAGTCTTCCTCGCTCCTTCCGCTATGGATCATCCTCGGCGTCGGTGTTGCTCTGGCCATCGGCTGGTTCGCACTCTCTTCATGTCTTGGTGACAACGCTCGTGAAGCGTTAGGGGAACACATCCGAGGTATCTTCTCACGAGGCGGTCGCAGCAGTGGTAGCAACCTTTACAGCGGAAGCGCTGGTGGTAATCGCAGCGCATACGGCAGGATGCGAGACGATGAAGCTGAAGCTTTTGATGTCAATGCTGCTGAACATGATTTGTATGATGACATCGACTTGCCCAACCAACCATACGATCAGCACTCGGCGTATCCTCCAGCAAGTAGCGCAGCAGGCGTGTCCAAGTATGATGATGACGAGGACATCTATGGTCGTCGGTCTTGATAAGACGGTGATCAGGAATCAGCCGATGGCACAGCGACCGCTGATCGGCACCGGATCTCTATCTCAAATTTCGCAGCGGGCTCGTCCGATGAGTTTCGGCTGCGCAGTCTTGCCGAGCTGTGTTCCATTCATTGACTTTACATCCTTCGTCGGGCGATGACAGGCAGCGTCGAGCAAAGCATTGATGATGCGTATCTCAGTCACACCTCCACCTCAGCTCTGCGCAACTGCAACCGAGCGTTGCTTTCGCAATTTTCCACGCTGACTCAACGCGAAGCCTTAAAAAATGCCACAGCACACCGCGACTTCGCTTCTTCCGCTGGACCCTGCACCGAACGCAATCCTTCTACTGTACCAGGCACAACGCATCATTTCTGCATAGGAAGAAGCGTCACAATGTGATTCATCCGGGCGCCTATGTGCTCTCGCATGGTCACTGCTTCCCAGCTGGTCGTCGCTGACCAGCTAAATACATATACCCAACAGGTCTTCGCCAGATCCATCGGTCTCCCTCTCCATCTTCAAGTCTGACCAACAGCATTGTCACCACACCATCCCCTTCGATCGCAAACATGTCTTTCACATCAGCACCAGCCGACTACACAGCGGCCGAGTATCTCGCGCCAGCCAAGATGTTTGACCTTACTGGCAAGGTCGCCCTCGTCACCGGAGGAGGAACAGGCATCGGACTCATGCAAGCACGAGGCTTGCGAGCAGCAGGTGCCAAGGTCTACATTGTCGGAAGGAGGGGTGAAGTTTTGGAGCAGACAGCCAAAGTGCACGGCTCCGATGACCGACCTCTGATTCCACTCAGCGCCGACGTCTCGACCAAGGAAGGTTGCATCTCACTCGCTGAAGAGTTCAGCAAGCACGAACAGAAGCTCGACATTCTCATCTCGAACGCAGGTCAAGTTGGACCGCTCAACGAAGGATCCGCCACCATCGACGTCTCGGGAAAGTCGCACCCTGAACATCGTGAGGAGCGACTTTCGGCTTCAGACTTTGCCAAGAAGGGTCTCGAAGACAACTCCCCGGACGACTGGGACAAGCTCTTCCGTCTCAACGTCTACGCCACCTACTTTTTGAGCCTTGCCTTCTTGCCGTTGCTTCAAAAGGGTACCGAGGCAACCAAGGGCTGGTCTTCTACAATCATCACTACCGGCAGTATCTCTGGTTTCGTGAAGCAGTCGCAGAAGCACATCTCGTACAACGCCTCCAAAGCTGCTGTCCACCACGTTACTGAAATGCTCACCTTCGAAGTTGGTGCTACCACTACAGCCAAAATTCGAATCAATGCTGTTGCTCCAGGTACGTTTGCTTCGCAGATGACGGCTAGCGACAAGAACGACGAGACCAACATGTCGAGTTTGGAGGGCAAGATGGATAAGCTTGGGTTGCCTGCAGGACGACCTGGACGAGAAGAGGATATGGTGCAGACGACGCAGTGGTTGGCTAGATGTCAGTATCTCAATGGTCAGATTATCTGCGTTGATGGTGGATATACTCTCACCGAGCCTTAAGGTACAGCATCGCAAGCACATGGAAGGCAATCACAACGCGATATTCCGTATCACTCGCACCTAGCAGCTACGTTTGATGATGGGCTCTGTGCAAATCGAGATGGTGTGACGTGACCTCGAGCTCCAAGGCGTTATTGAGAACAGCGGACAGTGCTGACGGATGCAAGCATTGAGAGAGTAGAACGCAGGGAGGGAAATGGAGAAAAAAAAAATGTGTCGAAGACCAAAGCGCCTGTTTCTGAACGCGCACTGTGACAGTTCGGAAGAACGCAGGTCATCTCTTCGTCACACCGCACGGGCCTGCTGAGTTGGTCTCACAGCAGATGGCGCAGGCGCAGTGTGACTGATACGAGATCACACGGTGCTCAGCGCTCAGATCTGTCAAAGGGCCCATGTCGTGTCGCGTGCCGTTGACAGCGCCAAGGTTGGCGCTGTTCTGTTGTCTTTGACAAACTCATATCTGTCACACTTCTCTCACCACAGGCACACTTCTGCTCAATCTGAGATGTATGCGCAGGCAAATTTGTCAGCTCTTTGTCAGCTCCAGGCTGCATAACGAGCGCGAGATAGCTCAGAACTGTCGTTGAACTTCCTCTCTCGCCTCTTTTGGCTCAATCACATGCGTACTGAACACCAAGAGGATGATGAGTCCAAGCGTCGGATCTGATGCCGAAGGAAAGGGGCGCAACAGCCTTCTTTATATGCGTGGGAATGAAGGCATCTCGACATGCGCTGCTGCCACGCCACTCATCAGCCAGCACAACCAAAAGGCCACTCACGATAAAGAAGCGCAGCAACGAGACTTCCCGAAAGCCTTTTGCTTTCCGTCCTCTTACTCCCTTTCTTTCTTTTGCTTGCCTCTCTCGTCGGTATTCATCCGATGCGATGCAGACGGAGCCTCAAAGCATTCAAGGATGGTTTCCTTTCTCTATACTGCGGCGCCACGAGAAGCCTCAAAACTCATAAAAATCGGCCGCTCCGAACCACCGATCCCTCATTCAACCCTTTTGCAACGCTCTCCCTTTCATATCACCCACGTTCTCTTCGTTCTTTGGCGCTCCACCTGAGCATCTGCACACCCACTCGACAAGGTCTCTGCATTGACAGCAGCCGATTTCGACTTCATTTCGCCGCGGTCAAATTTTCACGGCCCGCCTACATGCTGGACGTAAACAAGGTTTGACTCGCCAACACGACATCGAAAGTAAACGATCCACTGGTTGGCTGGTCAACCTTTCATTCTCTTCTTTGACTCGTCTCGACGCTCGAGCTGGTTTTCTTTGGAGATTCCGGACAGGTGGGGTCAGCTGGCAATCTGAGGTACACGGTGGTCGGCGAGTTGGAAAAGTTCGGCTTGCCAGCATAGGTCCGAGGATTCTGCTTTCGTCCTAGCATTGGCTCCTCGTTCTTCTCCACCTTCCACATCGGTCGCGGAGCTCATCCATCTTCGTACGGCTAACGATTTGGTCGCATCCGACCCACAGCAAAAAGGTTATCGAGCTGACGACCAAGATAGTCGACCTGACCAGTGTTGACAGTGTCATATCATCAGCGGCGGCACGCATTGCCCCCCTTTTCGCCGGCTACAGCCACCTCGAATCTCGACCAAAGCGCCTCCTCTGCCTTAAAGTGGCAACTTTTTTCTTTCGCATCGAGCACCGCCTCTTCTCGAAGCACAGCATCTGCGGTTCTTTCGAAAACTAGGTCCTCATTTCATCCCCACCCGATTGAGCGCAACAGCGCCATCCACAGCTCAGTCCCCGAGGTTGACGCGATCGACTTTCTCTTCCACTTCCCGACAGCCCTACTTCTTTCTTCTTCCCTTAGCACAACTTCACAATGGAGCCTGTCGCCATGCATCCTCCTGACACGGCCGATCCTTCAGCATATGACCCTATCCATTTCGCAGCCAGCTCCAGAGCAGTTATTGCAGTCGCTTCTGTCGAACACCCTCACGAGCCGTCCATCTTGCAGCAAGGCAGCAAAGACAGGGACCCCCAAGCTGTCAGGCAGCAAGAGGCGGCGGAATTCTCGAGTACAGGACACAGTCAAGACACCACAGAAACAGCAGTTCCTGGGCTAGACGAGATTCCGGAGCTCGCATCTATGAAGGCAGCCCCAGAAATCCGTCAAGCACTCGGATCACCGGCTACACAAGCTCAGTACAGAGCCGAGCTGGGCGACTCGCCTGCAGCTGTTCGACCATCAGCAAATGCGGAGGATGTCAACAATGGAAGTCGGCCAGAAGCAACTAATGAAGAGGTAACTCAATCTAGGCCCCGCTTGTCGCTAAACGTAGCAGAACACACCGTAGCTGACGAGATGAATGGACCCGCCTCGCCAGCGTCGTCATCGGCCGACGCACCGGGCTCCGAGTACGATGACTTTGAAGATGATGACTTGATCCCTCGTTCAGCGGAGCTTCCAGAGCCACAGTTGGAGCGCTCATCCACACCATCGCCAGAGACTCAGAGAGTGGCCGATTTGATGGCCAATCAGTCAGTTAACCCTGAGCTGACACAGCCTCGGGAGGGCCCATCATTTCATCAGCCGAACGTCGTTGCCATCGACTTTGGAGCCCCTCAGACCGATTGCCAGGAGCAAGCTGCAATGACGACTAAAAAATTGGAGCAATCCTTTGTCTTGGATGATCAGCAGGAGTCGGTTGCAGTCGAAAATTCGGAGGAGCAGCAGCCTGAGGTGCCTGCAATGCAGGGCGATGAGCAGGTGCCAAGCGCGACTGAGACGGTAGAAGGGGAGAAACCTGCAGTCCCAGAGGCGGAAGACAGAGAAGAGCGCGAAGTGGCACAGCTTTTGGCAGCTGGTGTGGAGGCGGAAGAGGAAAAGGTCGAGTCCGTACAGCAGGAGCAACGCGTTGACGAAAACGTCAAAGACGAGCATGTTCAGCACGGTCAGCCCACAGAAGAAGCTATAAGTGACCCGCGCACTGCGGAAGCCACGGTCGTGCAGCTTTTGGCGCGTGCTGTGCCTACTGCGAGCCAAGATAACGCGGTACGGACCCCTGAGCAAGATGATGGTGCTAGTCAGATCAATAGCAGCGAGGATGGGAGTCTCAGGGTATTAGCGCCTGTGGGAGAGATCGAAGCGCCACCGGCACCATCCCAGGGTGGAGAGGACACCGACACGCAAGTAGCTGATGGAGAATTTAGCGAGTCGCTAGCTATGCATCAGACAGAATCAGCACCTGTGGGGGATCAGCTGATCGAGCCTTCGACAGCTCTCAATGATCTCGTTCGTCCTGCTGAAGAAGAGGCCGGCGCTTCTCCAAAGAGACAGAGGCTGAGCGACGAGGACGCGCAAGCTTCAGTGCAAGCAGGTCACGCCGAAGTGGAAGCCATGTCAGCGGATGAATCGGCGGAAGATCAGGCCGCAACAGCAGAGACCCAGCCGACACAAGCATCGAAGGCCAAGCCCGCAGCCAAAAAGGCGGCCGCGAAGCCCAAAGCAACTACAAAGCCAAAGCCTCCTCCGAAGCCCAAAGCACCTCCCAAGCCGAAGAAGGAGCCAAAAGTCAAGGGAAAGAAAGTGCCTGAGCAGCCTCCAGCTGCCGCACCAGCAGCCGAAGAGCAGCAGATAGTTATGAGTGCTGCCCAGCAGATGAGCGCGGTTCCTGACCAAGGGGTTGCAGCTGATGAGGAAGCTGCTGAGACGGAGCCAAAGAAGGCGCGCAAAGCTCTCGCGCGTCCTCGCAAGAAAGCTGCCAATGCCGCGAGCCTTCCCGAAGAAGATCCTGCAGTACCACCACCACCTCAGCAATCAGCTCAAGTCTTGGATCCGAATCTAGTAGATGCAGCTGTTCCGATCTCAGCTGAGCAGCCCTCTGCCCCAGGGACAGCCCCAGCAGAATTAGCACAGAAAGCGAAAGGAAAGGCAGCTGCCAAGCCTCGAGCACCGAAGAAGGCAAAGACAACAGCCAAACCAGCTGCAGAACCACCTCTGCCTGTCGGATCTCATACTCCGACTCCTATCGATACTCCTACTGCAACTGAGCCTGCGCCAAAACGAAAGCCTGCAGCTAAGCGGACCGCTGCGAAGACAGCCAAAGGTCCTATCGCAAAATTGCTCCCCGCACAAGCAGATGATGCTGTCTCAGAATTGGAGTTGGAACCGACGCAGCAACCGATCACTGCAAGCGCCACCCATGCCAATCAAAACGATCAGCGGGAACGCGCGATTGTTCCAAACGAGGAGATGGCACCACCCTCCCTGCAAGCAAACCACGGAAACCCACCATCTGAGCAGGGCGACTGCTCCCTGACAGAAGAGCAGCAGAGCTTCTACCGTCCTCCACCATCTCTTACGGGCCAGAGTGGAAACACTAGCGAGTATCAAAGCTCGAACATCTTCACTTCGATGCCTCCACCACTGTACCCTGCTCAGGCATACTATCCCACCAGGGCTCAGCTGGTACAGCAGCAGAATCGTGGTCTGAGCTCCCTCTCGAACGCAGCATCCATGCTCGACTCCGAGATGCACTGGTCAGAGTCCTCTGTCGCCCGTCCTGGCTCAGCATCGTCTGAATACGAAGGCATCAATGAGCCAACAAGTCCGACCACCATGACAAACACAGCCGGCAGTGTTGCAGGGGACGCCACATCGGACACGACCTCGCTGTCACAAGACCCGTCACTAAGCATGATCGAACTTGACCCTCGCATCTACCCACCTGGATGGCAGTTGCCGTACTTTGATCTAATAGATCCCGACCAGCTCATGACGACGATGCGGGAGCGCACAGTATGGACGTTCTGGGATTGTTACTTACCCCTTGGTTGTCGAGATCAGGATATGGTGCTGCAGTCCAACGACGGCGTTGCATTCCCTTGCGCAGCATGGAACCCTTGCCTCTTTTCGAAACTGCTGAAACGGATCATCGCCAACCCAAGTCGAGGGATTCGACAGATCATGCAGCGAGGGGCCGAAGAGAATCGTAGGGTCCTCGGCTACAACCCTTTGCCATGTGTCGTCATTGACGAGAACTGGCACGCCACCAATCTGCTTCTCTCCTTCCTCCACCCGATTCCCAACATGTTCCTTCCCGACGTCGCTACCTGTCGAGTTGTGCTGGACGTCGGCATGAAGTATGGCGTTGACCGAGCTATCAATATGGCTACACAGCGACTCAATCAGCTCGATGAAGAGGATCGAGCCAAGAAGGGCAAAGGCAAGGCGAGGAGTACAGAGGAAGAGATTGCTGCTGATCTGGCTGAACGTGCTGCTGAAGCGGCTTCCAGGCGCTGAAAGCTTCACAGCATTCTGTATCACACTCCGGTCAGCTCGACGACGTCGACCCACAGCGGCATGTCACAAAATCCCAGTTCAAATGTCTTTTCATTTCCGAAATTTATGATTCATTCTTGTGTCGAATCGGGCTGTAAAGTCTACGAGTTCTGCACAACGCTGGTGAGGATGTTGCTCAGAATCCTAGGGATGTCCTTTGTCTCCCTTGCAATGTGTGTCTGGGTTGGCAGCTGCTTGGCCAAGTGCAAAGCTTCATGACCCTTGTCGATGAAGATGAGCGAAGTTTTTACCTGAGGATCCAACCTCAGCAACTGAGCCAAACGCTGATGTGTAATTCCGTACCTCGACAGATTGGCGTCGGAGAGAACGATGACAAAGTAGTCGTCCATCGACGAAGTTGAGGGGTCTTCCTCGACGATCGGAGCGTTCAAGCCAGTCGCTGTGGTGTTATCCACCTTCGCCTGTGCAGAAGCATGTGGGTCGGTAGGAAGAGGTCTCTTGACTTGGCGAATTGACTTTTCGATACACTTGAGAGTGTTGTCACCCGAATCGCAGTATTGCGTATGACTAACAACAGCTCTCAAGATGCGGTACATGTCTCCATCCATCTTTGGCATCCTACCCACATCGACCAGTGGAATCATATCTTCGTCTCCACTATGGCCGACCATGTCTACTGCAAACCTTTCTGCTCCATCCTCAACCCGACTGAACGCCTGCATGACCATCAGTGCGACCTCGAGTTCTCTTTCTAATCGACCGTCGAACTGCATATGGTACATACTAGCAGAGAGATCCAAAACGATACGGATCCTCTTTGGCTTCACTTGGGGCGCACCAGGATCAGGTGGCATTTCAGCTCGACGCTTGAAGATCCCCCTTTCACCCGCTAGGCCTTCTGACAAGCGACGTTCGTCTAATTCTCCCTCTTGTTGACGAGTCAACCAGGAACGTTCGTATCGATTGGCTTTGAGGTCGTTAAGAACGTTGGAGAGATGTTGAACTTGCGAGGCAACCTTTTGCTTCATCTCGTGCAAGTTGATGGCTTCGTGAGGTTGCATACCGTTCTCGCGCAACTCTTTGTCGAGTGCTGCTCGAGCCATTTCCCTCGCTTGTTTTTTCAAATGCTGAGGAACGTCCTTTTTGAGCTCCTTCGAGATCTGATGAATCTTATGCCCAGAATACTGTCGACCATACCCTCCACGTCCACCAAGACCCATAATATCACGTCCACCTACACCACCTTTCCAAGTGTTTCCGCCTACGTGAGCTTCGTTGTTCGGATCGACTTTTCCTTCTTTCGGCTTGCTAAGGTGGGTTGCACGACCTGCTTTCTTCGGATCATAGTCTTCTTGACCAGGGTGGAACTCTGGCTTCAATCCATCTTCTCCTTCTTTCTCGGCCTTTCGGATGCGTTCCAGATCCTGCTCGCGTAGGACCTCGAGCGAAAGCTGTTCAACTGGCAGGTTACGCTTCCTTAACGCCTCCACAACCCATCGAATGCTCTCTGGACGATGCAGATCGAACGCGAGCGTGTTGAGTAATACAGAAGACAGCGATTCCTCGGGGTACTTTTGCATATGTGCCGCAAGATGCAGCAGTTCTCGGAGTGAGTAAGGATGGTTGATCAGCCCAGCTTCGAATCCGGCGCGAAGGTCGTGGAATGCAAGATCGAGACGACCGAGCAAGTCAACATTGACGTTGGGGGCTGCGGCTTTTAGCAAACGGACTTCGGATTCGATGTCGGGATTTGCGACTGCGTAGCACGAGAAGCCTTCGCCGATGACTTCGATGAACTTGTTGCCAAAGAAAGGCCAGCCGGGGCGGTTGGAGAGGAGGACGAGGCGGAAATCAGGGTGCACTAGGATATCGCCACTGTCGGAGGAGGGTTGTCGTCGTTCGCCGACCTTAGCCGGGCGGATGCGTCGTCCGTCAGGCAAACTAAGCTCTCCTCGTTCAGCAAGGGATTTGAACACTGCAGAGACGGCAGTGGAGCATTTGTCCGCTTCGTCAACGACCAAAATCCTGCCCAATTTGACCGCTCGGACGAGAGGCGAGTCGTAATAGTGAATCTGGCCTTTCTCTAGTGCGATCTGTTGGAGCAGACCTGCAACGGTGGAGTCGCGGTTCATCTGGATATACTCTCGAGGACGACCGAGAAGCTCAAGTGTGCGGTCGATGATCTTGTTCTTTCCCGTACCCTGCAAACCCATAAGCAAAAGATGCTCGTTGAGCAAAACAAGGTCTTCAGCAAAGGATCTGATCAAGCTGGATCGTTGGGCATTGTTGTAGAAGCTTCCGCCGAGGTCAGGGATGAGAGTCTTGCCTTCGGGGTCGAGTTTGTTCGCGTCGTATCGTGGGATGGAACGCACGGGGTATTCTCGATCAGAACCGTCAGAGGCAGCAAAGTCCAATGTGCCAGCGCCGTCACCATTGGTGGGCTCGACGATCTGCGGGTCACCGATCCAGAGACGCGGGACGAACTGGAACGCACCCTCAGTGCCAGGTTTGAAGATACCACATTCCGTCAGGAGGTTTGCGATGACTTCTCGGACAGTGATGGGAAGGAAATCGACGAGAAGGCTGCGCCAAATGAGGCCATGCACGTCGCAATCTTCTTCCCAACGGGCTAGTCGAGCTGCCATGCGGATGACTTGACGTGTGCCAAGTCGTCTAGATTTGGCGAGACCTAGGTTAGGATCGGCGCTGAGAGAACGGTATTTGTTGACGAACTGGAACAGACGCTTCATGTCTGACGTTGGCTCAGAAAGCCCGACACGAGTGAGGACGATGTGTCGCTCCTCGTCTTCGTCCATAGCTCGGGTGCTGCAGACGGCAAACAGGGTGCTTGCCTCTTCGTCCAGCCACCCTGTAGCTTTCGCTGCAGTAGCAACGACACGGAACGTGGATTTGATAGGCACGATTTCCCCCGCACCGATAAGCGGGCCCGTCAGCAGATCGGCAGACGTAGCCGCCTTCTGTTCACCCTCACCTTCGGTCATTCGAGCACCATTCCACAGCTCTAACTCTCGATCCTGCAACAAACGAGACAAACTGCCCAGAGTAGGACCCAACACATCAACACCAGCAAGATGAATAAGCTTTCCCTGCATAGCACCACGCACCAGTGGAGCGGGCTCCCAGGCCGTGCTTCCATCCTTAGCTGTCGATCTGCGCATGAGCAACTCTCCTCCGCCCAAATCCTTCCACAGCCAGACAGACTCGAAAGCATAGCCGAGGGCCGCTGCCATCAGCCCAATGCAAGTAGTGGTGGAAGATGACGGCTGGTGAGCAGCTGCTGCGAGCGGGTCGGAGGTCGAGGCCGCACCAGGTTTGTCCGGCGCAGGGGCTTTATTGGGGGGAACAAGGCAGATGTCTCGACCAAGTGCGTGAAGTTGGAGCAGACGACTGTAGATGGATAGGACTCGGGGTGTGACGATGAGCTGCTGGCCGAGGAAGGTGGTATCGCCGAGTCGTGGGACGGGAGCGAGGTCGAGCGCTCCACAAGGAGCTTCGATCGTGACACTTGGTGCAGAGCCAGTAACGTGGACGAATGTTATCTTGACGCTAGTGGGAGAGGTTCTCTCGATGCTGTCAACGAGGTAGCCCATGAAACCAGTGGCGGAGAGAGTGCACTGATCGGCTCCTTCACCCATCTCATCGTGGATCTGGAGCTGGGACAGGAGCGAGTCGAGGGTCCTGCGCTTCTCCTGGTCCAGACCAAACACTTGTGGGTACGCAGAGCTTAGAAGAGCGAGTGTGGAAGCGCTGGTATCGACCTCTTTGGTCTCTTCTGGTGCATCGCGTGGCCACTTGGGCAGGATGGGGTCGTTCTCATCGAACTCGAGATTCGGTAGCGCCTTAGCAGGTGGGAAGGTGCTGACAATGTCGGTGAGAAGTGGCAGAGCGGTGGTGGGCAGGATGGGAAGTCTCGAGGTGGGAGGGATGACATCGTTGCCCTGAGCCAACGTGGTATGGTAGCGTAGGAGTGCCGCCCATTGACTCCAACGCGACCTAAGCTGCTGTGTATCTTCAGACAGGTTCTCTGGCAATGGCACCATTGACTGAACGGAACCTTCGATCCATCTTGCTTGGAAGCGGGATCGGAAAGGAGGGTCCAAAGGATAGCCGCGGTACGGAGGAACAGGAACACCAGTAGCAATGACGCGGAAGTTAGGATGCACCGGAATAAAGCGGCTAGATTGGCCCTGCTTCAAGCTTCCCTCTTCTTGTCGGAATGCTTCCAGCTTTTCGGCAGGAATGAGATGTCTTCCGTCTGCCAGATTCTGCTCGCGGTTTTCGAGGATATTGTTGATGATGGGTGTTACACCTCGCTCGGCCTTTTCGACACCTTCTAGGATGAGCAAGTGTCCGTTCTTCATAGCGCGAATGACGGGGCCATCTTCGAACACTAGATTGCCTCCAGCGGAGAGACTTCGAGTCTGAAGCAGCTCTGCCTCTCCGACATCTCGGTGGAACGAAACGTACTCGAAAGGAAGCTGAATGAGCGATGCGAAGGTCATAGAGAGGCGACGAGCGTATGGACCGGGCGACGACAGAAGGAAGACATCCTGACCGAGCTGCCACTTCTTTGCAAGGAATTCGAGATGCTCGAGTGCGATTGGGTCGTCAAGGTTCAGCAGAAGGCGTTCGGAAGGAAGACGCTCAGACAGTTTTGGGCGGAAAACGGGAATGGTGACATTCGGTCCGAGCGTGAAGGTTCCGAGCTTCTCTCGATCGTCGGTGAAAGCGCTGTCGTTGAGTGGCCTTGGGGATTCTGCTTTCGACGATGTGGCGATGGGGGCTACGCGCTGAACGTGACGTCCGATGGCGTCGATCCTGCGCTTGCCCGCAGCCGAAGAGTTGGAATCGTCCGACATGGCTGCAGCAGAGGTTGGCCTGGTCAACAAAGCCCGAGAAGAGCTGGCCGAAAGGGTGGGCGACGGTCGATGTAGGAGGTGGATAGATCGAGCAGAGGTGGCCAAGAAAGTTGGTGGGATAGATGCAAAGGTACCAGGTGTTCGACCGGTCAGCCAACGGCGCATCGAAGTCGAGCTCGCACTTTGTGATGCTCGATGTATCGGTTCGCTCAGCAAGACGAGTGCCGGCTTCAACCTTGCGACTTTGCGTTATGAACGTGGTCCGGATAAAGGTCAAGCTGATCCGAGGGATAGTCGTGACTCGGAGACGTTGTTGACAGTCAAACGCTGCGCCACTTTCGTGTTGGGTAGCGCTCAGGTCAACGGATAGGAAGATGGTAGGAAAAGCTGTGGTAAGCCGGTCAGAGGACGTAGTGTAGCCGGATAAGACGAGCAAAATGCGGGGGGGGTCGAACCGGCTCAATGCAGTTTGGAAGATCTGAGCCGCTGTGTCACACTGCCACAACTGAATCACAGTCTCCACCGCGGGAGCCGCAGGCAATCCCGCGACGGCAATCAAATTCGTGCTTGCAGAAAACAGAGCCGGGTCGCAATAGCCGGCTTCCCGGCAGCAATCAAGTCGCCAATTTTACCTTATCGTGGCGATAGAGCTCAAAGATCATGCTCAGCTACTCAGGCCTTGCTTCAATATGGCACAGAGAAACAGGACCATGGCGTAGCCATCGCCATCAGGTATCAAGTTTTCATGGCAAAGACAAAGTCACGTCGCCTGCTGTCAGAGGGGGAAAAAGCCAAAAAAGAGACGAATAAAAGAAGGGTCCGGACAGCCGGAATCGAACCGGCGACCTATGGTGCTTTTCCTTTAGTACAGGACTAGGGTTTCCAATTACAAACCATCGCTACTTCCAACTGAGCTATGTCCGGTACGGCGATCAGCTCGAGATCCGTTGCGTATATTAACAGAACGTCATTATTTGAAAGAGCAAGCACGATCAATGAGTTTCGTAACAGGCTTGTGTGTGTGTTGTGACCAAACATTGCAGCAAATGATCTGTGTCTTTTTCAGCTTGCTACCCGACAAGATTC
Organism: Ustilago cynodontis; assembly: GCA_928865425.1. Classification (NCBI taxonomy): domain Eukaryota; kingdom Fungi; phylum Basidiomycota; class Ustilaginomycetes; order Ustilaginales; family Ustilaginaceae; genus Ustilago; species Ustilago cynodontis. The sequence continues at coordinate 74,530 of CAKMXY010000046.1, read as the reverse complement.
CTCCAGCGTGTATGAGAGAGACTATTGGTAAAGTACAGAGCGATGAACGCAATAGAAAGAGAGCAAAAGACTAAGCTTAGTGCCAAGGGTTCAAGACAGATGCATTAGATTGCTCGGGCAGGTCCAGATTGTTCTTCCGGAGCGAAGAGACCTGTATGGTTCTGCGGAAAGGCTTGGATTCTCTGAGGTGGATGGTGCTTGTGATCTGGGCGGTACCGGTGTCAACCTCCTTTGCAAGCGTGCAGCGATTTCCTTCCTTAGCATCCGGTTTTCCTGCTCGAGGTTGGCGACGAGCTGGCTCAGATGATCCTCTACTTCAAGTGACTCAGCTTGAGTTGGAGCTTTGAGCATCGAAGAATTATTTTCATCCACTGCAAAACTGTTCCAGAAGCTCGAAGAAGACTGCGCTGAAATCGATGCCTGATGTAGGGCAGCATGTGCATACAGCGAAGCAGTAGAAGCTCTTCGATCCGGAAGTACTGGTGTGGCACGAGGCGGAACTTGAACGCTGTGTCGCCGGTCTGAGAGCAGAGGCCGGCCTACGCTAGTCTCGTCCGGGGTCAAACCTTCAAAATCTGAGAAGCTACTAGCGAAGCCAACTTTCGATGTTACAGAGGTTGAACCCGAATGTCTTGCTACCTCCTTCGCCGCAGAAAGACCAATCCAAACCTTCGCAGCTGTGAGCCGAAGACGTCCAGCTGGATCAGAATCAGAATTAGAGGATCGCAGGACAGGCTGCACCACTGCTGTTATCTGCCTCCCACCCATGTTGAGCTTGACTGTCTGAGCTAGACCGACAATTGCTGCTTGCGCGACCACATGAAGCAGAGGCGTGAGTCGAGGGATGTCTACGAGGCTCTGTCCATGTCTTGGCACAGCAATGCCATCTCCTAGGATGAGCTGAGGCAGAAGTGGGCCACTGGTGGATGGCCACTGTGCTGGGCAAGACGCTCGTAGGATCAGTCCGTACCTAGAAACTAATAGTCGTAGCTCCGCCCCGGTACTTCGTGCGCTGGGTGTCAGAGACGGACCTTGTCGGTGTGTGCTGACGTGCGTTCTAGATCGCAGACTGGGCAGAATTGGCTGTATTGCCGCTGTCGCCAGCTTAGGGAGTGACAAGAGCTTGACTTTGACTAGGAGGCAAGCCTGGTCTGGGTTTGAGCTCTCGGTCGATGCGGCTGCCGTCACAGCGACTAGGTCAGAGCGGCCAACTTTGCACTTCCACCTGAGCACCACTTCTTCCTTCCAGCGCATTTTGAGCTCGGATGGGCCGGAGTGATCGTTCGCTTGTCGCAGAATCTCTTGCCACTGACGATGAGCTTGCAGGATCTTTCGACTGATCTTCTGCCACCATCGTACCATCTCTTCGTCGGCGAGAAGATCTGAGAACCGGACGGGGTACTGCTTGTCGACAAAAGTAAGATCGGCTCCTTCCATGTCGCCTGAAAGGCAAACCTCATAGATCCGAAGGCAATCGCTGGATCGAATGACACAGTCTTCGCCATCGATCAGAAACACTGCACCTGAGCTTGCCCTTCGTGGTAAGGCAAGCAGTCGCTCGACCTCGACCTTCTTGTGACAATCTGGCATCGACGAAGCGGGCAAAATGCGAGTTTGCAATTCCATTTGCATTGAATCTTGAGGATTCGCTGCCTCGAGCTCGACCGCTGTCGGTAGAGGATGATCCAACCCTAACAGGCCGCCCAATCGATCGATGTGCGCATCCGTCAACGACCGCTTGTAGTCTATCAGATGCCGTTCGACGGTCGAGGCATTGAATTTAGAGGCTGGGGCATGGGCAGCGTGAGGAGCAGTCTCGCACGTCCTTGCCAGCATGTCATCGAGAGACTTTGACATGGCTGCTAGTCCGTTTGCATCTTGTGCAAGGGACGGCTGTTGAGAAACAGATGCTGTCGAAAGAAAAATACCGAACGATCCGGAATTGCCCTGTAGCGAGTTCGAGCCCACCTGAGACTGCATCGCTGGCCCGTTGTCGGCAGGATTGCTGCCTACAACGGGCGGTGTCGAAAACGGCAAATCCAAGACGCTGTCAAGAGTGCCTTGTGGTAAGGGCTTCGAGTTCGGAAGATTAGCTTGAAGAGTTTGTGAGTCCCAGGCGCTCATTGGTATGTCGAAAGTATTGTGGGACTGTTGTGTCGCCAAAGGTGGCGGGCCATGAGGCGCAGGCACCCTTTGCTGCCAAATGGGTGTGTGAGTCTTCGGTGATGGCCAGAAAGAAGCAGCAATGAGTCGTGTTGCCTCGTGCGGCCGGGTGCTCGTGTCGCTATGCATTTGAGACTCAGCAGCGAGGATCCAAGGACGTTGACCTAGCGATGAAAAAGGCATGGATGCTGTCGGCTGATGCCTGCTCGGCCCCGCACGACACGAAGGCTGTGAACGGGTCGTCATGTTGACGGGCGACTCTGTCAACACCGTCTTCGGTACAGTGGCAGGCAGAAGTAATGCCATCTGGTCTTGCTGTCCTGCGTCAGGCCCTTCGGCTGTGAATTCGTTTGTGCGGGAAGACTCGGGTTTGCCAGGTACTAAAGTAGGACGATGAGGAGCTGGATTCGAGACCGGAGCAGAAATAGAGTCTTGAAAATGACCCTGACTAGGGTCCATCAGATGTGTTACGCTGTATCACCAAGGTAGCAGCATGAGGGCTCGCAACGTTATGTGGGTGCATCATCAAGGTCTTTTCATCTAGGACGATGCGGATTGCAGATGAGACTTAGCCAAGATCTGCTACCAAGGCAGGCTTCATAGCTGACGAAGAGTAACAACAAGTGAAGCGAGCCTGAGACAAAGGATATACAGGCGCTAGAATCAATGTCAAGGAGGAGGAAGGGGGTTTCGAGGGAGGGCAACCCAGCCGGACAGATGTTGGTCAGCTTTTATAGGCTTGCAGGGAGAGGCAACATCTTCACACGGTTGTCTGCTGGACTGAGGTGGCCTCGGCAGGAATACACTCGCAGCGGAACCAGATCGGCGTTAGCACTAGATCCCATTCCTAGGCTAGCGGCACATGCAGGCGGTTGGCCTAGAGTGACACAGCATAGATCTATGAGGAGACCCTGACACTCATTTATCCGCGCTTCTGGTTTGATAGAGACGTACTGCCAAGCGAATGACTGGGATCTTGCAGCAAGACAACGTTACAAAAGCTGTTGTGGAATGGTTGAGCCTATTTCGACTTTCTCGCTGGACGTAAGAGCTGGTCCGGGAACGTCGTAGCTTCACAATTGTCGCCAAGACGTCATCTTCATGTGACAGAAGCAAGCTCAAACTTGTTGCCCTCTTTGCAACATTTTTCAGGAACCGTTCAACAGATGCAGCTTCGCAGCACTTACAAGGCTCGTCGCGAGAGGAAGAAACCCTTGTCATCGCTCGAGCTTCGGATACAGTAGTCGATATTCACAGTGAGGTGGGGGGTTTTGAGCCGCAAGTAGCCGAGTGCGTCGTTCAGGTGGCGCTGAAACTGACCAGAAGCTCGTACCACTGTGACTCGTTTGCTGAATTCGCCGGTGTACCGTAATTTGACCGTTGTCGAAGACGAGTGATGACTTCGACGCCGTTGTGTCTGACATTCACATCCGCGGGGTTATTGTACATCTGATGGCGTGAGCCGAGATAACATGCATGCATCGGCAAGGAGAAACGACATGAGACCAAATTCTCCTTCACATGCACAGCGCTTACCTGTATCGCGTTAGTGCCGGATTTGGCCGCGCTGGTCTCGCAGGGCCATCTAAACGCTGGACACTAGAATGGTTGAATGAAACCCAGCTAGGCTAGGGTCCATCAGTCGGATCGGCTATCTCACCGCAAAACCCACGAGAGCTTATACGCTGAACAGTGCGGGGGACCTCATCCCGAGCTTGTTCCTCCGGCTGAATCGGTATCAGGGCCGTGACAAATTCACACACTCCTGAACCTTGTATGAATCAATGACTGAGGTAGAGAGTAGCAGACGGCCTTCATCTTCTTCTGCATTGGCAACAGACATGAGGGGCGTAACCTCGGCGCAACCTCAGTGGGCAAATCTGCGAAGTTTGAGGAGGCGGCTGTTCCACTCAATAGTACTTACTACCCATACCGGCGAAGGCAACGCAGTCCTTCTCGGCTGATGCGGAGGTGACCGTATCATCACAGAGGTGCAGGCTACACTGCGGCTCCTAAACAAAAGCGGGTGGAAAGATCCAAATCTTGATGGTTATAGGCTATTCTCCTGTAGTCGCTGCATGTGTATGGCATTCTCGATCCACGAACAAGCAATACAAGCGAGAGCTGTACAATGGACCAAGGTAAACATGTGCTCTGGTGGCAGTACCCGTGTTCCTTCCTTTGTTTGTTTGTAAGCGAGTCTCAGATGCAGGGAAATTGGTCTCACATGAAGCACGCAGCCTAGCTTTTATCGTGTGGTACAGACACAGCCGAATACCGCACAGTGCCTTTTTCCTACCTGCACATAACGCCCTGAAAGACGATATGTTTGCGACTCGGATAGATTGACTAAGGTCGCCAGGCCACGTTGTGGCGAAAAAGAAGCGAGCTATACGAGCCCTACACTGGCGCTCATAGCTGATTGCTTCTAATTTGCTCATTGCAGCGGATTGTAGAGAAAAATGAGCACTCACGCAGGTATCACCTCTCATACCAAAGAGGCAGTTCCCCATTGCAACTGAGCGAACCCGCCGCCGTAGCGGATGCGCTTGAAGGCTGATAGACCCATTTTGAAAGCTCAATTGGCGTCAGCGCTGAAGACGCTGCATCTGTGGCTGTGTACAACATGTACAGAGCTTGAGGATAGGTCAAACAGAATCATCGGTCAATTCTTGGACCTTTTCTGTCCGCCCAGCGATGACTTCAGGTGTGGCCACAACGTTGGTGCAGATATTGTTTGCTGTATGCATATGTCCCAAAGGTCGAGAACTTTTGGTTTCTGTTTCTCACGTCTCGCTTAGCTGTCAGTTTGGACCATGTCAATTTATGCAAGAAAAGATAGCCTAAAATTTTGGACGCATGCCACAAACAGATCGCATGCTAGCGCAGCACGAGGTTGCAGTTATGTTTTCCGCGTCACTGATGGAGTCCACCCTTTTGCACGCCTGCCTTCAGTAATACACAAAGCGGTTGAGCTCGGGAGGTCCTAGGAATCGTAGCGGCAACGTTTCAGGAGCAAAGAGATGGGCGCCTTGCAACATTGAGCCTTTCCCTAGAGGTAGCGCGACTCATAAGGGGGTATCAGATTTCTGGAGTTTTCGAAAACTCGGGTTTCTGCGTGTCATTCATTTTACAAGATACTCAATCGGGTGCCTCAATTTGGGTAAGAGTGACACGCAGAAACTCGAGTTTTTGAAAACTCCAGAAATCTGATACCCCCTATAGTGTTCTTCGATTTTCGAAAACGCGGCTGACTCCAGCAGAGCATGGTTTTGAGGGAGAACCTGCCGATCATGAGCCGAGAACAACCCGATGTACATTACCATGGGAACCAGGGATGTAGGAACCGAGCTCGTGTTGCAGCAGTTGCTAGGGTACAAACGCATGTTATTGTCTTGATAGCCGAGCTGCAGGTTAAAAGAGTCCAGACCTTCAGTGGAAATAGCGGATGGGTCCACCTTCGACCATTCATGATATTTCCGACCCTGCTTTGGAAGGCACATCAGGAACCGACCGAGTACGCTGGCGCGACGAAACACAAGCTGTGTGCTACGCGGCTCAGCTGGTCAATCTTACATCCCTTCAACAAGAGACAAGATCTTGGAAGCTGCAGCAGACAATGTAACGACGCAGCTTCACGGCTTCCCACCGCGACGTTCCCTGGTGGAAACGGCGGGGGAAACAAAAACAAACATAACATAACATAACATTCTTGCGGCAGTGTAGTGTCACAGCTTAGCGCGAGGGTGCTCATTACGTCTACTGGTGTTGCGAAGTAATGTTCACCGCCGCGGATGCTTCTCTAAGCCTTCAGAGTACTGCGGAAGAATTATCAGGCGATCGGACGATGAGCACACGCAATATCGATGGCCAGCAAGGGTAGAATTATCGTCCTAAGTCAAATTTAGGCTCAGCTGATGGAGGATGAGCGGCCTAGACTGTTGGCGGCCAACTAGCGCCAACGATCCAGACCGCTCACCAACTAGTAGGCATCAATGCCCTGATTTACTACTTCGGAACGTACAGCATAGGTGCATTTGAACATCTGCCCGAAGCTACCCGCTTCTGTCTGCTGTTCTCGGTGTGGAACCGATGATGCCTACCATGCTTAGGCAGATCTGCTTCTGAGACAGTTCGACCTACTTGGTATTTCGATCTCAAGCACGAGTTCTGGTGGATGCCATCAACGGAAAGGTACTCTCTGCAGGAAACGAGCATTTTCTGATCTCGCCGATGTCAACACATGCATTGAAATCTCTGGATCTTGCTCGTCCCGATCGCATCTCTTTGGGTATCACCCGTGATGCAAATCCGGCATGATACATTTGCAACAGCTCTCTATGTGTGCTCTGGAGTGTTTGTCGAGCTAGCGAGGTCTCCAAGTCCGTCCCCATAGCGTCAACTGCGCACCTCTTCCTTCTCTGAGCATTGCGAAAGTCTCAGAGAGACAAGAACATCAGCTGGATGCACAGTATAGCCAGACGATGGCTCTTTTTTAGACTTTGGGTTTTTTAGTGTGAGTGGAGTGGCTAAGAGCCAGTTCTTCGATAGACAACCTAGGAGTTAGAGTTGATCTCTTTGTATTGGACAAGGGAGTTCTCTGTGAGGTGCGTCTCCCTTAGGTCACATATTATATACATATGTGCTAATCGATGATTTGTTATACGGTCTTCCCGTGTGCGTCTCTTACTTCCAGTGGAGAACTACCGTCTCTTCTCCTGGGTGAGTCATATCGTTCTCCACGGTTTTCTCCGTCTTGTCCTTGCAGTTTGATTGGTTGTAGCGTTGCTGTGAGTCCAGTAAAGCCGTCAGTGCTCGAGTCATCGTGATCTGATTGGATGAGTAACTGCGGGTAGTTATCCTATTTCTCCCGACAGTTCATTCCTCGATCTGATTCGTTGGAGCGCGTTACGACAGCGTTACGCGGGATCGCCGATTGCAACTCCTAATCGTCGATGTTCCAACACTCTTCGTCTTTAAAGAGCGGTTCATGGCAACTAGCCGCGTTTCGAAGCTTCACTCACCTACAGTTCTGTTTGCGCTGCCATCTGGACTTTTGAGTCAGTACGCTGAGAGGTCCATCAGCGAGCACACCTCCCGTCATGACGTCCTCAGAAGAAAAGAAGTTACGTAGCAGTGTCGATAAACGGCACGGGGTCCCGTCATGGCGAACCCGTTGTCGTCGAACGTGTGATCGCCGATCTGGGGGCAGAAGCACAATCGGATCGATACCATCGCATCTCTGCTGGAGTCGGGCTAGCATCACGTCCGCGTCAACCGGATATCGCCCGAAAGCCTCGCGTCTGTGTTTGTGTTGACCATGACGGCTGTACGCTCCGTGCTCTCTGCCTTCCTGTCCCCTCCCCCACTATTCTCATCAGAGAGCAGTACATTATGACTTGCTGAAGAGACAGGGTCTTATCTAGGACTCAGCTTGAAAACCGTTCGTTGCCTTTACGGTGGGCCGTATTGTAGTAATTGCTTCCGCATGACCACTCCAAGCTCGAAACCTTGAATTAGACATCTGTGCCTTCTTGGCGAATTAGAGCGGAACGCCAAATTGCAACTCCGCAAAAATACAACCAGCGTTGTAACAACAATGCAAATCTGTTTGACTGGCTTTGAAAGCTCGCTGTGCATGTAGGTACTGTAGCTTTGATGGCCCACTGGATTGTCCCTAACGAACAATTCGCTAGAGGAGCCGCGTTTGGAAGGTAGCGAGGCGAGCTCGTACCGAGTTTGACAGCAAGATGAACACATCGTCAAGCGCGAAGACAACGTTGACCGGTCTTGAGGGCTGACAATGACATTTGGGCCGAATACAAGGCTGGCTATGCGAGGCAAAATGCTTATCAAGAGCAGCAGCATGTGTTCATAGGCCGAGCATGCCGAACCTAACCAACTCTTTCAATTGACTGACAACCTTATCAAGGCGAGCCCTTGTTGGTCGCATGGACGTTGAGACCCCACGAGAGCATGATCAGACCCCTCTACGGCAACTCGCTTGCGCATTGATAGCAAGCAGCTTTAAGGAGGGTCGAGCGGCGGCTGCGCCAGTCGGTTGTGTAAACACAATGGACAGGCTGAAGAGGCACGGCGAGCCAAAGCGCGTTCAGAGGTCCTATTTTGTGCGCAACGACGTCAGCTCACATACTTTGAGCTTTTCACCGTCGGAATTTTGCAGGCTTGGGCAGAGGAATTTAGAGCTCAACACTGTCTAGTTGCTCTCTAATCCGAAGCCCACCGCATCACAAAGCATACCTGACCGACCGGGCAAAGTTGTCTTCTTGCCTGCTTTCCATCGCGACGAAGAACGGGATGTGTTGAAACGAGAAGACACAATCAGGTAGACGTGGGATGCGATAAGGTCATGAGTACTGTATGCAGGATGATGGACGAAAACTGGGGAAACAACGTTGGCGAGGCTCGGCAGCGCTTCAGTATCGCTTTCGGTGTTCGCGTAAATAAAAAGTGCGGGTTACTGTATCCAGTCAGGCTATCGTCAAACCTGGCAGGATTGTCGAGTTCCTGAGAGCTGTCGTGGCTCTTGCGCGTGTTATCGTGGCCGACCCTCTCTTCCACTCGGCACCACTCTGTCGCTCCGTCGGACTTCTGTTGCCGTCCCACCAAGCCGTCTCGGAAAGGACAAATGGAATGTCATCCCGGACAAGGTGGATTGAAACGTTCAAGTCCCACCGCCTCTTCTCGGCGTTTGGTCGTGCATGCAAGCCGATCGGTTCGTCCTTAAGGTTGATTGCTTGGCGCTGATTTGGTGTCTTGTTTGAAAGAACTTTATACACCCCGCGCTTCCCGCGTGCTGTAGTTTCAGCCCCTGTGCAAATGGACAATGCGGCGATGTGAAAAGCAACAAAGTCGTCAAAAGCGAGCAAGCAAGAACTAATGCAGTATCAGCTGCTCGGTGGGAAAGAATTGAGTATACATACAGTACGTACAGTAATAGACATGTGGGCGCTTGTGTGTCGGCAGGTGAATTATGCTTTTGAGCGCCGACAATGACAATCCCAACGCCGCTCCCACCAGCATTGCTTGCGCGCGCGACGCCACTGTCAGACGAGAGCGAGCTGGCTTCCTTCTCAACCGCTGAAATGGCGTTGACAACCACCATACCAGCTTTTGGCGCGACAGAAAGCATGGTCGGCCACTCGCTGACAAGGGGGTCTGCAAGCCAGCTGACTGACTGAGTTCCGAAAAAGGGAACGGGATTGCTGTGTCGAGTGCCGAAGTTGCAAAGACAGGCAGGCATGAAAGTAGCCGGGCAACGTCATTTACGGGCAAGACAGGATCTGCAGGGGAATCACCGTTTTCATTACCATGGTTCAGGGCAAATACAGTACTTTGTACCACCTTGCAATCAGCTGTCCGGGACTATCGCATATGGGCTTCTAAAACTCACGTTTAAATTGGAAAATGTTCTGCGACTCACCATCGCTAGAGTGTTGCGGTGTAGCGGAGCAGAAAAATGGGAATTATTATTATTATTATTATTATTATTTTATTTATTATTTTTTTTTTCATGAATTTTCTCTCTTGGTTTTTCGATGCGGCCTTTGCTTTTGCCTTTTCTGTGCTTTTGTCCACCGTCATCATCGGTGCGTAGCTTCCCTCCTGTGTGCTTGCTAACGAACGTACTGCTGCAACAGTTTCGGTCTTGGTATCAAGGCTAGATTTAGTACTCCGCTCTGCGTAGGTGCCGTATTCTTGGCCGTCTTCGGGATTTGAATGCTACGCATCCCGCATCCTGCAAACCCACCGTTCAACCCACCGTTCAACTGAAATCGACCTAACTTACCTGACACAAGCCAACAAAGCCAACAAAGCCAAACCCTGGGCCAGTCGTCCCTTGCAGCGTCGCAAAGTTGGCTGAAAAGTGAGAAAGACGAGCTGTCGAAAAAAGTTCTTTGCCGAGAAACGCGTGGCTTGGAAGGTACCGTACCGACAAAGCGAGCATGAGTCTTTTCTGTATGTGTCCTCCCCTCCCTACGCTTTGCACCTCTCCTCCGGTGCAACCTTTGCTTTCAGTCAAGTCCCCTTATATCGTCTTGCCGAGTTGGCTTGGATACGCCATACTGTCCCTGCTATCAACAGCCTCTCCCGTCCTCGCTATCTGTCTTAGCTGGCAACCACCACCACCACCTCCTGTACATCGACATACAGCACGCCTCTTCAGAGATCAAGCCGTCAAGCTATCAGCTCTTGTCTACATCGCAATCCGAGCCAGAGCCGTGTAGGGGATATACCAGGTCGGACAAGAGCCTTCCAGACAATGTTAACAGCGATCATGTCGCAATCCACAGCTACACCTAGCCCTATGGCTGCCTACGATCCATACCACGCTTCCTCTTCCTCATCATCTTCCTCATCATCTTCCTCATCATCTTCTTGCTACTACGCTTCTTCCTCATCCTCACCATCCACGACATCACCGCCTTCTTCAGCGGCAGCGGCAGCACTTCAAGCCGCAACAATGATGTGTTCTACCACCACACCCGAGGGCTCTCTTCCCTTTGTAGTGCTTGTCGTTGACGACAACCCTATCAACCGCAAGGTGCTTACCATCCCACTACGCAAGCAAGGCATTGAAGTCGTCGAAGCAGAGAACGGTCTCGAAGCTGTGCAGCGCTACGCCCAGATTCAACCGGCACTCGTACTCATGGACATCTCGATGCCCATCATGGACGGTTTCGAAGCAACAAGGCAAATTCGAATGCACGAACAAGCGCAATCCTCTACACCACCTTCGCTCGAAACATCTGGCGCAATCGATGAAGTCATTCAGATGATGTTGACACACCAACGAGCGCGCATTGTAGCAGCAACCACTCATTCTGCCGATCGAGACTTTGAAGAAGGCAAGCAAGCTGGCATGGATGATTGGTTGCTGAAATCCATCCGACCGAGTGTGTTGGTGCAAGATATCTTGGAATACAGGCGAAACCATCTGCAAGAGTTTGCGGCGACGTTGGGTGCTCTTGGAGTTGCAGGTGTTGGCATCAGTGCGGGAGAGACAGCAATGGAAATGGTCATGGAGCAGGCTGGGACACCCACTGCTACGACGCAGGCTGCGGCTAGTGTTGCTGTCTAATGCATTATCTGCTTCGTACTTCTCACACCCAAAAGTCACTCTGTGCTGACACACATATCGGCTGGTCCCACTTTTTGCATCGCATTCGCATCTCTGTTTCGCCTCCAGAGCTAGCTAGTCTGTCTGCTTTGGTCATCAACACTCTTTTTTTTGTTGAATTACATCTGTACTTGTACCTGTCAATACCATCCCACACCCTTCTCTTTCTTCTTGCTCTCTATCTTTCCCTCTCTCTCACACACACACTCTCTCCTGTTTATCATGCACCTGCTAATCACATCTCATTGATCAACATTTCCCTTTCGAGGCGAAGCGTGCGAATGTCTTGAAATGAGACGGAGTGCTTGTCCGCACTCTAGATCGGCTGATGAACAAAGATGGTGCGCCAATGTCTGGGCGCGTGCATTGGGGAGCGGATGAAGACCCATGTGCAGAGAAATCAAGCAGCAGTACAACCAAAGAGGATGAGGATCAAACGAGACATGTGACATTACTGATTAAGGATGCAGAGACCGGATACTGGGCGAATATGAGTTGGATGTGGTGCTGATGATGACAACTGTTGTTTGCCTGTCAACGTGATCTCGTGGATAGTGGGATGGATCATGCGTTGAATCGCAAGATAAAGTTGACGAGGACAGCGATGAGCAGCATGACGGAAAGAACGGTAGGGCCCAATCGGTCGTCGTAAGGACCTGAGCCACGGTTACGAATGGCACTTGCTCGCCAATGGTATGTCAAGAGAGCGTAGATCATGATTGCCATGGCTGCACGAGACACGGATAGGAGGATGGTAAGTATGGACAAAGTTTCGCAGTGATCAGCAGGGACGATGATAGGGTATACTCACCAACAAAGGAGAACATAGCGGCCGAAATACGACCAATCTTGTCACCAAAGTTGAGCAAGCCGGCAGCAAGAGCCGATAGTGTGACTGTGAAGTTGAGCCATGACAAGACTGTGCGGAGCAAAATTGCAATGATCAAAGAACGAAAGCGAAGGTTTGGGGATGTCAGTAAACTGTTGTACGATGGGATATGGGATGCCGTTTTTGCAACACTAGGCCGCAGTCAGCCAGACAGGTTACGCCGAATGCTAAATGCGAAGCAAGAGCTCGATCTGGCGACAAGGGTGCCGGAACAGGATCGCTGGCTGTACCGGGTGTAGTCGATAGAGGAAACGTACAAGTTCGTTCGTTGGCGAAGAAGACTTTTGGCTCGACACGGACTGGAAGCGCGATACGCTTGCCAGCGGTTCGTTGAAGGAGAGGCTGGGTTGACATTATGATTGATGTGACAAAAGGCTATCTTTGTGGTATGCTGAGGATGGGAAACTGTGAGAGTCGTTGTGTAGCCAGAGATGAGCACGGGTGCAGCTCGAATGCCGAGTAAGAATGAAATATGGGTACCGTTGTAGGGTCGACTGAAGGATTCGTATGTTTGAAAGTGTGGGTTGCGGGGCGGATGGCGGATGGCGAAGAAGCAGGACGAGGAAGTCGAAAGGGAGGTTGCGAGATGGAGGGAGACCAACAAGAGACAGAAAGCTTACAAGGCGCTAACCGATGCGTACAGAATCTCGGGGCACGGTCTCAGAGCCCAAATATCGATTCTAGAATTCCAGACTTTGCTTTCTTTCAACAACCACACAAAGCTAACTACTTTTACGCTTTTCCGGACTCGAAATTCAAGATTTGTGTGGCATGACACAAAGGCTCAAGTTACCTTTGTGCTCACATAGCACGTCTATCAAGCAGAGAAAGGACAGAAGGCGGCGGCAGCAGCGGCGAAAGAGATCCCCGGTCTGGTGTGGTCAAGTTGTGGGCCATGATTCGCTGCAAATGAAACGAGGCTCATTTTTAAATTGAACAACTGATGTTCGTTTGGACTTGTTTGCCAGTGCACAAGGTTACTCCCTCATTCCTTTCCGTGAATACACGCTCCTGAAAACAGCTCCTCTTCGAGACCGCATGCACCTTCAGCAACGACTCGATGATGACGCTAATGTTGATATGGTGAGCGAATGGCACAAAGAAAACCTCGTCAAGCGGAGGATGAATTCGGATGCGCACGTGCGCTCTATCGTGCATATTTCTCCTGCAGAATCCAATTCGATGCATCAGCCTTCTATCGGCCGATAACACTCCAACTTCCAATGCTGCCCCTCATCTTGGCCTGCTTTATGGTCAAGGTCACACGAGCAAGCACAAACCTTCAATCGGCAGCCACACAGCACATAGACACATGATGTAGCAGAGGATGTTTGTTGCTGAGGCGACAACATGAGTATGTACAGAGAACCGCAGAGATCTAGGGTGCGTTCGCACTCGTAGTCACAAGGACATGCCATCGGGTGAGCAACGCAGCAGACAGCAGCCCCTCAACAACCGTCCTTGGAGGGAAAGCATTGTCCTTGATTGGCGTAAAGGCTCGAACTGCCCTTACTCGTCCTTCTTGTCATCGCCTTTCTTGTCGCTGTCCTTCTTCTCGCCCTCCTTCTTGTCTTCACCGCCCTTCTTGGCTTCTTCCTTCTTTTTCTTTTCCTCTTCCTCCTTCTTCCTCCTCTCCTCCTCTTCCTTCTCCTTCCTCTCCTCTTCCTTTCTCTTCGGGTTGTCGATCTTGACGTAGCTGTCACCCTCCGCACCAGAGCTGGTCGCCTCGACATCACCACCGACCTCGGTGTGTTTGATCACACCACCCTTGTTGCCCTTGGCACTCTGTTGAAGCAGCTTCATCTTGGTTGGGCCGTCTGCCTTGACCTCGTCCTCGAGCTTGCGAGCGGTTCCACCAAGCGTGCTTCGGCTGCCAGGAGCATAGTAGTTGGTACCCGCCAATGTGGCGATGATGCTCGTGCCGACGGCGAAGGTGAGCCAGAAGCGGTAGGTAGAATACCACTTGGGTACCCAGCCAGCCGTGGTGGCTCGTAGGTCCATGAACCAGACAGCAACAAATGAAGCCCACTGGCCGATCAGCGCCATCTGCGGTGCAAGCAAAAGTGTGGGCCAGCCGAGAACAAGAGGTAAAACACCCATAGCGTAACGGCGGTTACCAATGCGGCCTCCGTACTTGCTGAACTCGAAACCCCAGTGAATAGCACCCAAGAAAGAGAGCAACACAGCACCGAAGCCGACCTGAATGTTCTGTGCGTGCAAGAGGAGTGCGCTAGCTGTCTCGCTGTCCATCGACTTGTCCAAACCCAAGCTCACGAGGTGCTCCTTTCGTGCGAGCCAGATTGAGGCAGCAGCCGTGCTGACGTAAGGAATGACACCTGCGCTGCCCCAAAGAAGCGCGGGCTGGGGAACAGTTTGTGCCATCTCACCAGTGATGCTCTTAGCATCTTTGAGGATCTCGGCAGCACCGGAAGGACCTCCTACGCCTGCACTGGTTCCGCTGCTAGGAGCCTCGGATGATTCGCCTTGAGTGCCACCAGCGATGGCCGACTCGACGCTGGATCGGAGAGACTTGGCTTCTTCCTTGATGTTCTGCTTGGTGTGCGACCACGAGTCCGAAGCGGGCTTGCCAGATTGTGGGTTGGCAGCGTATCGTTGCAGAGATGTGTGAAGAGCCCGGAGCTGCACGGGTGCAAGCATCGATCTGCGTGCACCCAGGGAAACAGTATCAGGAAGTGCGATAGCGGCAGTGGCCGCGCGCTGGCCTTTGAGACCGCTTGAGAGAATGCTTCGAGAAGCGGCAGCACCCATCATCTTGAGAATCGACATCTGTAGCAAATCTGCTGCGTCGAGGACGTTGTAAGCGTGTTGAAGTTGGACCTCAAGAGGTGACAGCGGATTATTGACGTCCGTCAAGCCCACAAAGTCGACTCGGAAGATATACGGAAACTTGCTAGTCGTGGAGGAGTGAGAAGGAGCTTGTACGAGGTACGATCTTTGTGTGAGAAGATTGTGACCGGGAGAGGACGGTCGTTCAAGTGGAGGCGGGACAAGCGAACAAGTGGATCGTGCGTTGCAAGCGAACTTTAAGCGCCTCTCTCTTTTGCTGCTCCGAAGCGATCCTCGATTTAGATCGAAAGGACGAAAGCCGGCAGAGTGAGTGTGATTGCTCACAAACCTCAAATGTTGCCTGGCTAGACAAAGAACAAGACAAAGTAAATCATCATACAGTACCGCCTCTATGCAAGCCAGTCAGCAATGCAGCATCATTGCCGAGTTCATGCCTTGTCCGAATTGCTTTCCCACTCTGAATCTAGGCTGCCAAGCCAGCAGCGAGACATGCTACTAAACGAGCGTTGTTCTGAATTGCAAGTGTCAGGAGATAGTGTGCGAAACAAGCCCTTTGCAGGGAAGCGCTGTTGAACAGCTTTGGTGCAGCACCAAACAAGCAGGCACGGATCTATGATGAAGTCTACGTCACTTTACAGACGTTCAAAAATGTCGTCACATTTCAAGCTGTTGAATCGCATACCCTAACATCCCCTCTCAGCATCTCATCTGACCGATACTCGGGTTTCTACCCCCGATGAGGGTCCCATCTCCACATCAAGTCAGACAACATCAAGCTTCAGCGGCGACATTTTCCGAGACCACACCCTTCTCAACACCACCAGAGCATCTTCTATTGAAGCTGCCACATCGACACCAGCTTCATCTATCGCAACTCGAATCTCGTAAAGCTCCACAACTCGGCAGCCACCCGCAATACCACCAAATATGTCGAAGCGAATGCCAAGTTTCGTCGATCTGGCGCACCGTACTGCCGTCACAGGTCTCGTTGGTCTTGGAGTAAGTTCATGCTCATATTTGGCAATCAGAGTCATTGTGGTTGAAAGTATTTGGAACTTATACTTCTCCTTCTCTTTCCATTCGTACGATCCTGTAACGACTGCAGATCTGGGGTCTGTGGCTCACAGCTGCTGTCTGGAAGTCTCGTCGCGATGAGCGTTTGGTGAGTCCTCTTTTCCCCTTGTTCAGGCTACATCGCTGCCAGCGCTGTGCGATCAGCTCTACTACAGCAAGTTCTGACATCTCTATATGCATCGCCGCTAATGCTCTTCACAGATCATTGCTGCGAACGGTGGCCAGGTCCCCACCTCTCAACAAGCACTCGCACTCTCCCAGCAACAGAACGGCCAGGATCCTTGCCCTATCACTAACGATCCTAAGCATGAACCCAGTCGCCGAGTATAAACGTCTCAACATTCGTTCCTACCCTTCGAGCTCTAGGCTTCCTGACTCTAAAGCGGTTCTGGACTGCATCCATCCTCAAGGAACAACGATACCAATGTATTTGTATTTTATCATCCCTCTGTCAATACAGCATCAGTACCCCTCTGCTAGGGACATGTTCGAAGACCACAGATGTACATTGATAACGATGAAGATGGCCTCTTGTACGCAAAGGAGCAGACAGAACCCGGCAATTGGCAATGTCTATCTCGGAACATGTCTTGCGTAAGTCGAATTACAATGACAGAAAATTGGATGAAGAACAGAAAAAAAAAAGTCGGAAGGAAAAGAGGACCAGAAAAAGCGGCTCAAAATTCAAGATGGCCTTTGCTTGGATCGTTGTGAAGACGAACACCCCTCAACAGGCACGAAAAATAGAGAAAGACACAAACGACAGCAGCTTGGTCCAACACAGTAAATGGAATCTGGCATCGAATGTCAGAACACTAATATGCACATCTAAGAAGTAGCTCCTCGTACCCATCTTTGGAGCTCTTGCTCGACGTGTTTAGATCGACGTTGCATCCTATATCCACGGGGACTCGGTTCGTCCTCACCCTGCTCGAAATCGTCTTCGTCTTCTGCCGCTGCCTCTGCTTCGAGCTCCAGATAGTCATCTTTAGACAGCAACAATCGATTGCTACCACCTGGCTGCTTCCTGGTCGCTCGGTCACGGTTCAATCCGGCATTGAGATCTGCCTTGTCATCGGACACATTGGAAGCAGGCAGTATCTTCCTGACTCGCTTCCACAGCTCGACATCCGCTTTCGGCGCGTACGAGTGGTCCGAGGTATCGAGAGCAAGATCAATCACCTTGCTCAGGTAGTCGATGGTGCGAACCTTGTGAATTTGTGCCTCAGCGTTCTTTGAGGCGTTTGCGACATCGTCGCGCAGCTTCTCGGCCTCTTTCACGGCTACTTCGAGCCCGATCTGGTCTTGAATCAAGTTCAACGCCTCCCGAGCTACCTGCGCACCCTTGTCTTCCTGCTGCATGGCCCAAATTTTGGCAATGTGGAAGAAGATAGAGCACATGTTATCCATGTGAATACGGCTCAATGCGTCTGGCACGGCGTCACGGGCTAGACCTTCGGTCCAATGGTAACGCGAGGCGTGATAATTTGCGTCGACTCGACCAGATTCCCATAGCTGATGGGACTTCTTCTGGTCGTACCATTCAGCGAAGAGAGACTTTGACTCGCTCCAGGCATCATACTTGTGCTCCCTGCCGGCAGAAATAGCATCGCCCGAGCCGTGTTCCTCCACGATTGTCGCCGTGAGACCACCGGGGCCATTATCGTCAAGTAGCGCAATTAAATTGGCGCGCAAGACACGGAGATAGCTAAGGTCGGACGGCTTCCACTGTGGTGCCTCGCTCTGATCCCAATGTCCAGCAGGATGGCGGATTCGAGGGGAACGACGTTTGATATCATCTCCCATCGAGCGAGAACCGCTCGAGGCGGCTTCGGCAGTTCGCTTCATAGCCTCGAGTACAATACGAGCACCGACGGGGTCTCCGACCTGACAAAGATCCCAAAGAACCTTGAGGACTAATGTGGGGCGGAGAGTCCTACCAAAGGAGGTTGCGACCGAAGCAGCGCTTGCAACAGAATCGTCGTGCGATGCGGCAGCCTGCTGGTCGGCAAAGCCTCTTGCCCAAAGGTAGTTGAAGAGCGCTATGCGCTGGTTGCCTGATCCTCTTTGGCTGAAGATACGAAAAAGGCTCCAAGCAACTGTTGGATCGCGCAATTCAGCCACTGGCCGAGACTGGCCATCAACAGCAATGGCGTCGGCTCTCAGATAGCGTCGCAGTCCGCTTGAGCCATCGCTTTGATCAGACTGTGGTACCCTGACGATGCCGTCGGTTGTAGAGTCTAAATCAAGACCATAAATCCTGGAAGCAATGTCAAGGCCAAGACGAGAGTTGGCAGCTGGACCGCCGTTGGACGGAGCCTCCAGATGAGAGAAGATGTCGGCCATGAGCCCATCGTCCGGCACGAAGCGGGGATGATCAGGCTCGACATCTTTGCCAGCTGCAGGGCGGTTTGCATTCTTGCTTGCAGTTGATTCTTTCTGCTGCTTGTGTTGCGTGTGTTGGGCTTGGTTTGCCGTGTGTCTTTCATGAAGCTCGAGATCCAATAGCTTGACCAGACGAGACCAAATGCGCTCGACGAAAGCCACGCGCTCTGAAAGCGGTGACTTGTCAACGAAGAACGCAGAGAAGGTGGTGGCATCGCCGAGCGGCAGCCACTCGGACAATTTGCGATTGGCCAGCTCGAGCTTGTCTTGTGGAGAAGCATTTGGTGCCAATCCCTTGGCCATGTTGTCGATCAAGTCTGACGGGAAAAGTCGATCGAAAAGCTGCGTAAGCTCGTCTCTCAGGTCCACGAGGCGAAGGAAGTTAAGATAAGTTCCGATTGTATGTGTGAGCACCTTAGGGTGCTCGCGAATCTCGTTGACGCTAGCTTGTTGGGAGACGAGATTGCGACGCGCTTGCTCGCTCAATTTGTGAAAGTCGTCGCGATCAAGCGCCAGGATGTCGTGAGGTTGAGGACGATAGCCTACCATAGCACGCTGAAAGTAACGTGGGAAGGCTTGCTTCCAGAGCTTCTCGATGTCCTGATACAACTCGCGAATTCTTTGAGCCTCCTTGCGTTGGAGCAAAGCTTGTGGACTGCGATCCGATGGCGTGGGAGTTCGGTGTTCGGTGAGGGCGCGAGAAAGACCATTGACAAGGACGGTATAGGTGGCGGCGCTAGGGAAGATGCCATCCTTTTTCATGGAATTGAAGATCTTGAAGGCACGATCAATTCTGCCTTGTTGCAAGCAAAGTCGAAGAGCAGCATTGCAAGGACTTTTGATACGAGAAGCGGACCTCCATGCATTGTCGGGATCGACGAGGATGTCCTTTGTCTTGATCATGACACGGAGCACTCTCATCTCACGTTCGAAGTGATCGAGAACCTTGTTGATGTCTGCATCGATCTGAACGGCTGAGACGCGAGATTTCTTGGTGCGAGTCTCGAGGTTGCGACTGGCATTGTTAATGTAGTCGGTAAGCTCCTTTGATTTGAGTCTGAAGCTGTAATGGTGTTTGCGGTCCTCAGACGAGAGTGCACTTTTTGCTACTGATGCTGAGGAACGAGGCGAAGAGCTACGCGATGTCCTGCGCACGTGCACGCCATCTGGGCTCAAACCATTTCTACCTGTCCTGTGTCTATTACCAACGTCCTTGGAATCTGCTGCCTTTGCAGGAGACTGCGAGTTCCATTTCGAGCTCTGACCAAGTCGTCGTAGTGTTCCTCTCAAGTTCTGGGCCGAGTTGGATGACGTGGTCTTGGACGAGGACACCGATGCTGACTGTGGTGGCTGTGTAGAGAAGGACGGAGCATGGATACGAGGCGCTAGAAAGGGTGGTGGAAGAGCCGAAGTCTTGGCCTTTGCTGCTGTTGCTGCTGAGCTGGCAGCAGTAGAAGGTCGGGTGAGCCGATGGAATGGTTTCGGCAGTCCTCTTGCTGCGCTGCTACAGCACGCCATCCTTGACAATTTGATCCGAGCTAGCTTAGCCACTCCCTTACGCTCTGAGCTTAGCAATTGGATACGTGCAAGGGGTGGAAGACAGTGTCAATGGTGTGATGTGTAGTGAAGAAGCCAGAAAGTGTTGGCTACGTTTTCCATAGTCAAAGATGCTACTTTTTTGGAAGAAATCTTCCAAGTCAGCGCTTTTTACATGGTGTTAGGCCTGCCAAGCTCACAGTCAGAAATATCGGATCCGAAATGCTTCTGCCCTGATTGGCCCGTGATCGGAATCTTGAATCCAGATCTTCGCGCTCTTCCTCCCTTCTTGACCCCAACCAACACCTTCCATCACCAACCTTTAATCGCATCGATACTGTCACTCATCACCAGGAAGGACAAGCGATCTTCGAACATCTGCTCCTCCGACAGTACCGTATTCGTACACACCCCACCCTAGATAGTCACATCAACTCAAGATGGCCACACACCGAGATGCCAAGTTTCCAGGGAAACCCTACATCGACCCGGCTCCTATGCCATCGAGCCAACCACACATTGAAGAGCTCGGTGTCACTTCTGCGCCACTGAAATCCGCCTCTTTCTTCATCGGCGAGCACTGTAAGGATGTCAACGAGGACTTTATGCTTTGCAAGAGCGAGAACCGTGACCCTGCCCACTGCCTCAAGGAGGGTCGTCGAGTAACAAGATGCGCACGGGATTTGTAAGTAGATCCAAATCAGACAGAGACGGGAATTAGTTGCACGCTCTCAGTGACGAATCAGCACACGCAGCAGCGACTTTGCAGGGCACGAGTACGCAAAGATTAGATCAGCTGCTGCGAGAATGGTCGACTAACGTCTTGCCTATTTTGGTCTCAACTCGGATCCTTGCGGAATCGTCTCTCCATTCTTTGCAAACTGTGCGGCAAATCACACACAGGATCAAGAAGTTGAGCGACAACTGCGGAAAGGAGTGGGAGGCCCACTTCCAATGCCTGGAGCAGCACAACCAGGAATTCTACAGATGCAGGAAGCCAGAAAAGACACTCAACCAGTGTGTCTTCGAGAAGCTTGTATGTATCCATTCGACTTTTCGTAAGCTGTAGTCAATACAGCGGCAAGAAACTGACTCCCGACTCTTTCCACCTTGCGCTTAATGCTCCGACTCGCAACAGAAACTTGCAAAGAACATTCCCGGATCGCCAGAAGGACAGCCTCAGATCCACGAAAAGAAGAACCCAGTGTGGGGATGAAATGGGCCCTTGACAGACACATCGCAATCACACATGTTATCGGGCCATCTCTAGACTCGGGTCTTACACTCATCACTGCACCGCCAATAGGACATGATTGAACCCAATTCGAGCTGACGATCGTAGAACACTAAGCGCTGCACTAGCAACAAACACAACGATTCGGTTTCAGGGTTACCAGGTTTCGCATACAGAATGGGCACTAGGAGACAGAAGAATGGTCGGAACAGGCTTAAGGAGCTGTCATCGCGACAACAACTCTTGGATCCATTGTCGTAGCAGACTGCCGGCTTGCTGCGTGGAAAGCGCACCTCCTACATCGTGCGTGCATTGGCCGGCCTCGAGACTACGCTTGATGGCACTGTCCACAGCATCAGCAATCTCAGGAAGGCCCAAGGACCATCGACACATGAGTCCGAAAGACTCGAACATGCCGATGGGGTTGGCGAGACCTTTGCCTGCAATTTCAGGCGCGGATCCTGAGACCGGTTGATACACGCCCACAGGGAGACGGCCATCAGCAGATGGGGTTGGAGGGCCATCAATTTCGGCAGATCCGAGCAGGCCAAGGGATCCTGGGATGACAGACGTTAAATCGCTGAGGATGTCCCCGAAGAGCTGTCAGGACCAAGAAGGAGAGTGTTCAACATCAAGGCCTGCGTCAGTTCTTGAGCTAGATAACACTTTGAGCTAGGACCCAGACGAACTTACGTTTTCGGTGAGGACAACACCATTGAGCTTTCTTGGGTCACGAGCTAGAACCATCGCCGCTGAGTCGACCAGATGATGGCTCAACTTGTTAACGAGCTGCGGGTACTCATCCCGGATAGTCTCTGTGACGACCTGACGCCAGAGGCGAGAGGTAGCCATCACATTTGCCTTGTCGACCGAGATGATGGGCAGAGGGTCGTCGCCATTTGCCAGTGACAACGCTGCAGCCACCCTCGTGAGGCGCACAACCTCTTCTCGAGTGTACTCGCACAGATCCGAAGCTATCAACCAAACAGAAGAGAGAGACAAGTTGGTAAGATGACTGAGGATCATTAGTCCTAGACTGCTGGATCCAATCAAGATTAAATTCGCTTACCTTTCATTGCTTGCTGATCTGGCTCTTGCTTCTTGCCAAAGTAGATCCCGCCCGCGTTCTCTCGCAGCGTGGTGATGTTGACACCTCGCACCACATCAGGCTTGAGGGAGCTGAGTTCAAGCTGTCTATCGGATATGATCTTGGCAGGTCGAACGTTGGCATAGAGGTTGAGGTGCTTTCGCATTCGAAGAATGCCGGTCTCCGGCCTCCTGCTCGAATCACCAAGATCCCATTTGGGGCCTCCAACACTGCCAAGTAGAACAGCATGACAGCTGGATGCTTCATCTAGCGTGCTATCCTGGATAGGGCAATCATGCTGATCAAGGCAAGCTCCTCCAATCAGACGCTCAAACGTCTCGATTCTGGCTTGATATCGTGATTGAACGAGATCGAAGAGAGGCAAGACCTCTGCCATCACCTCCGGCCCGATACCGTCTCCTTGTAAGACCAGGATCTTGAAGGCCTTGCCTGCATCCTTGCTGTTTGAGGTTGCCATCTTGACTGAATAGCCAATCCGTCAAGGATATCACTGACAGCGATCGGTTGAATCGGAGGACGTGCAAGAAGTGTAGCTTGACAGTAGAAGTTTGCTTGTGCTCGTTACGGCCAGAACGACTCGACACTGGAAACAATGTACGAGACGGGGGAGGGGCAAAAGGGGAGTTAGGGAAGACCGGACACAAAGAATGAGCTTGTGAGTCGTGCTACGAGATCTGACAGTGTTAACAGGGAGTCCGTTGACTAGCTCAGTGGTTGGAAGTTGCCAATTGAAGGGTCAACTGTTGAGGATTCGTCGTAGCCCGTAGCGAGCTAAGCATGGAGCATGACAATTTCTTGCCACAAATCGGAAATGTGACCGATTGCATGTCACAACTCCGAACCCTCACTTGTGGCTTCTTTTGGTCTCGATAGTGTTGATCTGTCAGAATATGAGGTAGTGCCCAGCCAGAGTGGTGTGCAACATGACACCGTTCCAGTGTTTGAGCTCACGTGGTTACCCCGCAACCCTCGAAAAATTCGTCGGTCTTTGACCGGCCTCTGTTTGGCTCAGACGGTAAACAGGTTCGAGAGGGCCAACCAAAATGGCCGGTGAATGCCGCTATGAACACCGACGGGATTACGCTCCTGTACTTGAGTTGAGCGCATCCATCTTCTCAATGCTTGCCCATGACTTATTTAACAATACCACAGAAGGAACTTGCACCCGCTGTCTTCTTTGCTTCTGAACATTCATTATACACCAAGCTGTCAACTGTGTCAGAGGTTTGCACGCCCGCCTTAATCCAAGGCGCTATCAGCCAGTCCGTCCGATCCTACTGATATCCTCTCTCAATCAGACCGGCTTCGACGATGGACTCGAAACTCAAAGACCCTTCCTTATTGCAGGCATCCAGACTCGTTAAGGTCTCCAGTAACACTGATGCATCAAGTAACGAGACCTTCGTTGTGATGGGTAAGTCACGACGGGCTGTAACTCTTTGCTTACCTTTAGTGAAGACTCGCTGATATCGAAATCTACGCTGACAACCGAAATCTACTCCAATCGACCGTCAAAATTTCTTCCAACCTTAGATCCTGGCCACGCAAAGCCGCTGCGTAAGTTGAAGGCGTCCAACCAATACGATGTCGATAGAGCTATCCAAGCAGCGAGCGAAGCCTTCCCAAACTACTCGGCGATTCCGGCGAGAGAGAGGGCAATGATGCTTCTCAATTTCGACAGGCTCGTCCGCGACAACCTTGAGGATCTGGCCTGGATCCTGGTATATGAAACCGGCAAGCCACTTGCAGAAGCTCGAACAGAGGTTCAGTACGCTCTGACCTTCAGCTGGTGGTACGTCGGAGAGACAGAGAGAGTTCAAGGCCAGATTGTCAAGAGCGCAACCAACCCCTCATTGCGGTTCCTGACAGTGCTGCAACCGGTCGGTCCGGTCGCTATCCTGACGCCATGGAACTTCCCCGTTGCTCTGTTCATTCGTAAAGCAGTTAGTGCTCTTGCTGCAGGATGTACGATAGTGGCCAAGCCTTCACCAGAGACGCCGCTGTCGACCATCGCTGTGGCCAACTTGCTTCAGCGCGCTGGGTTCCCAGCTGGGTCGGTCAATATTGTTCTGGCGTCAGATAGCAATACCCCTGAGATCGGGCGAGCGCTCTGCTCGGATAAGAGGATCAAGAAGGTAAGCTTCACCGGCAGCACTCGAGTTGGCCGATTGCTTATGCAGCAATGTGCGCCTAGCCTGAAGAAGATGACGCTCGAGCTCGGTGGCTTGGGAGCCTACTTAATCTTTGAGGATGCTGACGTCGAAGCAGCGGCAGCAGCGCTTGTTGCCAATAAGCTGCGACATGCAGGCCAGACCTGTATCTCGGCACAGAGAGCGTTTGTGCACGAGTCGATCCTAGGTCGTGTGCTCAAACTGATCTCGGAGCAGTTGGACAGTGTCAGGCTCGGTCATGGCTCGGAGGACTCCACTACACTTGGTCCCTTGCAGACAGAGAGAAGCAAGCAAAAAGCTCTCGAGCATATCGAGGATGCTAGAGCTAAAGGGGCTAGCGTCTACACATCGAAGGCCGAGGTCCCAAGCTCAGGCTTCTTTGTCGCACCCACTTTAATCTCTGGCTGCACCAAGGATATGCTCGTATTCCAAGAGGAGTCCTTCGGTCCGCTGATCAACGTTGCTACGTTTAGCTCCGAGCAAGAGGCAATCGAGCTTGCCAATGACACCGATATGGGCCTGACCAGCTATGTCTTTACGAAAGACTCGGCCCGTCTCTGGCGTATGTTCGAGCAGCTTAAAGCTGGCAACGTTGGGCTCAACGTTGGAGGTAGCACAACAGCGGCCGAGATTCCGTTTGGAGGCATTGACCAGTCAGGTTTCGGCAAAGAGGCTGGCATTGGGGCTGGCCTCAAGGAGTACATGATCGAGAAATCCGCCACCATGTCGATTCAGTAGCTTGTGACGCAAATCGATTTGAATTCACCATCTAATGTCTGTGTGCACCCCTCCTCTGACAATCGAGGTTCGATTGTTCGCTGTCGTGGCTTGTGAAGTGTGAATTCGTTTCGACAGTCTTGATCCAACTGCGTTCCCACGCTCGGACGGACGTCGTTGGTGTTTGCTTCATTTGAGTTGCGATTCATGAACTCGAGCTCCGCTTGACAACGGGATAGGGTCGCTGTGATGTGTCTCGAGGTACAGCACTGCGCAATTTGAGGCATTTTGACCCCACACAACCTGTCTTGTTACCTCGGCGGACCCTGAAAGGACCCTTCGGAATAGACGAACAGCACGGCCTCGCGACATCTGTGCGCCTTCGATCCTTCTCTTAACTAGCACACAGCATGTCATCCAACGGCAGGGGACCACGATCCTCGGAGGCCTTCACGACATCCCACGGGCCCAGCGACGTTGCTTCCACAAGCAGCGTCCCCATCAGCAACTTTGCCGATACCAACAACCCTGACCGAAGTTTCGACAGCCACAAAGACGGCAAGAGAAATCGATATCAGTACAGCTGTCTCCAATGCCAGAGACGCAAGCAACGATGTAGCCGCACATACCCCTGCGAAAAGTGTACGCAGCGTGGTATTGCGCATCTCTGCTCCCCGCCATCCAACCTACATCGTCCCTCAAGACGTATCCGTATGCGCCAGAAGGTAATAGCAGCAGCAGCAGAAGCAACAGCAGCAGCGTCATCTAGTCGAGATCCGTCCGGCAGCAAGCAAGAGCAAGAGCAACTCGAGGACATGGATGATATGGAGACGTTTGAGCTCGACGAACAGCTCCACCACCAATACCCAGATCAGCATCCGGAGTATCAGTACCTCCAGCAACAGCCGTCGCCTACTCAAGTGTACCATAACACCCGCTCGTATCAGCATAGAAGATCGCATACGTCCTACCAAGTACCTATGCTACTTCCTCCTCGCGACTCTGACATTGGCTCGGCGTCTGTGTCCGGGGCGCAGCCTTTCCATCGCGAAGATGCTCTTGCTCAGCTCGCTACTGTTGCTCAGTGGCCTTCGCTCCAACATCAGCACCGATCTGGACAATCGAAAGTGCCGGTCATTGCCGCTGCTGCTGCCCCTGCTGTCATTGCAACGCCATCTTCCTCACGCAGCAAGCACAGTCTTCCTGGAATGGAATCAGATCAACGCAGCATGGTCGATGCCGATGACGCTTTTATTGGCAAGCCAGCGCTCAACGGTCTCGGCTGGAACCCTTTCCGTCGTCATGAAGGAGTTGGCACCGACCTCTTGTCTTGGACAGGTCAGCTCGGTAGAGGCTTCGGTCTCGTCATTCCCAAGTATGAGCTTCGATCAGTACAACAGTCCTTGCCAGGAAAGCCCGAGGCCACCCGGCTGCTACAGATCTACCTCGACGACTTCAACTGGTCTCGCTTCCCCTCGAGTGCGCAAGAACTGACCAAGACCGTCGACTACTGCATTGACCGTTGTCCAATCTCGGACGACGTACAGATGCTGCCGCTCATGGCGTTCTGCTTATCCATCTTCTGCTTAGCTACCCTGGACTTGGCGGTACGGCCCTATCCCACGCGGTCGTCAAGGACCTACTTCTTCGCCGCTAGAAAGGCCCTATCTCTGTCTGAGAGCTTGGGCCTGCACACTCTTGATTCGCTCTCTGCATCGCTCAACTTGTGTCGTTACCTCGACCTGTGCCGTGTTCCTCGTTCGACTTGGCTGCAGGTGGCTTCATGCATGCGAGGTGCCATTGACCTGGGCCTGCATTTAGATGGTGCTTACCTCGGTCAAAACTGTTCAGCGACGCTACAACGTCGAGTTCTATGGTCTCACATTGTACATCAGGACCGAGAGTGGAGCGTGCTCTTTGGCCGTCCGATGACCGAGATCCCGTTCTCCACCACACCCTCACCATCACTCCAAGACTACCTCAGTACTGGCCTCGAATTGCCATGCGCTCAGTATCTTGTCGTGCGTGATGCCTTCCAGGTCTACATAGAGCGTATATCACGGCTCTTCCAGGAGATTGCTGCAAACTCCAACTCTTCGCCAACGTCGAGCATCTACGAACGAGCACTCGAGATCGACCGCGACATCGTCGAGTTCACCGAAGCTTTGCCGCCCTGCCTGTCATCTGCATTGCCATTGTCAGGTGGAGCAATGAGGCATCAAGACTTCTCGACCATCTTTTACCATCATCTCTGCACCAACCAGATCCTCTTCTTCCGTTCGTTGTTGCATCGACCTTTCTGGATGGAATCGTCTGACTTGGTGTCAGCTGACAAGTACAGGCACTCACGGCAGATCTGCGTCGACCTCGCGCTGAGTGACCTTCGTGGACGACGACTGCTCTCACGTCGCATCCCTGTGACCATGGTTTGCCATCTATACGGAAGTGCCTACTCCTTGCTAAGCATGAACACAATCATCGCAAGTGACTTGCTCTTCGCTCTCGAATTTGGGGAGGACTTACAGAGTGAAGAGGTCCAGGAGAAGCTCGGCTACATCCAAGAGTACGTCGCTACAGTCCGCGCCAACATCCAAGAGTCACGTGGAGACCATCTTGCCGTCAAGGAGCTCTACGTTATGCGATCGCTGCTCAAGCGGATCCAGGATAAGGTTGCGACCATGAACCCCCAATCCGTAGCATATCAAGTCCTGGGTGTGCGCTATGCTGGCGGTTGTGCCGATAGACTAGCCATGACGCTGACGGAGCTGCAGAGCGCAGCTAGCCTGTTGCTCAACATGGCTCGTGCCGGGGTACGAGTTGACGATGCTACCCGCATTCCTCCTGGCAGCGAAGAGAAGCTTTCAGCTAGCAGCAGGTCAAACCCAAGCTCCGTCCCGTCTTCAGCAGGTCCAGTAGGACAGCATTACCCTCAGTCTCAGAGCTATGTTGCTGGTAAGAACGCAGCCTTTTCTGTGGATCTACATGGAGCTGCTGGAGACACCGGGTCAATGTCTGATGTGCTCAACACGACCAATAACGGTGCGGTGGTCACTCCGTCAGCGGACTCGCTCGATCTCTTCCTGTCAAATGCAGATGAGTGGCTGTCTTCTCTTCTGAACCCAGGCGCCGCCGCTTTCTCGGCCCCGACTCAACCTCTCGACTTTGGCTTCTCTCTTTTCTAATGCTTTCGCTTCGCTACCATCTGTGTCTAGCTGAAACTATGAAATGCCAATGCACCACATAGTCCTGCGATCGTGAGTTCGATCGCGGAGAGCTGCGTGTGATACATGATCCCGTGTGCGAACGAACGGCATGTTGCAAGAGGAGGACGTGCTCGTAGGTGATGCTGGCAAGAAGCGGAAGCGCGGTGGGATCAACTCATGGCATGACGCTCAAAAAGCGCTCCGCACCACCTCTTTCCCATCACACGCACATGATCAAGTGTCAGCGACCTCGCTTACTATTATCTCATACACCGTCAAGGCGATTCACCTGTCTGCGTGGTCTCTTCCTTTTCGAGGAGTATGGGTTGTGACTAATCTCGTGACTTCCTTCCTCCGCTTCATCGGCTTCTCAATGACGACTGCTCTCAGCTCATTACTCTCAGGCATTCTTCATCTCATTGATTCAGCATTCCTCCATTCAATCTTGCTAGTCCGTGTTCACTCTTTTCTTTCGCACGGTAGTTGACACCGCAATTGAACATCGGACTGTCTGGACAACGCTGAGAGCTACATACAGGTAGGCCACGGACGGGTCGTAGTTAGCTTTGAGCCTCCGCAAGCGAGCGGAGAAGCCGACTCCGTGCGGAAACGGAAGCAATCTGTCGCTACGCGTTGTTCTCCTAAGAGCTTTGTTCCTGATTGAGAGTGCGGGAAAGGTTGGAGCTACTCAAAGCAATGAGGATACGGAAAGGCTGTTGAGTGCGGAAAGTGCTTGTCAGCATATAAGACTCTTCATTGTTATTTCCAAGAATCTCTTCCTCACCATCTCCTCAGACTTCTGTTTGTATGACCAGTAGCCTCTATACCTCACTTGGAACCTCCAACCTTCCATCAACACCCCCCGGCAACTTCTCACGATGACATCAACGAACTTTTTCTTGATGATCACCAACCTTGGACTTCAGGAGCCCTTTTCTCGTTCCCTCCTGGACGAATGGTTTCCACTTCACTTCTTTCCGGGTCCACTTCCAACGCTCGCAGTTGGCTTTTATGTCGCTGAAAGTCACGCCGATGTGCTAGAGATCCTCTTGAAGGTACGATTTTTTTCTGGTGTCGCCATCCTGCTGGCAGAAGAGGACGAATACATTCGATTGCTCGGGCATTTCTCGGAAGCGGATAGGTTCGAGGTGGACACAATGCCTTGTCGAGGTCGATCATTGACAGTCGATGCGTGGAGGAGCATCATGAGGCTCGCGACGGAGCTCGAGGCAGCAGATGACCTGACCATGGTTTCGGGACGAGAAATGACTGGACAGCAGGAGGAGGACAACGCATCAGCATACTACACCGCTAATGAAGGAGATGCGATGTCTATCGACTCTGACTTTGAAGGAGGTAGCGACGATGATGAGGATGATGATGGCGACGACGACAACGACGATGACGACAAAGACGACGAACGAGAGAATGATGAGGTAAGCGAGCTGCTTGACCTCGTTCCGCTCTACCCACCCTTCAATCTAGCGGAGTATCGCCGCATGGACACGGCCTTTCGCGAGCAAGTCAAGCTCTGCCTTCATGAGGAGCACGATCTGCCCTTTGCATCTTCTTACGGCTGCTTCATCTAGAACAAGAGCGTTTGGAACTCCCTCGCTGTCGCCGTGGACAAGGAACAGACACAGAGAAGCACAGTTTCGATAGATGGAGAGTAGAAAGCAACATGATTGAAAGTATATGAATACAGAGCAGAAAGCATGTATGATCAGAGAGACCTTGGCAAATACGTGAAAAACCAGAAACAAGAGAGTGTGCAGTAATGTGAGGGTATCGTGACAAGAGACAGCTTTTTAGAAGAGAGCTTAACGGTCAAGGGTGGAAGTGACAACATGGCCTTCCTTGTCGCTGCCCTTGTTCGAGTCGTTGTCAGCGTACTCGACGTCATTGTTGCGGTGGGCGGCAGCCTTGATGTCGGCAGCAGCGTGAGCAGTGTTGATGTGCCAGTCGTCTGTGGTGAAGAGCTCGTCGATCTCCTCGAGGCTCCTGCCCTTGGTTTCGGGGAGCAAGAAGTAGATGACGGGAACCCAGCATGCGTTGAGGATGGCGAAGACGATGTATGTCTTCCACTTGATCTGCTCAAGAGCCGAGGGGGTGAACTTGACAACGGCAAAGTTGAAGATCCAGTTGGAGGCAGTAGAAAGAGCGGAACCCTTGGTCCTGATGAGGAGAGGAAGAACTTCGGAAGGAATGAGCCAAACGGTGGCCTGGAAACCGAGCGAGAAGAAGAACTCGAAGACGAAGAGCATGGCAGAAGCGGCACGGCCGTAGACGGGACCACCACCCTCCTGAGTCTTCTTGACGAGGCCAGTCTGAGCGCACATGACGGTAGCCATACCAGCAATGCAAGGAATGAGGAGCTTACGACGACCGACGCGGTCAATGAGGAAGATCGAGATGGTGGAACCGAGGATGAGGCACATGTTGAGACCACCGGCAAGGAGAGCAGACTCGTGAGCGGTGAGACCAATAGACTTGGAGAAAAGGGTTCCGGAATAGTAGATGAGGGCATTGATTCCGGAGAGTTGCTGAGCGGCTTGGATGAAGCAGGCGAGGAAAAGTCGCTTGCGAGTTTGGATACGGTCAGAGGCGATGAGAGCGGTCCATCCGGTGTTAGTTGCCGCACGCTCGTGCTCAATGGCCTGCTGAATACCGGCAAAGGACTTCTGGACCTCGGGGTCGCTCAAGGGGGCATTGTGGAGACGCTCGAGGATGGCGATAGCCTCAGCCTCACGACCTTTGGATGCGAGCCATCGGGGAGTCTCGGGGATGATGAGGGTGCAGACCATGAGGAAAGCGATGAAAACGCACTGAAGAGCGATGGGGATCCTCCAGATCTTGCTGCCAGTGAGACCGCTGAAGCCGAAGGCGTAGTCGACCCAGTAGGAGGTGACGATACCGATGTTGAGAACAGTCAAGTCGATGGCAACGAGCTTACCACGTGAGATAGCGGGGGAGGTCTCGGCCTGAAGAATGGGGACGGTGGAGTTGATGGCACCCATGCCGAGACCAGAGATGATACGACCGAGAACCATGATACCGACAGAGCTGCTAGCAGCCTGAATGATGGCACCGGCAATCATGATGACAGCGCTGATGAGGATGGTTCGTCTACGGCCGAGGACGTCGCCAATGACGAAGGTGGAAAGCGCGCCGATAAAGCAACCAATCTCGTAAAGTGAGACGATGTTTCCGATTGTGTTTGCGTCAGGATTGTTGAAGGTCTTGTTGAACTCTCCGAGCCCCACGATCCCGCCAAGCACCCCGTTATCTTTTTTGGAGGCGATCAAAGAGAAGAAGGAGAGGCAACATTGGTCAGTTGAACGAGACTTGGGGTAACAATTGCACATCAAGGTAGTTGAGCTTACCATAACCAACTAGGGAGAAACCGGCGGCACAACTGGCAGTAATGACGGTGAGCAACCAGTTGCCTCGAAGGCCGACATCGACACCAAAGTAGTCATTGGAGATTCGTTGAGGAGTGTATTCCTTTCCGTAGCCCATGGTGAAAATATTTGAGTCAAGAGGGACGGTGACCGTGGCGGCGTGAAAAAGGGAAGGGGGTTATTGGAGCGGGAGTATGCTCGACCGTGGCGAGAGTTGGTGATGGAGGGAACACCGGATGTAGGGAGGTGTGGAGAAGTGTGCGGGGAAGTGAGGGTGATGATAGGAAGGTGAAGAGGTCTTATACGAAAGAGGGAGTTCAACACGAAATGTCGAGGGCAACGGGTTATGGGCAAGGGCAAGAGCTGGAGTGGGTGCATTAGTGGCACATTGGGTCGCGTGTCATGCAGAAGGGGGAAGTGGGACGAGATGAGATGAGTGCCACAGGAGTGTGTGTCTGAGGTTGTTGCGATGAAGGCGCGGGGTCACAGAGATTGTTGAGCCACTTGACTTAGGCACGATCGGTTGTGGCAGCGAAGTAAGGTTTGGTGTTGATCTAGAAGGAGACAAAGCGGCTCTCCGGACCGGAAATGGTGATGAAGGCGATCGTCGAAGGCGAGGATTGCGAAAGACTGAAGGCGACGGCAAGGCCAGCACGAGTGGGAGGTCAAAAAGCTTGCAGCAACCGCAGGCAGCGGTATCGTGCAGGGCAATGTGAGACAAGAACAGAATACAGTACAATTCGCTCGAGTCACTGACGGAGAGGGTTGGCGAGCGGGGATGGCGGGACGAAAATCAGCTCACAACTTGTGGAGAATAGCAACAAGCTGCGGGGTAGTGGGGCAGCTTTTCGTACCACCTTGTTGTGCTCAAGGAGTGAGAATACTGAAGCATGCAACAGTGCAGCGGTGAAGCGGTCAGTACGGAGCTGGCGCGACTGTCGTGCAGCGTTTAACCAATCAGACGGATAAGCCCCTACACATGTGCCAATTTGGGAACAAGTAAGTCCAGTCCACAGAGGAGAAGACACAGTAGCAGAGTCTGACATCGCGGACCGGTGGGGACCCCGCCATATACTCAGGCACTGCTTTGGCGGTTTCTGTGACACAGCGGCGCCTGTTTGTCGTGCTACCCTCTGCCAGTTTTTTTTTTCTTCTTCTTCGGTGCATGAATCTCGAACGCAAAAAAAAAGGAGAGGCGTTCAGGGTGCAGCGGCAGTGTGTGTGACAAGGAGAAAACAGAGCGGACCGCCGCTTCCAAGGCACAGGAATCTTGATGGCATTCGGCAGGCAGTTTTTGGCGAGATCTATGTGAGCCATGCATCGAGTTGACCGCTGGAGAAGATGCAGTTGACGGCTTTCATAATTCTCGCCTAGACACACCAAAGGTCATGCCGGTCTTGCCGTTGCGAGCGTATACTGTTTTCCTTCATAGCAGATTGATCAACGTCAAGGTTGAGTAGCCGTACCTTGTTTCCTTGGCGGTAGCGTGACCAGTTCTCTCACAACGCAGAGGCAAAGCAACCCAGCACCAATCACAACTTGAGCACCGTACAGAGTCGCTTTTGGCTCCGGACTGCGGTTCTTCCTAACACATACTGTATCACGATAAGCATGCTTGATCGGAGTTAAAGAAAAAATCCTGTTCCTCGTCAAGCGTAACATCAAAGCACACGTAAGGGCGGCACAGCGTGGACAACCTCGCCTCACGCTCACTGAGTTTGATTTCAAATGCGCTTTCCGCCTGCTGGAGATCCTGCACCGGTCCGGCCCTCCGAAGCGATGCTATAATCCTTAGGTCGAAAGACGGATACAGGCGGTGGTACAGCCGAGAACACCAACTCATCCTACCGGTCCGCAGTTCCATCAATTCGTCAGCGTTGGCATCAAGCAGCCTTGGCTCTGTTACAGCGATTGTGTTGTTCTGGACCATCTTGACTTGGGCCGTACCGTAGGCTCTGCTCCTGAAATCCAGTTCTAGCTGCTCTTCAGTCTCGAATGCAAACATGCACGTGTCTTGGCAGCTGTTGGAGAGTTGACTCTGCTGCAGGCAACTACTGTAACAATGAATCCCACCGTGCAGTCTCCACTTTTTATTTTGTGTTACACTTCCGAGCTGGTTCGTGTCGTGCGCTTTGACTTTGTTGATTGCTACTGTACAGTACTTGCTTCCAACTCCGCACAAGGCACGCAACCCCCACCCTTGTCGAACCAGGCATTCTTCTGGAAACAAGACTGCATCAATACTTCTTCACCACCTCATCATCACTCCGTCGCCACACACGCTACACGATCAACCATCGACAATATGTCCGCACAAAACAAGGAACAGGTCGGCATCGTCAGCCTTGACCCCGCCTTTGATCGCCTTGTTGGTGAGTGCCATGCTTGCAAAGATGAACAAGAATCAACGTCAGAAAGCACAGCTAACTGAAGAGTAACCATCTCGTTCCCCACTTGCAGGTAAGAACGCAGCTTTGCGAAAGCTCTTCCACGAGGACAACGGCCAGCAGACTTTCCACGAAGCAGGTATCTACCTCCCCAAGCACAACAAGGTCTACCTTTCTTCCAACCGTCTTCCAGACTCCAAGTTTGGCCAGCGTTCACTCCTCGTCAGTGTTCCATTGGATCAGATCCCATCTCCAAGCACCGACTTTAAGGATAACAATGGTCTTCTGCCAGATCTCTCGAGTGAGGAGCAGAACAAGTTCTACTCGGCGCTAGAGATTGTCGAGCAGCTTCCTAAGCATATGGCAATGCTTAATGGTGCCACCAACTGGGATGATGACAGCGTGCTTTGGTGCGAACAAGGTTCCGAGAATCGCAAGCTTGAGTCGGCTTTCGTCGTCCACAACGTGTCTACCAACAAGACCACGCCCGTTCTCAACAACTTCGAGGGCAAGCCATTCTCCAGTCTCAACGATGCCGTCAAGCATCCCACCACCGACTGCGTCTTCTTCACCGACCCAGACTACGGTGTCGAGCAGTCCTACAAGTCTCCTGACACAGACTACGCACCCAACGGTGTCTACACCTGGAATCCAAAGACCAATCAAGTTAAGCTCATCGATGCTACCAACTATTCGAAACCTAACGGTGTCACATTCCTCCCCTCCCCTGCCAACGACGGTTCCGGTCTACTGATCACCACCGACACTGGTCTCTTCCGCTTCCATCGCAACGGTCCTATGGGGATGGGTGACTTTTACGTCGACCAAGCTGGTCCTTCGGTCATTTACTCGTACAAGGTTCTTCCTGACTCAGAATCCAAAGACGGTCTCCCAGTAGTCGATGTTGCATCTCGCAAACTGTTTGCCAAGTCGACCAGCGGTGTTCCTGACGGTATTCACGTTGATGAGCAGGGTAATGTCTGGGCAGGTCACGGTGACGGCGTCCACTGCTACCAGGTTCAAGAAGATGCAAGTGGCAAGCTCATTGGCAAGTTTGTTCTTCCAGGTGGAAGGGGATGCGCCAACTTCTGCTGGGCTGGTAAGACTAGTTCCGGTCAATACAGGCAGCTCTTGTTCGCTGAAGATGAACTTTGGGAGGCTGTCCTCAACGTCAATGGCCAAGACTAGACTGCATCCACTCCAGACTTGTTTTATAAAGCGCATCATTGCATCGATTTGGAATAGCAACATCTCACAATCGTACTCAGCTTGACCATATGTACATGTTTATTCGCGTGACAGAGGGTAGGACACATCCGGAATCCACAAGAAGGCTTTATCGCCGACTCATCAAAGGAGCAGAATTGCCGACTTTGGAGTCTACAATCTCATTGTTCTCACGCCGCTGTGGTCAGTTTCCGAAACCTTTGTGTGCTGGACGAAAGTATGCGCTTGGATACGCCGATGGCTCTGATTCCAATCTCTGAGGAGCTTGGCATCGCATATACACGCCCCTGCTGCCAGAGTCACCCTGGTGCAGACTACCACCAAGCAACTGCGCAACGCTCGGAAACTCACACGCCTCACCTAGCCTGAATACCAACATTGCAACTAACAACATGCCTGCTCAGCTTCCTGACAACGACATCAAGTGGCTCGAAAAGGCAAAAGAATCACTCTGGCAGTACGAAATCAAGTCTGAGACCATCATGCAGGACGTTTTCGACTGTATTGGCATCCTCGAAAACGATAAGGACACTCTCTTTGATCCTCCCCGCATCGCCAAGATCGCTAAAGAGCTTAGACGTTACCTCGAGTTTATGGACTTTGTGAACGAGGTCCTCGAGGATATGGTTATGGATGTCGAGGCAGTCCAACGATACAGGCTCTTGCAGGAGGATAGAATGCTTGCTCAGCGCACCGAGAGTGCCTGTCGCCTTTGAGATCCTACCTTAATGTTACGGCCGGGATGATCAAGCGGCAAAGATGCGGAGTAAGATGGGCACGGAATTCCAGCGGCGGCTGCAGGGTCTTCGCCGCAGGTCGTATGCATTGTGACATGCTGCTGCTCTTCGCTTCGCTTCCATTTTGCCTTTTCGCGGTTGCCAGCGCAGCGTTCACTAGCACCTCTTCGCGTGTTGAACGCGTTTGTCGACTCCCTTGCACCTCGTCAGATAAGTTTCTTCTACTCCAATCTACACCAGTGGAGTCTTCAGAGGGCGCTTGTCTGGCAGCTGACTGTCACGAGGAGCACCAAAAAGGGCTTGGAAGCGGGCGACGGAGAAGGGAGCAGATGCGTACCGCTGGATGAAGAGGAGTCAAGCTGCAAGCGAGCAGGTCTGAGCTGCGAATCGTGTTGGTTGGTATGGCTTGGCGCATATATTTCCGCTCGCCTGCTGTTTGACGCAAATCAGCGTGTTCCTTTGCTTCGCTGTCGCTTTTCGACAGGCGTTACAGTGTAACCGACATTTCGAAACACACTGCGCAGTTCCTGCCCCCCTCATTCCGCGAACGCCACGCCTGCATGACTTCGTCTTCTTCCTCTCCACGGCCGCCGTTGTCATGAACCATGGATGCGCACTGCATCAACTCTCAAGCGTAGCCTGTATATATGAATGGACCTCGCTAGAACCCTTCAAACAGACTCTCTCTTCCGCCCTCCAACTCAGGTTTCATACATAAAGAACTCAGCCTTCTCCAAGCCAAGCCCTCTACCCTTCCACCACTGCTCCATCTACCTCTTTCCCTTCAGCATCTTTGCATCTTCTTTTGCCCAGTATGAGATCGATCCTCACCTTCAGCGCTCTGGTGTGCGCCGCACTCGCCTCATCTGTAGTCGCCTTCCCCACCCCTAACGAACCGCTGTTCGTCTCTCGCATGGTCAAGCGACAGCTTCTTCCTCCTAATCCCGTCTCGAGTTGCGGAGACTACGCCCTCGACGAGCCGCAGAAGCTCGAAGTGCGATCCTACAACGACTCTACCACTGCCTACCTTTCCGTTGCCTCCGACAATGCCGGTCCATCGCTTCTCACGGCCATCAACCCCGCTAGCGGCTCTCAAGGCGCACACGAATTCGATTTCCAGGCATGCAACTACCAGGGCTTCACCCAAGGCTACTCTCGCAACAGCGGTGGTAGTATGGGTGCTCCACTCGAGTTCTGGGGTCGTGTCGTCACCAATGTCACCACCACCGACGAAACCTCCGAACGAAGATGTCTTTCCGCACAGCTCGACAAAGCTTCTGAGACGGCAAGAGTTATGTCCGGCACCTTCCAGCTCGCAAACTGTAACGAGGCCGACTCCAAACAGTGGTTCCGTTTGCAAGAAGGAATCGGCGGTGCCACCGTCAGCTACTTCCCCATCAGGAACGAGACTGGATTCAAATACAATGGTGAGACGCCAGAGTATTTCAAGGTCGACCTGCACCCGGAGGGCGATCAGGTCAACGCGGTCGAGTTCACCAGCGAGAACTCTTATCAATACGTTCGTTTCGAATAGTCTCATCGCCAACCAGCGTGCCGGCCCATTCTCTTTCTTTCATACACTCTAGTTGCTAGCAATTGATTTCGGGCCGCGACTTGACTCAAATCGACCGTGAATGAGTTGTGCACTTTCTTGCCTTTGATGTCACCGGCGCGGCTATGTGAGAGCGATGGTACCGGAACAGCGAACAGAGTTGGAAGTCGTCACTCAGACGACCCAGCGATGCCCTGATCTACTGTAGTAGTCAAATACATTATTTCTGCAACCCACTCTGAAATCAATTGTTGCATTGTGAGTACAACCAACGTGGAGTGAGGATTCGCTTTAGCGCTCAGAACCTCGAGGGAATGGTAACGAGTTTCGTCGGTCCACACTTTCTTCACCCTGCGCACTCGTTTCGCCGATGAGTCTCCCTCTTCTACGACGCCTGCCTTCGGGGGAATGCTCCTGGGATCCACTTCCACCACCTTCTCTGCTGTTGTCTCCTTCATCCTGGTCTTGTCTTTGCCTCTCTGTCCTTCTACGTCGCTCTAGCAGCCTTGCCCGCTCTGCATAAGCTTCGAACGTGGCCAGCCTTGCTTCTGCCGGCGTGGAGGCGCCTGAGCCCGAGATGAAGACTCGAATCCCTGTCGGTGATGAGCTATCTGCTTCATCTTGACTTACGTCTCCGTCAGGGTTCGGTGCTCTTCTACGGCGCAAGCGTGGCGGCGGCGAGGAGCTAGCAAAATTTGATTCCTCGTCTTCATCATCGCCATCGTCACGCTGGCCAGCACGTCGAGACTCGGTGCGAAGGAAATCGACCAAGTCGAAGTCAAATGCATCTTCGCCGGCCATACCAAGGTCCACATCCAGATCGGTGTACTCTTCTTCCTCAGAGTCCCGTTCTTCCACAACCGGGTTTGCGGCGGGCGACTGGGAGCGTGGACCGGCCTGACTTCGACTCTCACTACGCTGGCGTGATCGAAGAACTGCAGCAGGAGTGGTGATGAAGGTGAACGAGCCACTACGGCCTGTTCGAGGACGGTCGGAAGGCGGCTGTAGCGAAGAAGATTCGCCAGCGGACGTTGCACTCTCATGAACAGGAGAGTGCGGAACAGTTCCGATCTCCATGCTTATTTCGACAATGTCTTCTTCAATGACGTCATCGTCGGCTCCCTGCCGTTGCTCGACTTCGGGCGCTGAAGTGGAGGCAGGATTGGAAGTATCGCGAGCACGACGCAGAGACAACGACGATCGTGCGGATCGAATGCTGGACGAATCTGAGTTGTTGAGTGGTAAGCCACGCACAGCGTTGCGGCGACTCAAAGAGGTGGTACGAGTCAGGGACACGTCCGGGTCGGCATGCTCGAGAGTAGCGCTTGCGGGCTGGGCGGTATGCGACTCTTCCACATTGTCTGTAGGAGGAGCGCCCTCCGCTTCTGTTGCAGCGGGAGCAGCTGCTTGGGTGGAGACGGCGTTCTCGTTGTGCAGACGTAGCAGCTGTTGCAACGCAGAACTGACAGAGCTGGCCCTAAGAGCAGCACGAATCTCGGCATCCTGGTTGAGGTCGTTCGGCAAGGCAGAATCGTGTCTACGGGCGTAAGCCCAAGCTGCTTGCGGATCAGCGATAGGATCCGGGCGAGAGGTGGTGGAATCGGACGTCATTGGTGCCATGATCTCATCATCGAGAGAGTATGGGAGCTCGAGATCCGGATGCCATCGAGCGTATGTCTCTTCGCGATGAGCGGGTGTTGCAGGCGCATCCGGGTATTCGGAGCGGTCACGATCAAGGTGGTACCATGCAGCAAGCTTGCGTCGCCAGGCATGAATGGATACGGCTGAGGGGGGCTGCGCATCAGCCCGTGACCAATGCGACTCTTCGATGGTTGCGAGCAGGTGACGATGTGCTCGAAGTTCGGCTTCGCGAGAAGTAGATGCAGAAGTGTCGCCCGAGCTTGCAGGGACATCACTCTGATCGGAGCGGCGAGTCATGGAGGAAAGAAGCATCAAATTGCGTGCTCTCCAAAGAGACGTTCGCATCTGAGAAGAGTCGGCGTTGCGTTGTGAAGTGTCGGTCTGGACCATTTGCGCCGCTTCGCGATCATTCTGGCGACTGGTGTTGGTGACGAGGCAAGACAAGTGTCGGAGAGTGTCATCGAACAGCTCGATTGTGTCCATGACAAGGGCACACGACGCGCCGAGATCTGGATGGGTCGAAGTCGAAGCTGTGCCTTCGTGCGTCTGCGAAGTTTGTGGATGGTCTACTGACTGTAATTGCGAGCATGCGAGATCCATGTGGAGCTGGAAAAGGGAGGCTCGCAGAGACTCGATCGAGGTGCGAATGAACTGACTGGTTCGAAGACTTTCCGCATCGCTGATGGTCCTCGCTGCTTCGGCATTCCGCCTGGTAGCTTCGGCGAGTCTAGCGGTGATGGCTTGCTGAGAAAGGCCGGCGGCAGCGTTAGGGCGAGCGATGAATCTACGTTGTGCGAGTTGTGGAACCAGACTTTCAGGCGAGATGTTGGATGACTCGGAGTCATGGCTTGGCACAGCACGGTTGATCCTGGTTGGCAGATGCGTAGCAAATGTAAAAGGTTGTGTGCTGCGTGTAGTTAGAGATGCAGACGTGTCACGTATGGAAGACGATGAATCTCGTGAAGATCCAAGACGGCCGTTGGTGGAGGTGAGCATAAAGTCACGCAGAGTGCGACGAGATGAGCGTTGGGGCTCGTTGACACCTGCAGCAGATTGATCCCGTGTGTCGGCTGCAATGTCACGAGATTGCGTCGAAGGCCGAAGTGACCGGAGGAGCTGATAAGTACGGTCAAGGGAGGCAGACGTGGCGTTTTGATCTGCAGAGTCCCAATCATGATCGCCAGCTGGGAGACGAGACCAGATGGCTTGACGTGAGCCATACCCCGGTCGAGTAGCGGCTCGGGAGGGAAGGCCACGTGACGATGCAATGGCAGAACGGAGCGAAGCTGTTGGATCAACAAAGGGCCGACCTGAAGAAGAAGAGGGATCGTAGTTGGGGTCACGTTTCTTGGCTAGGGCCTGACGAGCGGTCTCTTTGATGATGATCTCGAAGCTGCGCTTAAGGAGCTTGTCGGTAGGATCGAGATGGTCTGCGAACTGTTCAAAAGTGTAGTCTGGCTGCGACATGTTTGGGATCCGAGCGGACGCTGGGTCGAGGTGGATGTGAGAGGAAGAGGCGGAAGGACCTGCGAGAGTGGCTTGGGAGTCGGAGTCATCGTTTGAGTCGATTGGGTCACGGACATACTGCATCTCTCTGGCTCGCCTACGACGCTGAGCAGAAAGACTGGCTACGCTATCTGTGCCGAGAGAGGGTTCTCGCGAAGGACGAATGGAAGTGGGAGGGCGAAGGCTTCCAAGAGGCGGCGAGACGGACGAGGAGGCAGATGCGTTGTTGGTCGAGGATGAAGAGGCATCGTTTGCTTGGTCGGCATCACGGAGAAAGGAGAGGATTACACGGTTGCGACGAGAGATGGAAGGGCATAGGTCGAAGGCCTGGTCGATCTCGTTTGCTTCGTTGAGCTGATCGAGAACATGGATGCAGACTTGCTTGATCTTGTTGAGAAGGACGTCGTCAAAGTGACCTGGAGTATGGCGGCCCATCTTGGACAGACTTGCGCTCTGTGAGGTGATTAGATGGGAGGAAGGAGAATAGTGCTGCGAAAGTCCTGGAAGACACTGGCCAGGAGGCCGTTCGGATGAAAGACCAGACTCTCGAAGAGGCTTTGATC
This sequence comes from Ustilago cynodontis, assembly GCA_928865425.1. Classification (NCBI taxonomy): domain Eukaryota; kingdom Fungi; phylum Basidiomycota; class Ustilaginomycetes; order Ustilaginales; family Ustilaginaceae; genus Ustilago; species Ustilago cynodontis. Next base: position 33,086 of record CAKMXY010000046.1, on the reverse strand, counting down.
AGAAGTCGGTCATCATCGCCAGTGTTTGAGGAAGGTTATAGCTGGCTCCGATAGTTGCTGGCTCGGCAAAGACGACGGTTGAATGAGCAAAGGGGAGAAGGATAGAGCTGTGCGCAGAGCCGAGTGGTCAAGCTGAGTTGCTGCAGCTCAATTGGATTCCCCACAAATCCGAGTCTCGACACTCTTTATCTTGCAGATCGGCGATTCACACTTTTTGCACGGCTCTTCGAAAGAATTCGTGAAAGCCGCCAGATCCTGCGATCTGACATCTAGAGAGTTCGGCGACTGATTAGAGCTGTCGGCTGACTCAAGCAGCTCTGAAGTCTAATTCTGCTGTGTACTGTACATTCGACAAGCTCTGTGTTTGTTTCGGCTTCTGCCATACGGAGTCACAGAACGGCCGCCTAGCACCGAGGGTCGGGCAACGAAGAAAGGGGTCACTGCGATGAGAACACCATAAGGACTTGAATCGTAAAAAAATCGCCTCGTATAAAAGACGCAGATTTGACCAGCGCTATACAGTACAGTACTATCGCAAGATGAGACAAGCAAGCAGGGTGTGGCAATGCACTTGGAGTCGGACCTGCGGCAGCGCGACTTTGTGTCAGGTCAAAGCCAGAAACCCATGAGCCGGGTAGATTTCGAATGTCAAAAGACATCGTGCCGAGCTGTCCTGCCGCATGTCCTACGTGTTTCTGCCTCCACACCAACATCTTACTTCCTATTCTTCGAAACCATATCAGGCGTACTTCACTACCAGTCAAGTTTCGACGTTGATCTGCAGCACGCACAACATGCCGTTTCCACTCCCGCTCAACTTTCCAAGATGGTTGTCCGAGAACGAGCACCTCTTACAACCACCAGTAGGCAACTTTTGTCTTTTTCGCACCCAGGATTACACTGTCATGGCCGTCGGTGGTCCCAACGCCAGATCCGACTATCACTACCAGCCCACGGAAGAGTTCTTCTACCAGTATAAGGGTGACATGCTACTCAAGGTCGTCAACGAGGAGGGCAAGTTCCAGGACATCCCCATCAAGGAGGGCGAAATGTTCATGCTTCCAGGTATGTTGTCCGTTCTAGCTTGAAGCAGGTTACAGATCATTTGAGCTGACATGCTTGTCATCATCTTGCCTTCACTCACAGCAAACACGCCACACTCGCCTTGTCGTTTCGCCAATACGGTTGGTATCGTCGTCGAGCGAACAAGACCAGACGACAGCCCAGATGCTATGAGATGGTACTGCCCTAACAAGGAGGCGCACGGCGACATGCCCACCATCGTCAAGGAGGTCAAGTTCCAATGCACAGATCTTGGTACACAACTCAAGCCCATCATTGAGTCCTGGGTCAATGACGAGGCTGGTCGCAAGTGCGGCCAATGCGGCTACACCCAAGCCGCTCGCGAACTCCCAGCATAGCCTTTCTTGAACTCTTCTCAAGCATCGACCACCAACGCACTAATCATAGACCATACCCGTTTTCAGTTCAAAACTAAGCAACATCGTGCCAATCGATCTGTGCTTGCTACAACATGTGTCTGGAACCTCTTGAGAGCTTACATTTGATAGCAATTCTTCTCAGAGTCAGTAAAGATACGCATACAGTAAGCATCCGAACAAAAATATCGATGTAGAATAGGGAGTTTTCGCAACTCCGTCGTATGGGTGGTGGTCGTATGGGTGAGAGTCGACCCATACAATGGAGGGATGGTGGTGGTTCGGAGTGTCGTCTGGGTGGATGACAATGCGCACTTGCTGGATGTAAAATATTTTCATTTCACGTGATCCTAAAATGATTAATAAGCATTTGCTCACCATTCCACAGATCTTGGAACTGATATGAAATTGAGTTTGTGTAACCAGCCAATGGTAGTACTCATCAACACGATCAGGCACAGACTGCATATTAAAGTTAAGGTTAATGGCCTTTGGTACCTCTTTCCCCACATTCCCAACTTTGATTTCTCCACATTCAGCATCTATACAAGCCATAGCAGCATGGATGGCATGCAGCCCATCAATCCTTTGGCCGCTTGGCTTCAACCACCTCTCCGACAATCATTCCAAGTGCTTGCAAACTTTGATATTGATGCAATGCCAGAGTTCACCATCAGCGAATTTGCTGTTCCTGATGCTCTGGCATCATCTGCTGCGGTACTGCCACCACAGATGCCATGCACTCCCACATGCTTGCAATCACTCTTGTCACCATTGCCAGCTCCCAGCATGTACACTAGCAGCACTCCAATGGCATCTCAATTAGCCTCACAATCTCAAGAATGTGATGATACAGCTCAAGTTTCTCAGTCTGTGTCAAACAGATCACATGGGCATTGGTCTCAATCAGATCTAGAGGTGCTCATCACTGCAGTGCATGCTCACAAACCAAACAGGCATCACACAAACATCGAGAAGGGTGCTGCATGGTTAAATGTGCTTGACAAGGTCAACATGGTCTTTGAACAGCAGGGTTCACTGCAGCAATCACTCCAAGGCATCAAGGAGAAGTGGAAGCAGATCGCTGCAGCTAGGAAGAAGGCTGACCAGCAACTAGCCGCATCCTCAGGTCATGTGGAGTACCATACCAACATGGAGCGGCTGATTGACAATGTCATATATGCAGAGTCAATCAGCAGGTCTGCTAGAAGCACTGCCGAAGCTCACCAATGCCATCTTGCTCACCTCACTGATATGATTCATGGTACACCAGCAGCATGATCAATGATGGCAAGGAGCCATCATTCCCAGATCCCAACACAGGCTGTTGGCAATGAAAATGCTGCATTGCCATCATCTTCGCAGCCTGCAACATCAGAGGATGACACCAGCAGTGAAATCCTTGTTGATCGACCATGGAAGAGAGCCAAGAATGCCGCTCACAAAGCTCTAGCAATGATGGTGGCCAACAATGAGATACAGAGAGAGGCCGATAAGCAGTATTGGGCTCAATCACTCCAGATCCAGCAGGATATGGTCAACCTTGGTTCCTCGCTACTCAACACCATGTCAAATGATATCAAAGACATGAAGAATTGCTTTGATATGATGGAGTCCAGCATGAACAGGCTGGTGACAGTGTTAACAAGTCAGTTGGAGCCACGTGCTCAACCAAACACTGGATCAACATCATATGCAATCAATCCTATTCCTGAAGAGCCGAAAACACCTTGAGGACACCATGCTACTTCGGTGTCATTGATTTCATCATTGACAACCTCAACACCAACTCACTGGCATCGCCGCAGTCAACACCAACAATCTCAGTTGTGCACAGGTCCTTTTGGTGGCTTCCAATAAGTTTCATTCATGTATATATATCACTTGCAATCAAAGAGCTCCATCAACCATGACTTCTTTGCTGTTCTTGGCAATTGCTTCTGAGTTGACCACAGAATCTGGTACCTCCAGGTTCCTGGCCACTGTTGTTTCCTGGACATGTGTCAATGCAAAGTATTCCTCGATACCTGGCAGTGAACAATCCAATGACATGCTAATCTGATTGCCAACCAAGCATGTTTTTGCATTCCATAACAAAGTTGCCACCATCCAGTCTCTTCTGCATGGTGTCAAACCAGTCTGTTGATACTGCTTGTCTCTGAATCATGGCCACTGCATTGATACCATGCCAATCCCCCATTCAACTGTGGTTTGGTACTTACTGAGCACATGGTTGAACTGTTCCTCATTCCGGGAAACAAGGTTACCTCAGAATGGAGCAATAATGGCCAATGACAGCCCATATGCTTGATCACCATAGAGATAGCACTGGGAGCCATCCTCCCCTTTAGCATGCAAGTGAGCCCAGTCCACCAACATGCTTGCTGACACCATATGAGCATCATGTGATTGACCATCAAACAGTTCTGAGACATACAGCAATCCATCAGGTGTGGCAATGAACTGATATTTCAATGCATGAACCTGCTTGTGTCCGTTATATGCAGCCTGTTGATTGACCATCGGCATTGCAATAGGCTGAATGGTGCCATCGATTGCACCCCAGAAGCTTGGTAACCCTGTCTTTCTCCTAATTGCCACTGCAAGGTAATCCAAACACTGTGGCAACATCAACCAATGATGACCACTGGTTACATCAAGTAGATGACCCCATCAGTGATAGATATGAGCACTCAGATGATGTATGATCCTGCTTGAGTGACTGTGACCCCATCCAAACTGACCCTCAAGTGCTCTCAGATGGCTTCCTTGCAACCATGCTAACAGCATCAGCATTGCAGTCTTGCTGTCGATTGTATCATGCTCAGACATTTGCACAGGCTCAGGCAAGCAAAGAGCATGGTGAATAGCATCAAATTCACTGACTGTGAAGCCAAACATGCTCTTGAAGTGAATGTCATTGAGCCTCTCAATGATCTGAGCATACCCATCCAGGAAGAAGTTGGTGGGAGTGCTCTGGGTGACAGTGGTGGCAACTGCAAGTAACCGCCTTTGGCAATTTCTGGATGCAGTTGCAGTGTAATCAGCCTGCATGATTGTGAGTAAGGTGTCCGTGGTCTGCAGGAACATGGCGAAACATGGCAGTATGGCGAATTTTAAGGTTTTGCAGGGTTTGGGGAGGACAGATATGATGGTAGTACCCACACCACACTCAATTCACAGCCGATGGCAACAAAACACATACTTTTTCAGACTTTGAGGGACAACTCATGCTTGCATTGCTCGGAGCTGACAGTTGGACCCTGACTTCCCCTTGACCAAACATATAAGGGAAAACTACTAGTGAGTACTACCCATACAATGCTTCGGGTGGCCTTGGTTATTTCGAGCTCATGCATAAACACCATCGGAGCTCGAAACCGTGCATACCCAATTGAAATTGACAGTGAGATGTCCTGGTATTGGTACCTGTCTGTTGCTATCAGGAGGTGATGCTACTGATATTGGGAATTACAATTGATACCTTTACCAAGTGCTCATGCTAACTGACAATCACTGTTGATTGTCAAGTATCGGTGGTCACAACTATTCCTTTGTCAGGGGCTGTATCACAGTTGTTATACCTGTGGCCTTGGTAACAGCAGTGACTACGTGAGTAGTGATGACTATCAATTTACTAGTGTTCTAGCATGGTTGCACTTTGCAGATTCACTGATGTCAGATGTCAATTATCTATTATAGCTGATGACTCTTGAGGGTCTGTGTATGAGAAGTGGCTATCAGTGACATATAGGTAACAATCGCCATCGATTGTTAACTATTGGGTAGGAGAAGTAAAGTCTTGATTTGATAATTCTAAGTGCGGATAGATACATGGATACCGGGTGCTTATATACCTTATGCCCCCCCCTCCATTGTGTGCTTGACACAGTGTTCACTTCTCTTGCTACATCATGTTGAGGAGTAGCATTTGTCATGGGTGTTGTGCCATCGTGACTGTGTGATGGTTCATCTGCGGTTTGAGTGGTCGCAATGAACCATACTCGGCATTTGCACCAAAACTCCTACAACTCACATTACCTGTACATCCTTGTGTGTCCCAATCATCTTTCGCAATGACTTGCAACAACACAGGGAAACTATAGGTATGTCATCATTTCTTATCATGTGACACACCATGTGTACCTTGGCAATTGGTCATGTGTTGCCATCGATAGTGGTCCGTATGTGAGGAGTACCCCATGTCGCTTATGCAAGGGGTTGTTAGGCCAAACCGAATATTCCTGTTGGCCTGTGCACCCTGTGCTACTCAGCTGAGTGGCGCAGAGGACAGGCGTCAGGCCACCTCACATCCCTCACTTGTTGCCCATGCCCCTTCTGAGATGTCGTCAAATGTATTACCTAGCTATCTCACCTCTCGGGAGTGTAGCCCAATACTAGTAGACCTCTCCATACCATCCCGTGACTGTGCACACTGCTCAAGCAAGCCCCAACACAGTCCCAGGCCATAGAGACCTCTCTGCGGTGAACAGACCCCTTGGGACCCTCTAACAGGGGTGTCCCATGTCCCCATACACAAGGGGTATCCCATGTCTCTGTTGGTGATTGATGGGAGGCCGACAATGTCATGGTGATACTGGTGTGTCATTGTCAGTAACTCGCAGTCTGTGAGGACTTGTGTAGTATCCATGGGGACTTTATGGTAACCACACCAACACACAACTATCACTGGCGATAGTTGTATGTGAGTGGCATTTCCGCATTAATCATGTCGAGAGTCCATGGTCACCACCGATAATGCACTGTCGATGATGTCTATGTTAGAGTGTGAAGCTGTAAAGGTTTATTGGTCATCCGTCGGATTTCCAACATACCCGAGGTCATTTCCACCCATATGGACGGTGTTGCGAAAACTCACTAATATCGGGATTCGGCGTGCGCAGTTTGTGTGGAGAATTGCGTCTGCGAATCGGCAATGCGGCCAGTGCGTGGCTCGTGGCTCACCTCAGATCCGTAATCAGCACATCACGCAGCAAGCAGCTAGCGAGCGACCCTGTTCACACACAGCGACCCTTGGCTTCTTCACTCTTGCAGCATCGTCACCATCATCCTACAGCGGCCCATCATCCACGCAGACGAAACCGTAACGCCATCACCCTCGCACTATCGCCCCTAAAGAACTTCCTACCAGCTCTCCAGCTCACTGCTTCTGTACAGCCGCCGTTCCTTAGTCGAATCCATCCAATCTATCAAGCCACTCCTACTCGAGTAGTCAAGATCTTACAAAAGCTTCACAGCTGATATCCCCAACCTACAAAGTACTCGCTCAAGGAACCTTGCCGTCTCGCCATACGCAACCGCACGCATATCTGCGCCAACATGTCCGGCCTGGAAAAGTCATTGTTCCAGCTCAAGTTCACTGCGAAATCCCTGCAACGTCAGGCTCGAAAGGCGACAAAAGATGAAACTGCAGAAAAAGCCAAGCTCAAGAAGGCGCTGGCACAAGGCAACACCGAAGGCGCGCGCATCTACGCATCCAATGCCATCCGCAAGAAGAACGAATCACTTAACTTACTCCGGCTCGGGAGCCGAATCGATGCGGTTGCAAGCCGAGTAGAGACCGCCGTCACAATGCGACAAGTCTCGGGAAGTATGGCGTCTGTAGTCAAAGGCATGGACAAGGCGATGGAAAGCATGAACCTCGAACGCATATCCATGGTCATGGACAAGTTCGAAACACAGTTTGAAGACATGGATGTGCAAACGTCGTACATGGAAGGAACAATTGGAGCAACCACAGCCCAGTCCATGCCGCAAGACCAGGTCGATCTGCTCATGCAGCAAGTGGCCGACGAGAATGGAATCGAGATCAATCACAAGCTTGGAGAAGGTGGACTCCTCGAAGGCAAGGTGGCTGACTTGGCACCAAAAGTCCCAGATGCCAAGGTCAAAGACAAGGAGGACGATACATTGGCCGAGCGACTACGCGCACTTCGTCCCGCAACTTAGATCGTCACTTGTCGCTGGTCTGTTTGAACATAATTTCGTCTTTCCTCAGCTATACGGTTTCATGGCAGCGAGAATCCGACCCTTGCTGAAAATGTAAAAGATATCCCGATTGCCGTAGTATACAAAGTGTGTGCAGGAAAGATGGTTTGTGGCAGAAAAGAAAGTTTGCGGATGGTTTGTTTGCCTTCTTCAACGCTGCCCGTAACCAGACCGCGACTGTTGAGAATACGATCCATTCGGCGGACCTGATGGTGGCGGTCCTCGCATGTTGGGCGGTGGTCCATTCGAGTAAGGTGCCGGCGGTGGACCTCCATAGCCGGGCGGAGGTCCCCTGGGAGGATATGTACCGTTGCTGCCTCCTGGTGCACCACCAGCACCCATCATGTTCGGGGGTGGACGAGAGTATGGACTTCCTTGAAGCGGTGGTCTATTGTAATTAGGTGGTGCGCCGTGATCTCTGGAAGAGTTGTCGTTGCCGCCATACTGTCCGTAGCCTCCAGATCCGCTTCTTGGACCGCCACTGCCTCTGTCTCCGCCCCCACCGCCTCTGCTGCTGCCTCCACCCATCGACATGGATTGAGAGCCTTGTGAACGGAATGCTGTTTGACAAAGCGCGGTCAAAGTTGAACATCAGCCTACCGCACAGTTTCACGCCCAAGGATAAAACGATAGATACATACCTCGATCTGATGTGCCGCTTAATGGTCCTGCACCGAAGGTCATGAAAGACGATCCGGCAGGTTGAAGGAGATCCCTTGGCTTTTCAATGCCTCTTCGGTCATACTCTTTCGCGAGAGTGTCGAGGACTTGCTGGATCTGGTCAGGGTCGAGGGTCTGATAGTATTCACGGACGTTTTGAAGATGATTTCGACCGCTGTTATGTGCTTTCCGAACGGAGACAGAGTCGTGTGTCAGAAAGACGTCGCAATAGTCGCAGTAGTGCTTCCCCATCGCTGTCGTGCCCTGAGCTTGTTGACAGCTCCGTGTGTATCCTATGCCGTGTCGAGAGCTTGAAAAGAAGTCTGGAATCAGCCTCGCCTTGGCCTTGCGTCGGTTCTATGGGCAGCTGTGCAGGTATGTTTCGGCAGAGAAACTTTCTCGTACATGAAGATCTCGCTCGGATCCAGGCGTGAATATGTCGCAGCTTCGAGGGGGAAGTTGGCGGTGTGCAGTTCAATAGGTATGACAGCAAGAAGAAGTCAGGATCAACCATCCGACCTTGAACTGCAGCGGAGCCGAGTTGCTGCAGCAGATTTTTGGCGTCGATATCAATATGTTGATTTGACGCGGTGTAACACATAAAACGAAATGCCCCCACCTTTATCATCGTGCAACACACACACACACACACAACTCAGCCGCGCACAGGCTCGTGTAGTGAATGCGAGGTTCACAGCAGGACCCTTAACTCGCTATGCTCACTCCAACACCTTTATCCCAGCGTTGTTCCTCCGACCGATCCTCCTCGATAACGAGCTCTCCCTCTCAAGCCCCAACGCATTCTCGCCGAGGTCTGACTTACAGCAGATGAAATTCGACATACTTGGCATGACATCGATACCCTGAAGGAATCCACAGCTAGTCTGTGCCGTATCATCAACCCGTGCACGACATGCATCTACCCCGACATACGATCGAGTCTCATGCTGCCGTCCCGCTCTTTCATCATGCCAGTTTCTGCTCTCCGGACCCTTCCAGCTTCTCTTCTCCGTCGGCAGACGCATTTCAACATGGCTCCGACCAGCTCTCTCAACCTGCGGTTTTCAGCTGCGCTAACCTCAACGGCTTCTTGGTCGCTCAGACAGATCCTTTGAAGCTCGTGGCCAATCGGTCATGGTCATCATCCCAGGGAGGCCTCTCGCACGCTGTGCCTGTCCAGCATACTTCCCTCCTCTTCCTTGTCGGTGGTGGTCGTGTTCCTCGCTTCGCGCCCAACAAAGTTGTCATGTGGGACGAGGCAGCAGAATATACAGCGAAACCTTCAATCAATACGCCCCGAGATCCCGACTCCGACGATGATGAGCTTGGCTCCGTAGCATCTCGGCGCGCCTCTACCATCTTTTCGGCTGGCTCTGAATTCGATGCCTATGGCAGACGTCCGCAGAGCAGAGTTGGTAGCTTTGAACAGTCAGATCAATCGACAGGGCAGCAAAGCCCTTCGTTCTCACCAGTCAACAGTTTACACTTCTCCACCTCTTCACTTGTCAACTCGAATGACCTACAGCAGGACGACCACGGTGGCGAAAGAGGTCCCGACACAAGCGCTCGGCGAAGAGCAGCGAAAGGCGAGAACGACGACACTATGGAACACAGCATCGGAGCAAGCTCGCTTGGCATTGGTCGACTTCAAGCATCTTGCATTTCCGACACATCTGGTCGCGCTGCTGATGCTTCTGCCCTACTTGGTGATGAGTCGTCAGACATGTCCTCATCCAGCTATACCCACTCTATCATGGCCAGCTCCGCGAATCTCGCCGATCCGTTTGCCGAAGATGACGCTCACTCGCCGGTGTCAAGCTCGCCGAAGGCGACATCGAATAGCTTACCCTCGCCGTCCGACTCTAGTATCCGTCGAAGGATGTCTTTATCGCCATCAACAGGCCGAAAGTCGGCTGAAAGCACACATGCCGCATCCTTCCGTCAAGGTCTTTTCTCGAGCCAGTCTCCTCGACCACCCGGGACTGGGCTCGTCGACTCGGTCTCCAGCATGGCCACCGCGACGGATGCCACTGCAAAAGCACCAGCTAAGATTCTGCGTGGTCGTGAAGTGGCTGAACTTGAGTTCAGCGAGGTTGTTCGTGGTGTCTATGCAACTTCAATGCATCTCACGGCACCAATTCGAAAACGAGATAGCGGAAAAGGAAAAGGCCGTGCCTCGATGGACGCCGCATATGGCAAGGGCACTGATACGCAACGAATCTGTATCGTGCTCGTGGTATTGCTCGCATCAAAAGCCGTCATATTCGAGCTCGCTCCACCATCCACAACCTTGGGCAAGGAAAGCAGGAAAGAGAGCTCGACTTGGAGAATTCAGAAGAGAGCTGCTGTGCAAACGTACAAGAATCCGAAGGGCCTTGCTTCAGCAGCTCCATACTATCCCGACAGCGCGAGCGATTCGAATCCGCAGCCAAGCGCGATTGTGGCAATTCCTGGGCGGCAGAAAGGTCACGTACAACTACTGCGACTCAACCTGCTGAGTGCCTCGCCGGACGGCGCGATGCCGATTTTGTCCAATGCCACCTCCTCGGCTGGCGCCACAAGCATCGTTGTGGCACACGATTCGTCGCTTGCTGCCATCACACTGAGCCCCAATGGTCGATTGCTGGCCACCGCGTCTTCCAAAGGCACATTGATCCGCGTATGGTCCAACGACCTCTCCGGCGCTTTCAGATCAGGGGGAGACAGAACGAGCGGCTCCCATGCTAGCACTCCGCCTCACGCACCGGGCAGGACAGGATTCGGCACCAAACTGGTGCGCGAACTGCGTCGTGGGACAGACCCGGCTACGATATTGAGCATTGCATTTGCTCCAGATGCCTCGCTCATCGCCGCTGCCAGCGACAAGGGCACGATCCATATCTTCTTACTAGCAGAAACTGCTATGCCGCTACTTCAGACAAATACAGGGGAGCAAGGCACATCTTCTTCATCAACCACTTCTCGGGTTTCTCACCTAGGACGAGCTGCAGCACAATATCTTCCCACAGGCATCGGCAATCTTGCTGGACAGCTGCCTCCGTCGGTGCTTCCGCAGTATCTCAAGTCGGAGTGGAGCAGCGCTCAATATCGTATTCCTCTCAAGAGCTTCGGCGCTTCCTCTCGCCACTACTCGAAGACAACGACGACAGAGGATGACGGCATGTACGGCGGAATTGGTGCCACCGGAACACCAGCGGGCACAGAAAAGTCGACAGAGGGCGCTTGGGCACACATGCGAAGTCGAATCAGTGACATTCGCAAAGGGGAAGCGAACGTAGACGAGAAGGTATTCCTTTGCTGGATCGTGGAAGGAGCTGCCTCTCATAATCCAGCAGCATCCACGTCCGTCAAAGCGCCGAAATCAGTCAGTCAGCAGGGGCGGGCGGACAAGCCAAAGACACGAGTGGTTGGAACTGCTTCGGAGCTCAAGCTTTCCACCACGGCGCAGGACGATCCACGACAGCGATATCGCTTGATCGCTGTAACAACGTCGGGTGGTTGGTACAAGCTCGCCATCACGCTACCCCAGCCTGCTGCATCTTCAGGAGACGAGGTATCGGGCTCGACGGTGCTCGACATGTACCGAAGCGACGCCTACTCGAAAGCTGACAAGGACACCGCCATGCAGTGCAATCTGGTTGAGTTCCGCCCCATGGTTGCGCTGCTGGACGGCTGGAGGGTTTAGGAGTCGACGTTGCTACATTATCTTCTTTGTGCCCAAGCGTCTCGGGCCTACTTCATGTCGACACAACATAAGGATCCACTTCTGACGAGTCAATTCAAAGACTTTACTCCATGATGCTTCAAGATCTACCACCACGTACCGGCAGTCGCCAGCTTGCACAAACGTCTCATGTCGCTGACTGTGCTGTTGTCATTGTGCTCCGCAAATGATAGCGTATAAATCTTGTAGTACAAGGGGTCCTATCTTCCTTCACGTAAGTTAGCACATCAATTCACGCCTCCGAAGACCATGAGCTTCTGGACAAGGTATTCGTCGATACCGGTGCGACCACCCTCTCGACCAAAGCCGGACTCGTGAACACCACCGAATGGCACAGAGTTTTGCGAAATGAGACCGGTGTTGATACCGACCATACCGACCTGGAGCTCTTCAGCAACACGCCAGCATCGAGCAGTATCCTCGGAGAAGAAGTATCCGGCAAGACCGACATCGACGTTGTTGGCTTTGCGTATGACCTCCTCCTCGCTGGTAAATGTGTAGACGGCAGCCAGGGGACCGAAAGTTTCTTCACGGTCAGTGGGGACATCTTCTGGCAGGTCGGTGATAACGGTGGGCTCGAAGAAGAGGCCTTCACCACGCTTTCCACCGACGATGACCTTGGCACCCTTCTTGACCGACTCGTTGACGTGCTCCTCGACCTTCTTGAGACCAACCTCGCTGACAAGAGGACCGTGGGTGGTGCCTTCGTCCATACCGTAGCCGACTTTGAAGTTGTCGACTTTAGCAGCGAGCTTCTTGAGGAACTCGTCCTTGATGCTGGCGTGAACGTAGATTCGGTTGGCGCAAATGCAGGTCTGACCGGAGCCTCGGAACTTGCATGCAATGGCACCCTCGACGGCCTTATCGAGATCAGCATCCTCAAAGACAATGAAGGGAGCGTTACCGCCGAGCTCCATGGAGAGCTTCTTGAGGGTGGAGGCAGACTGGCTCATGAGGATCTTGCCGACTCGGGTGGACCCTGTGAAGGAGATCTTGCGGACGGTAGGGTTCTCACAGAGCTGCTTGCCGACAGCGATCTCGTTGTCGCCCTTGGCACAAGTGACGACGTTGATGGTGCCCTTGGGGAAGCCGACCTTTTCGGCAAGGTGGGCGAATGCAAGTGCCGAGAAGGGGGTCTCTGCAGGAGCCTTGATGACCACAGTGCATCCAGCGGCAAGAGCGGGAGCAGCCTTACGGGTGATCATGGCAGCGGGAAAGTTCCAAGGAGTGATGAGACCGGCAACACCGACAGGCTGCATCTGAACGACGTTGCGAATACCGGGAAGGGGCGAGGGGACAGTGTGACCGTATGTTCGAGTGGCCTCCTCAGCGAACCATTCGAGGAAACCGTTCGAGTAGCCGATCTCTCCCTTGGCTTCAGCGAAAGCCTTTCCGTTTTCAGCGACAATGATCTTTGCAAGGTCTTCAGAATGCTCCTGGTGGGCATAGTAGAGCTTCATAAGCAAGTCGTGGCGGTGCTTGGCGGTAGTTTTGGACCAGGACTTGAAAGCCTGCTCAGCGGCATCGATGGCAGCAGCGGTCTCTTTGGCACCCATGTCAGGTACCTGACCGATCTCAGCACCGGTGGCCTTGTTGAAGACCTTGAGGGTGGACTTGTTGTCGGCATCAACCCATTCTCCGTTGATGTAGGCTTTTGTCTGCCAAAGAGACTGGTTGTTGACCTTGAGGTCTTCCTTGCCGCCCTTGACGATTCCTTGGGGCATGTGCGGCATTTTGAGCAAACTAGAAGAGTGGATCAGGCGGGAAGCCGTCGAAGATTGGGGAAGGGGTGCGACAAGAGTTGAGGTCGAGGCTTTCGCAAAAAGGGCTGATGGTCGAGTTGTAGAGCGGAATGCAGAACGAGATGCTGATCGGCCTGCAGAACGAAGCATGCTACGAGTTAGGCTAGCAATGGTCGTGGAGATGATCAGGAGCAGATGGTGGTATTGAAAGAGGTCAGCTAACAAGTTGCCAAACAAGCAAAGATGCGGTTCCTTCTGCCGCTTCTGCTTCAGGCACGAGGAGAGTGATTCAGCAGCCGGATGTCATCTGACCCGATTTCCGGCAGCCGGCAGGCGCGACTTTTGTGTAAGGTGGAGGAAATCACCATATCTCAAAAACGTACCTCGAACGAAAAGAGTGAGGGCAGCGTTATCTTAGTGTGTTGCGAAGAGATTGCTAGGGATGGTATATGGAAGATCAGAAGAGGCGGAGCCACAGACGAATCGAGGATGGCTTTATACGGACAAGCTTGACAACATGTCAAGGATCACGATTGAGTTGGACGCCTCTCGTGACCATAGTCTCTTCGTACGGGCTACTGAGTCAAATCGAAAAGCGGGGCAGCATCACCACACAAACGACGAAAGCCACCGATTGGAGCGGAGCGGCTATCAACTGGATCCACCTTGTTTCCGATGGGACTTTCGTGTAGTCATGCACCCAGCTACACCAGCCTGCATCTCTGTGATGGCCGAGTTGCTCCTCGGGTTCTACGGGTTGTAGTCGCCCTAGCCCAAGTCTGCTCGCACAGACCTGGGGTTAAGCGCGGCTGCCGCGTCACCTTTTGGCTCCGTTTTTCTTGCCGAGCAAGGCTTTTTTTTTTCGAAAAATAATGTCAGGTCTGTCGAATGCACACTTTTGGCTCGATTTTCCTCGTTCAGGGTCTTGTCTGCTGCGCTACAGTATGCGGACAGAACATGCATCAACTCGATCAAGTCTTCTCCGCGTGCTGCAATACCCCTCGTCACAACCATCACTCACATCACTGCTCTTCTTCTCCGGCCCTCAGACCTCCAGACTGCTGTCCTTCAGTCATAAGCGGTCAAAGCTTTTCATTCATCATGGTAAGTCTGCACAAGCGTTGCTGTTGATCTCCTGATTGTTTCGGATCAGAACCATACTCACACCTTGCTAGCATTGCTTTGACGCTGCAGCCCGTCTCACTCTCGGATAATAAGGACGCGCTGGTGCTTCGTCTCAAATACTACAAAACTACTCTCTTCCTCACATGTCAGCCTACTACGCCATTATCTTCGCTGAAAAACGACTTCTTGACCGCTGCCAAAGCTACGAACCAGCCAGAACTTTCGACGCTGCCACAATACACACAAGCAGATGGCAAGGCCTACCCGGACTGGAGCGAGATGGACCCATCGCAAGACATTGGTCTTTTCGTAGCAGGTAGCACAGGCAACGAGGCTCTCGAAGGTATGACAGTCTACATGCCGCTCGACCAGGACGCAACGCAATCCGATACGACTGTCCGCAAGGCAGGCCTCAAGGATTCAGATGCTGTCTGCGTTGGCTTTCGTGCGCGAGGATCTTGTAAGTGACGCTCTGAAACTCAAGCATATAGCGTCTGCAGAGGGATGCGCCTACTGACATGATCTCTTCTGTCCTCCCCCTGAACACCTGATCTGTTGCTTGAACGACCTCATCACATGTGTCGACTGGTCGCTCGATATTCATGCGCGACATGTCTACACCTGCATCGCCCGCCTCCTGCAATGGCACGTCGTCAGCCTCGATCTCACAACCTATTGTGCAGTTCACCGATGTGGAAGAGGAAGAGGAGGAAGCGGTGGACCCAGACTCGATCCCACCTCCTCTGTCCGACTAGAGTTACTTCGGTACCAAACCAACATGTAAATTCATGCTTGCTCATCAAGAGCTGTAAACATGCATATTGATGAACAAACTCCAGTTGCCCCTTGAGCGATATCTGTAAGCTGTGTTACTGTATTGCGTTAATGTGACTTTGTTGATGCTGTTGACTTGGCCGCGGAGAACAGCGGCCATGTGGAGTAGAATGCTTTTTAACTTTTCTTCGTGACTTCTTCCGGACAACGCGAGACGGTCTGTGCCCATGACAAATCTTCTGAACCGCCGACTTCCAGCACACTATTCCTCTATCTTGGTTCTGCTGACGGTCATCCTCTGCTTTGCGCATACACACCATCTCAACGATCGAGCCTTGGCAGTCACGACCGTGAACCGATGCAGGCCATGGGATACCCGGGCATTCGGGCAAGAATAACCCTGAGTCACGCCTCAAGATCCGTATGTAGCCCCGTCGACTCCGCATCCAGCTCGACTTCGGCGCACCGCTCTCCGTTTTGCGTGGCATTTGATCGCAATGTGGACCTCTCGCACCAGAAGAGAAGCTTCAGAACATACACTGGACGGCCTGTATCCTCGACAACATCCAAGAGTCTGTCCACATCGTCAAGGACACCATCTTCCGACTCAGCCCAACGTCTCGTTGCCTCGAATCCGATCTCTGCCGACCAGTTCCCGCTGCCCTCGTTCCCCCCATCTTTTGGCCAGAATCAACTGGTGCCAGTCTCTGACGAGACAAGTCGACGATTGTATAACATCCTTGCTTGCTTTGAAGCGCCAGTCCGGTTTGCCTTCGCATATGGTTCCGGCGTTTTTTCGCAAACAGCCGCGGGTCCAGAACACACAAAGAGGCCAGCTACCAAAGACGGCAAAAAGATGATCGACTTCATCATGGCAGTGACGCATCCGCAACATTGGCACTCACTCAACATGGCACAACATCCCAGTCACTACTCGATGCTCAGTCGCCTGCTTGGAAGCATCGGTATCGGACTAGTGCAGCAGAGAGGCGCGAAGATCTGGTACAATCCTTACGTGATGCTGGAGGACGAATTGATCAAATACGGCATAATGAGCGTCGACGACCTTTGCGACGACTTGCTGGACTGGGAGACACTGTATGTCAGCGGTCGAATGCACAAGCCAGTAGCTCTCATCACCTCGGACGCAAGAGTTCGATTGGCGCAACAGGTGAATCTTGCGTCGGCGTTGCGTACTGCATTGCTGTTGCTTCCAAAGGAGTTCAGCGAGGTCGAGTTGTACACACGCATTGCCTCGCTCAGCTACACGGGGGATTTCAGAATGTCGGTACCCGGAGGTGAAAACTCAAATAAAGTTCGCAACATTGTACTCTATCAGCGAGAAGAGTTCCGCAGACTGTATGCCGGACTGATGCGCAACCTAGGTACGCTTTCTGTCGAAGAGGTGCGGCAAAATCGATACAGGATCGTCCAAGACGACTCGATCTCGACTCGAGCTTCGTATGCGGCACGACTGCCAAGATGCTTGCGACAGAAGGTGCAAGATCATTACACATCACGGCCGGATCTGGATCCAGCCTTCCTCAAGCTTTCGCTATCCAAGACGTTAGATGAAGTCCCGCGGACACCGTCAAGCATCGAGCGCGAAGAGACGTTGAATGCATTCTGGCGCGCAGCAGTGCAGAGAGATGATTTTAACGAGGTGCTTTTGCGAATGATTGCACAAACAGTCAAAGGGCCAGCATGGTCACAGTCGCTCAAGGGAATCTACACAGCAGGCTTTACAAGGACGTTCCGATACGTTGCAACCAAAGTCGGAAAGGTAAGTACACACATAGCGATCTCACAGTCGAACTGCTTCGGTGCACTGATACAATCCTCCTCTCTCTCCTTGCTTCAATGTTGCAGTACTTTGAGGGCAAGAAACAGGCAGACAAGTCAGGTTGAAGACGCAATACCAGAGTCAGCCAGAAGCTCTCGAAATCGAGACTATCAGTGTGTGTCTGAAAGCTGTGGTGTCGACAGCACTCAATGAGGCTCGAAGGTTATGATGCAGAATATCGAAGCATTTATTTCAGACAGGGCAACAGCCTGCTCAGTGCCTCACACGCCCAAAATAAGACAGCATCGAGCAATGATTACATCTCGACGCTCCGCATCCTTTGCTTGGATTCGTGGTACAGACGCGGTCAGCCCTGTTATTATATTTGAGCCGTCAGGGTTTTCCACGAGAGCGAGTTATATTCAAAGCCAGATGCAGTCTCGCTCGGCGAAGCTTGACGAGCCTATCACAGCTTTGGCCTTGACGTCGAGAATTGCAGTCTGCGTGCCGCAGAGCGAGCTGCAGCAGAAGCAGCAGCAAACATCAACACAAGAAGCTCACAACACGCTGTACCGAAGAACAGGGACGCGCTGGCAACCAAAAAAATAAAATAAAAAATGAAAAATAAAGATTCACAAATTGATTTCCTGCCAAAGAAAACTCCGACATCCGAGCTTGCAGCCAGCGAACAACCGCGCTAAAACAACACTGCCGAGACCAACACACAGTGGACACCCAAACTATTGGTGCTCAAAGACTTGCTTAGCACGGTCATCACCATCACCACCACCCTCACCATCATCATTATCGACGACAAATGGAAGTACAATACAGAATCACACGACCTTGACCGACTCGGATTTGCATCTACAGAGCTTTCTACGTTTCGAGCATTCACGGACACGCCTCGCTGCTCGACTAGACACACTTCATAAGGCATCTGCCCGACCATCAACAGCAGCACTATTCCTCCGACTTCTACCTATTCTCTTCGCTCATAGTTTCGCCATCACATCGTCGCTCACAGCGACACCATCGCCACCATTCCCAATCCACGCCATCTGAAGCGTCTTTCCTTGTGTTCACCGACCTTATCCTCGTCTTTGACGTTGCGCGACACAGAAACTACGGATCTTTTCTCCCAGTCTACACAATCAGAGAGCGTGCAAACAGACTCGCCAGCCGCTTCCAGCCGCTCCACCGCCTCGGACTCGCCTACCTCCTTGGAGAGGCGTTCCTCCCAAGGCACGGACGGCTTGGCAGCAGCTGGTTCCCACAATATCAAACTTCATCGTGCTAAGAAGGCTGTCCATCACATGCGCACTTACTCTTCACAATCAACCGCCAGCTTTGCCTCTCATGCTTCCGCTTCCAGACAACCTTCCACTGAGATCCTAGAGGAAGTAGAGCCAACCTCTTCCAGTCCGCCGCACCAACGCTCCCGCACGGCCACCGCAGTCATGTCAGACTCCAACCCTGCCAATTCTCCTCAGCACTCTCGGTATGGCTCTCGTTCTGACGCTGGCTCCATCTACAATGGTAACGCAGACCAAAGTATGTCGGCATCCATGCTCTCTGTCGTCGACCCTGCCCGTATGGACGAGATCGAAAACAGTGTTCGTCAGTCCAAAACCATCGAGGATTTCACCAACATCATCAGCGAGTTCCGAATGAACCGTCACACGCTTTATCCTGACTCTCTTGCAGGCTCCCTCACCAATGACGTCAACTCCATGCCTACGAGTGCCAGCCATCACAGCCTCGATCAGCGCAGCGAGGCAGGCGAGACAATCCGCTGCACATGCTGCTGCGGTAAAGACGACTGCCCTCGTGCCTTGCGCGCTCGACAAGAGTGGCGCGACCTCGAGGCGGATCTTCGTCTCAGTGCAGAGATTGGCCAAGCTTTGCTCCGACGTCACGATGCCATGCAAGCCAAACTACAAAAGCAAGCCGAGGAATACATGCAGCAACGCGATGGCCTCATGACTCGCCTCACAAAAAGCTACAAAGAGACGTCCGCTCTCGAGCGCGAGCTTGCTCAGTCAAATTTGAACTTGGAGGCCGGCGATAGCAGCAACCGCGCCCTCCTCCACGAGCTCGATGATGCCCGCAACCAACTCAACAAACTCAAGGCTAGTCAAACACGTCTTAGCGGAGCAGACGAGCGGGCCAAATCTTTGCAGCGAGAGCTCGAAGATCTCAAACAAGAGCTTGCCGCTGAACGCAAGCGCGCACAAGCAGCTGAAGCCAGAGCGAAAAAGCTCGAACTCAGGTCGACCCAGCTCAAGGATGCATTGAGTAACGCTCGCAAGGATGCCGGCGCAAGCTTTGACTCTACAGCTAGCAAACTTGCCCTGTTTGACGACGATGCTATTCAATCAGCCAGAGAACGGCTTACACGTGGTCTTCGTCACTCCCGCACATCCTCGCTCGGGCCTGACGTTTCCGTCGCCAGCGATGATGCAGAGCAGGCACAGGCCCTCGAAGCTCTCGTTCGTGATAACGAAGCGTTGCGCAGCGACAATGACAAGCTCAGATCCCTCGTCGACACCTGCAATGAAGAGCTCGAGACGCTCCGACACTCCGTGTCAAATGCCATCACAATCGTCGCCTCTCCAAATCCCGACCTTGCCGGCTTTGACGACCATATCTCGTCTCATCTCGTCGTCGATCGAGCCTCGATCGTCAAACCCAGTACGGAAGTGGAAACGACTTCCACCACCCCCGCGCCGCCAGGCCTCTCAGAAGGGATTCCGGTGCGGCAAGCGCATTCCAGCAGCACCGAAGCAGTAGAAGCAGGTAATTTGACTTCCTCAGCATCTCGCCCGCCACTGCCCATGCAGGCATCTTCAGCAAGCTCATTTGCCTTCCCTCCCATGTCACTGACAGAACAAGATGGCTTCAGCGCCCCGATCTCCCGCAGCGGATCGCTCGCGTACACAGCAGACAGCAGCGCCGCAAGCCAGGCGCCCGAGTCATTGTCCTTTGCGCCAAGCTCGCGCTCAAGCGAGACCAGCCGCGATACCGAGAAGCAAGCTGCTGACTTTTTGCACTTTGATCCAAGCCGACGCGAGAGCCGCACAGCGCAGCTTAGCAACCTACTCGAGTACATCAATCGTCTCTTCACGCGTCTGTCTACAGCCGACGTTGACACTCTCACAAGGCGGTTGCAAAGGCAGAACCTTGCTGGAGACGCAGGCCATTTGGCTCGAACCACGGTCCATTCTATCCTGCGGGATGTAGACGGGCTGCGTGACCATTTCCGCAAGCTCATCGAAGCAGAGGCACGCAACCACGGGCGAGACGACAACTCTTCGCACTCGAAAGACTTCGCCAACGAAAGCCTGGTGGCTAGGAAAGAGTTCTTTGCTCTTCTAAAAGCCTTCCGTGATATTCTTTGCGAGCTTGCCAAGCTTCGGCTCTGTGTCAACGACATTCATCTCAACCCGGGCCAGGCGGCCAAGTTGCTTCACGAGCATCTTGGTGCAAACACAACAGAGGACAGGTCGCTCATTCCCATCCCCTCGGCAGTCAATTGGCTTGGCAAGATGCTGCTCGGCGGGCCCAGCGGCGGTCCATCCACACCATCACCCGCCTCCGCAAGCGCAGCAGGGACACTGGCAGTACCGGACGCTGCAGGCGCAAGCGGAAGCAAGGGAGGCCGTCCATTCACAGGCAGAACCATCTCTGGCAGCTACAGCGCTCACCTCGCCCCTCGAGCCTCACCGGCTGTCGTCTCGTCGACGGTCGCCGTCGAGGTCAAAGGCACACATGCGTCCGCTGCAGAAACTCCGCAGTCTCGGCTCTCAGTATCGCCCCAGACGCCTGTCGGCGGCGGGCTCAGAGCTGGTCCTCGGCCCCAACGCGGTCGGTCCACCACTTCTCTTACCCGAGTGCAGTCTCGCAACCTCTCCGGACTCTTCGCTGGCAGCATGGCGGCGCCATACATGGGACTTGATGCTGCACGAGGAGGGGGCACCGGCCCAAACAGCAGCAGTCTTGCCCAAACAAGCACACTCAGGCCCAAGGGAGATGCATCGAGGACCAACAAACCGTGGCAGCGACCCCTGTCCAGGATTGTCGACGATGACGAGATCAGCATCCATCGAGGCCGCGCAATCCGTCAACAAGTGTTTGATGACAGCGACGGAGATGACCCCGGGGACGAGATGAACGGCAGCGGCAATCTCCTCGAGCGCACATTGCGACCGAGAGGACTGAGCGACAGCTCGATCCGAAGCACCTTCATTGACCGCGTTGAAGGTGTAGGTGCGGGACAGGTCTCGCCCGCTACGAACAGGATCCGGCCGTCACCAATCTCGCGAATCATCACGCCTGCAACTCTCTCACTACATTCAACTCCGAATCCCGCAGCGGCCACATCGCGTTCAGCCCACGAACAAGACCAACGAAGTGCCGATGGCAACGCCTCGCCGTCTATTTCATCAGAACGATCCGAGAGTCTCACACCTGGTGCCACCAGCATCGCCGGCGGCGTGGCCAGCTCCATCTTCAGCCGCTCCGAGAAGGTGCTGTCCTTCCTAAGCGGTGGTGTGGTAGGATCAGGTGCACCAATACAGCCAAGCTCCGCCTCGACCAGCCCAGGCGGACCCACTTTACGCCAAACTTCGTCGTTCGCCGCTCTCAACAAAGCTGCCGCTCGCGGCGCTGCATCGAATGATCTATCTGTCTCACCCAGGAATGCCTCCACTGGCCAGACACCCTCCGCTGAGTCACGTTCCCAGGCTGGCCTCGGCCTCGGACTGCCGCAACGGCCGGGTCTCGGAGGAGCTGGCAGCGGTCGTGCAGGTTTCTAAACACATTGCACAATCTCTTAAATACCCTGGTCCGTCTTTGTACTGTATTTCACACATTCTTTTCCCCTACCCTAGGGTCACATTCACTTTGGATCAATGCTCATACACTCCCTCGCTCGAAGGATCGAATGTCGAGACTGGCGAACCACTCAGTTCTGTGTAATGTATTACGGTGTCTCTGATCTCACACTATTTCTTGTACTTCTGCATTGTATGTTCCATTATCTGCGGCCATAGAACCTTGAAAGCACCGCATCCCGTCCGATCTGCGAAGTTAAGCAAGGTATCGCCTAGTCAGTACTGCGGTGGGGGACCACGTGGGAATCCTAGGTGCTGCAGTTCTCTTTTTGTTTTCCCCTTCTTTTCAGGCCTCATTTTCATTGCTCATTTATATTGACACATGTATCTCTTTGTCGACGCTATTCAAAACAAACGTCGCAGATTTCCGTGATCAGGTTTGAGAAAGCGTATAAGATGAACAGTGACGATAGAACAGGGCCACATCTACTTCAGTGGAGCGTCCGACAGTGGAAGATGACTAGAACGCTACTCTAGAGGAATGCGAGAAGTGGCAAGAGCAGCGCAGGGACCATGACGGCCGCAGAGACGTCAAGACGAGCACCGAAATTGGCATTGCCAGCGGTTGGAGCAGATGTGCCCGAGGTAACTGCGGCTACAGCACAGCAAGAACACATCCTTGGACATTTGATCAGCGACTCGCAGCTTTGGAAGGAATAGAACTCGAACTGCCATACTTACAAGCAACTTGGCTTGTGGCGCTAGCTACAGCTCCTGTAGCGGAGGGCATCATGGATCTAGTTTGGGTCGAAGTCGCGCCAGACATGGTGCTGGAAGATCCCGTGGCGGCAGGCATGGCAAAGTTGCACCTACGCGCCAGCTCCATGAGGTCGTCATCATCATCATCATCATTATCATTATCATCGTCGTCATCGTCATCATTGTCGTTATTGTTGTTGTTGTTGTTCGACTGACCATTGTTGGCGGACACACAGCTGGCACAGTCCGTGAAGACGTTAGAAGCATTCTGAGCCTGGCAGACGCAGTTGAAATAGTTGTTGTCGTTGTCGTTGTTGTCATCGTCAGTGGTGTCATCACATCTGTCGGTCAAGGTGGTCAAAGCTGTGCACGCCTGACGGCAAGCGACTGGAATGTCGTCATCGTAGTCAATGTTCCTTGTGCCATTGCTATTGGGGCCTCCCATTGCGGTACCAGCTCCCGCACCGTTTGCCATTCCATTTCCGTTGTTGTCATCGTCGTCATTTTGGGCGTGAACGGCCACTGCAAGGAGGGCGCAGAGGACTAGGAGATTGAATTTCAAGCTGATCTTCAAGACTTTACATCATCAGCAGGCTCAACATGGTGCTATGGATAGGTGGACTGTCTGAGCAGAGGTATGGTTGAACGGGGATGCTGGTGGTTTCCAAAGAGTCTCTATTTATCACTTTGGTACCTTTCGGATAAGTCGAGACGGGCCATGCAACAGTGGATCTCTCAGACTTAATCTCGGGCCCCCGCCTCCCGTAACATGTACATAACATATTGTATGTACTGTACAGCACATGACGAAAAGTCTTTGAATGTTTAGATAATTTCATTAATAAAACCTTTAACTCTCTATTTGCCTGTCATCGTCGTCAAGCTGTAGCACTGCCATCATACTAATCAAGAAACCTTAAAACTTCATCATGATGGGCTCCAAGGAGCTCTCTGAAGCAGATCAGGCTTTGATCATATGATTGCGAGATCTGGGCTTCTCCTACGGTCATATTGCTTGCACTATTGGATGTACAAAAGCCACAGCCTTGAACACCATCCAGAACTTCAAGGAGTGCGGAACACTCCAATCAGCACCGAGATCTGGCTGTCTGCCAATCTGGACAGCTCAATGATGTCGTTATCTGGTCTGCAAAGTGTTAAAAGAGCCATTCTTATCATGGAAGCAGCTGTCAACAGTGTTAAACAGCATCCCAACTTCTCAGATGCATCAGGTAGCATACCAGGAAGGTCTTCGATGCCGTGTAGCACTCAAAAAGCCATTCCTGACAGCTGTCAACAAGTGCAAACATCTCAAGTGGGCAGAGTCCAACCAATCAACAGACTGGAAACAAGTTCTATTTACTGACAAGGCAGCTGTCAAAGTTGGCCATCGGCCTGGTCAAATTTGGGTTACCCGTATCTCCACTGCCCGGTATGACCTCCAAAATGTTATTCCGATGTCCCATTCTGAGTGTTTCAGCATCCACATGTGGGCTGCCATTGCTTATAACTTCAAATCTCCATTGTATGTGATCCCATTGGCTCCTAGCAGCTTGGATGGCACCAGACATGCAAAAGCCGAAACCTTAACTGCGGAAAAATATGCTGATTTGATCATCGATGGACTGTTAAAGTCCACAGTTGACAGCTGTACTGAGTTGCTGGGACCAATGACAGTTGTCAAAGATGGCTCTCTGGTCCATCAAGGTCTTGTAGCTCATCATCGACATCAACAACACCATATCATTCCACATGAACACCCTCTGTCATCACCAGACCTTAATCCTATCAAAAACTTATGGTATATCTTCAAAAACCTCTTAGGTAAGCAAAAGCCTCTTCCGTGGACCCACCCTGAGCTTATTGCAGCTGCAGAGCATGTCTGGAATGAGCAAATGACACTTGAACATGTCAATGCAGTGATCGAGTCAATGGAGCAGTGAGTCAGTCACATGCTCGAACATCATGGAGGCCATCTAAAGTACTAGTATTGGGTCCAAATCTCATTGCAATTGATTCTGATCATCTCAGACTATCTCACTGTGTGTTTACTGAGGTCTGAAGCTTGATCAACACATGTAGATATGATGGATGGAAAAGTGTGCTATTGGATGAGTTGATTGATTATCTACTGGATGTGTTCAAAGACTTTTTGTCATGTGCTATACAGTACCTGTCAAAAGTTTGACAACAGGTGGTTTTTCAACCACTTTTTGTGGCACAATTTCACTGTTTCTTTAAATTGAAACCCTAGCCCTAGGCAGTGGTATGTCGCTCACGGGCATGAGCCATTCCGTTGCTGCCAAATGTGTCCAAGCACCTGTGTCCATTGGACCCAACAGACAAATTTTTTTGACTGGTCTAGTGCTGCAAAGGAATTGGGATTTCCTTGGCTGGGCACCACAATGGATGCATCAATTTCTGTGAATTTTGAAATCCAACTTTTGGCAGCAATGGACAGCGCATCCAGCCAGCTCAGTGCACCACACAGCACACAGCCCAATGGACAGCCCAATGGACAGACACCACAGTGCACAGCACCCAATGGACAGCGCACAGTGCACATGCACAACAGACAGTGCACAACATTTGTGAGACTGCCAGGCAGCGCACAGCTCATTGACTCTTCTTTTCCAAGACATGGGAGTTGGAGAGCACACGTAATCACCAGTCAGATTAGAGACAGTGCAACAGACACTGCACACACACACACAAAGCATGGATTGAGGTCACACTCTGATTGACTCAGCGCTGCAGTATTTTCAGCAGAGAAACAGCAGTCAGCGTAAACTGCTGCACAAGCTTTGCTGTTATGCTTCCACTATGCTGCACTCACATGTACATGTTTCCCTTTGTACACTCTATCTTTTCCTTTGTCTTCTCCCTTTGCTCCAACATAAAGTTGTCTCTCTGCCTCTCATCTCTTCCTCCCACACTCACTCAATGCTTTCATCCTCACCATCACTCACTTGCTTGCTGCACCGTTCCTACCTCTTCCCTTTGTCCACCACTGCAACCACCACCACTCATGCTCACCACTCATTGCCACTCACCACTGCTCACTGCTCTTTGTCAATCACCACCCATTGCTGCTCACTGCTGTTCACACTCATCACCACTCAGCACTCCTCACAGCTTACCGCTCACCACTGCTCACACTCACTGTTGCCACTCACACTCATTGTCATCCATGCTCATGCTTGCTGCTACCCTTTGTCTTCCACTCACCACCACTGTGCATCAACAACTCCTTTGTCTGTCACTGTCACTTTGTCCTTTGTCCATTGCCAACACTCTTTTCTTTGTTCACCATCATCAACCGCTGCATGGCAACAACATCACATCTCAACACTGCATCAACTTCACTCTGCTTCTGTCAGTGCTCACACGATTGTACTTCCCTTTCTTCTCTCACTGCAATGGACTGCATTCCCATCACTTTGTCTCTTGTCCTTTGTCACTGACACTGTACTTTGCAATGTCACCTGTTCTCTCTTCACCACTCTTGCCTGTGTCTTCTGTGCTTACCCAATGTCACCATCAACATATATATACTCAACACTTGCACAGCCCCAACTCTAAGTCATCATCTTTCCTCACCATACTCCACTACTTGCTCACTGTTGCTCATCACTGACACTTTCTCAACATGTCTCAGCAATCTGTTCACTCTGCTCAAGCTGTTGATGCTGGCATCCACCATGACACTCCTCAACCCTCTCCTCATGATCAAGACTTCATCCCTGATGCTCACAGCAAGGAGCCTATTCCTGCTCCAACCACTGAAAGGTATGTTCATGCTCACTGCTGCTCACTGCTGATTGTAATCATTGCACATGCACTGACACTGCTTCTCTTCTTCTGCCCTTCCTCATCACCACTCAGCATGCCCTGCCATCTCCCTGTTGCCAACCAAGATGCCACTGCCATCCCTCTGGACCCCAACACTGCCATCCAGCTTGGCTGCTTCAACCTCTGTCTGGTTGAGCATCCCAAGCTCCTTGTCTGCACCATTACTACTTGCACACACAACCTCCCCATCCTCCCCACTGTCAAGGACATCACTGCTCACCTCAAGACTCACAGTCATGCCATGGTCACCAGCAGCAAGAAGGCACTTGCAGGTATGCTCAATGATCTCAACCTTGAGTCTCCTGCCACCATTGCCATCAACATGGACAAGCTCCCTGTCAACATCATCAAGGAGCTTCCGGTTGTTGAAGGCAGTGGCTACTGCTGCACCATGTGTTCCTATGCCATCAAGTCCCGCTCTGCTTTTGGTGTGCACATGAAAATGGTGCATGGTGATGCTGAGGAAAGGAGGAAGCCATTGTCTGCCATCCGCATGCAGGTCATCTTTGAGAATGGTCAAAACTGTCGCTACCTCCATGTCTGCAACAAGGGTCTTGACAATGCTCCACTCCCTCTCCCTCTCACCTCTGCCAACAATGCTTCTCTCAATGCTGCCATCATAGCCAAGGTGGACGCATTCCTCAAGCAGGAGCATCAAGCTATGGAGGAAGCAGGCTTGCTTGATGAGGGCATCCAGCCCAAGATGTTCACTGGCAACATCAGTCCTTGGGCCAAGCAGCTCAACTGGCATGCATACTGGGGTGGCAAGCCTGTTGCTGCTATTGGTGCTCTTGGTCCCCATCCTCAAGACTGGCCTGGTGCACACAGTGACTTTGTGCACTGGCTCATGGTCATGGCCAAGCACGCTACATACAGCTGGATGACAGACTTCCTCAATGCTGGCTGTCAGGTACAGCAGACCTTCCATGCCACCAACTCCACTCCTTCTCAGCCTTATGACCTCAGTGATGCTACCATCCACAAGCATGCTGATCTCTGGTCCTTTGCACTTGCTCTCCTTGCCCATGTCTGCTTTGATGGTGTTGGCCTTGGATACTATGGTGATGACAATCAGGAGGAGCATCTGTCTCTGGATGTCAACCTGGAGGCTACACTGTTGGACCTCAAGGAGCAGTACAACACAGCTGTCAACATTGAAGGTGTCAATCACCTCACTGACCCTGATGTGCTTGATAGAGCTGCAACTCTGGTCCGTCAAGCTACTCTCAACTTGATCATGCAGCAGCCAGAGGTCTATGGCAAGACAGAGCAACTCACTCTTGTGCGCATCTTCCTCCACCTCTGCCTCAGCAAGGACAGCACACCCAAGCCAGTCAATGCTGCCACCTCCATCATTGTCAGCCTGGAGTTTGCACTCCATGCTATCCTCCATGCTCACCTCCTCCATACTGAGGATGGTATGCTCATTGCCAAGCCTATGCAGAAGATCACTGCTGAGGTGGAGACATACATGAAGCAGTACCTCCACCATGACAGCAGCTCTGCTAGCTCTCACCTGCAGTCCCTCCTCCGCTATGGTAGGGTCCTCTCCAAGGATGATGGCAGCAACTTTGCCTTTAGCTGGTCCAAGGACTGTGACATGATTACCTTTGGTGTGGATGTCATCCCTGTCCTCCGTCTGCAAGACCTGATGCATGGTGCCTTAGAGCAGGCAGAGAAGCTCATGACCAAGCTGCTGCTTCTTCCTGATGGTACAGTGGACTGGAAGTTTGACATCAGTGTCATCAGGGATAACCACCGCAACACACAGCCTGGCTTCAGCATGGACCATGCCTCCAAGTTCAGCTGTAGTCCTCAACTCCTTCACCTTGCCACTCAAGGCAGCGTTCCTGCTTCTCAGCCACTGGTGGATCCCTATGCAGAGGAGCTGGAGTTTGACCCTGATGCTGCCACTGTCTACTTTGCTCAGCACAACCAGTTCACCAAGCTCTTGGCCATGCTCATTGAGCTCAGCAGTGGTCTACCAGCAAGAGGTATGGAGCTGATGCAGCTGCAGTACATCAACATGTTCAGCAGCCCATGCAACCTCTTTGTCCATGCTGGCAGTGTCTTCACTGCTCTCTCCATCACCAAGGGCACTGGACAGCAGAAGGTCATCCCATGCTTCCTCCCTCATGTGGTTGGCTGCTTGGTCATTGCATACATTGCCAGAGTTGCTCCCTTTGTGCATCAGCTCTTCAACTCTGTCATTGCACCATGCAGTGCCTCTACTATGCTCCTTGCTGATCATCATGGTAGAGCTTGGGACACCAACACAGTGAGCAAGACACTGCAGAGCCTCTGCCAGCAGTATGTCAGCTCCTCCTCCTCTGGTCTCACCATGTTGTCACCGAAGTGAGTTCTATTTGAGTTGGAGGTTAATTGACTGTTAAGCTCACTTCAGCAGGTATCGGAGGGTAACTCGGTAATATCCCCGATCTCGTGCTGGGTGTAAGTTAGTGGTGGGTAAGCGTCCATATCAAACTACACTGTCGCTGGTGACACAGCCCACAGCTGCAATGGTCGCTACACACAGGCAAGCAGCAGTAGGCACTTGTCACAATCAAGAGAATGTTGGTGAGGCTGCAGGGCAGCCAGTTCACTATACCGTGGGTTGGTCATTGTTAGGTAATCTCGCTCAGGCCTCTCAGGCACACACAGGTCATGGGCGAGGGGACTGAGATATATATATACACACACTCACTAGTCATGAGTGGTGGGCAAAGCTCATCCACTCTATACATAACTTACTCTACACATTGTATGATCTATATGTAACTAACATTACCAGCAACTGTCTCTTAGTATTCAGTCATTCAGTCTCTTGGTAGCAATCGATCCCCTTGCTACTCGACATCGTGTGCTTCTGTTCAAGTCGGAGAACTGTGTGACTACACTGTCAGTATTGCCTCCATTCGAGTCGGAGCTTGTGACACATTGTACTTGCATCCTTGCAGTACATTGACCATTGACTTCATCCCCAGGAGTCACCACAATGCCAGCAACTAGGAGACACTATCCTAGCCACTCACGCACCACAGTCAATAAGAACGCTCTCGATGCAGTGGCATCCTGTGTGACCAAGAGAATGTGCCACACTACCTCTGGACAGAGCGTTCAAGGGGTTTGTCGATATCAAGGTTAACAGGCGCTTAATGTCCATCTCGGATACAGTTGACCATAACTTTCCATTAAAGCCCAATTCAACCGAAACAGAGGATAAGATGGTTTTAACCTCTGAGTCAACCCTCAACTGATATCGGGCGTGCTGCCCCTAACACATGTGTACTTGGTGTCAGCTCTCTGTCAGCATTGACCGCACACTCATCCGTCCTCACCTTGCCAAGGAAGAGTCTGAGGACAGCGCTCATGATCTCCAAGCAGGTCACTTGTCCAGCACAGCAGATCAGCACTATGGTCTTGATGCTAGCATGCTTCACCAGCTCACACAAGAGAGCATGGATGCTATGCTTGCTGTCTCTGAGCGGTGGCATGCCTTCTGGTCCCTCTCCTCCCACTTTGGTGAAGCACCTCCCTCCTTCTGTACTCTCATTGCTACTGCTACCACTGCCACGGACCATTCTGGTGTCCTTGATGCCATCAAGCGTAAGCTGGACACACTGCAGGAGGAGGTGCGCTCTGTCAGGCAGAAGCTAGATCAGCCAATGCCTGTCACCAGCATCATCAACACTGTGCAAGAGGGCAGCTCACGGTCTGCAGTCCTCCCTGCTGCTGTCAGCAAAGTGCTCTCCAAGGTCACTGGTGGTCAGCGCTGCAAGATGGTGGAGCAGGCATATGCTCTCAATGCCATCTACACCAAGCAGTCTCCACTCATCATTGTCATGGCCACTGGTTCTGGCAAGTCGGCACTCTTCATGGCTCCACTCCACTGGCTGCAACCTGCATTGGTTGTGGTAGTCATTGTTCCCTTCATTGCACTGATGGGGGATCTGTTGGAGCAGTGTCACTGTGTTGGCATCCAAGCAAGCAAGTGGTCTAGGTATGACCTGGTAAGCAAGGTGTCACAGAGCCGGCTCATCTTTGTTGTGGCAGAGAACTGCTACAGTACAGAGTTTGGCATTCTGATGCAGGATCTGGTGCAGCAGGGGTGGTTGGCTGCTATCTTCTTTGACAAGTGCCATGTTGTGCTCACACAAAGCTGCTTCCATCCTGCCATGGCTGAGATCAAGGCACTCATGACCTCTGTCCCAGTACCGCAGTACTTCCTCACTGCCACCTTGCCTCCTTCCATGCTCAAGGCCTTCAAGGCTGAGCTCCACCTCCCTCAAGATGGTACTGGTATCATCCATGCCAGCACCAACTGCAAGAACATCTCCTACACAGTTGAGGTGGTGAAGACACAGTCAGAGATGCAGCACAGCATCAGATGTCATTTGGAAGTGGTGCCACATGGTGCTGTTATGGTGATCTGCAAGGACAAGAAGGCAGCAGAGGATATGGCAGAGAAGTTGGGCTGTCAGTGGGTGATGTCAGAGACACAGGAGAAGGAGAAGCACAAGATCATCTCTACTTGGCTGCAGTGCTCTGCAACAGAGGAGGACAACAGCAAGTGTATCCTTGTTGGCACCACTGCCATTGGCACTGGCATCAACCCTGCTCATGTCAACCTGGTGATACACTTTGGTGATCCATGGGACTTGGTCAGCTATGTTCAGGAGTCAGGACATGCTGGATGTAGTGATCAGCCAGCTTCAGCAGTGCTGCTTACTCTGCCTCCATCAAGCACAATGGATGTGCCAGTGAAGGAGTACCTTGCTGAGAAGGAGTGCAGGTGCCTGGTACTCTCTATGTACATGGATGCTATGCCAGTCACTTGCCTCAGCCAGCCAGACTTTGTCCTCTGTGACCTCTGCAGCCACTGTGCCAAGTCACCACAGACACCTCCTCAGCAGCCAATAGCTCTTGAGACACCACCAAGGTCCAACAAGGTTCCATACCAGTGGCAACTCAGCTCAGTCCTTCAAACTCCCCATCTCAGCCATCTCAGCTCCTTCTCTTCTCCCTTGGCACCATCTCCAACACCACATAGGCAGCATCAGCAGCAGCAACATCTTCTTGGTCCAGCCTTGGATGTTGTCAGCCCAGCACAGCAGTCAACACCAGGATGCAGCAGCACTTCACACCACCCATCACCCAGCCACAGCACCACTTCTCAGTATACATCACCCAGCCATGGCACTATGGTGCATAGTCCTGCCTTTGCAAAGACGGTGGAGGTGCTCAACATGCTCAGGCAAAAGTGCTCTCTCTGCTACCTCTTCTGTCATGACCATACATGTGAAGGAGACCATGGCTGGGCTCACCCATTCCGTGAATGCAACTGCTGGCCAGCACTGGAGCATCTCATGCCACTGTCCTTGGAGGACCACATCAATGCTGGCTATATAGGTACCATGAAGAGACATATGGGAAGGAAGGCAAGGAACATTGCATGCTGGATGTGCCTTGTACCATTGAGGATCTGCTTCAGTGGCAATGCAGTTGGTGGCAGTGGTTGCAGCCATGACTATGCAGACATTGTGCTACCAGTGGTGGCAGCAGTCATCTGTGACAGAGAGCTGCAGACTAGGATTCTGCAACAGTTGGATGTGGAGGTGCAAGATGTTAGTGATGTAGAGTTTGAGCTAGGCAGGGAGGTCAAGTATCATGGGCAGAGGGTGTTCCTTGCCTTTGCCATCTTTGCTGCTGCCTTGGAATATGGCATTGTTGTGTAGTCATCTCTCAGATGGATAATGTTGCTCCTGGCTCTCAGAGCTGTGTCTTTTCAAGGTTTACCCCCTGGCTCTCAGAGATGTGTCTTCTCCCACATTCACTCCTGGCTCTCAGAGCCATGTCCTTTCTAGTTTCTGCAACTGTCTTTCAAACACATACAATCCCATGTGATCTATGTTCTACTCTGTCTGTGAACACCAAAGACATTGTTCATGCTCAACATTTCCAGCCGTCAACCTCTACATCAATGTTGCAGCCACTGCCAAGCTCAGCAGCAAGACAGAAGTGGGACAAGCATCTACTCTTTGAACTTGCTGTTACAGATGCTGAACTCATTCCAGTCACAAAATGCACAAAGTCAGATCCACCACTTCCACCCCAGGATGCTGCCATTCAACTCACCAACCCAGACTTCTTCACTGGTGAAGCACATACACAGTTCAAAGACAGCAACAACCAGAGCTATGCACATAACATCACAAGGGTTAGGGTTAGGGTTAGGGTTAGGGTTAGGGTTAGGGTTAGGGTTAGGGTTAGGGTTAGGGTTAGGGTTAGGGTTAGGGTTAGGGTTAGGGTTAGGGTTAGGGTTAGGGTTAGGGTTAGGGTTAGGGTTAGGGTTAGGGTTAGGGTTAGGGTTAGGGTTAGGGTTAG